>OX596380.1:92406366-93118866 GCA_951394425.1 Tipula unca
CGGCCGAAAAGGCTTTGAAAAATCTAAAAGGCTTTTTTAACCACTTCCGATAGTCCAATTCAGCTGAAATTTTGCATGTTGGCTTAACTCCGATGACAATACAAGATTCTAACATTTTTCGGCCTAAAAGGGCTTTTTTCAACCACTTGCGATAGTCCAATTGAGCTGCATGCATGCTAACTCTGATGACAATACAAGATTCTAACATTTTTTCGGCCTAAAAGGCTTTGAAAAGCCTAACAGGTAGGGGACATATTTTGAATTGTTTGTTTTCTTTTCTGCACTAGTTTCACTTAGACTGTGTCCGAAACCTGTGATAAAAAATCGTGAATTAGTTTTTTGACATTTGATTGATAATTATTCCCCTACATTCACGATTTTTTATTATGGTGTCCGAAATGTGTAATAAATCTCCCCACCTCAGAAGTTTTTCAACACGTCATATATATATATATATATATATATATATATATATATATATATATATATATATATATATATATATATATATATATATATATATATATATATATATATATATATATATATATATATATATACATATATATATATATATATATATATATATATATATATATATATATATATATATATATATAATATATATATATATATATATATATATATATATATATATATATATATATATATATATATATATATACATATATATATATATATATATATATATATATCGATATTTGTTTTCATAACCTCAAATTTTTCGTGAATTTAAAAAAATTAATTAATTAAAGTAATGGATCCGATAATCCTTTTTGTGGTTCTTTATTATTATTGTGTTTAAGTACAATAACGGTTAAATACCAGGATTTTGTTGAGTCGAAACAAGATGCCATATACATCATTTATTCGATGGCTCTCACAAATTATCATGGTAATAGTCTCGAATAATTTGGCTGTGTTCGGTATTTTCAACCCAGTTGTACGACTGAGTGCTTCATGCGCGCTCATTGATCAATCACGGTGATTGCTCCATTAATGCTCAATATTTCGTGTAAAAATGTACGAATAGAATAGAAAATAGCGTGAAGTAGTATTGGTGCTACATAAAATAGTACATTGTTTGATAGATGGCGTTGTTTTAACGGAGTAGGAAATGTCGATAAGGTACTTTTTATAGTATTTCAAATATATTGTTTTCACAATAAAAGAAATAATTTTAATTTTAAAACATAAAAACCATTTATTTTGTCTTATAAAAACTATATATACATGTTTATTAGGGGCCTAATATAAAATGATCATATATGCTATATATAAGAATCGTTTACCGATGACCGTTGTGGTGGAACAATAAATTCTGAAATAATACAAACAAGATATGTTAGCAGAACTATATGGACAACTGCAATAATTATGGCTATTAAAACCTAAGCTAATATTATAATGACTATTGATTAACATCGAACTATTTTAAGTAAACTTTCAGTTAGAACTGGATTTTAATGGGTTTTTACAACAACCATATTTATTTTATAATATTCAATGTTAGTAAAATATTGTCATACTGAAAGACACCATATTATTTCAACATGGGGCGGATTTCATTACAACAATAAACTTACAAATTAACACTACATAGGTAATATCTAAAGTCAAAATAATTTCTAAAGTTTAAATAATCAACATAATTCTTTGTATATTTGTATATGTTATATTATATTATTATTGTTTTGAACAAAGTTGAGTTTATTTTTAATTTAATACAAAAACAAAATTCACATCACTTTGACGTCTAAAACATAGCAAATATCTTGATCCAGTATCGCTATTTTTTACCAGGATCGTGTACGTATTGTTACGATCGTGGCGACATCTATGTTTGAATAGCGACACTATCGTTAATGTAAAATTGTTATAAAGTAGAACAGTAGAGGTGTCTAGACTTATCTAGACTAATCGAATATTCTGGACATTTCTAGAATGGTTAGAATATTTGGTATAAGTACGCGACAAACATTTGGGAGAAAATCAGTTCTGTTTTAACCGTGAGAGTGCTAATAGTAATTAAAAGGAAAGTGTTTATAAAGTAAAATAAAGTGTTATTAATGTGTAATATAGTATTGTTAAAGTGTAGTAAAATAATTATTGTGAAGTTAAATAAGTGAATTAATTAAATTAGTGTTTAATCGGAAATAAGTAAATTTAGTGTGTTCTAGAATTTACATCGTTTGTTTTATTCACAATCCAGCGATCGAACCTTGAATTTGACAAGGCAAAAACGTAACAGTATATTCAGGTATTACTGAATACTCATACACATTTAAAAACCCGAATATTTAGTTTTTATACTTTAATACGTATGTTTCAGATTTTTTGTATGCCGTTTCACACAAAAATCTTCGGTCGCTAACGTAAAGTACAACTGGTATAAATGTCAAAAAATTAATTCACGATTTTTTATCACAGGTCACAGTCTTAGTAAAAGATATGACAATTTTCTTTTTTTTTGTGTAATTTATTTGTTTTTAAACAATACATATAGTGTTGGAATAATTATGTTTAAGATTTAATTAAAAAAAAAAATTTAAACACTTAATTATGTAGTTAAATTTGGATTTTATTGATGTGATTATAACTAAGCTTTAATTTAGAGCTTTGATCACTTAATCACTTGGATTTGAATTTTTTATTGATATTACTATGAAAATTTGGATATTACAATGTCTTAGAATTATATTAGAGAATATATGAATGAGATTTGGACGTTACGACGTCCTTAAACTTATAATAATGAATGAACTGTTTCACTGACGGTATGACGTCTTGATTTTATTATATTGAATGAACGCTTAATACTATTGAATTTTGTTTTAAATACTAAATTTATTTGGTCAAATTTTGACCTGGATATATGTTTTTGAAATTACCGCATGTTGTAAGTATAGGGTTCTATATTTTTTTTAATTTAATTTAATTTATTATGTTTTTCCGCATATTGAATATATTGAAATGTGATATTTTATTTAATTTGCTTTGATTTCCGCATGATTGTTAATTTATATTTTTACGCTTATTATGATTTTAAATTTTTTTACATATTTAATTCTTTTGAGTGTCATCATAAATTTACAGGTTTGTGATTATTTTTGATGACTTCTAGGAAAAATATTTATTGTTTGGGTTTTTCAGCAATTTGTTTTAATTTACATACGCACAAGTGTTCGTATTCTGAGTGTAGGAAATTGTTTTTTTGGTGTTCTTTAGGGTTATTCTACAATAGTCTCACGAATGGAACATACAAAAAACTTGTCGTTTTGGAGTTAATCCAATAAACCGGAACTAGGTAGTTATTTTCGAAACCTTACCAGCGAAATGAACTCAATCTCATTCACAACGATACCAAAAATTTCAATTTTTATTTTTTGACTCCTGAAGTTTTTGATGAGCTATTAGCAATAAGAAATCAGTAAGTGAAAGGATTTTATTAACCATTAGGTTAGTAGTAAATATAGCAAGAACTGAATATAATTTTATTTTATAGATACTTGGCTAGTGAAGATTCAAAATTTACAACATCCAATATAATCAGGGGCACATGTTTTGTATTGTTTGTGTCCCAGAACTCACAGGTCAAATGTGGTTGTCCATTTTACCGGAACTATAAACATAGTCACAGCATCATTTTCTTTGTGATATGTGATACGAATTATAATTATAAATTCATTATGGTAGATATTAGTATAAGTGAGCATGTTGGTGAGAGTACCATATTTCGATCGAGCGACAAATGGAAAATCTCTGTTAAAAAAGGACACGAATTGTGTATTCGACCAGCGGCATGCCTGCCTTTCGTACATATTTGTAGGAGTCTAAGAGTTTCCACTGTACCGAACCAGATGTGTGATAGAAAATTTGCGGCCAATTTTAGCATGAAAGCCAACGGTGCTTAACACTATCAAAGTCATTTTGATAATAATGGGACAACTGAAATGTTAACTATGGTTGGAACAACAAAATGGTGTTAAGCGCTCCTATGCGACCGGGAAAATGGCGTAATGATTCCCGGGGAATGGATGATTATGGAAGATTGGGTTGAATATAATCTTAACCAAAAGGCTTCTAACGTGAGAAATACAATTTTTTTTTTAATAAGGTCGATATATGTCCTACCATGGCAATGTTCAACAGTATACTAGTGGTTAAGTGATTTTAATTTATAGGCATATGTACATATTACAAAATTTAAATCTATTTCATTTATTTTTTTAGCTATAGAAATATACACAATAAAGATGAACAATGCAACAACTACGTAATTTAGAGGCAAATAAATATTATTATTAAATGAAAATCTTGGTTATAATTTAATTAATTCTAAAGTTTACAGGCAATACTCTGTGTTGTCTCTCCTCGTCCCATGTAATCACCTCATCCTGGCGATAAGTTTCTCCAAATTTTCAACATGTTTATCCATTAGGCTCAAATGGGTTGAATGGCGGGTTTTCCTGGATTTTTTTCTAGCACGCTCTTCTGGTATAGCGATTAGTATTGCTGCTTCTGTTAAATTCGCTAAAGTATCGTGCAATACATTTTGAACTTAGTTCCTTGATACTGTTCAAGCGGTTGAACCAGGATGCGATAGCGATGCTTAACTTAACCTGCTCGGTAGTTTTAGAAATAAACAATCAACGTAGAATACTAACTATGTAACATACGAATTCAAGATTATGTCAAAAATAAAATTACATGGATAATTGATTTATAAGTTACATAAAATAAATATAATTATGATTAAGAACATTAAAGTTAACTTAATAGACAATTTTAATTCACAAAATCTGTTCAAGTTTCAGTTTTGAGTTTATAAATTCTTGACTAGAATAAAAAATATGTTAAAATTTATTTACTGGGACACCGAAATATTTTATTTCGTTAAGCAAAACCATTATTATTGGGCTAATTGGTGTGTGGCGATTGCCGCTCTGTGTCCTTAAACTGGCTTTGGCCCAAGAGTATGGAGTTCGACTCTTCAACATAACATTAACATATACTGGCAGCCATAAAGAGTCGCCCATCTTCGTCCATTTAAGGGGACGTAGGATATTATTTCGATGCAGGGTGGGTTGTAGTTGTTGCATATTTGCCCGCCTTCCTTTGTAACGTGTCTCTATGTGCGGCCAACACGATCTTGTAGGGAGATACTCTGTGGTCTGAGGGGGGTCCTTTGCCGCCATATTTTTATGAGACACCACAAAAACTCGTGTTGCAAACAAACAAACTGAAAAATTCACACGTGATCTACGCATCCACTCATCACCAACATTTAAGAAAACTTTTATTTCATTATTATTTTGAACCTATATTTCACAAAAAATTATATTTTTTTATATATAAAGACATTTTTTTTATACACAAAAATCAATGTTTACTAATGATAACTATTCAATATAGTTGAATAAGTGGGAGAGCAAATAAACATTATAGAACAAAATGTTTATTATCCCTAACCACTTGCTATATCACGAAACGTTTACTTAAGAAAAACACTTTACACTATTGTTTTTGAATAGTTGTAAAAATTACTTTCGCGCGTTTTTGGTCATGCAGCGGTACCACTAACGCGTATTATGCTTGGGATCAGGTGTCACGTCACTACAACACTACAATTAATATGTGATTGGAAAGTAAATCTTATATTCCTTTTTTTTTGGTTCCGCTAATTTTTTATGGAGGCTCTATATACAACAAAACTATACATTAGGCTAAAAAAAAAAATTTTAAAAATAATAAAAAAAATAAAAAAAATTTAACGAATTGGAGTTCATTGACTTATTAAAAAAAAATTAAATAGCATCGAACCACAACAAGAACATATGCAAAAACAACTGGTACAGGTGGACACGTATACGCAAATCTACAACGAATTCATCCTTAACCTTTTAATTTAATTTATTTTGAATATACCGCTGATCAGCAAATGCGCTCGTTACACCTTTTTCAACTCACTAATTTAATTAAATCGATTTGAGTGATATTCATTTTGTTTCTAAATAAATCAAGAAATAATTAATAAATCTAGAATTTACCGAGCAAAAAGAGCAGTGGCTAAAGCTGCGACATTTGGATCGGGAGGTACCGGGATCGAATCCCAACAGAGGCGCGATGCAAAAGGGATTTTTCATCTCCTGATTACGATTAAATTGAAAACATCTATGACCCTCTGTTGGAATGTAGAACTCATGGACCGAGCCATCGTCCATGTTAGTGCAGGCTAGCATGGAGCTATGGAAAAGGCGGACCTCTAGCCGTGTACAAAATAGGGATACTGTTCAGTTTTCAAAGGAAAATAAATCCACTAGCCGATCAGTCTCTAATTAATGTATGTACATATGTGTATTTATTTAAAAAAAAAAAATTAATGAATTAAAATTAATGAGGAAATATACACTGGCCAATTTAGAAAAGGAACCTTTGAAAAAAAAAATTTTTGTTTTTAATTGAAGGAAACTTTGTCTTCTTTTTGATACTGGGATTTGTTTTATTTTATTTTATATTTTTATGACTTTTTTGAGTAAAACAAAAGGTGTCTAAAAGAAAAGAAAATATGCTGCTGTTTCAGATTGTAGAACTTTCTCGATTTTTCATTCCAAAATCCAAATCAGCCATTTTATAGAGAACTTAGAAACCTTGAAAATGATAATATGGAAATTTTTGTGCGGCCACTTTTTGTCGAGTTATTTGAGTTTTAGAGAAAACGTATCAAAAACCGTCTAAGCGTTAACGATAAAATTTTAAGTGATTTTAAATTTAATTTATCGTATAGTTATTTGAAAAGTCAAGCGAGATGAATCGAAAAGAACAATTACTCGTTCGTGCTACAACAATTATGGCTTTAGTTGAAGCCGGTGTAACTTTTCGATAAATTGGGCGCATCTGTGATATTAGTGTGTCTGTTATGGAACTTGGCATCTATATTTAGAAACCGCCAGTGTGAGTCAGCGTGAAGGGTCTGGTAAACCAAGGAAAGCTACATCAAGAGAAGATCTAGCTAACGCACGTTATGCTAGAAAAAACAAGAAATTACAGTGCCCAAGAAATTAGAAATAATATGCCACTACAAAACAGGATATCAAAACAAACGATAATAAATCGGTTGTAATAGCACATCCAGCTTTAACATAGCACAATATATGGAAGAAATTTTAAGGCTTCATATGCCTTCCATGGAAAGGCAAATTGGGTGTGGATTTTACTCTATACATACGCCAATTTCTCAGCACCACATCAATTTAATAAACCATCTAAAATTACAAATCACAAATATAGCTAAAAAATAAATAATTTTGTTTTTGTTTTGTTGGTATGACACTGTAGTATAATTATAAAAAAAAAAATTAAATCTGTTAAGTTGGACCGCGATACAGATGTCCCACAGTACAATTTCGTGAAGCAAGCTTGAAAGAGCAAATATATTTTTTTATTAATGAAAATAAAAAATCAGTAACTTTCTCTGCTTTTTGAAATACAAAGAGCCGTAACGCCCGTAACCCTATTTTGATCTTATGTATGTGTTACACAAACTCTTTGGTTTAAATTGCAATTAGAAAAAAAAATTTCAAAATCAATTTTAATCACAATTCTGAATTCTGTCCTTTAGTAAATGACCTATATAGGACACAGTACTATAACATAAAAAAAATCTGTTACTTATATGTACGTCTTATTGTTATCGATAACAACTGATAAGGAAAATGGAAAAATACGAAACAAAAGGTAGTACATATACGCAATAAAAAAACATTGATATCATTAACGTAATTGTGCGTAGAATAGATAAAACGTGCAAAAAATGTCAATTTTTCGATTGTATACATAATTGTTCACACGTGTCTCACAATTTCATGATAGATGTACTATGTACATACATAGATACATAAATACGTATTTGAAATATTAGATGAATTATTTAGAAATAAGAACCACCTTGAAGATTTGTGTATAAAATTAAATTTGGGTGAGTTAAATCATGTACCACCTTTATCAAAACCCCCCCATATTTATGTATACAAAACCGAAAATAATCGCGACATTTTTCCATGGAGCTTAATTTGGATCATTTTTTTAGCGATATCTCATAAGAGCTATATAATATTGGTCGAAATTAAAAAATGTTGGCTTTACACACATGTTAAGTTCATCAAGTGAACAAGATGTATTTGAATTAAAATAAAACTAAATAAATAAAAATAAATTTTACATGTATTTTCTGCTTATAGAAATTATTTACCGTCAATAATATTAATGTATAAATATTTTTATTAGTTGGATGTTAATATTTAATATAATAAATTTATTAATTAATTTTAGGGGTGATGGGTAGGCGTCTGATCGTCTATTGTTATGAACCATATTCCAGCGTTGCAACTATCTGAATCTACCAAGTGTTAAATATAACTCCACGTGGGATCACCCGGACAACGATATAACTGGCTACAATTTAATCGGCACAATACAATTAATAGAATAAATACTCCAGGTGGTACATCTGATACCACCTACAAAATTCATCCTCTTTTGCCATGTATTACTAAATAGAGAGAATAGTTAAATGACTAGAAGCTTACTGATCATTTCTCAATTTATTAAAAAAGTAAAAAGGTCTCTCCTACTTTAACGATACCAAATATAAGTAGTTGAACAGAACAGCCAACGGAAAAAATCAACGCAACTGAAATAAATCGTAGGTAACTGGAAGAAGTAACTAAAGCCTAGTGGAATCGAGAAAAGAGAATAAAGAGTTAAATTCAACAATTCAATGGATGCAGGAGCATATCCAAATTCATGAAGAGCAAGTGAAACAACTCAAAAAACGTGTTAAAATGGACTAATTGAAACGGAAGCCCAAAACAAAATTATTTATTCAACAGACGAAGATCAATTAGCTCAAGAAACGGAGAGGATACGAGTTAAAAGTTAACGGAAGAAAAGGAAGCGAAAGTCCACCGAAAGCAAGGAATCTAAATAAAAAAGGTAGGATAACGAACAGAAAACAACCAAAACAGTACCACCAACGCCACCAGTGATAATTGATGGAATAAAAGATTATGATTCTCTTTATGAGAATATTAAAACAACTGCTCCCATATATAAGTTTAAGACCAAACTTATGGATAGAAAAAATATTAAAATGGTGAAACTAATAGAGTGATAAGATGCTAAATGAAGACAAGCTTCCTTGGCATACAAATGACAAATAGGTACCCAAATAATATAAATAATAATAAAAATACTGAAGCTGCATATAGTCCACAGGTGGTAAATTTACATATGCACAAACAGCCGCTAAAGAGATCAATCAAGAACAGACACAAAATGGTGCAAATATCAACCAAACGCTTCAAATGATATTAAATAAACTCATGATGATTTGTATGTAAATATTATGAGACATCCATCTCCGTACATCAGGTTTTCCTGGATTTCCGGCAGGCCTACGACTCGATCAATCGAGAGAGTTTGTGGTCTGCCCTGGAATACCTAGGAATGCCAACAAAATTGGTACGACTGTGTAGGATGACAGTGACGCAGTCTCAATGCTGTGTTAAAGTTGAGAACAGGCTATCGACAATTTTTGCAGTTAACTCGGGTGTTCGGCAGGGAGATGCTCTGTCCCCGATACTCTTTAATCTCATGTTGGAGTACATCTTTCGTAAAACTGAAACACCTCAGCGCAACATCTTATATCGCCAGTCCAATCAAGTGCTTGCATATGCAGATGACATATGCGTGATTGGACTGAATAGCAACGGAGTGAAAGAAATACTTGATCCGCTTGTAGAGTTTTCAGCTTCTGTTGGACTCCAGATCAATGAGTCCAAAACGAAATACCTGATCTCTGGTTTTAGAGACAATGGCACACCAGATTTTAGTAGTGGCCACCACACGTTTGAGGGAGTGAGGAGGTTCAAATATTTGGGGTCTCTTATCACTCACGATAACAGTGTGGGTGAGGATATTAAAGTGCGGCTGGCAGCTGGCAGTCGTTCTTTATATCCTCTAAGGCCACTGCTAAAATCTAAACACTTATCAAGTGCCGTGAAGCTGAAGCTTTACAAAGCGTTGATCAGGCCCGTTGTTATGTTTGGATGTGAAAGTTGGGCGCTGACGGATGAGTACGAGAGATGGCTCCTTACATTTGAGAGAAGAATCATGCGTGTGATTTACGGCCCTAAACGCGAAATAGATGGTACATACCGAGCTCTGTACAATTTCGAGATCAGAGATCTGATGAAGATCCCCGATATTGTACATGAAGTTAGATCTCAGCGAGTACGCTGGCTCGGTCACGTTCTGCGTGCTGATCCGGAACGAATTGTGCAGCGATCTCTGAAAGGAGAGCCACCATATGGTAGGCGCAGAGGTCGTTGCAGGCGACGATGGCTCCACGATGTAGAGAACGACTTGGCCTCTTCAGATTGTCTAAGACAGTATGAAGACCAAGCTCAGGATCGAAACCGTTGGAGCCAGATTGTTGATTCAGTAAGGGGCCAGTAATGGCCTTTAACACTGTTATTATTAAATAAACTCAACTCGTTTGATGAGCGGTTAATGTGACTTAAGTACAACAGTAAAGGAGCTATCCCTAAACAAAGAAATGGTTAATCATCTTAGAATATTATGCTGGAATGCCAATGGGCTAGGGCAACATCAACGGGAGCTGAAGATGATTCGAGATACAAAATATAGATATCTGTCTTATATCAGATACCCATTTTATCAAAGAATCCTTTATTAAATTTAGAAGGTACAAAGTTTACAACACTATACATCCCAGTACCTCAGCCAAAGGTTGAAGTGCAGTCATTGTGATAGAAAATACAAACATTTCGAAACGGGTAAATATTCCGTAGATGAAATACAAGCTACGACAATTGCGATTGAAACTATAAACTATGCTGTTGCCGTTACAGGTACTGGTATTACACACCAAGGCTCTCCCAAGAAGAATTAATACATAAAATTCTTTAATCATATGGTAAATAGGTTTATTCCAGGTGATTTTAACGCTACTGGGGATCAAGACTAACAACAACTAAAGGAAAAGAGCTGTTGCATGCAATTATAGAAAGCAGGTGCGAAACGCTATCCACAGGCAAACCAACATGGCCGTCGGCTCCCAGATTTAATAGACTCCTTCGTAACGAAGAATATTTCAAAGCACCACATGACAGTAGAAGAAAGTTACGAAATGAACTCAGAATACTCACCCATTGAAATGAACTCAGAACACTCACTCCTCTAGATATTCAGTAGAAACGCTATAGAAAAGGAAAAAATTGTCACTCTAGGTAATAAGTTCACGGATCGGAACTATTATAAGATTCGTTTAAATAGCAAAATCAACTAATCAATTATCAAGAGAAATACAGAAATCCAAAAATAAATCGTTCAGTACGTACCTTACAAGTTTGTCAAACGACAGCATAACTGACCATTCCTTATGAAAGGTAACAAAAAGCTTAAAGAAAACTATAATCCAACAGACTCCAATTAAAATGTTAGATGGAAACTGGGCTAGAATGGATAAAGAAAAAACATGTTTGCTGATCACCTGAAAACTATATTCAGACCCCTAGATTATCAACGAGTAGAAAGTTTCGATATCGAAGTCAGCCAAGATACGGAAAATATCGACAGTGCATCATGCTCTGAAGTTATGGATGTAATATTATTGGTTATTACATTCATAACTTCAAAGCATGATGCACTGTCGATATTTTCCGTATCTTGGCTGACGTTGATATCGAAACTTTCTACTCGCTGAAAAGTCGGAAAGCACCTTTTGACTTGATAGCAAGTGTTAAATAAACTCCCAAAAAAGGCAATTATTAAGTTTAACAAATTAATAAATATGTGCCAAGATTATAGAAGATGGCTGAAGTCATGATGGTTCTCAAACCAGGAAGACTCCAGTAGTAGCAAAGTTATACAGACACACCAACAAATAATTGAAAGGAAAAGGTGTATGCCAAACCACCAATTTACAGTGACTTGACAATTAACCAAGTACAAAGAATCACAAATGTCCTTAAAAAATCACTCGAAAGAAAGCAGGTCTGCTCTGCAGTGTTCCTTGATGTCGCACAGGCTTTTGATAAATTGTGGCATGAAGGTCTAAATGTTAAGCTGAGGAGTTTACTTCCAAAACAATACAGTGATATATTAGAACCATACTTAACTCAGAGATATTTTAGATTAAACAAGAACATTCTGATTTAAGAGTAATAAGGCAATCGGCGATATAATGTGGATTGTATGCCGAGGAGTGTATGGTCTTGTGGAAACATTTCATGGCAAATTTATAACCGAGAGTTGGGAGTATTTGTACAATAGTTCAACGAAATGTTAGATAGTGGAAATGATAAGTCAAGACATAAGTTACAAGAGACTTTTTTATGCAGATGTTAAATATGTAAAGAATATTTGTCCAATTTATTTCATACTTAAAACTATTTACAAATACAATAGGTGTTATATATAGTTCTATGAATTGCGTTTAATATTTCTAGAAGAATCGAAAGTAGTTTTATAGTGCCCATTACAGCTGGGCCCTTCAACATCAGCAGCATCTTCACAGTTTGGCTCTTCCCCTTCGGCAGTATCATCACTGCTCGACTCTTCAACATGGATAGCATCATCACAACTTAGACCTGCAACATTGCTTATTCGATAAAACTGTTGGCGGGTTATTGGATGATACAGATACTACTAGCGCACCGACTACTGAGAAATTAAAATGAGTAAAATTGTTGCATTTGCATATAAATCCTCATCAAAATCATTATTCATGCATCATGCACGTACTCTTTAAAAATGTCCACCGACACCGATGCTCACCAATACGTTCTATCTAATTATGTTTGCCATTAATATCTAAACACCAAGTGCAACTTCATTGTATATCACATAAATTGCAATATTGTAATGTCATTTATCTCGAAAATATGTTATCTAATTCAATAATCTTATATGATTCCCTTGAGATTAGTGATATAATCCACCCACCAACAATTCAAATACTATTATTACCTATATAAATCGATTATATTATAATTTTCTTGTAATAAAGTATTTTTTATAAGCATTTCTTTCTTTTTTCAATACTTACCACCTGTCACCTGAGCAGTGAAAAATACCATGATTTTATTCAAATTTTACTACTTTTATGTAGACGATACGAAATCCTTTTTCAATCGACCATAAAAAAATTTCCGTCAATCACAAGCGAACAAAACATTTTTCTTTTCTTCAACAAAGTCACTTTGAACTCGAAAATAAATATCCATACCTTCCATGTATACGTATATGTATACAACTATACATATAAAAGTAGGAATCGTTTAAGCTCGAAAGTTTCGAATAAAAGTCAATTTTTTTCGATTTCGTTCCCTATCCAATTTTAAGTTTTTTTTTCAGGGAATGAAAACCGAAGTGTATATAAAATATACGAAAATGTAAATTATGATAGACAGGTGAGACAAATGACTTTAAAATTATAATATTAAGATAGACAAGGTAGAAATGTAAAAATATATTATCGTTTTAATGAACAATTTTATGGTATAGACATTTATAGATAAAGTACACAACAAGAATAACATTGATTCTTAATTTTGAGAATTAGTATAAATCTGCAAATATCATTACTAGTTTTGACAAAGTTAAAATCTCAAACCGTGAGAAATAAAAACAATTATTTGTTAAGTTTTCTTTGTATTCTGGGATACACTCTCTGGATAGTAAAATAAAAATAAAATAATAACTCAAAATCATTCATTCATTTATCGATTCAATTGTTCATTTTTGATTGCTTTTTTTCGAAAAATCTTAATGAAAGCAAGAAAATAACAAATTGTCTATATGTATAACATATAAAAGAAAAGTATAAAAAAATCTAAATCGAAATAAATGTAAAAAAAACATTAAAATTGTCTTTTGGGAAATTTTCCACTTTTGAAACGAAAGAAAAATCAACTTATTATAAATAAAATGGAAAAATTGAAGAATATATTTTTATTTATACATACATATATATATGTAATAGAAACTTTGAAAGCAAATATAAAATGTATACACATTCGAATTATAAATCAAACTCTTTAGAGAAATTATTTATTGTTTGAGATAAGAAAATACTTGAGAAATAGAATTTCCATCAGGAAAATTATTTTCTCAGCAATTCTTAGTGGTTGTTACGTTTATTTATTTTTAACCAGATTTTCCACCGTAATAGCCCAACAGGAATAAAATCCATATTTAACAGTTATATATCCGCAAAGCAGATTAATAGTCATTACTTACTATCATTCAATTGTATTAATATTATAAAACTTTTCGAATGACAAACCATCCGATTTTGTAATTGTTAAGCACGGAGGTGGCAGTGTTATGGTGTGGACGTGCTTTTCAGCTCAAAGTATTGATCAATTTCACGAAATCACATAAACAATGGATCGATTTATGTTTAAAACATATTATAAACCTAATAGCTGCCTCATGTGAAATGGGAAATGCCGCTTTTCAACACACATCGCAACTGGAGTAGATTGCCGTCGAAAGGATACAGGTCTTTGAGTGGCCGCCACAATCACTAGACTTGAATTTCATTGAAAATTTCTTTGAAATACTGAAACGGAGTAGTGGTTGACATAAACGATGACATAAACGGAGCAACCGTGAGAAAGTATACTCCTCACTATTATTTTAAACATCATCTGGTCAATTCCCCGCAAAAGTACGGAACAAAAAAAATAAATAAAAGATACAATACCAAAAAGTAGCTATAGTTAGCACAGCAAATTATTTTTGAAATAATTTTGATTTTGAATTAAAAATGAATTATTTTTATTAATTTTTTACATTTACATGAATCATATTTAAAAGAATAAATATAATTTAATGAAAAAAATAGTTTTATGAAATAAACAGTTAAACTGCAATAAACCCTCAGCCCGAATCCAATTTTAGTGATTTTTATTTTTACTGTAATAATTATGACAGCAATTTGTATGTATAACCAAATAATTGCAGCAGGTATAGGTAAATAACATTTCTAATCGCCAACACATTCGAACCAAATTTTACGATTTCATACTGTTCACGAATCACGTTACATTTCATCTAAACAATGTCAAAATTATTACAGACAGCAAATGAACTTATCACAAAAAATGAAAGTGAAAATAATTTCCCTTACGTCATAATTATTCAAAAAAGGTTGTTATTATGGAAATTAGACACGTCCTTATAAATATATACAGTACAAAATTTGCTTAGGACTTCCACAAAACTGTTTGTATGTACGAGTAGGTGAGCATTATTCTGTTTAAGTTGGCAATGTGGTAAATACGTAGATTCGATAAAGTCACCCACAGTTTTTGTGTCCGAATGCGTACTAACGATAAAAATTCAATTATAAATATTTCAATAGAGTATTTATTTACCCCAACATGTAACTTTAAAAAAATGAAAAGTAACATAGCACAAAATTGTGTTAACACAAAAAAAAATTATTTTCCTATTTTTATACAAA
This sequence comes from Tipula unca, assembly GCA_951394425.1. Lineage (NCBI taxonomy): Eukaryota > Metazoa > Arthropoda > Insecta > Diptera > Tipulidae > Tipula > Tipula unca. Next base: position 92,421,944 of record OX596380.1, read on the forward strand.
TTTTGTAAATACATATACATATAAGAACTTAATGCCATTGGAATGTCGCTTCTAAGTTATAAACTTTTACCTCTTAACTTGGTTTTCTTCAATGTGAGTACATAAAAAAAAAAAAAAAATTTTGGTGCAAGTAAATTCACCACGAAGTAAGCTGCTATGATTTATTCAGTTTTTAAAGGCCATTACTGGTGCCTTACTGGTTCAAAAATCAGGCTCCACCGGCTTCGATCCTCAGCTTGGTCTTCATACTGTCTGAGACAATGTGAAGAAGCCAAGTCGTTCTATTCGCCAATAGTTCAATTCATATAGCTATAGTTAGCTACTATATGAGTTGAAATATGCTCTACTCGAAATAAAATTTCATCAGAATAGGCTTTGTGAATAACGAAAAAATTATGACTTTTGAGTGAATTTTTTGTTTAATTAATACTAAACTGAACTTTTTTGTTTATTTACAAATAAATGAGCATCAAAACAAGTTACTATTTTTTAATTTCTTATTGACGATTGTAAAAGTAGGCTAAGCTCCTCTCTCGGAAAAAATGATTATTTAAAAGAACGATCCATTTGAAGTTTGTGTTGTGGTTTTTGTATTCGAAATTAGGTGGATGTGTGTTTTTAAACGTCAATCGATAGATAGTTTTATTTTTATTTTAAACGTCAATGGATAGATAGTTTTGTTTTAGAAAAATTCCGCTACGAGGAATCCGTGATGCTCCAATCGTCAATAAGGGAACAAAAATTTTTTTAGACAAAACATGTTCCATTGACGAAAAAATAGCAACGCAAGAATTTGCTTAAATTGTGATTTGCTTAAATTGTGATTCACAAGCCTTATTTGTGTTTAAATTTCATTTTATTGTTATTTTATTATTAAATTTAAAAAAATGTGTATTTTTCATTATCGTCATCTTCCTCTTTGAGTAGATAATTTTATACATAATAAAAACCTGTTTACCAGAAAAAACGAGCATCGCTTTACAAATTTCTGTTTTTTTCTTTGCTCAACTCCTCTTTGCGCTCTTTCTGTTTGAACCGGGCTGAACTATTTTGGCTGAAATACAAATAAACTTGGTGCAGAACTCTGACTGCTAGGAATGTCTAGACTGATAATCCGAACGTAACTTTGGTAAGCAGGAAATGCTTAAGTGATTCAACATCATGTTCACGCCATCTTACTCTTTGGTAATTTTGATATTCTTTAGCAAACGTTACCTGTTTTTATTGAAAATTACAAATTCTATAAGCTCCACTCATGATATTAATATAGTTAGGTTTGTGTATCCTGCATTTTTATCATTTTGTGTCGTATTTTAGCAATCACTGTGGGAAGTAATGCCTAGAAGTTGCTTGCCATTGATATTGTATTTGCATTGACCTGCACACCATCATTTGTCGCGTTAGTTGTTTGAAAGCTTCCAATTTCTATTGAACTATACCCTGTGGTGTTGTGTCCTATACATATGATAGATGTCCACCAAATCTAATTCTTAAAGCTTGTCGCAGATATATAAATTATGATTGGAATTTCATATTAAATAAATTGGAGTTTTAGGTATAATATGCATTATTGTTCTTGCTGTAACCGCTTGATGTTTACTAGGAATACTAAGCCGCTTCACTTTACAATCGCTTTAGATAGGTATCTGAATGAAGAAAACTTTAAATACATCCCTGGAAATATAGGAATATTCATGGTTTCATTCTTGGTAGACGAATTTCATTAATACCAGACTGTTTAATGTACTTTGATTCTTCTATAGGAATGCTCTTTGGCTTGTGAGTATAGATACATTCTCCTAAATGTAGTGGAAATGAATTAGAGGAAATCTGAAAATCCCCGAGCTGTTTAAAATAGGTTCATGGCGTTTAAATGTAAATCAGTAAATTGTTAATGCTAATATGATGGGAGATTTAAATGAACCCAATGACTAAATTTATAAAATTAACGTTAGTAAAGCAATATTTAAACCTGACCAATACAACCTGTTGTAACAGAAGAGAAATCAAAAGGCAATCAAAAATGTAGAATTTGATTAGATGGATATGATTTAAAACTGTATGTGTCATAATTGTAATTTAACACAGCCGTTAACTTAAGTATTTTGATTTTTTCTTAAGTTGGGCTATAATTTGATATTGTTTTTTTCTTGTTTGACCTACATACATACGCCGTAAGAGACAGAATTACATGATATCTGGCTGACGGAGAGTAATAAGGAGTCCAAATTAAAATTTTGCGGTCGTATATGTAAGCGGAGCGGATGTGATGTGTTTTAGGCAACCAAGCGGACGGAACGGATACATTCTGTTTGAATCTTTAGACTAAAAAATCTATTTTCCTATTTTTATACAAATTTTGTAAATACATACATATGCATGTGTTTTTTACTATTAAGATATTTAAACAAAATAGATAATAATTTTGAGTATCTAGTAGTAGTTATATTTAAGAGTAGTAGTTATATCTAAGAATCCTATAAGAACTTAATGCCATTGGAATGTCGCTTCTAAGTTTTAAACTTTTACCTCTTAACGTGGTTCCGTCAATGCGTACATAATTCAAAAAAAAAAAAATTCTGGTGCAAGTAAATTCACCACGAAGTAAGCTGCTATTATTTATACAGTTTTTAAAGGCCATTACTGGTGCCTTACTGTGTCAAAAATCAGGCTCCACCGGCTTCGATCCTGAGCTTGGTCTTCATACTGTCTTAGACAATCTGAAGAAGCCAAGTCGTTCTCTTCGCCAATAGTTCAATTCATATAGCTATAGGTAGCAGCTACATGAGTTGAAATATGCTCTACTCGAAATAAAATTTCATCAGAATAGGCTTTGTTAATAACGAAAAAATTATGACTTTTGAGTGAATTTTTTGTTTAATTAATACTAAATTGAACTTTTTTGTTTATTTACAAATAAATGAGCATCAAAACAAGTTGCTATTTTTTAATTTCTTATTGACGATTGTAAAAGTAGGCTAAGCTCCAATCTCGGAAAAAATGATTATTTAAAAGAACGATCCATTTGAAGTTTGTGTTGAGGAATCCGTGATGCTCCAATCGTCAATAAGGGAACAAAACTTTTTTTAGACAAAACATGTTCCATTGACGAAAAAATAACAACGCAAGTTTAAATTGTGATTCACAAGCCTTATTTGTGTTTAAATTTCATTTTCTTGTGTTTTTATATTATAAAACTGCAAAAAATTTAAAAAAATGTGTATTTTTCATTATCGTCATCTTCCTCTTTGAGTAGATAATTTCATACATAATAAAAACCTGTTTACCAGAAAAAACGAGCATCGCCTTAATAATTTCTGTTTTTTTCTTTGCTCAACTCCTCTTTGCGCTCTTTCTGTTTGAACCGGGCTGAACTATTTTGGCTGAAATACAAATAAACTTGGTGCAGAACTCTGATTGCTAGGAATGTCTAGACTGATAATCCGAACGTAACTTTGGTAAGCAGGAAATGCTTAAGTGATTCAACATCATGTTCACGCCATCTTACTCTTTGGTAATTTTGATATTCTTTAGCAAACGTTACCTGTTTTTATTGAAAATTACAAATTCTATAAGCTCCACTCATGATGTTAATATAGTTAGGTTTGTGGTAACTGGGATGTGCGAGCTGTAGCCCTTATAATTCAATTAGCTTGGCAGTCGGATCGGTATTTTGTTTTTGATAAACATATCAATTTGAACTTATTGAATATCAAAACGCTGATGATAATAAGATTGAAGTTATTCCGCTTGTGTGTGTCGTATCTGGTGTTTCGCTTAGAAAGCTGTAGTCGTTGCATGGAACATTCGGAAATGAAAGAAGCCTGCGCTCCAGAATCCAATAATATCCTGCATTTTTATCATTTTGTGCCGTATTTTAGCAATCACTGTGGGAAGTAATGCCTAGAAGTTGCTTGCCATTGATATCGTATTTGCATTGACCTGCACACCATCATTTGTCGCGTTAGTTGTTTGAAAGCTTCCAATTTCTATTGAACTATACCCTGTGGTGTTGTGTCCTACATATGATAGATGTCCACCACATCTAATTTTAAAAGCTTGTCGCAGATATATAAATTATGATTGGAATTTCATATTAAATAAATTGGAGTTTTAGGTATAATATGCATTATTGTTCTTGCTGTAACCGCTTGATGTTTACTAGGAATACTAAGCCGCTTCACTTTACAATATGTAAGCGGAGCGGATGTGATGTGTTTTAGGAAACCAAGCGGACGGAACGGATACATTCTGTTTGAATCTTTAGACTAGAGTATAACATAAAAGTATAGCTTTATTATTACCTATAGAAATAAATTACGATAGAAAAATAAATTCGTTATTTGAAAATCTTATTACTTCGTTATTGTGTCATAAAAAGTGTGAGAACGTAAGCACAAGAGAATTTCGCTAAAACATAAACATTAATTTAAGAAAATAACCTTTAGCTACTATCAAGCGAGTATTAAACAAAATCATCATTAAATTATAATCAACTTCAATTTAACCCTAACAAGGCACACAATATACAATAAAAAACGTAAATAAATTCTCATATATATATATCGCTTCAATTAGGATCGGAATAGGAAAAAAACAAAATACAACAACAAAAACTTTTGTGAAAAATGAAAATAATAAATGGAAAACCAATTTTCTTTTTGTTTTTTCATCATTAAAAGAATTAATTTTCAATCAACATTAATAAACAATCAAAATCAATTTTATCTGAATACATATGTATATTCCAAATATTGTTTGTGTGTTTGTTCTGTATCTGTATTTGGATTTTTTATGTTTTGATAGTTGTTGTAATGTCCTTTCTTATCCTTCAAAATATATCTTATTAACAAATACGTTAAACAACAAAAGAAAGATTCGTCCTTTTTGCTTAACATTCGCATATACAGTATATTTTTTTTTATTTTTTTGATTCACCCTTGAAATATTATGGTTTTTGGTTAAATTCTAGAGTTGAAGGATAATTGCCATTGTACTAATATACATCCATACATACGAGTAGATAGAAAAAAACATAAAAGAGATGTAGTTAATTGGATTTATGGTAAGTTTTGTATCTTTTTTTTTACTTATAAAGGTATGTACATACATATGTACGAGTATATACCAAATTGATTATTATTCACAAATTTAATATTGATTTGTGACATCATTAAGGATGTGAAAAGGTTTTTGATATCTTACATATATCTATATAATCTTTTAACCTTTCTGTAATTTGTCTAAAGACCAATTGAAGTTTAGTTGTAAAAACAAAGAGGATTCTATATAAAGAGAAGTATTTTGTAGGACCGAAAAATGAAAGGAAATTTAAAATTCATATTTTATACAAATAATTTTTGCATCAAAAAGAGACGAATATATAAAATACAAACACCCCTGTATTTCCTATACAAGAAATTGTCGGTGGTAGCGGCGAATCATCATCTCATTCCACAAAAAAATGCATGCGTCTGTGATTGTTTTATTAATATTAGGGAAGTAAAAACATGTTTTTCAAGAATATTACCACAGTATCCTTTGTTTGCCGTAGCAAGCGACTAAACGGTTGGATCGTTGGGCTGACGACCCGCATCGGTATAATAATAACCTGTTTATAAAGTCAACAAAAAGAAAAATGGATACCGCCAACAAAAACACACAACTGCGACCCATTATGTCGAGAGAATGATGTACTTTGCAATTGCTCATGATCTTAGAGTAGCAAGCAAGTACTTCCCTTACAAACAGATACATCTGGAGACATGATCCCACCATCCCAGAACTTTAGGCAAATTGACCATGTGTTAATTTCAAAATGGCGATCATCAGCAATAAGCGCAGTTCGCGTATTTTCTTTAAAGGAATTACAGAATTGCACCGTACTTGCAGGCCTGCGTCAACCACCATTCGGGGCCGGGATGGAAACTTCTGTGAACACATAGACGCAGTATTCGACGCAAAGAATGGGCACTTTACCGACCTGCTTGATCTTCATCATACGTCACAGACTGTTGTTGAGCCACCTCTAATACAAACTGCGGAGATTTGCATTGAAGATGCAGCCCATGAGGGATTCACTAAGGTCATGCAGAGGTTGAAACAAAACCGCTCACCTGGGATTGACTCCATTAATTCGGAGATCTTGATTCGTAGGGGTGATTTACTTCCCTATGGGGAACCGAAGTAATGCCTAACGTATAGAAATTATTATTATTGTCCGCCCTATAACGGAGGGCCTTATTGGTGACTATCAAGGAGGATTTCGTCCGAATCGATCAGTCGTATATATCAGGTGTTCTTGGATTTCCGGCTGGCCTTAGGAAAGCCAACAAAATTGGTACGATTGTGTAGAATGACAGTGATGTACTTAACCCGGGTGTTCGGTAAGCGAGCTAGCATATGACATATGCGTGATTGGGCTGAATAGTAACGGAGTGAAGGAAATACTTGATCCGCTTGTAGAATTTTCAGTTTCTGTTGAACTCCAAATCAATGAGTCCAAAACGAAATACGTTATCTCTGGTTATAGGGACAATGGCACACATGGACAGGGATTTTGGTCGTTTCATGAGGCTAGTCTCACGCAAAAAAATTGAAAATTTCGTATACGTACAAAGTATAATGTTCACAATTTTATAGTTGTGTATAGCTATTTGTTTTCATTGTATTAGTATGTTTTTTTATCTTCCATGTCACTGTACAGGGTGACATGGAGCTATGAAATGCGCAGGTGGTATACTGTACTTGTGTGAATGGGATGAATGGGTTGAATGAATGTTAGTGTGAATGTGGGTATTGCACCGTGGGCCCATTAGTGGCATTGAGTGCTGGAGTAAAATCCGCCCAATTTTAATTTTTTTTTTTTTGCCCATGTCATTTACTAGTGGAATTGTCATGAGTTATGTTTGGTGTTTTGATTTATTTGACATAACTTTATTTACTTTCGTTGTGTCCATGGCAACCATAATACATAAATAACAATAATAGAAAGGCACACTTGATGGACTGAAATCAATACACGCACATTCACCAATACCATTATTTTCCAGTTAATTTTGTCTCACAGTCTCATAAAACTACCAAAATCTGTACAGGTTTTAGTAGTGGCCACTACACGTTTGAGGGAGTGAGGAAGTTCAAATGTTTGGTCTCTCTTATCACTCACGATAAAAGTGTGGCTATTATTATCACTCACGATAAAAGTGAGGATATTAAAGTGCGGCTCTAATACCACTGCTAAAATCGAATCACCGTGAAGCCGAAGCTTTACAAAGCGTTGATCATGCCCGTTGTTATGTTTAGATGCGAAAGTTGGGTGCCGACGGATGAGAAGTAGATGGTACATACCGAGCTCTGTATAATATCAAGATCATAGATCTAATGAAGATCCTCGATATTGTAAATGAAATAAAATCTCAATGAGTACGTTTGCCCGGTTACGTTTTGGGTGCTGATCCGGAACAAATTATGAAGCGGTCTCTGAGAGGAGAGCTACCATATGTTAGGCGCAGAGGTCACTGCAGGCGACGATGGCTCTACGGTGTAGAGAACGACTTAGCCTATTCAGATTATCTAAGACAGTATGAAAACAAAGCTCTGGATCGGAACCGTTGGATCCAAATTGTTGATTCAGTAAGGGACCAGATCTAGGGCCTTTATAAACTTATTATTATTAACATTCTTTATATTTAAACATTCGGATTTAGAGGACGTCAGAAATAACAGGATTTAGCTGCATAACCGGTCTTATTATATTACTGACATTTTATAATATTACCAATAGCATTACAGTTTACATTAAAATCAAATATTTTGTCATCTTTAAGAGCTTTAGCTATGACTTCTTTTAGAGTTGACATGCTTTGATTCTTAGCTATAAGGTTTTTTAAGAGGTATTCAAAGGAACGTAATGCTGTTAAGAATTTAACTTTATATAATTAGCAGCGTCTTTTCCATCTTTGGAAACGCGTGCGTCGTATATTTCGGCAACTAGTTGTTCAATTTTTTTGGCATACGATTTTATATCTTATCGCTGTATTTAAACTAATTCTAGTTGTTATTGTTCGACAGAGCGACAGTTAGAAAATTGTAAAATTAATCCTTCTGTGATATCTTTCCAATTGTTAAATGTGTTGTATTTTACAAGATCATAAGCTTTTCCAACTAATTTTGTTATATAAAAATCGTCCTTGGACACTGAAAATTTTTCAATAATATCAAAGCATGCGACAAATTTGTTAAGATTCGGACTATTACCATTAAATTCGGGAATTAGTTTAATTGCATTATCAATGCTAAAAATCATTTTTGTAGCCTTGGGCAGTTTAATTTCAGATAAACTAATATTAATAGAATCAAAAAGATCGGATGGCTTAAATTCATTGGAAGATTCAACAAAAGTTTCACCGGAACCATCACTATTTTCGAACAAGTTAGAACTAATAATATTATTGATAATTGAACTAACACTTACGGTTTCCGTCATCTGATCATTTGAAGACGCTGATTTTATAATAACTCTGTTCCTTAAATTTATTGTTCCTTCATCCTGATTCGTTTGCATTCGAGATCATAAAATATTAAAGAAATAATTGATAAATAAAAAATGTATTGAAAATTTAAAATTAATTTTGGATAACAGTTATACCGAAATAATGTTAAAAATTAAATATTAAATTAACTTACTCAGTAGCGGAGTAATATATTTGGTAGAATAGGGAGCAAACAATGAATAATGTAATTTAGTGTATTTTATGTTATCAAATTTATTTTTATTATTTTTCAAAATGTATTTTCACATTAATAATTGATTAAAAATAGAACAGAAAATTAATCATTCTTGTATAAAAAGATCTGAGTGATATTTTCTTATTTCCCAATTTATTGTTTCTGTCCTTTATATCTATTAACAGATATTCAGATTGGTTTGAAAGAAGCAAATTTAAACACGTTTCATATTCAATTCTCGTAAATAAGTGTCTAACTACAAAACCGGAAAAATACTCTATAATATCTGTCTGATATTCTGTTAATTATAATGGTTGTATAATGAAATTAGTCTCCTTTCCTTCATTTTGTAAACCAGTAGTCTCAGACTGATCATTAGAACTGAGATGTTGCAATATTAACCTCCTTTCTTGATGATCGTCAGACGCTCTATCCTGCTCATCTTCTTCATCTAGATCATGATCACTAAAAAATATTTTTCGTTGAAATAAACTGTCGTTTATAAGCTTAATTGACGATTTAGCTAAATTTATTCGTAGTACTGAAACATCTAACTGTGGCAGACAGTTTCCAGTGGTGTTTTGAATTTCCACGTGCAACAGAAGCCTTTTATAAGTAGCGGTAAACTGTCTAACTGTTGGATTATTATTGTAACCTAATCGAAACCTCATTGATGAAAAAAATAATTCTAAATGATTCTGACTCATTTTATACGTTGGTACGAGTATATACTCAACTTTACCGCTTTGGACATATTTTTTGAAAATAATTTCTATGTTTGATAAGCATAAAATAATTCCTAAAAACTAGTGATGTGAAACGTTTTTGTAATGTAACGGAAAACCGGAATTTACATTTCGTAGCGTAACCAAAAACGGAAACGATATAATCCATATTACATGTAACGAAAACGTAACAAAAACACTATTTATTGGGGGAATTTACGTTACATGTTTGTAATATTTTATTTTTATTCACCTTGAAATTAAAAAAATTAAAAAACAATAAATAAAAAATAAGTCGTTCAGTCAACGATGATTTACGTATAACGCAGATTTAACAGGGCCTAACTAATTTTCCCATATTTGAACTGAGAGATTTCGGTAAGTGCTTGCATAATGTTTTAGTAAATATATAATAAATATCAGTACATGATACATGCTTTTCCAAATCGTGTTGATTGTTTAGAATATAGTAAAATTAAAAAATGTTGCCTATAGTTTGAGAACATTAATATCTGGAGCTTCCACAGTTCTATAGTAATTGATTTGCATACACTACAATAGATCTAATTATATTGTCGTGCTAAAGTATTTATTTTGATATGTTTAGCTCTTGAAATTAAGTAATAAACTGAGATGGGACGAATTAAAAATGACAACTTGAATTTTATCAGCGAGATTTCATTCCACGGAATCTAAAAATAGTAAGTGTACGTTGTGTGAAGTTGAAGTACCCGGTTCACATACAGGAAATCTCAGAATGAATTTAAAAAGAAATCATCGATCAGTGTTTAATGATATTGAAAAATCAATGATCGCTAAGAAAAGTAAAAATGAGCAAAAAAAAACATCAACCTTGAAAGATAGCATATTATGACGGTACAACGGATTTTTAAGTAGCCACAACATTTCCAGTCATTCTTTTAGAAGTTCACTCAGTAATATGTATTCATCTAAAATTAATTTAAATAAATAATATTAATAAAATATGTATAAATAAATTATATTGTTATGTATAATTTATGTATACTTGCCTTGACAATATTTCGACATAAATATTTTTAGCTACTTTATCTTTCCATAAAAAGAAAATGAAATATTCAGCCACAAGATAGTAAAAAAAAAACACAGAAATTGGAACGACTGGGAAATGTTTTGAAATGCGTGAACAAAAACCATAGAAGAGAATGCAAATTATGATAATTACGTCACAGACTTCTCTCGAATAAATACACGCGTTACTTGTACAATTTTCATGCAGAGTAAAGTCAGTTTAAATTCAACCAGTGATCAGTGAACAAATGAGATAAAGTGAAATAGTGAAAAAAGTAATGTTCTTTACAGTGAACTAGTGAGATTGTAAATAGCTGAGAGTGCTGAGAACAAGTGGCGTTAATTTATTCTCAAATAAATTGTACAGTTTTAGCAAATAGTTTAAGGTTTTATTGCAAAATCCCTTACGAATGCTTAGCAGAGCCCGAAATTCGTAACAAAATAATTTAAAATGTATGTAAAAATATAAATTATAGGAGAGAATAGGGTAAGCATTCACTACAACAGTTCGATTTTATCTCGGAAATTTATAGTACATACATCTATTAAATCTAATACACAGAATTCATATTTAGCATAACTTACAAAAGGACATAAATAGAATTCTGTTTCTTTGATTTGTGACCCCAGATAGCAATGCTATCTTTGCCAGACTAAAAGTGTATCATAAAGAAGCCTAATATATACAAAATCATTTTAAACACTAAAGTTAACGCTACATGTAACTAAAATAGTACAATTAATAATTATGAATATTAAAATATAATTTTCAACATCTCCATTAAAATTGAATACAAATTTGTACACAAAGCACATCCGAGGGATTCGATCAAATTATAAAAATCTGTACAATAAAATTCTCACACATATAACATTGAAGCTAGAAAAAATATTTAATCTGATTAGATAATCTTAATTGTTTTTTAAAACTTTTATCAGACAAAATCTATAATCCGTCTATAGGAGTTATGACAATAAAACTATTATTGTGTAGATGTTCCTGTCTGGCTCTGACGAAATACTTATTTAGTTACAAACACAACGTCAAGATGAATAGCCATTAGACAGGATAATATGTACAATGTACTCGTTCCTATATAATAGATAAGTATTGTAGTTTCGTTAGATGGATAATAAACAAAAACACACAAAAGCTCAACACCACGTACACATTTTCTACGTACATACATATATATTTACATCGATCTTCGAGTAAATCTTTAGTGTTATCTATTATTTTACGTGACAGATACGACAATATAATCTTCTTTTTCATTTAGAATGGTGTTTTATGCTGCATTCTTATACGAGTAGTTTTTGCACTATTTATACAGTAGGAGCATCTAATCTATATGTATGTATACGTCACATATGTACACCACTCCAATATATTGTTAAAAGAAGATTAGATGCTACATTTTTTTTTTAATTGTATTTTAAAAGTAGCATATGTGTCTTTTTTGTATTTCTAAATATTTTTAATAAATTCATGTACACAACAAATTTATTTAATAGTTTTATTTCATGTAAATAACAACATAGATTTTTATGAATAATTAAAATTGTTTTTTTTTTTGGTTATCCAAACACTATGTAGATACTCATAGATATAGCAGTAAATTGTATGGTACTCGTATGTTCATTAATATTCGATAGTAATCAATAAGATTTATGTTTATTATGTTATATGTGTTTTAAAAATGTAAATACAATTTTAATACATGAGCTTTCCTTTATTATTATGTTTAGATTATTGTTGTAGTTGATCTTGACAACATATATTTTTCAACACAAAAAATAGTTTATTGACTATGTTTGGAGGTGAATACTAATGAAGACCTATAAAATTTGTGTGTGTGTGTGTGTGTGTATTTGATTGGTGTTAAAATGTTTACTATAGAGAATATGTTTTTCGCATGTGCATGATATTCATAATTTGTGTTGTGTACATGAATGATGTTTTATATTACAAACGGTTTTATTATGAATACTACGTGATAAACTAGATAGAAACCAATCATATTGAATAATATCGCGAATGGACATATTTGGCAAAATCTTGGAGTTGAATTTATTTTCGGCCCACAATAAAATAAAGGCTGTTTTGAATTTCATTTTTTTTTAAAATCATCTATAGCTAAATCATGTGTCTATGATGAGTCGTCACGGCAGTTTACAGTTAAAGAATGGGTCAAATTCACGTCTGTAAAGTTTTCAACAATAGCAAAATATTTATGTGTATCGGTACAGTGGCTATACTGTAGGCCCATATATTTGTATAATGACAAAATCTATATATAAAAATGGATCGTGATTTGTTCGGATGCTTAAAACTTGAAAACGACTAGACCAAATGGGATAAAAAAGGAAAGTAGAAAAATTCTCAACAGGTGGCGCTGTAGGCGCACATTTCGTTTTTAGTTCAATTCAATCGATCGGAAGAAAAACGTGCCGGATCAGAATGATTGAAAGTCGTGCGCGACAGTCAGAAGAGATCAACGAAGCTTATAATTAGCAACAATGAGTGCGAAGAAGCGATGTTCGTGCTCGGCAAAGTGATGAAGCAAAATCACAACGTACAAATGTTGAACATCGGCGACAACAACTGTAACGCGTAACTTTTGGTCTTAACTATTCTTCACAACAACAACAAAAAAAACTCAACTCTACAACAAATTTCATTCTAATTTTTTTGAATGTATTACATTATAAATCGTATATTTATACAATAACAAATTAATTGCTAAACTGTTTAAAAAAAAATTTTAAAAGTAAATCTTCTGTCGACGGTGGTCCTCTCCGTTTTCAAAATCATGCAGGTCTGGCTTATGCGCATTAACTATAAAAAAAAATATCAAAAAAAATTATTATTAATTAGCAAAAAGCAACAAAATAAATTATCACAGAAAAAAAATATTAATCCATCCACGTCCCTTCTTCCAGTTCAAATTCTGCTCATATTTTCGGGTATAGTATTGTTATTAAGTTGGGCGCCATCTTCAGATTTGAAGAAAACCCGTCACGCGTTTATTTAAGTTTTGGCTATCTCACAGAGCGAGTCTGAGACAAAGGGTGGGTTTCTTGAAGAAACATTTTTAAACTGGAAGATATACGAGTATATATATATTCTTTTTTTTTTTTTTTATAAATCGAATTGACAAAACAACTTTAAATATACGTAGGTTATAGAGATATAGTAAAAAAAAAAAAATATAGATATAATTATGAAAAAAAAAGATTTTTACTACAATTTTACTGTAAAGTTATTGCCACACACTAATTAGCTGATATTAAGTAAATAACCGAGGAAACATCTATTTAGTAAAGGAGTTTGCTTACCCGGGATCTTTTACACAGTATCTTACGGTTTAGTTATATTTTTTTTTTTCCTCCCCTTTTTTTTTTCCTCACCATGCGGTTGAGCGGCCTCCGTCGTCCATGTATCCTAGCGGTATATTCGATGTTCTACACGCGGTTTCAGCAGTGTCCGTGGTCCATATACCGTTCTCCAACGGTGATTTAAATCAGCTAGTTGTTTCAGCACGGTCCAACAGCGTATATACCCACGCTCAAAAAGGAAAGAATCATTCGCGAACTCAATTGCATAACCTTCCAATTTATTCAATCATTACAGACATTGGTAACAATATCTCAAACATTTATTATTATGTTTTTTTTTTCTTGCACCAAATAAATTTTTAACTATATAGGCAATACACTCAAAAAAAAAAATCTCTTATTTTACAATATATAAAAAAAATCAACACACATAATCAACATAGTCAAAAGATAGTTCCAGTTCTATGTTCCTATCTCAACATATTATTATATACAATATACGTAAATATATATCTATATATGTATATATCTACACAAAATAAATTATATTTATTCAAACAAAAATTAAATATTTATATTCACCCAAAAATAAATTATGTCCATATATTTTTTTATGGTTTTTTATTTTTCTGCCTGCACCATCTCGAGATGTGTCTTCATCGAACTCCAAAATCCAAAAAAAAAAACAATTCAAGTCTCCGCTTATCACCCAATAAATTTTTCTTTTTTTTTCATTCCGCTTTACGCTCGTTCTTTCTTGCATTCGTTTTCTCTCGGTCAGCAATTGGGTATTGGAGAGTGGGGAAATCATGGTTATTTACTTATGCAATAACATTTAAATATATGGCGAAAGAGAGACCCGAGGAACATTACAGGGTTGTGTAACCCCAAAAAAATTATTACATTTAATCAAGTGCGGCGCGTGCTCGCTCCATTCAACCCGCTACACAACAAATTCCGGTGAACATTCCACATATACAGCTTTTCAATATGAGCCACACATTCAATACAGTGCACACGCAGCAGTTCAATTCCGCCAGATGTTTGTCGTTTGTCAACATTGCAATGCAGTTAAATTTGGGATGGAACCGCCTGGATTGTGTTGCGTGAGCGGCTTTACGGTGAATCTCCTAATTCGAACAAATTCTTGAAACACAGCAAGAATAATTTCACCAACATCAGGGTAATTTCAAGGTAATTTGATCCACATCGGCAATGAATACTAATACACCAACACTTGCACCACAAAATACACTAACACACAATACACGATGCATCACGATATAACACAAACTAATACTTATCTTGCCAACAAAAGACAAAAATTACAGAATTTGCCTCCAACTAAACAGATTCATGGGCAAATATTTCATCTTGCTGGATCGCTTTTGCCGCATCCAGATTCACATGATGAAGTAAATCGGCGTTGTGATATCTTAAATACAACAAAACGAGAAATAATCCAGTAATTGCATCAAATGTTACACGAAGACAATGAGCTCATCAAACTGTTTGCGACTTCGTTGTAACAGTTGCCATTCGATGATCACAGCATTGTCATAAAAGCGGATGATCCATGAACGACAATACAATACACGCATACAGTTAGTGAAATATCAATTGTTGTTGTTGATGAAAATTTGGAATCGCGTGATATAGACATCAAACGCCGAACTAGAAACGTACTATAGGGAATAAGTGCAATATCCGCTTATGTTCTGCCGTGGTGAAGGCGGATATCACTTGAGATACAACATGATAATTTCGGCCAATGGATAGTACAAGAACACAATACTTTTGATTGTCGCTTCATAAATTGAAAATTTTTAGGGTTTGATACAAATGAAAAGGTCAGTTCAATGAACTTTTACGCATATCGAATGATGATTCGCCAAAACTTTGACAACCAGTTACTGAGATATCGCCGATTGTTTCAACAATATGCAGTTGATATGTACGTTAAGGTTGAGACAGAACGACTAATTACATTCAATTCAATCAGGCTAAATTGCGATCTGAAGAATATATTCACTGGCGAGATGCGGTCAATCACAATTTTGCCATTTTGATGAGAAGAAATCAGCAAGTTTCAAATGGGCCGATATGTGAACTGCAACGAAGCACTCTGGAGAATATTTTAATTTGCGATTCATGAACGTCATCCGACTGTTGTTTATCTGGCAGTTCATTTAGAGGATGGTGAAAGAGTGTATTTCAACGCAGAGAATGCAGCACATTGATTGGAAATATCATTTCGACATATCAGCTCCCCTCAATTATGGGATACGTACAAAGATGACATCGCAGAAGACATTTTGCAACGCTTTCTAGTCGCGACAGGGAATTTCGAATTGCAAATGAACGATGACATCTACAATGAAGCGTTAGTGCTGATTGAAGACTTGTGTTTGCTTTTGAGTGGCAAAGTATTGATTGAAATTCATAAGTACAAACAAATGTTCGTGGAATGAACAGCAAAAGAGTGCATATGTCAACTGATGAAGGCTGTTGATGATGGAAACGGTGGACTATTTTTCCTTGATGCGCCCGGCGGAACTGGGGAAACTTTACAAACGATCACTAAAAGCACTCAATCGAACATTGAAAGATTTGCGCAACAATAATCGCTTTGGTGGTGTGATGATACTGTTGGCGGGCGACTTCCAACAAACACTTCTCGAGATTCCGAAATCAACAGCGGCGGATGAATTAAACGCATGTCTCAAGTAATCGTATTTGTGGCGATACGTGAAAAACATTTCATTGAGTGTGAATATGCGAGTGTTCCTGCAACAGGATAGAATCTCAGAAGTTGTCTACAAAGATACTTGTAGTGGTTCAATATCGATTCCATCTGAAATTTGCCAATTCACTTCAACGAAAGATGAATTCATCACTAATGTATATCCGACATTGGTCAAATTTATCGTAACTACAATTGGTTGAGCGCACGCGCAATTTTAGCGAAAAATATTGATGTCAATGACTTGAATTGGGCGATTTCAAATCAAATTACGGGAGAATTGCGTTCATACAAATCGATCGATCGCGTTGAAAACGAAGTGGAAGTCGTCAACTATCCAGTGGAATTCCTAAACTCTTTGGATTTGCCTGGCATGCCGCCTCATCATTTGCGTCTTAAACGTTGATCTGTGCAATAGAACTCAACTGATTGTGAACTAATGAACAATGTGATAGTGGCAAGGATTTTGAAAGGGCCGTTTAAGGGAGAAGAATGCCTAGATCCACGAATTCTCTTGACTTCAACCGATTTGCCGTTTCAGTTCAAACGCATCTAGTTCCCAGTGAAACTAGCATTTGCGATGACCATAAACAAATCGCAAGGACATTCACTGGAAGTGTGCGGCAAAAATCTGGAAATGTCATGCTTTTTACACGGTCAGTTATATGTGGCGTATTCCCGCCATGGTAAATCATCCTCACTTTTTATTTACGCTGCGGAGCAGAAAACAAAAAATGTTGTGTATCATGCAGCCTTAAATTGAATACAATCATTTTTCTATTCTTTTTTTTAGATTTCAATAAAACCAATAGAATTGAATGAAATTAATACTTGATTTTATCCTATTTACGGCAAATATTGGACGGAACGAAGCCGTCGGGTCAGCGTTCCGTAGAAATAAAGGATATTGAATTTAATTCAATTCGAAAAGCGTTTCATCCAATCTATAATTGAAATTATATTATTGCGTCATCTGTTGACGATCGACAGTTTTCGATCAAAAATACAAATTTCGGGTGAAATCGTGAATGCTCGAAATTAATTCAATCAAACCCCTAGTGCCTCACAGGATAACCTGCAGCCAACCCTTCTATCCCTTTTGCGCTTCTTCACGGAGGGCTCAAAAAGGAATAGATGGGTTGGCTGCGGGGTATTTTGTGAGGCACTAGGGATTAACCTCTCTTTTCGTCTTCCCGATTTTTGCAGTGTTTTTCAAGCTGAACTTAAAATGATGGAAGCCATGGACTGGTTGAACTATAATGTAATATTTACGAGGAATATTCGCATTTTTACGGACAGCCAGGCTGCTATTAAAACGCTACAATCATACTCCCTGACGTTTCTAAACAAATATGTTGATTTAATACAAAATAGTTACATGGTAATCGTAGTTTTTGGCGTTTTCGGAGTGAACTGTAATTAATTTATAACAAATTCTGGCCCAAGTCCTAACTCGATATCACAATTACCTCAAAAGTATCAAAGTGGCGGTGCCATTGACAGAGAATTGTGCAAAATCCAGCTGCATAATAGGCAACAAAAACGAGGAGAACGTAGCGCACCAAGCTCACTGTAAAGTTCCGAGTGATGCCTTGAATGAACTGACCGTGGATGCATTCATTAACGCCATAAGGGACGGCCAGCTGAAGCTTCACTTGAGGGCGACAACAAAAGAAAAAAGCATGAACCAGGTTTTAGGATCGGTGTAAGAATACGAGTCAGCTAGAGCCAGCCTAACAGCCACTTCCGTTGAACTGCGAAAGGTCGAGTTATAAGATATAGCGAAACTAGAGGCGGTGGTAGAAGCAAACATAAGACGAGCACAAGGCTTCCTGAATAACAGGCGTAAGAGATCATGCTCTAAGTCCAGATGTTTTAAATATCATCAACCTGGGCATTATTACATAGAGCGTAAGCTAAGCAACCAGCTGCTGGGAAAACCGGGCAGATAGACAGCCTCGATAAACAACCAGAAATATTGCGACAGATATTGCAGATGGAATGATCAGAGTAGATGCCGGATCACTGGACCAAACAGCAATTGGCGTAAGACCAACGACATGATAATTTCATTGTTCCGATGGTCAATTGGATAGAAAGAGGTACGAAACTGCAGCGGAATGAAACCGCGACGGAAAGTGCAACTGTGAAAAGGTATTCGGCAGAGGGCAACAACACCAAACAACAAATCGGATTATAGAAATCCTGCAAGAAATAGAAAATAGTAAATCTGAAGTGCATTTGGGCATCAATAAAACACTGGATAAAATAAGACTTCAGTTTTATTGGGTCAATTGCAGAAGAGATGTGGAGGATTGGTGCAGGAAATGTGAGAGGTTTGCACCGCCAGTAAGGGACCACAAACAAGAACAATAGGAAGGTCTCTATAAATAATAATGAAGTTTCTTTACTCCATTTAAATAAGCCTGAAAGATTGAAATTTAAATACAGTTTTGAAATTAGGTTATGTTTGTCATACATGAATTTAATTCTCTTACTCTCCATTTGTATAACTTAGCACTTTTGTTTAATTGTATTTACAGGCCATGATACGTTTACTTCGTTTGCAACTAAAAACTCTCATAGCTCCATGAATCATAGAACATAAATGATGGCAAACATGACATTTAATCTATCAGTGTTGCCATAGATTTTTTAATGTCCCGGGTGCATTCAGATACCAACATGTTGATTTTACTCAGCATCAATATTGGTCTGTACGATGTTACTTCTTCATCTGGTTTGCCTGTTTCTTCAGCATAACTATTTGGGCCGTTTTCCAGCATTTGGGTACATACTTCAACCTCATACAGGTATTAAATAAGTATGTTACCATGATGATTGCTTTACGTGGTAGTTCCTTGAATAGACTCGGTGATATTTCATCAATTCCTTGTGCCTTTTTTGGTTAAGATTTTTGTCGATTTCTTCGGCAATTTCCATCGGCGTGAACCTTTTAAATTCCTGACTTGGTTAAAATACTGTTGCTATTGGTGTTGAGCAAAGAGTTTCGCTTTTTCTTTGTTTTGTTGAACCCAACTACCTTGAGCATTTCTTATGGGTGGTATACTGGTATCCGATCTACAGATCGTTTAAATTTTCTGGTCGCCTCCATAACGAGTAGTCTTTATCCATCTCTGGACCTAGCTCGCTTAGGTAGTTATCGAAGCAATTTTGTTTAAAGTTTTTGATTAACCTATTGACTTTGTTACTTATTCGATTGAAGGCTATTTTGTCAATGGGATTTCTGGTGAGATGCCATATTCTCCTTGCCGTTCTTCTTTCCTTGATTTGTTCCCTGATCTCAGCAGGGTATATGACTTCCATGTTCGCTTTTTCCTTTAATTCTGGAGTAGCGAGGCTGGCGGCCTTTTGAGTGTATCCAATGAAATTCTTTGTTTGATGTTCCAATTCCTCATTACTTTTGATACTCACTTTTAATTCAACTAGCTCTTTTAACTTTTCTCTGAAGAGATTACTATCCGTAAATTTATTAGAAAGGTTACGCTTTTTTTGTTTTTTTAATACTGTAGCGCTTACTGACAACAGTACAGGAATGTGATCAAATGTTAAATCGTTTACCCCTTCGACTCTAGTGTAACTGGATGACATACCCTTTATGATAAAAAAATCAAGTATATCTGGTATTTTACCTGCATCCGTTGGCCAATACGTTGGCCCTCTTGGAGACAGATATTCACATTTGTTTTCATGAATGGCATGAAGCTGTATGTTTTATATTGTAGTCTCTTCCAATAATAAATCTTGGACCTAGTTTATTGAAGACGTTATTAAATTGTAACTTCGTTGGTGTATGCCGTGGAGGACAGTATGCAGCCGCAATAGTCAGATTTGCGCCAGTATATTGGATTGAGATAACCGTTGCTTACATATAGCTTTCCCGAATATCCTCTTGTTGATTATGATTAATATTATTTTTAATTAATACAGCTGAACCACCTCAGCTCTTTCACCAGGATGGGTTGTCCAGTAGGAATTGAATCCCTTTACTATATTCTAATAAAATTTTTGCTAGAGAAGTGTGTTTCTGAAATCAGCGCAATATCTATATTGTTTGTATGGAGAAATATTTCCAGGTCCTGGGCTCCTTGGTTGAGCCCATTGGCGTTCCAAGTTACAACGCGTAGGTACGAGTTAATCATTTTTGTGTATGCTGACTTTTTTACTTGGCGGATAAAAGTTAATTTCCAGTTTTGCCATCCTTTCTGCTAAGTGGCCAAGTGTCTGTTGATTTTGACTGAGCATGTTAATGATTTCAATGTTATTAGACTCGTTATTAACTTCTGGGTGTTTGTTGTTTTGGTTTAATTCATTAGCTGATTTGCGCATAAGATAATCAAACTGTGGATGGTGTAATTGTTGTTTGAGGTTTAGCTGCTTTGGTTTGTAATTGATGTACTACGCTTGTTTTATTACTCTTTTGACTTTTAATTTTGTTCCGATATACAGAGCATCCTTTATAATTTGCAGTATGTCCTTCTTGATGACATAGAGCACGTGAAGGTTCGCTATCTGGTTGTTTTTTGCATTTTTTTGTGTGGTGATCTTCAGCACATTTCACGCATTTGGTTTGACGATCACAAAAATTCTAGATATGTCCGAGCTGTTGACAATTTTAGCATTGTGGAATGCCCCTTGTCTTGTTAGGTGGCTCAGTTTTAACTGTACAGTATGCAAGTTTCTGGATGTTCAATACTTCTTTATTGTTGTCTTTTTGTTACAACATTACATGAGGTATAAAATTGTTAGAGTTGCTCGATTCAAATTTTTTTGGGGATTAAATTTGCATTCTGTGGTGATTTATTGGTTAGCCAATCTGAAATATAAATGCGTATAATTAAAATTGATATTTTTATATTTATTTTTAATATTTATTTAAATATTGTACTGCACCATTTTCAAATTAGGACTATTTATCCGAAAATTACAAAACCACTTATAATACGAATATCATACAAATTATAGTTTAATAACCTAAAATGTTGTAACTAAAAATAAAATGTTCGGTAAATAAAACACAATTTATATATTTCATAATATAATTTATATTCAGGATTATAATTTTTATCTAAACCGCATATTTATATGCGTATATATGTACATACATACATATACGTATGTGCGAGTAGCTGGTTGATTAATTAGATAATAATATAATGTATGTAGTATATTTTAACTGTATTATTACTATTATAAGTTTTATATTTTTTTTTCATCATTAGCCTGAAAATATTTATAAATTTTTAAATACATTTGTATTCGATTTTTAGTAAATACTTCGCTTGTATAATAATTTAATAGTATGTACGTATTTTAGCTGGACAGGAATACCTCGAATGACAATATACCTTGAAGAGCATATAGAATTTCAGACGATACTACCGTAAAATGGGAATTGATAGAAAAAAAATGCGCTTGATTTTCGAACGTGTTATAATAATTCAACTTTAATCAATTAAAAATATCTATGCTATGTTAAAGATTGATTTTAACTTTTTTGTATACAGGAAAAGCAACCGCCAATTTAATAACGGTTGTTTAGATGGTGATCAAATTCATACATTATTTGGGGCATCTTTGATCACCTCAATGTTTTATCATGTAAATGCTCTTTGCATTATAAGCTATATCAATGTCGGGCCGATTTTGAAATCGGTCAACAAACTTCTGAGCTATTCCATATTCTTTTATTAGGATCGCCCATTTTAAAGGAAGTAGAACGACATTTCGATAAAATTCATAAAAATAGGAAGGAAAAAAGATTTAAAAACAAATCTTTTTATACGGAACATAAGATTTATTAAATTCAAAATTGTACTTACACACTTCATTTTTTTAAAAAAATGTAAACTTCAAGTAAAAATTAAAATTAAAGTAAACAATATGTCTACCTGTATCTCCTTTACGTCTACAGCAAATTTGAATTGATATAAAAGTTGCTCATCCTTTTCTATTATTTCTGGCATTTGTATAGTACTGCAACAATTTCATCAAGTTCGACTGTTGATATATCGGATTCCACTGTTTTGTTTCCATTGAACGATTTAAGTCCAAGTACTTCATATTGCTTACTATCAATAACATCCTTAATGCTGCGTTTATGACATATGAAAAAAATGCAATACTATGTTTTTAATACTCTCTAGACCAATCAAATTTATTAATTTCCTTAAGCACCGCCTATTTTGTTCAATACTCGAGTTGAAACAATTCAATATTAAGCAAAAATTGTACAAGTTGTACCAACGAAAAGAAAAGAAAATCAAAATTATAATCTACTTTTTGCTCATTTTACAACAACAACTGGTGCTCATTTATGAGAGCTTCATTATTATCTTCCATTTTGGTTTATGTTGTATGTGTTAATTAAATTTCCGTAATTTTAAACGTCACACAATTCCGTATACGAAATACCGAATATACACAGAAAATTATATACAAAAAATAAACAAAAATAATTTACATACATAAAATAAAAATTATCAAATTTCAAATATTATTTCGCGTAAATTAATATTTGAAATTTGATAATTTTTATTTTATGTATGTAAATTATTTTTGTTTATTTTTTGTATATAATTTTCTGTGTATATTCGGTATTTCGTATACGGAATTGTGTGACGTTTAAAATTAAAATGTATACGAACCGTGGTAAGTGTTTGTTAATAATTAAATTATCTGAGTAATTTCCACGGAAATACATAATATATTACTTATTTTTTTAAATCTAGATTCTCAATTCAACTTTAATTTGATAAAGGTACAAAGATAAGGAAGGGAGTATTTGCACGATCTAAGCCATAGGAGTTATAGAAACACCTGTTTAAAACAGAACTAACTTGACAGGAGATTGGAAAGGAAATTGGGGTAAGTGCAGTAGATGCCCAGAAGAAGTGGAGAGCCTTGCGCTGTAAGTATATGCAGCTAGCAAAGCTGGCTAAAAGCGGAAGTGCTGCCAAATTAAAATCCAAAGAAAAATGGATCATCAGGGCACTCGATTTTTTAAAGGTTCACTTAATAAACGAGTAAGTTACTTATATTTATCAATTTTATGATACTGGACATTGTACTGATGCCTGATGATTGCGAGATGAGTAAAATCTCGATTCATAATTCTCGATTTACAGTAGGACGTAGTATCGATAAAAATGGAGCTAAATTTAATTATTAATAAATTTAATTATATATTACTAAATTAAATATTTAAATTTTTTTTGTGCACCTACGGTAAGCAGTCTTCCACCAAATTATCAAGAACTATCTGATAATACAGCGGAATAAATCAATAGCATTGAATATACTGCGGAGATGGACCGTTTATACCTAATATGATAATCGAAGAAACCGAAAGCGCGTTGGAACAAACCGAAAACGCTGTGGAAATCACTGCATTGGCAGAGGCATCTGACACTCCGGTAGCTGGGCCATCTAGTTACAAACGTAGGCGCGGTGAACCTGCGAAGCGACAAAAAGGGTCACATGCAGTGGCACTTGATACTAACATAACATATATTTGTGATACGATCAATGATCATCAGGAAGTATTGAGGAAATTGGAACCCAATGACGTTCCTAAGGGGGCCCCATGCAAATGCCTGATGCAAGTATTTGCGAACATATGGTCCGAAGATGTGGCTAAATGGCCAAGATCAGAACAGGCGGATCATTTCGCATTAATAACAAGGCTGACAGTAGAAAAAAATAACCAACTAAACATTCCAGTAGAAGAACCTTTTGAATTTAATATTAACAATACAATGTTTTAATATTTTTTAAAGTACATATATTTTTAGTTTTAAGTTCATACATATTATTTCTTTAATTATATTTTTTAGTTTTAAGTACATATTATGAAAATGAATTAATTAAATAATTTATCTTAATTATTATTTAAAGTTTGATTATTATTAATAAATATGATATTTTTTTAAACTACCTCATTTTGTTTGTTTGCAAATAAAAATTATTATACTGCCAGGGTAATACATCAACTTGATTAAAATAATTTTTAAATTGATTTCTTATTTCTTTCGCATTCACACTGTAATTATTTGATCCTATTCGTTGCACCTGCCGCATCCCATTTGATTCTTCGTTTCGCCATGTACCTAGTCTGTATGTTTCTTCAACATAATTTTCCACAAGACCACCAGTCAGATATTCCGCAACCTTTTTTTCACGAAGCCAATTGTGCAATACCACAGTCGCCTTTATTATGGCAAATACTGTGGTCTTGTTTGCCAAAATTGGTCGTCTGTAGATTCGCCATCTATTTGCAAGAATGCCAAAAGCATTCTTCACCACCCTTCTGGCTCTAGACAATCTATAATTAAAGACTGTTTGATCCTGCGGGAGAAGAGAAGTGTTCCGACCAGGATACGGTCGCATTATATTCGGCAATAATGGAAAAGCATCATCACCGACAAAAAGATATGGATATTCTTTAGAATCTCGCAGAGTTTCGGCAAATGGTGGCAAATCTAAATCTTATCCACTGCATATGATAGCTCTCCCAAAATTGCTCCTCCTGAAGATGTTGCTATCTCCAACGTGACCAGGAGCACCGATATCAACTAGAACAAACTTATAATGAGCATCACATATTCCTAAAAGCACGATACTATGACTGTGCTTATAATTTCTGTAAACAGAACCAACATTGCCAAAAGCCTAATACGAAAAATTAATGTAAGGTAAACTAAAATTTACACATATAATAAATAAAAAATTGTTACTTGAATAATAACGTGTTTTCCGTTTATGGCTCCTAAACAATGTGGGAAATTCCATAGTTCTTCGTAATCTCTGCTGACGTTCTTCCACATGTCCGTTGTTGGTGTCGGAAATACTAATCCCTTTAAGTATTTCCACAATGCTTCGAATTTTTCTCTAATTATAATTGAGGCAGTGGCTTTACCAACTCGATATCCGTAAACTCCAAATGACATCATGCTGTCACCACTGGCAAGATATATAAAATAATATTTGACGTATTAGTAAGTAATTACTATTTTATAATTATAATATTCTTACCGAAGTGTTAATGATAAACGTTGCCCTGCAGTTATGGATCTTTCTCCCACATGTGCCCTTTGAATAAGAGGGCCAACCATTGCCAGTAATTCATCGAACGCTTCGAGATTCATCCGATGGCGAGTGCCTCGGTATCAGTTAACCGCATTTCACTAACCAGGTTATTGTGAGTTTCGGTTAACAGTTGACACTAAACCGGCTCACTGAACGAGTTCTCCCCGCACGGTTTTTGTTTTTTAAATAAACAATTAATAAATTTTGTAAAACTGTAATATCTTGTTTTACCGAATTTATTATTGATTGTTTGATATAAACATTTTGAAAAAATGATATACATTCAAAAAATTTAAATGATGCGCCGAAATTAATGGGAAAAAACTACCTTAATTTTAACTAAAACAAATTAAATTGAACAACAATATGAATTAAAGACAAATTGAAAATATATGAAGAATATTTGACAAATAAATGACGTCATGTAATATTCATCTATATTTTGAGCAAAACCTAAGTGGCTAACTTCAACTTTCTGTATTGAAATATTTCATTACTACTATTGAATTTCTTCATATGTCGTAAACGCAGCAAAACTACACAAATATATCAGTACTGAACTGATTTTTGTCTTCCTGACATAAATGTGGCCATAATAAAAGTACCAATCATAATATTTTCAGGTACCACTTGAATATATTCTGGGTCCATTTGGGATTCTATTTCTTCTGATACGTCCATATTTGGATCAGAAACCTGTTGATTTTGATCATCGCTGCTTTCTGACTCACTGGTTAAACAGGTGACGCTTTTGCATGGAATAACCCTAATTTTCATTTTCCTGGTTGTTATAGTGCGGGGGTTTGATGCAAATCGTTGTGTTTTTAGAAATGACACCAACGATGTTTCTAGAATAGCGTCAGGATTAACTGATGAACCACTTGGGGTTTTAACCAATACTTTTTGAGCATTAAAGGGATAAACTCCGGTGGCACTGCACCCGCTTTTCAAATTTTTAAAAATGGACCCTTCCTCATTGTCAATCACTTGTTTATTATCCATTTTCTTTAATGTCTTACTCAATAGAGAAGGGAAAAAATCTTTTTGGGGTGTTGGCGATCTTCCATTGTTTAATTTCCATTCAGTTAATACTGTTTGACATGCATTTTTGAAGGGTCTAAAGAAAGCTACATCTAACGGTTCGCAAATGTGCGTAGAGTTTGGTGGTAGACATACAAACGCAATGTTGTGCTCTTAACAAATTTGAAGAACTCGGCTTGTGAAATGGGATGCAAGATTGTCTTCGATTACTACTTTTCTACCTTCCAGCATTTTCGCGTGTGGTAAAAACTAACTTTCGAACCAATCTGTGAAGCAGGAAGCTTCCATCCAACCTTGTGAAGTCCTTTTATACCGCATTCCTTGAGCACAAAACCGCTCTATATAACATGGTTAACCCTTTAGGCCATTCTTGGTCCAAATTACCACGAAATGATTAGTGAGAACTTAGTAAACTTACTTTGATTGAATCCGAAGCTGAAGACTAATTCTAACACTTTGAAATATAACTTCCAAATTCCAATATTTCAGCAGTTCCAGCCCACGAAAAGTTTTGAGGCAGACTATCTTTAAACAGCCACTTACATAAAAGGTTGGCGCACCCCAGACCATCAGCACCTCCAAAGACTGACAACTTGCTTTTCTGAAAAATTAAATGTAGTGAAAATCATGTAAGTCAAAATCAAAAAATATATTTATTTTTATATCAGCAATGAATCTCTCCATTGCTTTAAATCCTACAATAATTTTTTCTGTAATGGATCATTCCATCGCGTCAAACATAACATCCTGAATAAAATAAAAATAATATTCAGCAATGGTTATTTGTTTACCAGTATTCAGAGTTATTCGACGAACTCTGCATTTTGAATTGGTTTAGTGGTATAAACCAAACAACTGGTCTCTACAATCACATTTGGAACTATAATCGGTTCAATTTGAATCTCCTCATAAGGTGACTCATACTCCTTAAGTGCATCCATTAAACCGTTGAAATCAAGTGGAATCGAATGTGTTTTTTTTGGTGAATACATTTCATCTCAGCTCTACGTCATAATTCCAGCTTTGGCTACGAGTTCTAAAACAGTTTTAAAGTTATCTGTAGCAAAAATTATAGTTATTCATTATCCTGTTTTCTAACCACATCACAACAAACTTAAATTTTAACTTTTTGTTAATATAATGTTTTATAAATTTGAAATGTTTTCTTCAAAAAACTTCAAGTGTAACACCTAATTTTCGCCCCTCATCACATCGACACCTCGTAATGGCCACCGAGAGACCTCGTCTTTTATTCAAGTTTCTGGAACAACTGAACAATGTGAATTTCCTTTTTCTATGGTTTCAACGATGGCTTATTTATTTTGGTTATTCATCGTGTGTTTTGTAAGATTTACATATTATGTATTTAGTTGCACGTTTTTTTAATTGCACTTTATAGTTCAGCCATTCCACGCAAAATCAGACACCCATCCGGAGGCAAGGTGTACAATTATTTTGCAATTCGCGGAGATGTTGAATGGAGAAAACATGACTTTCGTAGTTTAGAATAATTGTGAATGTTAAATTCCACCACAACTTGTAATGACGTTTTGTTCTATAAAACTCGAACGCGTTGAGTCTCCATCGTGAAAGTGGCTTATTTAAAAGGTATTGTCAAGTGCTTTACGATAAAAATCAAAAAATTAAATGGAGAGCAGTTTGGTTTTTCAGCAAAAGACTATTTAAAACTGAAATTTAAACGATATATTGTACTCGTACATTAACACCAAAGATTAAAACGCTTACTTGAAAGTACAGTCGAACCTCTTTTATCCGTAGTCCAATCGACCGGAATCTCCAATATCCGGAATTATTTTTGTAATAAATGAATTATCTTTTATCCGGAAAACTCTCTATTATCCGTAAAATTGAAATTTTCCCCGTTATACGTAATGATTTTTATTTTCTCCATTTGTGTTTTGTTTTACGGGCCGTACTATGTAGGTGTTATTTTTATAGGAAAAGGTTAGTCCTCAAGCAAAGTGGACGGTCGCGATAGATTAAATACATATTAAATATAATTACATATACCGGGTGTTTCTTTTAAACTGAGACGAGCAAATATCTCGAAAAATAGCCACTCTCCGGAAAAAATATCCATAATCAAAATTTAATCATACCGCGGGGGAAATACATTAGTGCAAAAAAAATAGTCCCCCACCCCCGCTTTGTAGGTGGAGCGGGGGTAACTTTTAAACTAAGATAGGAAGCCATATTTTTTATTGCAGATACGGATTCTACGACTAAAAGTACGTATGATTTGAATGAAATATTTTGTTCGGTTCATGATAGATGGCGTTGTAATCGACGAAATTCAATTTTTTCAATTTTTCCTTCTTAGAACACACGCATTCGTTTCTGCAATACGTTTGAAATAAAAAACATCACGTTTTTATTGGGAATACTCGCAATTCGTCATCAAAACAATTTATTCAGTTTTGTAAATCACATTTAACGTTTGTGTTATTTCTTATCTTCATGTTTTTCGTAATTGCAAAATAAACGACAAAATACTTTAGAATGGAGCGTTTAACTGTGCCAGAGAAAATTGAAATGGTTCTAGTTTATGGAGAAGCTGGCAGAAATCTTGAAAATGCTGGTGCTATTTACGCTCAACGTTTTCCGGATAGGATTCGTTCACGTGCTTCATTTGGCCATACTATCAAACAATTTATTACTGATGGAAATGTTCAACCGAAAAAGAGGACCCGTAGAGCAACAGTCACTGGAGAAAATAATGAAATTACTGTATTGGCAGCAGTGGCTCATAATCATCATATTAGTACACGAGAAATAGTTCGCGATTCCGGATTGCCCCTCACCAGTGTTTGGAGAATTCTAAAACGGCACAAGTA
Source organism: Tipula unca (assembly GCA_951394425.1). Classification (NCBI taxonomy): domain Eukaryota; kingdom Metazoa; phylum Arthropoda; class Insecta; order Diptera; family Tipulidae; genus Tipula; species Tipula unca. The sequence continues at coordinate 92,451,535 of OX596380.1, forward strand.
TCATCCATATCATGTGTCTTTACACCAAGATCTTCATGGCGTTGATTTTCAAAATCGGGTAACTTTTTGTCAATGGGCACGTGAACAAATACAACAAAACCCCAATTTTTTTCGTTGCGTAATGTTCTCCAACGAATCGTCTTTTACAAACCATGGAACGGTTAATCGACACAACATGCATTATTGGAGTGTTACAGATCCGCACTGGCTTCGTCAAGTTGAACATCAGCGTCCTTGGACTGTCAACGTGTGGTGTGGAATAATTGGCAACAAACTCATAGGCCCCCACATTATTGAAGGCAACTTGAATGGTCAAATGTACCGAAACATTTTGGAAAATGAACTGCCAATATTACTTGAAAATTTGAGCTTAGAAATGAGACGGAACATGTGGTTTCAACATGATGGTTGTCCTGCACACTATTCGTTGATGGCACGTGAAATACTTGATCGTGATTTCAATGGTCGCTGGATCGGTAGAACTGGTCCGATAAACCGGCCCGCCAGATCACCAGATCTTACTGCGCCAGATTTTTTTTTGTGGGGCTACCTCAAAAACAAAGTTTACACACAAAAACCAACAACACGTGAGAACATGATTGAGCGAATCAGAAATGCGTGTACTGAAATTCAACCAGACACACTTCTCAGTTGTGTACAATCATTTGAAATGCGGATTAATAAGTGCATTGAAGTCGCAGGCCATCATTTTGAACACTTATTTTAGATTTACAAAACTGAATAAATTGTTTTGATGACGAATTTCCAATGAACGTTGTTTTTTATTTCAAACGTATTGCAGAATCGAATGCGTGTGTTCTAAGAAGGAGAAATTGATAAAATGGAATTTCGTCGATGACAACGCCATCTATCATGAACCGAACAAAATATTTCATTCAAATCATACGTACTTTTAGTCGTAGAATCCGTATCTGCAATAAAAAATATGGCTTCCTATCTTGCTTCCACCTACAAAGCGGGGGTGGGGGACTATTTTTTTTGCACTAATGTATTTCCCTCGCGGTATGATTAAATTTTGATTATGGACATTTTTTCCATAGAGTGGCTATTTTTCGAGATATTTTATCGTCTCAGAAACACCCGGTATAATTCAGTGTTATTATTAATCTAATAAAACCAAATTAAATATGTACATAAACTACACTTTTTGTGATTTCATTTCAAAACTAAGTATTAACGTAAATTTCATGTGTTGTTTTATCTCAATTGTGAATATAAATTTAATTAAAAAAATTAATTGTTTATTTATCAAGTTCCAAATGGCGCCAACAAATAAAAAAAAGTAACAAACGAGCCCGAAACGTGTTAAGTATCAAGGATAAGGTTGACATCATAAAGGATTTAGAGAAGGGTAAAAGTGTTAATATATTAAAGGAAAAGTATGGTGTTGGAGCTTCAACCAAATATGACTTAAAGAAAAACAAGGAACAAATTTTTAAATTTTTCTCCTAAAGTATGACCGTCAAAGGAATGTCTGGGAGAAAAATGTTTCGCGCAGTCGAAAACCCAACACTTGACAAAGTTTTATATCAATGGTTCCGTCAATGTCGTACTGATGGCGTTCCTATTTCTGGACCATTAGTTATAGAAAAAGCTAAATATTTTCATAACGAGTTGAAAATTACATCTGGTTGTAATTATTCATCAGGGTGGTTGCAAAAGTTTAAAAAACGACACGGAATGTGACACATCAATATTGCCGGAGAACAGTTAGCTGCGGATAACTGTGGTGCCACTATGTTTGTAGACGAGTTATCAAAATTGTTAGATGAAGAAAATATTTCGGCTGAACAAATAATGCGGACGAAACCGGAATTTTTTTGGAAATGTCACCCACAAAAGACGTTAATATCATCGGATGGGTTGGACCATCTGGTTTCAAGTCATCAAAAGAAAGATTAACAGCTCTGGTATGTGCAAACGCTGCCGGTACCCATAAGTGTAAACTGCGTATTATTGGAAAAAGTGCCCAATCTCGTGCACTAAAAAGGGTGTTCGGAATATGCCGATTATATGTAAATTTAATAAACGATAATGGAAGATATGACGATTGAATGGTTTGAAAATGTTTTTGTACAAGAAGTGCGTGGTCATGGTGAAAAAGCTAGTCTTGCAAAAAATTGCAAAATAATTTTATTATTAGACAATTGCCCTGCACACCCTGATCCAAATAGGTTGAAAAAAGATAACGTACATGTTATGTACCTACCACCAAACTCTACATCTTTAATACAGCCCATGGATTAGGAGTTTAAAGGCTCATTATAGCAGGGAAATGATGCGTAAAATTATTAATATGGATTCAAACAAAAATATCATAGAACTAGAAAAAGCATATTCCATTAATGATTGTGAGCCCAAGTTACAATAGTGAAGATGTAATGAACTGGCTTACATGTGATGATTCTGCACCAGTGTATTCTACAATGACAGACGAAGAAATTATTCATGCAGCCCTTAATCCGGAAAATTTAGCTGAAGTTAGTAGTGATCATTCTGAGGATTCTGAAAAAGATGAAATAATACAAAATCAAATGAATATAGGCTCAAGCAATAGAATTGTGTGAGAAATTGATCGGCTTCCTAGAAACGAAAACCTTTATTGATGAACAGGAAATAATAAGTCTTAACCTAATTCACAATAAACTACTCAAAGAGAATCAAAAAAAGCAAAAACAAACAACTCTAGATCAGTTCTTTAAGAAACAGTCGATTTAAAAATTGTCAAAAATCGATTTTATTATTATATTTATGTACATATTTTAATGAAATATAAAAACATTTTTTTGTAAAATGAAGTAGAAATAAAACATAACTGAAATTATTAGTTTAAACATAAACATAGAACATTGTATTTCCATTAAAACTATGAGAAAACCGAAGAAACCCTTTATCCGGAAAAATGGTTTATCCAGAATTGGTCTGGAACCGGACATTCCGGATAAAAGAGATCGACGTACAATTGTCTTTCCAACGGGCTAGTACACGTGAAAATCGGACAAGGAATACTTAAGATATACCAATTTAAATATGTGAACATTTGAGTTTCCAACAAAAACAAATTATAACGGAACTCCGCGTATTTTGACCCCACCGAGTTTTTACTCAAATAATATTTTTGTATAAAAAATGGATATCCTTAACTCAAAATATATTTTTTTTTATCTAGACTTACATCTCCTCGAATTTCAAAATAATTGGACACCTTGCCGCCGTAAATGTCTTTTTTTGTCTGATTTCGCATGGAATGGCTGAGTTTATGTACATACATATGTACAAATAATATAATTTTTAATTTTCTATTTATCTTTTTATAGTTGCAACTGCAAAATCAAATTAATATTTTTTTTATATATTAAACTATGTGCTCTTCTTTTGGTGTTTACCTCTATACTTAACATGCAATAAAGAAAAAAATGCTCTTCATTATTAATTTCAATACAAAATAATTTACAATCTATGTCACAAATTTCCAAAATAGTAGGTGGCTCAAGCGACTATGTGGTTTTATAAATATCCAGATAACTAGATTTTATCGGTTTGTGATATACGAGTAAATTGTATTTATTTTCAACTGAAGCTCCAAATATAACTATTTGTCCCATTCGCAAAGTGATATTTATCATTGAGATAATAGTTTTATCTTTCGTAAGAAACCAGTTATTTTTGAATGAACTATCAAGAATGTAATCTTCAAATTCGACTTGAAGGTAAGTTCCTTGGCAGTCATTTACTGCGTGGCCGCTATTCTGTTTTTTCCTTAAAGATGGATAAGTTTTTAAAGTTGATGTATTTTTTGTTGAGATGTGTTCAGCGAGCCGATTAGAAATTTGTTGTCGCGGCTTATTTTCTGTACGTAATAGAGATTTGACAACCCCTAAGGAACTTTCAAAGGGAAATGTACTAAAATTCCAGAACTCCATGTCTGCGGATATCATCTATTAAATGACTAAGGCTGTGAACATTATAGCTGATATTGTTAAATCCGTAAATGTCACCGAACATTTCCACAAACGATTTGGTTGGGGATGATGCTGCTTCGATATATTTTGAATTTCGCTTGCTGATACAAATGGTAATTGCACAGCGTAGAAGTAAAATGTGATCGTAAACTTCAGTACAGACGAATCTTTGTACGAAACTTTATTCCTTTCGAATAGCTCTGTTAAATTCATCCGATTGGGTCGAACAAGTTATCCGTAAACCATTGGATATACCTCTGATGATGTCTGTGCTTCAAAGTTTAACGCCTAGTTTGGAATTTCCTTTTATCCATATTAAGAACAGTTTTCTCACTATTTCAAGATAAATTAAGAGTCATATATGGTGAGTCCTATATGGTGAGTCATATACGTGATGTTCCTCCTGAGTTCTATTGCGAAAGCTCTTATTTGAACGTAAGTGACAATCAAATTGACCAAAACTAAATTTATTTATTTTTAGCTCCTGGAGGATTAAGGAATGCTCTGGCGGGAGCATCACATTAAGGAATGCTCTGACGGGAGCATCACAAATAATACTATTTATTTCTACAGAAATCATTACGGAGTTAATGTTGACACCTTCGCTTAGTAGTCCCTTAATTTCAACTATGGAATCCATTAAAAATTCTTTAGCACTGGTTGGTTTTGATTGTCCATAATAAATTCGAATAGCAAACGGTCTTAATTTTAATATTGTATTGAACACAAGATTGGCCAAAACTGTCTCTTTGAACTTTTCCTAATAGGAAGGCCATCAACATTAAAATTGAGTAAACGTTTCAATGGGATGCTGGAAATATTTTCCAAAACTTTTTTTAACAAAATACTTAACCCAAAATGAGAATATTCCCCCAGGGAACAACTCGGCAAATATTTTTGATTGGTGCTTGGAGCAACATGTGCCACTTTGTGATTTATAGCCCATGACCTCAGTTAATCTCTTATACACATCAATTACGCTTCTTTTCTTTCTGGTTCTTTTTACTGTCCGATGTTTCATATCCAGATGCATTTGGTGCAAAATCATTTTCTCGGTCTTTAATATTCACGGGATTATCACTTTTAAATGAATTCTTGTTTTTACGTTGTACTATTTTCAAACCTTTGAGTTAAAGTGTAACTTATTTTAATTTAACTCTGGTTCAAATTGAGTTGAAACAAGGTAGATGGTAAACCAATAAGTTAATTATCAACTTTTCATTGATATGGGACTTAAACTCAACTTTGGTTGAAAATTACTTGAGTAGAGATTGATAGGTACCTAATAAGCTGATTATTAACTTTACTGTGATATTGGATTTATATTTACCGCAATTTTAAATTATAACTGGTAATTAACTTAAATTGAACTTTGGTTAAAATTAAGTTGATACAAAGTAGATAACAAAGTAGATAGTCAACCGATAGGCTAATGGTTTACTCTATATTGACATAGGGTTGACTAAATTAGGTTAATGAGAAACTTGGAGTTTTGAACTAGTTCAATCAAAGTTGTTAGATATTAACCAGAACGTAAACTTTTAATGTGTTTTGAACTCAATTAAAACTGCAGTTTAAATTAGGTTTGACAATGTTTGAGAACACAGTAACACAGTAATATTTGGTTCAAAAGAAAAGGTTTTAGAACGTGGATTTCAAGTTCAAAATATACCCCGTTTGAAAATAACTTAAACACAATGTAATCGTTCAAACAGCAATACTTAATTTCTAAACACGGTTAAAATATGCTACTTGGGATATATTTTTATTATTCACGAAATATTGTAAATTATATATTTTCACAAAGCACATCCTACACTTATCATATCTCGACTGATATGGAATAAGGACCTAAATAAGAATAAGCCCAAAATGAGATATAATCAAATTCTAGTAGAATAGATATTATTTTTTCGTTCTGCTCTTACTCTCATCATTTTTCTGTTATTTTTACGTAAAATATTTAGAAGGTCAACGAAAACCCAAACCAAGTCGCTATCCCAGGTAAGTAGTATTACGTGTGTAATTAGTAAGTTGCATTAATTATTTAAATGTTATATTTTTTGATTAGCTAAAAATGTTCCTGTTCCAAAACAGAAAATAGTGAAAATTATTAACGTTGATGGAGAGGTATTCCATCCAATAGTAACAAACAGTAACAGAATTTTCAGCATCGTCTGGCATACCATCATCATTTTTAGGATTAGGCGATGTATACAAGACCAAATTACATGTCAAGGAAAAATCTAATAGTGCAGAAATGCAGTCTGAGATCACATCTCAATTCGATATACCAGGTAATTTAACTATATTATATAAAAAAAATTACTAATCAATACTTATTAATTATTATATAATTACTGTGTATATATGTGTTAATCGACATAGTTTCACACAAAAAATATGAAGAAGGTGACACGAGCGGCTGTTGGGTCAGCGAATCCGATTTTGATGATACCGACGTTAATCCAACATTTGAGCCACCACATTTGATTAAATCACCAGATTTACTTAGAATTGATATTGAAGACGATAGCAGCATTGAAAGTATGGCTCAAACATGAGAAAACAATATGATGGAGGAATCACCAACTAATTATCAAACAAGAAAAACTCGCCAACGGCAACGAAATTTAGGAAAAACATGTTTTGTACGTTAGGAAAAACATGTTTTGTGCAACAGGGAAACCAGTGAAAGAAAGAAAAATACAAAGCTAACACCTTGCATTCGAAAATGTAATGAAAAGATTAGCGAAAGGCAACAACAAATTATTTTCGAGGAATTTTGGGCGCTCGGTGAATACAATTTAAGGCGTTTGTATGTTTGCGGTTTAATTTCTATCGAAAACAAGAAAACCCAGAGTCTTGTAAATTTGGGTAAAAAACGACAAAATCGTCGAATATTATTATAAATACAATTTAAAAGTAAACGAGTTTATGTACCAAGTTTGTCAGAAGTGCCTTAAACATACCCTAGGTGAAACCGATAAATTTTAAAAAACTGTTATTAAGCACAAACTGAATTCACCAGGAATTACTACAGTAAATTTGGACGGAAGAGGAAAGAATGCACCATCTAATAAACTTACACATGAAAAAATTAATGAGGTCAAAGATCATATCGAAAGTTTTCCAAAATACGAATCTCATTATTCCAGAAATAAAAGTGCGCAATTATATTTGGAATGTGATCTAAACATTGCCAAAATGTACCAACTTTATTGGGATACTTACAAAACACCGGTTTCACTCTCTAAATATAGTGAAATTTTTAAAACAATGAATATTAAATTCAAATCAACAAAAGTTGATACATGTAACACATCTGACAAGTTAGAAATGCAAATAAGTTTGGCTTGTGGTGATGAGGTAAACGAATTGCGAGAAATTCAAAAGCAACACCATATTAAGGCCGATCAACCAAAAAAAAAGGATAGAGCTGAAGCGAGAAGTAGTAGTAATTCAAAGAAAGTTTTGATATTCGACCTTTAACAAGTATTACCTACACCAAAACTTAATGCAAATTTAGCATAATATAAAAGATTTTTGAGTGTATATAATCTTACCATTTATGATGGAACAACCGGAACGGCATATTGCTATATGTGGCATGAAGGTTCAGGTGGCTGTGGATCAAACGAAATTGGATCATGCTTATACGAACATGTTATTTCTCTTTCGGAATCGTACAAATCCCTAACTCTATATAGCGACAGCTGTTTTGGACAAACCAAAAATTCCATTATATCTTCGATTTTAATGGTAATGGCAAATATCAAAGACGGGATTGAGTATATTGTTCACAAGTTCCTGGAAGTTGGCCACACGCGACTGGAGTGCAACTCTGATCACTCGATTATTAAACGACGTAAAAACAATACAGGTATTCAGATCTAGTCTCCTCGTGAGTGGTACCAGTTTGTAAGAAGTTGGAGTTCTAAAAAAAGCGATTCGAAGTCATTGAAATGGATGCTAAAATTCATATTTCGGAAAAATGACTGCTCCAAAATAAAAATGAATTGGAGAAATATTAAATGGTTGCGTTTTACCATAAATATCGGAAAAATATTATATAAAAATTCCTTACAGGTAGGGCTTGAATAAATCGTATCTGTGAACTTTTAAGTAAAATTTTAAACAAATTATATTTCATAGCTTTATTTACCAACATTTGTTTTAATCCACAGGACAACGAACCGTTTATGAAAATGTCTATATTAAAACGAGGTATCAACGCGGTGAAAAGAGAAGATAGTCCAAGAGTCAAACAACCAAATTTAATAACTTCAACAAAAAAAAAGGATTTGCTTGATTTGTTAACATTTATTGAACCCCAATATCACAGCATCTACCATTCGTTAGAAACAAAAAACAACATATGGTGCGTTTTTTTATTAACAGAACTTCAAGTTCTATAAGAACATCGGGAATAATACTGGGAGTTTTTTTTTAGTTTAACCAATATATTTAATTTAAGTTCTATTTATTTGAATAAATTTCAACTTCTAACTATATTTTTTGACGTCTATTGTGAAATAATACAGGTATCAAGCATAAAACAATGAAAAATATTTGTTTAAAATATTTCCTTTTAAAATTTCCCTTTTTTTTCGAGTTCGTGTACTATGAATTTATCGCGAACTTGAAAAAACCAATGTTTTATCCAGAACATTGAAAAATAAAGTTAAATTTTATTTTATTTCGATAATAGTGAATTAAAATGTGTAGTTTAACATTAAATGTATCTTATTTATTGATAAAAAATTAAATTCATTTGGATTTTACTGAAAAAATGAGAAAATTCTTATCCAGAACTTCATTCCAATAAGAAAATTTTTGAATTAAAAAACACGACTATAGTAGAAAACAAGGAAATTAATTTTATTGAAAACGAATCAATCGACGAAAATTAAGTAAAAATTATTTTTTTTGAATTTTATTAATTATTAATAATTGGAATAATTAATAATTTTTTTATTTTATTGTTAAAATGGATTAAACACGAAATAAGAATCTAAAATGTCCAATTACAAATTTGAAATATAGGCTTAAACGATATTAAACCGATTCAATCTAAATTCAACATATTGAAAATGGGCTTGATTATAAAATATCAATAATTTTCTAGTAAACCAAAACATAACTTAATACTCATCCATATCCTGTAAATCCAGTTATCATACTGAACATTTCTAACCCAGTGTCAATAGTTGAATGTCTGTATTTTTTTCAAAAAATTCAATTTATACTTAAAATCATCCTCCTGAAAAGTTATTAAAATAAAGTTAGGTTAATTTTTATTAGTACATAGAAGCTTGTAAAAATGAATATAAACCAATAAACGTTTCCGACAAAAATGTTCATAAATTATAATTAACCGATATAATTCAGATATACAGCGTTATACTAGGTTTTCCTGTATTCGTATATAGCCGGAATATATGAGATTGTGAAAAACAATAAATTAATAATAAATTATTATTTTATATTTAGTTTAAATATTTTTAATCCGTTTTTTACTCGAAGGCAAATTATGGCTTACTGATTTTAAATTACGATGCATACATATATGCACATTTTATTAAATATCCGTTTTAATATTGCCGCAATATTTTGGTACACGCACAAACAAATAAAATGGCTAATAAAGTTTTAATTTATTTCTAATTTTTACAATAAATTTTAAAAGTCGAGACTGTCTGTTATTTTATGTATGTAAATACCTTATGGATACCAGACGAATATATTTTTTGTCATTTTGAACAAAATGTAATAATGAAAAAAAGATCATTATTTGTATACTTAAAAATAAAATAATTAAATTGTCCACTGAAATAAAAAATAAATTGTTAAAAAATTTATTTATTTAATTTAATTTTTATAGTTTACAAAATATTCATGGCTATACTCCTATGTATGTATTGTTATATTATGTTATTCAATTGTGTTGTTTTACAAAAAAAAATCAAATTAAATAATATACATAATATGTACATACTCGTAGGTACATATAAATATATTCATTTTTTTAATTTTAATTGTATTTTTTTTTTTGGCACAATGATTATAACAACGTTATTATTGTTTTTTGCTGTATTATGTTTATCGCTAACCCTATAAACATATGTACCTACATACGAGATACAATACATACTATATACAGAACTTTAACATCACCAGTTAAACTAGAATGACACAATTTCTGCGTATGTACATGTGAACAATAAAACAATTGCAATCCAAATAATTATTTTTATATTTTTTGATTTATTTTATTAATTATTAGTTCGTGTTCAACGTTAATGTAATATGAGTTATATATATGGTGAAAAATACGTGAACTCACAAATTCACTATATGGAGCCTATTCTAAACTACGCCCTTTTTAATTTTGTATATCCAAGTTGGATGTCCCATACCTCCCAGAAGTTCTTGTTGGTCATTTCTCTTATCAAAATTTATTGGTTGGTATACGGGCAAAGAGTATAACATAGCTTAGTATTCGGTTAAGTGTCTCAATTCAAGCAAAATAGATTATTGTTCCAAACTACCCCCTTTTTATTATTTTATATGCAAGGTGGATGTCCTATACCTCCCAGAAGTTCTTGTTGGTCATTCTTCTTATCAAAATTTATTGGTTGGTAAACGGGCAAGATAACAAAGCTTAGTATTCGATTAAGTGTCACAATTTTATGATAATCTATTATACAATAATGAATAAATTTTCTGTTTTATTTGTCGTTTGAATTAAATGAATCCAATAACGCGAGCTGCTGAAAAGCAAATAAAATTCATATTTTGGTTAGGATAGGTATGGCTTCACATGCGAATTTGATTTTATAGAGAAAAAAACGCAATTGGAATTTATTCGGAATTTATTAAATCATGTTGAATATTTGATTTCTATATTACTACAATTTAAATTACATTTTTAAAAATTTTAAAATAAAAACCTTAGTGAAATATTTCCCAAATAACAAAAAATATGCATATGTGCGTTTAAACAAATATTATTCATTCAGGTGACATTTTATGCATATTATGTTTATATTGAATGTTGCAACAAGATCGTATGAAGAAATCTGTTAAACAAAAATCAGAAGATTGACATGCGGGTAGGTGTTTCGGATAGTCCATTATATAGATTCTCCATAAAAAATTTGAAGTGGTCAATCCCTGGGGTCGGCGATATAAATAACGTGCAATATATATTGGGGATGTTGCAACAAGATCGTATGATGAAATCTGTTAAACAAAAATCAGAAGATTGACCTGCGATTAGGTGTTTCGGACAGTTCACTGTATAGACTTTCCAAAGAAATTTGAAGTGGTCAACCCCTGGGGTCGGCGATATAAATAACCATATACGCATACATTAATACTCCAGGAAAAATTATTCACTGTATAGTTGTCTCTTTTTTCGAGTTTTTTTTTCGTTTTGTTTATTTTTTTTTTTGTAATTATGTACGCACAATGCACAAATATGAAGTACATAAACACTTTTGATAAATGCAACATCTTGTTTGCAATAATATCAATCACAATTTCGTTTTTAATTTGACATTTTTATTGTTAAATAATTTAACAAACTGAAAGAACAACACTTTAATTAAATATTAACACGAACCATACTAATTTATTCTGCCCAAAATCATTTAAAATTTATTTATTATGTAGGAAATCAAAAACGCACGTCTAATCGACAAGACATTTTGTTGTTGCCCCTAAGGCAAGTTACACAATTTACATGTGCATAAATATTTCAAAATGATTTACCATTTGTATTTAAAGTTATAGGTGACAGTGGAACAATTAGAGGGGAAAATGTAGCCAATTTTTGTCAAATTGATATCCAGATTTTGTGGCATAGTAAAGTAAATATTCTTGACTTCAATTTCAATAATAATCATAAAAACATATTTAGGAATACATTTTCAAAAATACAAGGCAAAATGGGCTATCGAAGCACACACAATATGTTCTAAACAAAAAATATGTGATTAAGCAACAAAAAAACTCCCCTTTTTCTAAATATATTATATGCTACTCGAAAATGTCCAAATGCCTCTTAGGACGATATAACTAATTGCATCAAAAAACGGTTTCCAAAGATCCATCCAAATCAGAAACCATAGTCAATAAATTTATAGTACCTATGAAACACAATTCATAGAACCACAATTTCACGAATACACAATTCCTCGAATTTACAATTCATCGAATTCCCGTTATCAGGGAAAAATTCTGTATAGAAAAGAAGAATAAAAAAATTGAATGTTGATCATGTTGATCAACTTTCGATTTCAATTTTCTTGTGTATAATAGAAGAAGATTAAGTTAGAAATATGATCTAATCAATTCGGCAAATTATTTCGTTTGCTATATTTGTTTATAACAATATCGAATTGTTTATAGAGTTTTCTTAGTGAAACTTAATAAATAAATCAGTTTTTATTAAAATATTGATAAATTAATTATAGAATTATATCACTATTGTTGATAATTTATTATTTGTTTATAAATAAATCAATTGTTTATAACATATTCTAATTATTTATAATTTTTTTGGACAATTTTTATAAACAAATATAGTGTTTTATTTAAAATTTCCTTCAAATATTCATATGAAAAAATAAAAAAAAATTGCCGATTATTTACTATATTGTTAATAATAAATAAAATTTATTAACAAATTAATTGTTTATAAATTTATTATAAATCCATTTTATTATCAAACATAAATTTTAAAATTTAAATTATTGCTGAAAATGGCTTTATAATTAATAATCCGCGCATTTATAGAAACCGCGTAAATCGAGGAATTGCTCAATATGGTGGCTTACTACATGGGGTATTGAAATATCATGTTTGGTTGATATCATGTTGGGATTGGTTTAATATCTAATTGAAAAAAATTTTATATCGTCTTTTCGTTCTTCCTTAAACGTTTTATAATTTTATTTTTTGTATTCATTGTTTAGAGAGAGCGAGATCAAATTAGAACCAAATACCAATTAGCACCTTGCTATGGATGTCCTATATAGGATTGTATTGTATAGTATATTGGTAAGTTTTATCTTATTAGCCAATAGTAATACATATTATGTAAAATTGGGATAGCGATAAATTATGTAGGAGTATTTGTATCATTTAGTTTTGTGTATAAGCGAAAAGTAAATAATGAAAACGAACGTTATATTTTTATATGCCAACAGGGTGATCTAATTTTTATAAAAATTTCCAACGGCTGATGTTCACTTCGTGCTTGAAATGTTTTTACTTTAGTTATTTTGTTTTATTCGTTATATGTGCGGTTTTTATATTCTGATAATTGTTAAAATGGAATTTGAATTATTAAAATCAGATAAAGCCGTGATATCCTTCTATTGGAAGGATACTTGTATTACAAAGAGAAAAGCGTAGGAAATAAAACATACTGGCGATGCACGCTTTACAATAAAATATCTTGTGGTGCCCGCGTGCATACCCAGAATGGTTTAGCAGTTATTGCAAAAACACATTCTGGTCATATCCCAGATACTGCTCAAACTGAGGCAATTCGTTCCCTAAATTCCCTTAAAGAATTTGCCTCAGACAGCACTCTACCTACCCGAGAAATCATTGCCCTTAATTCTGTAACAATTCCCGTAGCTGTTGCATGCCTTCAACTAGTTGGATGAGTAGAACTATTCAAACTCTTCGTAAATGTAAAATGGCTTTGCCCATATCAAGCAAAGATATGGTTATTGTATTTTGACTCTGGTCCTATTCAAAATCAAATTTTGATATTTACAACTGAACAAAATTTAAATTGTTTACAAAATGCATTAGAGTGGTACGTTGATGGAACGTACAAGGTTGTTCCATTGATATTTCACCAGTTATTTACTATCCATGGAATATTAGAAAAGAAATCGATTCCTCTAGTATTTGCTCTTCTTCCTAATAAGACGCAAGCCACCTACACTAGTATTTTTGAGCAACTTAAACATTTAAAACCTTGCTTAAATCCTATCTCTATTATGAGTGATTTTGAGCAAGCTATTGTAAATTCGGCAAGACATGTGTTTCCTACTATAACACAACGGTTTTGTTTATTTCATTTCGGACAAAACATCTATCGTAAGATTACGTCCGAAGGACTTAAAGCAAATTACGATACAAATCCTGAGTTTGCTCTTCAATTGAAAATGCTTATGGCGTTAGCATTTGTACCAACTCATGATGTTATTAATATATTTGAAGCGTTAAAAGCCTGTTAATGACTGTTAATGTCATAGCATATTTCGAGGAAACCTATGTTGGATCACAGTGTCTCCATACAGAAGAGATCCTCGATATGCTATTCACGCTTGGAATCATTTTGATTCCACGCAAAACAATGCGCCAAGAACCAATAATAATGTTGAAGGTTGGCATAATGCTTTAATGAAACTTGTGGGCTGTCATCATCCTGATATATGGAAGTTTTTAACGAAACTTCAATTAGAGCAATCCATGAATGAAATGGTCATCGATCAAATAAACGCTGGCAATGAAATGCCACCGCCAAAAAAGAAATATCGCGACTTGAATGTGCGGTTAAAGAAGGTTGTCGCAAAATATTTTGCGACAAACGACAAAACCGCATATTTAAGAAACGTGGCGGTGAACATTTCATTGTAAACCTTTGATCAGTTTCAGTCATTTCTAATAATCTATTGTAAATTAAGTAATGATTAGTTTATCTGATTCCATTTTATTTATTATAATTGGGAATTAGATAAATTTTGAACTATTTTACAATAGAAGCTTAGAGATGAATGAAAATGATTAAGGCAGCGTTTATTTGTTCTTGCAGTTTCATTTTAGATTGCTCCCATATATTTGGATGTTGATGCTTTATGATTCAATAAATCATTATGTCTTCCTTCAACTTAATTTTCTGGCACGTATTGTGTTGCGTTATTGCGTGGAATATATTGTAGGTAATATTTTTTGTGAAGATTAGATAAAATTAATTTTATTGAAATTCTAAAATTATATATGCCTACAATATATTGACATTGCAGAACAATTTGGTGTTTTTACGGAAATCAAAATACATTAATGACATCATTTATTGGAACGTGCTAATAGTTATTCATTTTCAAGAAGAGTAACCTGAGGATTTGTGTTGTAGTTTGTTTTGAATCTCAACATGATTTAAACAAAGTCGTTGTTTTTTGTAGACAAATACATTCTTGTTGTTTATTATAGCTTGTGATATAACATTTATTTTAGAGAAGATTTTTTGTGTAGGCTTATTTTTTGTTACCATAAGTATTAGTGTGGATGGTTACTTCTTATATTGGAGAAGGGTCGAGCTATTGGCGTCGAAGTTTCTTTTACTTCTATAGATAGAACTTAACTGATGAAATATAATAGAACATTGTATATACATACATCAACGTTTCATTTCAACACATTTTGTAAATAATTATTAAATTTTTTTCATGATGTAAATATTAAAATAATGACATTTTGAATAGTCCATTGAACAATTATAAATTGTTTTCCTGTGTTTAAAGTTTAAACATATCATTTATAACTATATTTTCTTGATTTGGGCAAGTATTTTACATGCACTAATTTTTTGAATAAATTTATGATGAATTAACTTGAAGGTATGCTAGGCGGAACTGCTATGAAATTGTTACAGAAAATTCTTATCCTATACTCCTTTCTTCCTTTCCCCATCCTTATCCAACCCTCCAAAATCACAGCCTTGACGTGGCGGAGCGGCTTGCGTATAGCAATGACGGAGTTAGCAATGCCAGATAGGGTTACCCATACTGGAATGGCAACTCTGGAGCTATCGGACTAATGCGATTAACTTCTATATTCTGCATTCTCTTTGTCAATTAAACAGAATTACTGTGTTTACTGTACTGTGTATCATTTGAGGTTCATTCAATATGTTTCACTCATGTCAGACTTCTGTTAAAATGAAAAGCTAACTACCTGACTTTAGTTCCTTGAGACGTATGTAGTTAGATTATTTATATTTCGGTTGGACTCGTGCGTGTGTTTAATATGAACGTTTACAAGCGTTGATCTATTTCCGATTGTTTTTTTAACCACTTGTCATTCGGTATAAATGATTTTGTAATCCCTTTGAAGCAGTTTGAGAATTTTTTTGGGCAAATATTGCTACTATCCATTTGCTGGTAAAAGGTAAATCGGCTGTGTACAGTAATAATAACATTGGCCATAGTATGCCTTCGCTCATGTTAAATAATCCAGTAAAGTTGCTAAGTTTTGGTTATTCTTTTCGTATATTTGTTCTGTGGTGCAATGGTAATTTCGGAATCTAAATTTTTGATTTATATAAATAAAACTATTTGTAGGTTTATTTTTGATTTATTATCATTTTATTTTTTCTTCCTTTTTTTGTGATAATTTTGTTTTTTTAATATCGATTTCGGAAATACTTCCTTATTCAGTTATTAAAAATTACTAGAGTAATTTCTTCCATGCATTAGTTTTACATTATTATTACTTTTATTTATTCATGCATTTATTTGTGCTATAGTGGATAACACCAGCTGATCATTAAATAATGACCTATATCAATGTTAGGATTAGTATTTTAATGAAATTAGCAGCGTTTGCAAATTTGAAACAGCTTCATATACAAAATATGTCTAATTTATTTTAATTGATACCGTTCATATATAAATAAAAAAATTCAATAATTAGGTAAAAGTCAACTACTTAACGAATTACAATAGTTTCTTTAATTTGGCAGATGATTTAGTTATTACAACAGTTTTTTAAGGGCCACTACTCCCCCCTGTGTTTATAATCCGGCTCCAACCGTTGCGATCCTAAACTTAGGTTTCATACTGCCCTAGAAATCCGAAAAAGCCAGATCGTTCTCTACACCGTGGAGCCATAGTCGCCTACCATATGGTGACCGAGCCTGTATACTCACTAAGTTTTTACATCATGTTCTCTCAATTGTAAGAAGAAGCCATCTATCTTGTACTCGTCCGTCAGCGTCTAACTTTCACATCTATACATATAACAATGGACCTGATCTACGGTCTTTAAAGCTTCACGGCATTTCACTATAGATTTAAGTAGTTGCTTTAGAGGATATAAAGCTCTACTACCTCCTTGATAGTCACCAACTAAGCCCTCCGCTTATTGGATTATATCCAATATATTGTACGACGCTGTGTGAAGGAGAGCTATATATCCAACCAATACCATTTCAGACGTCGAGTTAGGAGAACTCGTAATCCATCAAGTCGTGGGCAAATACGACCAAAATGTTTTTTGATAAAACATGTTGTACGATTGCTTCATTTTGTTGTTGTTTTTAAAAATGTTGTTGTAATTAATCTTGCAATTTCAAAATTATAGCGTTCAGCAGAATTGTTTTTGTGTTTTAAATCGAAATTGTTTGTATTTTAAGCAAATTGAATTAAATTTCAAATAAACCCAAAAAATAAAATTAGAAAAATTTTATTTTATTATTTAATTGCAATACAAAATATATGAATTTATCTCGCAATTAATCGTATACGGTATAAACATTTAATTATTGATAATTTATTTTAAAAAAGACAAAATATTATAAAATATTAAATTAATTTTACCTGCCTATTATCTGCCACCACACTAAAAATTGCTGTTTTATCAATGGAATGAATATCTAACAGATTAAACTACTCAAATTTTAATAAGTGAATTCCATATTATTATGACTACTAAAAATCCATAAAAAACTTATTTGATTAGTTAATTTTGACTAATTTTCCTTACAAACAATCATTTCAAACATTACGAGTGGCTTGTCGTACTCCAAAATTTGTACGAGTAAAATAACAACAATATGTCGCAATTACGAGAATTCGAAATGTCTTACATAATCGCGTTTGGTCGTAATTTCGAAAAGACACAGAGGTTTTCATCCCGGTCCCGAATGGAGGTTGACCCAAGCCTGCAATTTTGGTGCAATCCAGTCATTCCTTTAAAGAAATTGCGCGTACTGCGCTCATTGCTGAGTTGTGTACTTTCAAAACCTCGGTCTTCAACCATTCTCGCTTCCTCCATTTATATATTTAGCCGTCTTAGCAAAACTGTTTTTTTTATCTTTGCGATTGTGAGGCATTGTTGCACTTTGTATTTTTTTGCTCGATTGCACAACGACACTTGTCATTAAACCATTCGTTCATTAAGCCAAGTTATTTCTAATAAGCAAAAATGAGCTTCGTCGCTGCACACAATTTTTCGTAAAAATCGGATTTTTTTGCTGGGACCAACATTTACATGTTTACCGTTTCAAATCAAATCTATTAATCTATAGTTTCAAAATATTTTCAAATCTATTTCAAATATTTTTGTAATTTAACTGATTTTTTAAATTAATAAATCCATCTTTTATAATATGCGCATCGTACTGGGTATTTAAGTCATTTGTTTAAATTAATAAGCGAATTTATTCGTTTTCATTCAATTAATATTTTTATACATTTTGTTTAGTTGCTAGATCTTTAAACAAAAGTTCTTATAGTGATTAATGGGAAGCTAACGATCGTTGTTAAATTATATGTAAGCCTTTAACATAATGCTATCCAGCTCTATTTCTATCAGCCCTTTACTTCCGCAAAAAGTTGTTATCATGTTATCATTTTGACACGAATCTAAATAAATAATTAGAATATGTTATAAACAATTGATTTATTTATAAACAAATAAATAAATTATCAACAATAGTGATATAATTCTATAATGTATTTATCAATATTTTGATAAAAACTGATTTATTCATTAAGTTTCACTAAGAAAACTCTATAAACAATTCGATATTGTTATAAACAAATAAATTTTTGATGAACAAATCCAGCAGAAAGAATAAATTGATCGATTAGACCAAGCCCAAAAAATTCCCATATATATTATTCGAGAAATGGCGAATGCGACCAATTGTAAAATCTTCATATAAAATTCCTATGGGAAACGAAAATTGCTAGAACAACAATTGATCGAATTTACAATTTATAGACTTTATTTATTTTACTATGGGATTTTCTATTGAGTTTCGAGTTGATTTTTGAACCAAAAATTGAATAAAATTATTAACAAAATATCAATTATTTACATATAATAAATTTATAAACAATTAATTTGTTTATAAATTTTATTTATTATTAACAATATAGTAAATAATCGGCAATTTTTTTTTATTTTTTCTTAAGAATATTTGAAGGAAATTTTAAATAAAACACTATATTTGTTTATAAAAATTGTCCAAAAAAATTATAAATAATTAGAATATTTTATAAACAATTGATTTATTTATAAACAAATAAATAAATTATCAACAATAGTGATATAATTCTATAATTTATTTATCAATATTTTGATAAAAACTGATTTATTTATTAAGTTTCATTAAAAAAACTCTATAAACAATTCGATATTGCTATAAACAAATATAGCAAACGAAATAATTTGCCGAATTGATTTCATCACATTCCTAACTTTATCTTCTACAATTATATAGAAGAAAATTGAAATCGAAAGTTGATCAACATTCAATTTTTTTATTCTTCTTTTCTATACAGAATTTTTCCCTGATAACGGTAATTCGATGAATTGTTAATTCGAGGAATTGTGTATTCGTGAAATTGTGTTTCTATGAAATGTTGTTCTGTGAATTATTTTCGATGAATTGTTGTTCTTTCAATTGTTTAATCGATGAATTGTTTTTCTATCAATTCAGTAGCTTGTATAAATAGTAAAAATTAGCTTTATCACATAAGATTGAAATATATTTAATTAGATAGGCATGAGGTCAAATTTTTAAGTTTTACAATTAATTGTATTATTTTCATATATTTTACTAACCCCAAATCAAAGTTAAATGTCTAACAGCAAGCGCATGATCGCCTTTTATTCCCATGGTAAACACCGATGATAAACAGTTTCTTATATGGTGGAATGTTTCCTAAGATTGGCCAGAGATGACTATTCGAATTTTTAGCCAAAGAGACCCCGTCGATTCCAATATCAATGGCTATCTCATTAACCATTATTTTTCAAAAAAAAGTTCAATATTATGCCGCAATATTATACAGAACTTCCTTTTAAAGTTCTTACATCATGGGGAGCGTTTAGATTTTGTTTCCGAAGCAATTTTAACAACGCATTCCCGCGTTGCACACAAATATTAAATTCCACAAGCCATTGTGGTAGTTCTCGTAATAAGCTATTTCAATCCACTTCCGAAAAGTCTTTAGGTGTTAAACTTGTATTATCACTATCAGAATCGCAATGCGCATTGAGTTTATAATATTATGTTACTTCGATATTCGCTTGCACCGCATTCCATAAATCAATTGTGACTGCTTGAGTACTCCAATTGACTTTTAGCCCACATTTTATTTAACTCTCTATGTACTTCGTAATATCTTCGCTTTTTCATTTTAAATGATAGAAATATAAATTGAATTTGTTCTCGTTCACTTTTATGCGCCATGTCTTCAGCCAGTTCTCGATTTTGTTTAGATGATTCTGTAATTCGTTTGATGCAGTTTAGGGATTACTGTGTGACACCAGGACGGCCATATCATCGGCAAAGTTTGATATGACTACCTTGTTGGTTACAGGTAAGTCAGCTGCGTACAGCAGGTATAATATGGACCTAGAACGCTGCCTTGTGGAACACCTGCGTTGCTATCATTTAAACAAGTAGTTGCATTATTTTGTTTAACCATGTACTGCCTTTGAAGGAGATAGATAATCCCAGAACTGAGTGAAATTTCTTAGGTAGAAGTCCTTAAATTTTGTATATTAGCCCATCGTGCCAAACTTATCAAATGCTTGTGCAATGTCCAAGAAAGCAGCAGAACAATATTTCTTTTCCTCAAAGGTGCTTTTGATTGCATTTACAATTCTGTGTACTTTTTCTGTGATACCATGTTGGTTTCGGAACCCAAATTGATGGTCTGGAATAATATGCCGTTCTTCTAATACTGGTTTCAACTTCGTTAGTATAGCATTTTTTCAAATAACTTCGAGATTGTAGACAGCATGCTTATTGGACGATATGATGAAATCTGTGTTTCATATTTTCCAGCTTTATGTATCATTGTGATCAAAGATAAAGATATCTTCCATTTTTGAGAAATCTAACCAGTCCGCATGATTGCGTTGAATATGAAGGTTATTAGTTTTATGCATTTTTTTGGCAATTCCCTTACTATTTTCCAGTAATAAGATCATGCCCTGGTGCCTTTTTGGACTTATACAATTTTTAATTGTTTTCTTAACTTTCTTCCACTTACATTTTATGGGTTTGAAGGATAAACCTTCATCCATTTGGTCGGGTAGCACGAAGTTATTTGTTTCTTTGTGGTGCGAATACTGTTGTTAGATGAGCAGCAAAAGCATTGGCTTTTTCTTCATCGCTTCTCGCCCAATTTCCAGTTGGTAGTCTAATCGGGTGATTCGAGTTTGTTGGTAACTTTTTGTTGCCTTCCACAAAGAATAATCTGTCCTCTCGCTTGCCGAGAGTTCATTTAAATAATTCTGGACGCTCTGGTTTTCTTCATCGCGCAATGCAAATCTTAGAGTCTTAATAGCTCGATTTAATTTCCATTTTAACAACGGTGATTTTCTTTCTTGCCATCGGAGGCGAATTGTCCGTTTTTCCTGGATTAGTTTCTGAATATTATGTGACAATTTATTAACTTTTTCTTTTAAGGCACGTGTAGCCCTTTCAGCTGATAATGACAGGACAGAACGATAAGAGGGATATTCAGCACACAATTTTGTTCGACTAACCTCTTATATTGATTAGTTTGCTTGTTTGTAAGCCGTTTTGGCGTTTCTATTCTTAGGACGCCGGTGCTAACTCTTACAATTACAGGTGAGTGATCAGAAGACAGATCATAGCAATCGGAGGCCTTAGCATATGTGCGTGAAATGCCTTTTGTTACACAAAAGTCAATTAAACCAGGAACTTTCTTTTTATCTGTGGCTCAGAACGTTGGGTGACCGGCAGATAAGTAATCCAGGGACTGTTCTTCTATAGCTTTATAAGGTTGTTTGCCTTTCGGCGATGTTAATTTAGAACCCCATTGAGTGTGTTTGGGGTTGAAATCACCACCCGCGGGAAATTTATTACCTAGCTGGCTGAAATAATCCATGAACTGCAGTTTTTTTATAGCATGTTTTGAAGGACAGTACATTGCTGATATGACACAGTTTCCAGACCACTCCTGCAGACAGATGCTCGTTGATTGGATATGTTCCTTATCAAATTTCATAAATTCATAGTGTTTTAATCATGTTTTTATCAGTACAGCTGTGCCTTCATGTGCTTTCCCATCTGGGTGCTTTGTGTCATAACGAGAGTACCCATTAATTTTGAAATAGTTATTTTTGGTGTAGTGTGTTTCAGATATTAACATTATGTCAATATTGTGCTCAGTGAGGAATGCTTGAACCTCTGCTTTATGTTGTGCTAGGCCGTTTGCATTCCAAATGCCTATTTTGAGGACAGTTATTTTTGATTTTTAACGACTTCTGCGTTCAGATTCATGGTTCTCTCCATCATCGCCATGAAGCTTTGCATCATTTTAGTTAACTTACAAAGTTGCTGCGATGTTTACTTCTTCGCTTGCTTGCACTTTAGGAGAGGTACCCTTAAAGATACTTGCATATGAAACCTCTTGATGCACACTACTGTTAACAGTTGCTTTTGCTTGGTTTTATTGTGCGTTATGATATGATACTTCTGGTCGAACTTTTGGTTTAGTGGAAGAATGTAGATTAATCATTTGTTGCTTTGCTCGCTGCCTTGGACTGATTCTTCTTTTCAATTCTAGGTAAATTGGACACCCTCTATAATTTGCAGTGTGATTTGCGCCACAGTTGTTGCATTTTTTCACTGATGCTTCAGTTTTTTCTTTGTTGCATGCATTTGAGTTATGGAGTTCACCACAGATAACACAAACATCGCTTAAAGTGCAATATGCTTTAGTGTGTTCATACTCTTGCCACTAGACACACTGTACCGGCCCATCTCTTTTTCTGGGTTCCTCAACGATAATTCTGCTATGCATTAGATATTTTAAGTCAAATATTGCATGTTTCTCTTTGATTTTTTTATTATCTGGTTCTAATTCTAGACGGAACAATGGTTGAGACAACTTCTCACGGTTTATAATATTGGTAATTGATTTGCATTGAAATCCTTTTTCAGCTAGAGCGGCACATATCTCTTTTTCATTCACGTAGGCCTCTATACCTTTTAACATGACGACCAATCCTTTTTGGCTTTTTAGTTGGTAAGTGTAGTAATGTTTACCAACTTCGTCGAAATGTTTAACGCTCCATTAGTAATGAACTCGATTGTGTTTGCGAGCTCACCATTTGATGCTTCCCTCAATTAGATTGGTGGCGGTTTCTCTGATTTTGGAGCTTTTTCGGCCGGCGGGTCCTCAACAACCAAACAAGAATACCGGTTGCTTTGAGTTAATTCAATGCTACCTAGCTTGGTGAATTTATTCACGTTTGCACTAGTCGCGGATCTAGGGCTTTTCCTTCGCTTTGATCTGACAGTAATATAACTGTACAGCCCTGTTTGCACTAAACACTGACCTACATCACTATTTATTTTATTATCATCTGTTGTCGATGCACTCTCATTGTTTTTTTCATCGTCAAAATTTGTCGACGATGCACTTTTATTGTTCAACGCACTAAGTTCATTTACATTAATTTTTAGTTCACTTGATATTAAATTACCTGGTAGTAAGTAATTTTTGATGAATTTGCGATTTGTTGTTCTTTTGGACTATGTTGCACCTTTTTGTTAGTCACTACTGTGGTCATGGCGTTTAGCGCCAAATAGCTTGAGGACATCGCTTTCTGCAGATTTGGCCCAGCTTTTCTTATTTGAGGTGGAGGTTATTGGGACATCACGATTTCACATATTTTTCGCATCAAATTTTTTTAAATTAATAAATGCTGATTTAACTTATCACACAAGTAATAAGTAAATTATTTTTAATGTTTAGTCGGCGGTAGTAAAATTTCTCAGCCAACAACAAATAGTATAACCCCATCGCATCCAAATACGATCATTAATCTGTCAAAGGGGACGTCTTTTACTAATCGTTAATTCAATGCACCTTCAATTACGAAAATTGAAAATACTCGTAGTTACAAAAATCATTATTTAATTTTAATGAACATATGTACATATATTAAATAATTTTTATGGATATACATGGTGTCCGCGACGACGGTATTATATTGAAGGTGGCGAAAGAGCATAAAAACTTGAGTATAAAATACTACTACGGATTCTCGAAACTAGTTACCGTTATGATGTTATAAACCATTAAAGTAAAAAAACTACGATTTACTTTTGTACCGATATCTTAAAAACTAAAAGTATAGTATTGATCCGAATTTCACTACACTCTTTGGATTTGCACTTTTTAATAAATGGTTAGTTGGAATTTGATTTGAACGGAAAAGTAGTACTCTAGTAGTACTATTACCTATAAAGTACTTTTTAGCAAAAATTAAAATGTGTTTTTAGAACTAACTCAAGCATCTCAACGACCTCGCTTTCAAAATAAATAATGCTGAACATAACTTTATGACATTATTTTCCGTTATTTTGAGTTTGAATGTAAACTGAACGAGGTCCTTGAGGGGCTTGAGTTAGTTCTAAAAAACACCTTTTAATTTATGCTCCGGAAAAAAGATTCAAAAATATTGTATATATAGGGAAGCATTGTTGTTTAGTGATCTGTTTATGTACATACTACATACAATACGTTTACCGGAAATAGATTTGGCAATAAAATTCACATTATAAAATGATAAAAAAGAAACCGACGAACGATTAACTCCGTAATCGATCTTTATCATATAAAGCTTAAAAATACTGTGACTAGGTAGCTTAAATAAAACCAACTATTGAAAGTACCAAGACGGATTCGTCTTGAAAATCTATATTATGTCATTTTATTTTTGTTTTTCCATTACAGATTCTTTAGGAACTTCAATTTTATCTTTCCAGAATCGCCCCAAATAATTTAAAATAATAATTTCGGTGTTTTGTTTATAATAAAATGTCATTCGGCTCTTATAGTTGTTCTCTATGCAGTGCAGTAGTTAGTTTACCACCGTAATATTTACGAAAATTTCTTATTTTAGTTAACAACTCGAGATTGTTCTGGACAATCTTTATAAATTTGACTACGGAATGATTCAGGTAAATGAGATTAGCGTATTTCATGAACACTCTTGAATTATCATCAAATGTGAAACAAATTACAAATCATACATATCTACATATGTGCACAAATCATTCCCACCTGAATAGTGATACTTATTTATCCAAAATAAAGCCGTTCTATCACATTGTAAATAAATATGGAACATCAAAAGCATAAAAACTTTCTGGCTAAAGCCCAAATAAAATAAAAAATTACACGGAAAAACGAAATGAAAATATCTGTAAAAATATAAAATTATGTGGTTTTTTGGACGTAATCTGTAAGAATAGTCAGTTTTTATTTTTTTTTAGGTTAAAGAGATTACTGTTGTGCTTAGAATGTACAAAAATATTTATTTTGTTTTATAAAAATAAAAATTATTAAAATCCAGCTCTTTTATATTTGTATTTTTAACAACAAACAATGAAAAGTGTATATTGTATAAATAAAAGCTTTGTGTATGTGTTTCCTTCTTTGTGGCATGAATAGCAAAAGTGATTCATTTGTTTTTTTAGTACTATGTACATACATAACCGTGTAGAATAAAAGTCGAAACGAAAGAATTTATTTAGAAATGTGTTGTTGGCTGGTTTTTGGAGGTTTTTTTAATTTCTATACATTTTCCAAAAAAATAAAAAATAAAAACGTAAAGTGGATATTGGTAAGCTTTTTACTCTATACATATATAGATTCTGGTTATAAACCTCCAACAATACTGTCTGTTGTTTGTTTATTTAGTGCAGATCTAAAGTTCTGCGGTTTTTTTTATTTATTTTGTATTATTGTGGTATACTTACTTGGTTTGACTTGTTAAAAATACACAAAACAATGGAAAATTGTGTTGTAACAAAGTTTTGTTGAGGAAGAATTATACAACATAAATAATTTTAGTGAGATTTATATGTGTTTAAATGTATGCATATGTACATATATCGTACAAATGGTATTGGAGTTGGATGTTAGCTAATTTTATGTGGTTTCATGGTTAAAGAAAAAATTATACTCTTCGTATACAAATTGAATGACGTGCGAAACATTTAAAATTTTAGTAGCTCGTCATCAAAAATTTAGTATTCGTATACATTATTCACTACAAAACACTTTATAAATAAGCAATGCAAGCATACATATACACACCATTAATTAATATCACTTTATTAACTTACTCGGTCACTCCAGCCACACTTTTAGTAATATTTTGTGAAAATAATTTTTTATATAGCTTTCCGTCATGTACATGTATAACTTTATCTTCCATAATTGAAATAATTATTTTAATATATGTAATTGATATCAGTTGAATTTTGATATATTATAAATGAGACGAGAAATCGTTTAAAAAAGCAGTTCAATTTACTCAAATGAATTAAACTATCAAGATGTAATTGACGAAATGGCAGAGGATTAATAATAATGCCGAGTTTCTCGACCAGGATTTGAGCGCATCAGACTAACCTAGCTACATTGTATATTATAGTACAGTATAGTATATTATAGTACGTCAATCTGACCCCACATACGTTTTGATGGTTTTTGTATAGAAACAATTAGATATTGATGATTTTTTTCCTTTATTTAAAATGCTATTGCAAAAATAAAATTAATTCAAACAAACAATTCATAAATCCAATCAATATATTACATTAATATAAATTAAAAATCAAAATAATAATTAAAGTCACAGTTAAATTCGTTAAACATATATATAAATCCATTAGGTACATTCTACTCTGATGCATCGTCCGAAAAATTATCTTCTTCGGTTGAATCATGTTCATCTTCTTCATCAATCTTCTTTTACGCATTCTGTACACACGATTTTGGTATGACTTGGACATGATGGCTGATTGCAAAAATGGCATTGCGATTTAGTTTTAATATCGGCAGATCGAGGGCACAGGCAGCATCGTGAACGTTTACTAGCAGCTGGGATCACCGATTCTTTTGTTGTCGGTCTTAAATTAATAATTTTATATCCAAGCACATTGATCGCGGTTTTCACATTTTTTTTTAATGCTCGAGTCGCTGCAGCACATTCTCCTGAGCCAGTTCTTTAAAAAAAACATTCTTTCCGATGATAGTTGAGGGTTAGCACTTTTGTGTAATTTATAAGCTGTTACACCAGCAACATCAACCATGTTAAAAAATAACACCATTGGCCATAGTTTTGTTTTTTGTTTGTAAGTATATGTCCTTACAAGCTTATCGAGATTATTAACACCACTCTTCGTGGCGTTGTAATCTAAAACAATATTTGCGAAGAACTATCAACTCTTGCATCGCTGTATAATGTGGATAGCAATAGAACATTTTTATTTTTTTTTTGGATAGAAGATTACTAGAGTTAAATTGTTGTCAAAACAAAATTGTGAAGAGTTCAGTTCTCTTTTTTTCAGCTCGGACTTGTTTATAAATTCCCTCGGTAAATCTGGTTTATTGTGTCTAATGTTCCCAATGATCGTTTTTTTTCTGTAAAAGTCGTTCGGCCAGAATGGCTAGTAAAACAAATGTCCATGGTAATAATTCGGCTTTTGTTCAAGAATGGTAACGACATAACCGCTCGATAAAAAAGTCGGTTATCTAAGCGATAAAGTTCATCTAGTCGCTCGTCCCAATTTTTATGAACCTGCTCATTGTATAAAACTGTCGTGCTTTTCTGTTGGTGTCTGCCACTATAACGTTAACCAATGTGTCTGATATACATTATTGAAATGCTAAGAGTGGTGTCGTTAAATTTTGAGCGGTGTGTGCAGTTAGACCTTCTCTTTCTCTTAGTATCAGAAAATTACGTGTCCTGGTCACATTAGGTGGATTTGGACTCCATTTATGAGTAAATTTTTATTTTGCGCATATAACCATACGTCACCTTCTGCCCGTTCAACACTTCGCCCTTCTACATTCTATTCTTCGTCTGTAATCAAATTTTCATCTTCGGAATCATTTAGATTTACATTGTCATCGCAATTGGAAACATCTGCTACCACATCTTCAGTGATGTCGTCATTATCACCATCGCAATCGGAAAAATCCATATCAAAATTATCGCCGGCTATCTCGTCTTCATCAGAAGGTTCTGCGGTTGAAACACTATCAAATAGTTCCCTGAGTTGTTGGCTGCTTTGCCTTTTTCGTGCCATTATCATCGAGCACACAGTATCAAATTTGTATCAATATTTACAGAATTAATTTATAAAAACACATAAAACTTAATCCTATGGTTTTACTTTCTATAGACCTTGAATTATAAATGAAAACTAAACTCAAACTGCAAATATGGTTCAACAAAAATATGAAACACGACAAAGTAACGGGATAATTTTGCCGCCCTCGATAGCACAGTAAGTAGCGTGCTTGCATTGTTATTCGAGGGTCTCGGGTTCGATTCCCGGTGGTGACCAAAAATCACGGTTGGGTGTTTTTAATGTGTAAGTATTTGTGTTTGTCCAGGTATTGCACCGTGGGCCCATTGTGGCATTGAGTGCTGGAATAATCCGCCCAATTTTAATTTTTAACGGGATAATTCGAAATATTATTATATGCACTAGTTCTATGTGTATTGTATAATACTAATTATGTATCGATGTATCTTTTTACATATACATACATGTATTAAATGCATGGACAGTAGAATATATATTTTTTTCATTTTTTTGTAAAACGGCTTTCTCACTCCTTCTATTACTAATAACGAAAAAATCTTTGAAGAACAATACTTTTGCATTCTATAAGCATGCATATTACTTTGATTTTTGTGTTATAATTTATAGAGTCGTACTAGAAATATATGGTGTCATTTCGACGCCAGCAGCCTAATTCTATAACGAATAAGATAAAGTGAAAACGCGAAAACGAGAGTTTTACACGTTTTCATACAAAAATGGTATTCTATAACTTTACACCAAGATAAACTAAAAAATGGGTAAGATATTAAACGTCAAAAATTACACATACAATTTATCTTGCGTAGTTCGTTTTCACGGTTAAAAATTTAAAACTAAAATTTCACGAAGAAGGCGGGCTAGTGCCGAACAAAAAAAAACATGTTTGTCCTTGTTACTCTTTATATTATATTATGAAATGAAACACTAAGTAAACGTCAAAGTGGTTTTAGACACGATACAATTATTCAGCAAGAAAAAATTTACATGCTGACTACTTTGATTTATAGAATACCATTTAACCTAAATAAAGGCTAATTTACATTCAATCTTTTTCTCTATTCCATAAAATCGACGTAAGAGAAACAAGTACATTCATATGATTTGCATGAAAAAATAAAGTAGGCATAGTCAAATAAACATTGTCTTTTTCAAAAGAAAAGATGAACGGGTTCGTCTTTTTTTCATTATTTTGTTAATTTTTTGTAAAGTTCGCAGCGAAATTGTGAATTTTTTTTAGCGTATAGAGCTATCATCTTTTATTTACATATTTGATTTAGGAATAGAATTGGAAAAAAGATTAAAGATTGAATGTAAATCAGCCTTAAGACAGAAATTGTGTAAATTTTTTTTATGAAAACTTTTTCAATGTTTCGTTTTTTCACATTATCTTGTTTTTACAGAATTAGACCGAAGTGCACCAAAATGTGCTTCCTTTTTTAAACCAACCCTATTACCTTAAATAACGTTAAATTTAAGAAGCTTACACTTGAATTCTTTGCAAAAGGTATATCTTGAGGTTATCTAAATTATACGGACTGTTTGTATTTTAAAAAATATGATTTTTAACATAAACATAAATTATTGCTGTCTCTAACATGCCTAATATCAAAACAATAATAATTATTAAGTATATCATTTCGGTACATATAACGAGGAAATCGCATTGCCAAAAGTTTCAAAATACAAAAATTCTACACTATAATCGACTATGATTTACTATTTGTCACCGACGTACTAGTAGCGCCATTATTTCAAAGGTGGACACTTTTTAAACTAAATATCGTGCTAAAAATGTATAATATTTATAAACATTTCCGCTTTTGAAATTAATGCAGTGTATATTATCGCTGTATTGCTTAATAATAATAATACATGTATTTATATTTTACAGTGTGCTTAATACGTTTTTTTTAAATAAAATTTTTTTTAGATAAGATGGACGGTGTACAAATGAATAAGAGGAATTTAGGATGAGAACTGTACATATATATTTTTCTAAACAATAAAGTCGTCTACATAAACTTTTTAGTTTTGTAATTGATAGACCTCAGTTTTCCTAATATAATAGTAGAACATTGATGAATTGTAGCAAAAATAAATCTTAAGATATGAGTGGTTATATAAATAAAAATAAATCAAATTAAATGTGCCTGCGTTAATTAGAAGTATTTCATACTCGCGCAGCGATTTTACAGTGTTCTTTAAACATTTTTTAATTTTTTTTTATAAATAATCGACAGTGTAGTGTGTACTTACATACAATATGTAAGAGGAATTTAGGAGGAAAACGGTAGATATATATTATATTGTAATAAAATATTATATATATATATATCATGTAAATTATAAAATAGAATAATAAACAAATGGAGTAATAATATGCAATATAATGTATGGTATTTTTTCTAATATGTATTTACATATAATAAAATAAAAATGTAAAATTAAATCAAACCGTTATTTCTAAATTTTTTTTTTTCAAATATAGCTTTTCATCTAAGATTTAAATATATTATTTGTAAAATAAGGTAAAAACTAGTGATGGGCTGATTCGATACTTTTGAGTATCTGTAAAAGTGCAAGTTTTAACCCGATACTATTAACCGATATGTACAATTATACCACAGCTACTGCTACGCTTAAGTTGTACTTTGAACATAATATGTAATTTTTCTGAGTTTTTATATTTTGTAACCCCAAAACTTCCAGTTTGCGTTCAGGAAAACCATTTTTTGGTTTGATTCGGTTTCTTCGTTCTGATATAATCAAACCGGTTTTTGAGAAAACCCTTTCCGATGGAACCGAAGATGCTCAAATCGATAAAATTCTTTTTGCAAGTATGAATAAGTGCCGGTAAATATTACTCCGGCTTTCCCACCATTTCAATGGATTGTCTTCTTTTGATATGTTGTCCTCTTCCGAGTATCGCCTTAGTTCCATTATTGCCATGGCAGTAGGCGAAGTTGATGTGGACGATTTATCCGGAGTTTCGGAATTGTAATAATCCCAATACGATTCCTCCGTTTCAACCGTAACAACTTCCTCTGTAATTTCATTAGCACTGCTCTCACCTTTGATCATATCCGTCACTAACCGTATCACTCTATCCTGGGTTTGTTTAAACGCCGTTTCGCAAATAATAATTTTTTTGAAACGTGGCATTTTGGAAACGTTCTAAAATGTTTCCTGTAATGACGCGATTAAATAAAGTTGCTAAAGGAGATGTAACGGATAATTTGCCTAAATAATGTTTCACTTATTCAATTAAAACAAGGACTTTCGAAATAGTCATTCGGCACTTAGTTCAGCGGTAACCCCGTTAAACGGTTTTAATATTTTACATATTTCTGAAAATGTTTCCATTTCAGAATTGGTTATCATTTCTAATTCTTTCACGTGAAGCAAAGTTAATGCCGCCTCAATTGGTTCCCGCAACTGGTAAAATCTGGATATAATTTTTTTTTAATAGTCAGTGCAACTGAATATTTGTTATATTAAACTTTTAATTACATTTAAAGTAGTCTTACCTTTCAAACATATAAAATTTCGAGTTCCATCGAGTTACGACATTGTTTATAAGTTTAAGTGGAACTGATGTTCCGCTAATTTGGGTCTGCAACTGCTTCAGTTTATCATTCTCCAATATACTTCTATGAAAGTATTCTACGATTGCTTTGACTTTCTTTTTAATCGCTGAAATTTCTTTAAGTGCGTCTTGTACCATAAGATTTATTGTGTGAACATCTTATATGTTCTAGTTTTGACAATCATTATCAGTAATTATTTTTTTTTTCGATTCCATGCTTAATGAAGCATTCTTGAAGGGTATCTTTGAGATATTAAAAATTACACTATGTTAAATATTAAACACTAATTTTAATTAGCATTAAGTAACTAAGAAACAAGTATTAAATTAACTATTGGAAAATGGTGAAATAAAATTGTATATAACTTTTGTATAAGATTTTGAATTTTAGCCCACTCAAAGACTCAACAAAGAATTTCGGTTAAAATTGTGTGATTCACCGAATTGGTCGGTTAAAATATTTATTTGAAAAAACCAGTTACATAATACAATACCCATGTAAACATATTCGAAAATTCAGTATGTAATCTTCTGACTACTCTAACAAATATACTTGACTCGTTTTGGTACATTATGATGCATAGCAAAAACAACAACTTCCTGAATACCAAGAGCAGATGAGGGATCTGTTAGGGATTGACATGCAACGTTTGCGGGTAGGCGTTGTAACTCAGAAATTCCTAACTCCCATTACAACAAACAAATTGATGTTTATGCCTTTTTTGTTTGATAATGGATTACTGAAACAGTAAATGATATGTAAAAAATGTAACAATTTGATAAAATTGTTACATAATGAGGATCCGCAGAAATCCAAATGGAATTGTGGAAAACCAATAAATGGCGTTCGATGTTGTACCCGAATAAGCATCCGCCGTAATACGTGGTTCGTGAAAACCAAATTGTCCATGGAATTGATAATGTTAATTACATACGATATACTCCATAAAGTTGGCTCCACCGTACTTATGCATAAACATAATATATCATCGACTACTGCCGCGGATTGGCACAATTACGTCATGTAAGTCATGGTAGAGTACATGATGACCGAATCTCTACCGATAGGAGGTCCTGGAAAAATCATAGAGGTCGATGAAAGCAAGTTTGGCAAACGAAAACATCACAGAGGACATCATGTAGAGGGGCAGTGGATGTTTGGTGGAGTGGAGCGAGAGACCGGGATATGTTTTCTCTAAAAAGTTCCAAAGAGGAATAGAGAAACACTCACGGAGATGATCAAGAAGAACAATTTACCTGGCACCGTTATTATATCCGATTAATGGAAGGCTTACGACCATCTGAGAAACGAAGGATATACTCATTTGACAGTTAATCATATAGTATATCCTTCGTAAATGAAGCAACCGGTGCCGATACCAACACAATAGAGAGCACGCGGAGACACTTAAAGGCAACACTGCCCCATTACAATAGGCAAACGGATTTTTCGATGTACTTAGCCGAATACATGTTTAGAAAATTCGTGTTGGCAAGAGGAGAAGATCGTATGAATATTTTCAATACAATTAAAACCTGTGATATTAGTATTAATAAGTGATAGATTTAATTTACGGGATCTAATTTAATTTTTTTAGATTGTGTGGATGCAAACATTCAGCCGACGGCAATTAAAAATTGTGATAATTATTTTGATAAGAATAATATTAATTAAGTTATTTATTTAATGTATTTTTTTTTACAAAGAATATTTTATTATTTTTATATTGTTCCTCATAATTGGATTTTTACAAAACAAGCATATACGTACTTATTAAAGCATTTGTGGAAAGCCCCAATATTTTGTTTAAATGAAATAAATAATAAGATTTTTGGTTAAAGATGAATTGAAGAGTATGAAAATAAAAATGTGCTATAATTTGTCGGTTTTTATTTAGTAAATGGAAATTATATTTGAGTAATTTTTAGGTTTAATCTACTTCTAGTTATTATTTTGGAATAGCGTTTAACGCGAAATTCTGATAACACAAATATTTCGATGTTTTCTTTAACTTTGTGGTATCTAATTTTCACTGTAGCTTCATAATGAAACATTTAGCAAATCGACTAGACTGGATATTGAATCATTACAAGTAAACACTATCTGCCCCTAAAAGCTGGTAAGGTGTAAATTTCGTAACGGCTCGGTTAATCTTCTTGGGGATCACAAATAGTCAGCAAAATCATTTTTATGTTTGCTTCTTCAATCTTCCCATCGGAAAGTCATTATCAAAGTAATAGTATATTTCATAATCTTAGTATGTATCATTAATAGGGAGCCAGATTTCAATGAGGAATCCTTTTAAACGGTTTTGTGAATTGAGGAGATTCAGCGACTCCGTACTTACAACACAAAATACAATAAAAAAAATGCTTTGTTATGAGTTTTTCACCATTATAGAGAGTCATATCCATATTAGAATATTTAACTAACGTCTTCCAATTCCATAATTCACTAAGACTCCACGTCAAATCAGCCAAAACTTTCCTTTTAAGTTTTATCATCCGTTTATTGAACTTTAACAACATTTGAATATATAAAATTTTCACAATAAACCATTTGTAATTAATTATTTTGTCAGTTATACGATACGACATTAAACTGTTTTTCGTACATCAATATAATTTAATATATTTACTGTAATAAAATAATTCCATTTGCAATCGCATATATTGAGTTTGAATACACATAATTTTATAATACTCATCAAATTTTTTAATTTTTTTTTTATAATATTAATTACAATGTAAAGCTAGTTAAACGTAATTAAATAACATTTATGTCTCTGAATATAAATTAAATTAAAATAAATTTAAATTAAATAACAATGACAAAATAATAACAATAATAATAAACCAGTAAATAAATTGTATTCATAAAATAAAATAAAAATAATTACATTTTTATTCGATTTTTTGTTAATTATTTTTCGTTAACCCAAGATTAACCAACTTGTCCAAATAAAATTTTTGCGTTCAAAAGTAATTGCATATTGTGAACCGCAAATTTTTAAAATCGGAATGATGCATCAATATTTTTGAAAGGGAGTAATTCATATATAAATTTAAAACTAATTAGCGATGCACGTTGGACAAATATTAAATTCGTTCGAATCAAGGATTTTATTATAATTACAATTTTTTTTATTTTCATTTTTTTCAATTGAACTATAGCTAAATTTATATAAATTATAAATAAATAATTAAAATATTTTAATTTATTTCACATTTTTTGTTATTTGGTCGTATATCGTTGCAGTTTTTTTGTGTGTTTCATTTAAATTGATTTGGTTATGTGATTGAATATTATATTTCTATTAAATTTTATTTTTATATTGGACATATTTTATTATAAAGGAGAATAAACACAATATTTACGATCATAAATTTATAAATTTTTGAAATATTTATTTATTTAATGTAACAGAACATAAAATATTTTATATTAAAATAGTAAGTTTTCAGGAAGGGTTTTAGGTTTTTCAACTAGAATTTGTGGGACACAAGTTTAATAAAATATTTTCTTCAATGTTCAAATTTAGTTATAATTGGTAAATACGTTATTCATAATTTAGTTTTTTATTTTATCACACTTACGAAGTAAAAGTATTGTAATCGAAAACAAATTTGTTCCTCAGATTTTGTTTTTTTCACATACTATGTCCTGAATCGAAATTGACTGTGTATATGTGATTCATTTTTCTGTCAATGAAAACTTAAAATTTACTTCAGATGTTTAAATGCAGGTCTGATAAAGCGATATTCACAAATCAACATAATTTTGCATAAAAAATATTTTTTATGTTATTTTGAAGAATTCGTGGAGTTTTGTAGAAATGAATTAGAGGAAAGAAAGTTGATGGGTCGATTCCCTAAAAATTCCATATCAGGCGAGACTTGGTAATCCAAATCTAGTATGACTTCAGATGACTATAACAAAAATTTATTTAGTAAATTTTGTTTCTTGCTGTAAGCGATAAAATAAAAAAATAGTCAAAATTTAAAATAGCGGCAATTTCCAGTTTTTCAACAGAATAATAGATTCAATGCTCTGAGTCAAGAGGGATATTGCACGGATGAGAAAGAACTGTTAAAACGAAGTTGGCAGTACTGATAACAGAAATACCAAAAAACGTAGGTGCACAAACTAAAAAAAAAAAGTCGACTAAAAAATATCGAATATCACACCTATCAGCTGGAGAGTGAAAAGGCTTATAGAGTGGTTATCAGAGGCCTACCATCATCCATTAGTCACGATGAAATTAAAGCAGACTTAGAAAAAATGGGATATGAAGTCGCAGGTGTTACCAACAGAATCAAAATGGTCACAATTGATGGTGTAAAAGTCAGGAACTTTCCATTGTTTTACATCGATTTAAAACAAAAAGACAACAATAAAGAAGTATTCAACATCAAGAAACTTGCATACTGTACAGTTAAAATTGAGCCACCTAACAAGACAAGGGGCATTCCACAATGCACAAATTGTCAACCACTCGGACATACCAAGAGTTTTTGTTATCGTCAAACCAAATGCGTGGAATGTGCTGAAGATCACCACACAACAAAATGCAAAAAACAACCAGATAGCGAACCTTCATGTGCTCTTTGTCATCAAGAAGGACATACTGCAAATTATAAAGGATGCCCTGTATATCGGAACAAAATTAAAAGTCAACAGAGTAATAAAACAAGCGTAGTACATCGATTACCAACCAAAGCAGCTAAACCTCAAACAAATCACCAAATCATCTAATGAATTAAACCAAAAAACAAACACCCAGAAGTTAATAACGAGTCTAATAACATTGAAATCATTAACATGCTCAGTCAAATTCAACAGACGCTTGGTCACTTAGGAGAAAGGGTACCACAACTTTAAATTAATTTCATCCGCCAACTAAAAAAGTCAGCATACACAAAAATGAGTACTCCTTCCTACGCGTTGTAACTTGGAACGCCAATGGGCTCAACCAACGAGCCCAGGAACTGAAAATATTTCTCCATACAAACAATATAGATATTGTGCTGATTTCAGAAACGCACTTTTCTAGCAAAAGTTTTATTAGAATAGAGGGATTCAATTCCTACTGGACAACCCATCCTAGTGAAAGAGCTAGAGGTGGTTCAGCTGTATTAATTAAAAATAATATCAAACATAATCAACAAGAGGGTATTCGGGAAAGTTATATGCAAGCAACGGTTATCTCAATCCAATATAATGGCGCAGATCTAAATATTGCGGCAGCATACTGTCCTCCACGGCATACACCAACGAAGTTACAATTTAATAACGTCTTCAATAAACTAGGTCCAAGATTTAATATTGGAGGGGACTACAATATAAAACATACAGCTTGGGGTACCAGGATAATTTCTCCTGGAAAAAGAAATGCTCTGTTTAATGCCATTCATGAAAACAAATGTGAATATCTGTCTCCAGGAAGGCCCACGTAAAATACCAAATCTACTTGATTTCTTTATCATATAGAGCCGGAGGGATTAACGTCTTAACATCTGATCAGATTCCTGTACTGTTTGTCAGTAAGCGCTATAGTAATCAAAAAACAAAAAAAGCGAAACCTTACTAATAAATTTACGGATTGGAATCTCTTCAGAGAAAAGTTAGAAGAGCTAGTTGAATTAAAAGTGAGTATCAAAAGTATTGAGGAATTGGAACATCAAACAAAGAATTTCATTGGATACGCTCGAAAGGCCGCCAGCCTCGCTACTCCAGAATTAAAGGAAAAAGGGAACATGGAAGTCATATACCCTGCTGACATCAGGGAACAAATCAAGGAAAGAAGAAAGGCAAGGAGAATATGGCATCTCACCAGAAATCCCATTGACAAAACAGCCTTCAATTGGATAAGTAACAAAGTCAATAGGCTAATCAAAAACTTTAAACAAGATTGCTTCGACAACTGCTTAAGCGGGCTAGGTTCAGAAATGAATAAAGACTACTCGTTATAGAAAGCCGCCAGAAAATTTAAACGCCCTGTAGCTCGGATACCACCCATAAGAAATGCTCAAGGTAGTTGGGTTCGACAAGACAAAGAAAAGGCGAAACTCTTTGCTCAACAAATAGCAACAGTATTTCAACCCCATGACGTTCAATCCAACATCGACGTAACACCTGTTTATCAACCAAGTCAGGATTTAAAAAGGGTCACGCCAATGGAAATTGCCGCAGAAATCGACAAAAATCTTAACCAAAAAAGACACCAGGAATTGATGAAATATCACCGGGTCTATTCGAAGAACTACCACGTAAAGCAATCATCATGAACACATACTTATTTAATGCCTGTATGAGATTGAAGTATTGCCAAGGCTTTGCGGTGCAACTGGGAATAGTCTTTCTCTGCTGGAGAAACCGTACTAGATGCAAACAGTACTACTTTTATTTATACCATATGCGATAAAACAGTTCTAATAACATAAACATTTTTCGTTTTTTTGGATCATACACTTCAATACGTTACCAATTAAGGTACCTTAGCTATTAATTTTATTTTGTCCGAGCTATGCTTAATTCCCTCACTTGATATCGTGTGTTCTAAAAAAATTTCTGTTTATTTGAAAAATGTTGTATTCTTTATGTTTATTTTTATGACTGTGCCGTTTCTAACAATTAAGAAAAATAGATGTGTATTAGTATATACACTGTTAAAATATTTCTTATAAGAATCTTGAGTGAAATGAAAAAGAACTCATGAATATAAATAAAGTTTAATTCTTACTAGATTTATAATACAACACATCGCCCTTCTACAATTATTTACATTACCACCACTCAAATCGGTTACCTAATATTTCATTTCCATTTAAATATTTATACAAAACTCATTCATTGATTTCTTTGAGTGGCACACCCAAAATCACAAACAACAAATAACAATACATTAAAAAGTTTGTACCAAAGTTTCATATTAACACCAATACCCTTAACATTTCAAATGTCATTGGTGATATTCCAGAACTAATAGGTACCAAACGATTTTTGACTAAAAAATTAATTTAGCGTATTAAGAGTTTCAGTGGTCTACATTAAAAGGCAAATAACAAGACATCGCAGAATTTTTACCAGAATGCCACTAATATCAGGGGTTTGCTATGGGCTTAACCTATCAAATGACATAAGTTTGTTTACCAAACGGAGGGGTTACGATAGATTTTTTTGAGTAAAACTTATTGAGCGCTTCAATAGAGTTTGAGTGGTCTACATTAAATGGTCAATAACAAGACAGCGCAGAGTTTTTACCAGAATGCCACTAATATCAGATGATTGCTATGGGCTTAACCTATCAAATGGCATAAGTTTGTTTACCAAACGGAGGGGTTACGATAGATTTTTTTGAGTAAAACTTATTGAGCGCTTCAATAGAGTTTGAGTGGTCTACATTAAATGGTCAATAACAAGACAGCGCAGAGTTTTTACCAGAATGCCACTAATATCAAGTGTTTGCTATGGGCTTAACCTATCAAATGACATAAGTTTGTTTATCAAACGGAGGGGTTGCCATAGATTTATTTGAGTAAAACTTATTGAGCGCTTCAATAGAGTTTGAGTGGTCTACACTAAATGGTCAATAACAAGACAGCGC
The DNA here is from genome assembly GCA_951394425.1 of Tipula unca. Lineage (NCBI taxonomy): Eukaryota > Metazoa > Arthropoda > Insecta > Diptera > Tipulidae > Tipula > Tipula unca. The sequence goes on from OX596380.1 coordinate 92,491,144, forward strand.
AGAGTTTTTACAAGAATGCCACTAATATCAGATGATTGCTATGGGCTTAACCTATCAAATGACATAAGTTTGTTTATCAAACAGAGGGGTTACGATAGATTTTTTTGAGTAAAACTTATTGAGCGCTTCAATAGAGTTTGAGTGGTCTACATTAAATGGTCAATAACAAGACAGCGCAGAGTTTTTACCAGAATGCCACTAATATCAGATGATTGCTATGGGCTTAACCTATCAAATGACATAAGTTTGTTTACCAAACGGAGGGGTTACGATAGATTTTTTTGAGTAAAACTTATTGAGCGCTTCAATAGAGTTTGAGTGGTCTACATTAAATGGTCAATAACAAGACAGCGCAGAGTTTTTACCAGAATGCCACTAATATCAGATGATTGCTATGGGCTTAACCTATCAAATGGCATAAGTTAGTTTACCAAACGGAGGGGTTACGATAGATTTTTTTGAGTAAAACTTATTGAGCGCTTCAATAGAGTTTGATTGGTCTACATTAAATGGTCAATAACAAGACAGCGCAGAGTTTTTACCAGAATGCCACTAATATCAAGTGTTTGCTATGGGCTTAACCTATCAAATGACATAAGTTTGTTTATCAAACGGAGGGGTTGCCATAGATTTTTTTGAGTAAAACTTATTGAGCGCTTCAATAGAGTTTGAGTGGTCTACACTAAATGGTCAATAACAAGACAGCGCAGAGTTTTTACCAGAATGCCACTAATATCAGATGATTGCTATGGGCTTAACCTATCAAATGACATAAGTTTGTTTACCAAACGGAGGGGTTACGATAGATTTTTTTGAGTAAAACTTATTGAGCGCTTCAATAGAGTTTGAGTGGTCTACATTAAATGGTCAATAACAAGACAGCGCAGAGTTTTTACCAGAATGCCACTAATATCAGATGATTGCTATGGGCTTAACCTATCAAATGACATAAGTTTGTTTACCAAACGGAGGGGTTACGATAGATTTTTTTGAGTAAAACTTATTGAGCGCTTTAATAGAGTTTGAGTGGTCTACATTAAATGGTCAATAACAAGACAGCGCAGAGTTTTTACAAGAATGCCACTAATATCAGATGATTGCTATGGGCTTAACCTATCAAATGGCATAAGTTTGTTTACCAAACGGAGGGGTTACGATTTACAGTCTACATTAAATGGTCAATAACAAGACAGCGCAGAGTTTTTACCAGAATGCCACTAATATCAGATGATTGCTATGGGCTTAACCTATCAAATGGCATAAGTTAGTTTACCAAACGGAGGGGTTACGATAGATTTTTTTGAGTAAAACTTATTGAGCGCTTCAATAGAGTTTGATTGGTCTACATTAAATGGTCAATAACAAGACAGCGCAGAGTTTTTACCAGAATGCCACTAATATCAAGTGTTTGCTATGGGCTTAACCTATCAAATGACATAAGTTTGTTTATCAAACGGAGGGGTTGCCATAGATTTTTTTGAGTAAAACTTATTGAGCGCTTCAATAGAGTTTGAGTGGTCTACACTAAATGGTCAATAACAAGACAGCGCAGAGTTTTTACCAGAATGCCACTAATATCAGATGATTGCTATGGGCTTAACCTATCAAATGACATAAGTTTGTTTACCAAACGGAGGGGTTACGATAGATTTTTTTGAGTAAAACTTATTGAGCGCTTCAATAGAGTTTGAGTGGTCTACATTAAATGGTCAATAACAAGACAGCGCAGAGTTTTTACCAGAATGCCACTAATATCAGATGATTGCTATGGGCTTAACCTATCAAATGACATAAGTTTGTTTACCAAACGGAGGGGTTACGATAGATTTTTTTGAGTAAAACTTATTGAGCGCTTTAATAGAGTTTGAGTGGTCTACATTAAATGGTCAATAACAAGACAGCGCAGAGTTTTTACAAGAATGCCACTAATATCAGATGATTGCTATGGGCTTAACCTATCAAATGGCATAAGTTTGTTTACCAAACGGAGGGGTTACGATAGATTTTTTTGAGTAAAACTTATTGAGCGCTTCAATAGAGTTTGAGTGGTCTACATTAAATGGTCAATAACAAGACAGCGCAGAGTTTTTACCAGAATGCCACTAATATCAAGTGTTTGCTATGGGCTTAACCTATCAAATGACATAAGTTTGTTTAACAAACGGAGGGGTTGCCATAGATTTTTTTGAGTAAAACTTATTGAGCGCTTCAATAGAGTTTGAGTGGTCTACACTAAATGGTCAATAACAAGACAGCGCAGAGTTTTTACCAGAATGCCACTAATATCAGATGATTGCTATGGGCTTAACCTATCAAATGACATAAGTTTGTTTACCAAACGGAGGGGTTACGATAGATTTTTTTGAGTAAAACTTATTGAGCGCTTCAATAGAGTTTGAGTGGTCTACATTAAATGGTCAATAACAAGACAGCGCAGAGTTTTTACCAGAATGCCACTAATATCAGATGATTGCTATGGGCTTAACCTATCAAATGGCATAGGTTTGTTTTTCAAACGGAGGGGTTACGATTAATTTTTTTGAGTAAAACTTATTGAGCGCTTTAATCTAGATTTTCAGTGGTCTACATTAAAAGGCCAATAAGAAGACATTGCAGTATTTTTACCAAAGGGTCATTATAATTAAATGATTACCATAAAACTTTCAAAATGCACTGTAACATTTCGAAACGAATTACAAATTTTTTAATAATACAACATTACTACACATAAAATAAAACAAATAAGGCATTACAATTTTTACAGATATTTTTACCAAAATATTGAATGAAAATAAAACAAAAATAAAAAAATTTATTTTTCGTTCGGGTATAAAAGGAGAAGAAAAAAATATTTTGTTTTAATACCTTGTCAGACTTTGTGCTGTACGTTTCGTATTGTGTGTTTTATTTTTATCGTGCGTTTTTGTCTAAACAAAATAATAGTTTTTTTGAAAACTAATTTAGAGGTGGTTACGTGTTATTTTAACGATCCATATTTTAAAATTTTCCTTTGATAAGTTGTTGGCAATATTTTAATTTATATTTTAAAATGATGTTGATTAAAGTTGCTAAACATAATTATAAAACAAAAAAATCCGTTGATAAAAAATTGTTATTACGAATTTTAAAAGAATTAGGTCACGTGTCCTCGGATAAGTTATATTTATCTATAGAACTTATTAAAATCCTGTGTAACCGTATGAAACTTAAGTTAAATTTAGTTTCACAAACTAGAGTTAAAGTAGCAGTTTCGCAGATTCTACGTAGTGGTGAATTACAAAATAATGAGTTTGATGAGGTGCATATCGTGGATCCTACACCTAAAATTGCACCGTCTGTTAAGGGCAATATTTCAGTTAACTGTAATGACCATTTAAAGGATCTCATTGATATTTCTGAAGTGCCTAGGGTACACGATACAAAAGATTATCATACAAATCCGATGGTAATAAACTTAAGCTCCGATTTGATTGCATTGACGAAAATATAAAATTTCGAGAGGACGCGTCGACGACATTTAATGCAAAAGTTACATCAGGGGAACATAAATTTAGTCCTACGAAAATTGAATGGAGATTAAAATTTCATACGCAATTCAATCTGCTACTTAACTCTAATGAGCATATTCGCGCCACTATCAACAATGTTCTTGTGGAAAATGGAAATACTTGTGTTATTTCTTTTGGGACAATTCACCCTGAAAATTTATTGCAGCACAATCGTGTTATTTATGGCAAGTGCAAATACCGAGAGCACAATCAAAAATACAAATTTGTTATTAATAATAAACAAATGCTTTATATTTTTGTTCAGGGTGAAGATAGCTCATTCCATTTTGGGCCTAAATTATTTAATCAAATAAGAAATGAACGTCGGGAATTTCTTAGAAAGGAACTGGAAAATAAAACTCCACATAATTATGAGTTAGAAATGCTTCAAAAATCAAACATCGATTTAGCTAAAAAGGGTAATACCCAATGTATTACTACTAGTAATGTAATACGCAAGATTAGGTCCGAGTATTTAAAGAAGAATGATACTGTAGCGAACTGTGACATAAATGACATTTTTCAAAAAAGCGTTAACGAGCAGGTTGATGAACACAATAAATACATTTTTTCATTTACATACCCGTTGGAAGTTATTTTAATTAGAAATAGTCAAATTGATTTAATTAATAAATATCAACCTACCATAGTACACATGGATGCCACAGGTAGCGTTGTAAGAAATCCGAATTGTTGTGCTCATAATCTTAAACGGATATTATACTATGCGTGTGTTATTAAAATAAACAAGATTATTATTCCGATTGCTGAGATGATATCGAGCAAACTTGATTCAAAAACAATTACAAAATTTTTAATTGATGTGCCATCACAAATATTGAAACAACCAAAATCGCACTTAATAAATTGCTTTGTGGTAGACTGGTCTTGGGCGTCTATAATTGCAATATTACAAGCATTTAATGTAATGACTGTGTCTAGTTATCTCGACTACACTTTTAAAATACTAGTACGGGATTATCCCCCAGATATAAGTAAAGTGGCTGTATGTGTTTGCTGTGCGCACTTTATTAATATAATCGCAAAACAGATGTGGAAATATAAAAAGCAACCAAAAGAATTTAATTTTGGATTTTTTTTGCGCAATGCTCAATTCTTCGAAAATGCAAGAAATTGAACATCTTTTTGAAGCGTTTTGTACTATTTTGTGTAGCTCTTTTATTTCAAGAGATGTAATAAAATCTTTTGACATTTTCAACACATTTACCCATATTATGTATTCACTCGGTGAACCCAGATCTATAGACAGCAATACTTCGCTCATCGACAAAAATGTAAATGAGGAATGGTTCGAAAATCATCATGGCGGTGGCTATTCCAGCAGCTCATATTATAAAATGTTTTTATTAATGCATGAAAACATAACTTCGAAGATTAATAATCTTCCTCCGATTGAAATATCTAAAAAAACAAATGATTACTTTTACCCGGATTTTTTTACATTTATCATAAAAAAGTATTTTGCCTATTTGCCGTTTTGGGCAAGTTGTTATTCCAAACAACTCGGTATTCCAGGGCGCTTATCAAATGGTGATGCGGAAAATTGGTTTCGAATTGTAAATACCCAATATATAAATAACAAACAACTAAAAATAGGCCGATTTGTAAGTTTGCTCAAAGAAAAAACAGATAATACTCTCATTAGAATTCAGTATTCACACATTTTGCCACCAACGCCGAAATTACCAAAACCTAATAAGGCTCTTTCAAAAGTTTTAAATTTATCACCTAATAATTCTGATGTAGAAGGTAGCCTTAATCCTGAAGAAATGTGGCAGAAAAAAAGAAAAACTACAACATCCTCAAAGCACATCGGCCAAAGAGTGCTAGCGAGATATTCCTCGCACCTATTATTTTCAAAAAAGGTCACAAAAAAGTACTTAAAACAATCCATTAAAACAAAATTCACCCAAAAAATAATAAAATCGGTCGATACGACTACTAAGTCGATTTTATCAAAAATGATGACCAACTCCAAAATGTTGTTATTGTCAAATGGATTCGCTTATGTAAACGAAGATAAAATTCGTGTACGGGTATCACAAACTTGTGCATTTGACTCGTTAGCCCAAATATTTTATGCAATGGCAGTTGATTTTGAATTCTATAGAATTTTATTCGAATCTTTGAATGAATTTCCTTTTTTTATTTTCATTTCAAATTTAGTTAATTGTGGGATAAACCGCGATTTGTATATAGCACGGACTTCGATGTTAATGGATTGTTTTCCAAGTTCCATAACCAGAACAAAATCGGAAATATATCTTTCAGCTGTTTGTAACATATTAGAAATAGCAAAGCAGCTAAATATTCCATCAATGTCTGTCAAGTACTGTTGCAGCTGTTCTGATGATGATATTATTGTAACCAAAGAAATTTCGCATTTGAACATAAATTATTTCGAATTTTCCGATTCGGAATTTAAAAATATTGAAAATAGGATTCGCTTACCGCATGCAAATTGTCCTAATTGTAAAACTCCTCGCATAGAGAAAAAAAAACTAATGTCCAAAACTAATATCGTAATAGTAGATGTCGAACCACTAAACAGTTCCACTGTCTATCAAACAAAATTGAATGACATTCAACAACAATTAAATATTCTTGAAGATACAGTTTATTTAAAAGGAACCATAAACTATCAACATTTAGCAGGTGATGTGAGACATTATACATCTTGCGTAAAAAGACCGAATGGCAAGTGGGAATCCCACGATGATTTAAATAAATTTATTATTGAAATTAAAGCTGATCGTGTAATAAATCCGTCATTGATAGTTTATACGAAAAACTAAGCAATAATATATATTACCAAATTCATCCGAAAAAAAATCATTTATGCAGGGAAAACATAAAATAACAGGTCATTCAATAAGTCCGTAGGATAAGTAAGAAAAAAACAAAATTTTGGCAAAACTCGATTTTATTATTCAACTTAGTTGCCTTCGAGGGCGATACAACGAGTATAGCGATTTTCCAACTTTTCGATACCATTTTTATAGTACGATTTCTCTTTCTCATCAAAATAGGCTTCTGGTGTGTAATTGTGAAGCCATGTCTCATCCATTGTCACATATCGACGATAGAATTCCATTTTATTGTGGTTTAACAGAGCCAAACACTCCTCTGAAGCATCGATTCGTTGTTGTTTTTGGTCGACTGTGAGCTCACGCAGCACCCACTTTGCACAGAGCTTTCGCATACCCAAATGTTCGTGTAAAATGGTAAAAACACTATCATCTGATAGATTTACAATGTCGCTAGCTCGTGCACCTTCAATTTGCGATCGTTCATAACCAATTTGTGGATTTTTTTGATGTTTTCTGGAATAACAGCCTCATTTGGGCGTCCACTGCGCTCTGCATCATTTGTGCTTGTACGACCACATTTAAATTCAGCTATCCACTTTTTTCCATTCTTTTTTTTCAAAACAAAAAGTTGCTTCACACATAATGCTATAACTCACGAATTAATAGTCATATTGCGGCCAATTTAAAAACGTATCGTTTGAAGGTTATTACTAAATAGAAATCAAATGGAAAAAATTCTAGTAACGCCATCTATGTGTCATCCTACGGACTTATTGAATGACCGGTTATAATAAACATGTTTCATTAAAATTTGTAAACATAATCCAAGTTCCGTTTAAACGAACATTCTTAACTCATCTTGCCAGCCTATTTAGATTGACCTACTCCATAAATAGTGGCATTTTTGGAAAACTCTGTGATGTCTTTTTATTTACCGTTTAATGTAGACCACTCCAACTCTATTAATACGCTCAATAAGTATTACTAAAAAAAATCTATCGTAACCCCTCCGTTTGGAAAACAAACCTAGGCCATTTGATAGGTTAAGCCAATAGCAAACACCTGATATTAGTGGCATTCTGGTAAAAACTCTGCGATGTCTTGTTATTGACCATTTAATGTAGACCACTCAAACTCTATTGAAGCGCTCAATAAGTTTTACTCAAGAAAATCTATGGTAACCCCTCCGTTTGGAAAACAAACCTAGGCCCTTTGATAGGTTAAGCCAATAGCAAACACCTGATATTAGTGGCATTCTGGTAAAAACTCTGCGATGTTTTGTTATTATCATTTAATGTAGACCACTCAAACTCTATTGAAGCGCTCAATAAGTTTTACTCAAAAAAATCTATCGTAACCTCTCCGTTTAGAAACCAAGCGTATGCTATTTGAAAGGTTTAGCTCGCAAATGTAATGGGCCTCTAATGGAATTTGAGTATTTAGCGTACAGCGTCATTTTATTGTCAATTGTAGGGTGTGGGGAGGATTGCATGATCATCGAGCTTTTTTTTCAATCTCTGGAGATGCAAAATTAGATTTCTTAATGTAAATAGCTATTAAGAATTTGTATCATACTGCAGATGAAATATTTTTAGTAGTGTTGATATTAATAAACAAACATTACAAATTTAATTTACGTTTTAAAATTTATAATTAATCACTCGCTTTACTATGCAACTCAACATTTAAATGGAAATCCAATATGAATATAGCAAGTGAGCAGATTAACATTAGAAAGAGATGAAATAATTTTTGTATTTAATTCCTATATGAAAAAACATGGCGGGAGTTCTATCTCTTTCTAATTTCGTTCATCTATCTCTTTCTACACTATGTTTAACAGTGTAAAAACTAACACATACATTTTTCTGGATTATTCTTATTGGATTCATATACATATTGTTGTTATTTTTTTGTTAGAAACTTCACATTCATTTATTTTTGCATTTATACTCATTCAAGCAACGCAAAATTTTAATTTTCGGCATTCTTCAAAGCTAGAAACGGTAATTAATATATCATCGAGATAACATAGTGTTCTGTCTAGTCCACACATTACGGCATATTTCTTCAAACTCGGACTTAAATATAGGCGGTACAGTTTTGACACTGAATTGGTATAATTCTTTATGAGTAAGAATATGGTTAAATAAGTCCTAGATGTTTCTGTAACTAGTCGAATATAAGTTGCTGGTAAGCCCCACTCAGATCAATTACGCATACACATTTGGCATTAGCAAGATTTGCAAATATGTAAATCGTCCATCCGTGGTAAGGGATGATGTCCCATCTGTACATATTTATTTATCGTAACTTTATAATCGAGACAAACACGAATATTACCGTTGAAGTTAGGTACAACTACCAATAACTATTAACTCCATCATCACATGGCTTTTACACTAATTTCCTCGACTAATGTAATTTTATTCTCTTCCTTTATATGGTTTTGCACAAAAAACTGTTCCATTCTTTCCATAGAATCACCAAAATCATCTCTGAACAGATAAGCATCAACACTTTTTAATTTTACAAACCAACAACAAATTTTACATATACCTTTCAAAATACAACTGTGAACTGGTTCGATTTTAAAAATATATCGATTATATAAATATCGTAGGTTGTTGACGTTTTCTTAATTGTCGACGTTGAAAAACATTACCAAGTAATCTATGTAATATGTTACGTTTCGACAACGGCGTAGATTACAGGGCGTAATCTACCCCGCTCATCCCAGATTCCTAGTAATAAATGTGGGTTCTCGCACAATGTTACACACTAAAAGGTTGGTATAGTATAAGTAATCAAAAAGTAACCCCTTTCGTTGTTGCTTGTGCTTTCCCAGGTTGTGTGATGTGCATTTGCATCACAACCGAGTAATACACCAATCCTCTGTTTTTCTGCTTCGAGGACTAGTTCTGTCAGGTTACCCGGCGCAACCTCCTTGTCCCGGTCCATATAGGCTAATACCAGCCAAATTTGACTGTTTCCGACAGTTGCTTTATTGAGAATTAATAATTGGTATAGGACTATAGAAAATTTCTACAAATTCTTGTCTTATTATTTACATAAAATTATGAAACTTTCATAAAATTATGGCTGGTTTTTATTTTATGAATTGTTGTTACATAATATGTTGTGTGCCTTAATCGACTAAACTAAAATAAGACAAGTTAACTCATACAATATATAAATTAATGACACAAGTATAAAAAAATTATTTTATAATTCAAATACATATACGATTTTGTAATTGTAGATTACAACTTTAATTTGGCTTTGATGCTTAATATAATATATAACTTCACACAGAATAAATGAAAAATCATCGAAAAGTACCTTCATAAATTGGTATCTATATGAAACAATAGCAGAACCTTCATTTTTTTTTAAATTACTAAACTGAATTAAAATCAATAACAAAAAGTAATTTTTTCAAAATGCGCATAAAAGTGCATTTGACAGAAAATGAACATTTCAAATAGACCTAGGGTCAAAAATTTGTATTTTTTTAACTCAAGACCAACAAAAAATTGGAAAATAAATGTTTCTTCTACATCAGAGCAGACTTAAGGAAGGGCTTTTTATCCATTGCAAATATTTTTGTTAGAAATATAATTTTTTATTCGCCAAATGTCCTTACGAAAATGTCTACATTTTGAAAAACTTCATAGTATAACATTTTTGTTGTAAATGTGAAGCACTTGCGAACATACTACACGCATAATTGCAAAACTAAAAATTAATAAAGAGCTGCCGCATGACAATAAAATGTAGAATCAATTATTATATTCACATTTTTAGACACAGGGCAGAAATCGATTAAATTTATTTCTTATTATCCTTGAACATCCTATAACGTTTTGAGACAATCTACTTGTATTTTTATTTTTTCATGTAAGTAATAACAATAAAAATAAATTTTATATTTTTATGAAATAAAAGCTTAATTCATGTAGTATATTACACATTTAAAGGATACACATATTATGCTCTATACGAGATAATACAACCGACAAAAAAAACGTTTGACATTTTGAACTTTTTCGGTTTTTTATATTTATAGACGATCTCATAATCTTCTCTACACTTTTATGCTTTTTTACTACAATTATTTACTATACATACATATGTATGTATACGAGACAAAAAAAAATAAATGGATTTTCAAAGACGTTGAATGGAAAGGAAATCAATTTTCATAGCACGAAATGTGTGTAATTTAAGTTTAAAGAAAGCATCATCGCCAGCAATAACAACAATTGAAAACAATACTCTTTGGATAGAATATAATCGAATGGATATGATGGTAATAATAAAACGAGGCCAACAACAAAATATGTAATTGTGCTTTAGGAGAAAATGATTATTCTATCGTCATCTTCTTCTTGTCTTTATTGTTGAGTTTCTTAAATGTTATTTTGTTTTATTATTGTTTCACAAGATGTGTTAAATATTAAGGCGTCTCCATTATGTCTTCCAAAAATTATAAAACAAAAATTCGTTTTCATTTTATGGTTAGCATGGGAGCTTGAGTTTTTATTATGCTATACAGAGTAGACTTTATCAATATTGGGATAAAAATTTAAAAATAGACAAAAACTATATTTTTATCAAAAGCAGTTTATTGTATTTGGACATTTATGAGAATTCTGAATATTATTTTCTAAAATCAAGAAATGTACAAAAACAAAATTGAATATCGACAAAATTAATTTAATTAATTATCAGCGGAGACAAAACCAAGCGTCTATACTAAATATATTTTATTTATAATATATTCGATACAATGAAGATATAGCGTGTTTAGCAAAAACTAAAATAAATATTTTTTTATTGTATTGTATTGACGAGAAATAAAAAAACGATTTTGGGTCAATAAAATTTTAAGTAAATTAACACGAATAGTAGTTATTTCCATTGTTAAATGTTTATTTTTGTTGTTTTAATCGGAAACTAATATTTCCATAACTGAATAGGTGTTATAAATTGGATTTTATAAGTAAACATTTTATTAATGAACAGAATAGTTGGAAAATATTATTGAATGAGAAAATTGTATATTTTGTATTTAAAGTTTGATAAAAAAAACCAGTAATAAATTTCAGAACTTATAAAATTGTTGGTTTTGTGAGAATAGGATAAATCATGAATGACAATTAAAATTCTACGATTAATTTGGACCTTCAAGTTCAAGTTAATCAATTTTTTTGTAGTTTGATTTTCCATCAGACCCTTGATCTTGGCGATATTGCAGATTACGCTAATTTTATTTATTTAATTACATATTTAAATAATACAGCTCAGAGCCTCTAAGCATGTTTTAAGAAATACTTATACTTGAGAAAAATTTAAAAATACAATATTAATTAATACAAAATTATAGTAATAAATAATAATATGAATAATAATATGTATAGACAATATTAAAAATGTTGAAAAAATTCGGTATCCACCGCTTTCTTTTGTAAAACGATCTAGGAAAAACGATAAATCAAAAGTAAAGTGGACAACAGAAGTACGAAAAGCGTTCACGGGTTGTAAACAATCTTTGGCCGATGCAATAATATTGACAGATTTATTATTGGAAGGCACTATAGCCCTAATAAGGATGGTCGTCTACGCGTCATCTATTATTTTCTACATTGACGTGTCGACAACCCGTAGCTAACGTCAACAACGTCGATTATGAAGACAATTCTTAGAGTGGTTTTGTCAATTAGTTCTAAAGTAAAGGGTGACCAAATTTATTTACGATCAATGTGTTATTGGTGATAGTCTTATGTCATTACAAAATTATTAAATTGACTATTATAACTTTCATTAAAAATAATCCGGGGAACTTTAACTATGACCGTGCCATAACATTTAACACACCCCACTCCTAAAACGAATTCGAGTTCAGGAAGGTTATAAGTGATTCCGAATTATTAAAAAGTCAAATCGTTCAGATAACCAACACTTGTTCATGTATATAAAAACCAACAACTTTCCTATTATTGTGGCATGACTGTACTGTGCACCAAGACATTCTATTAAAAACAAACAATACTCAGAGATCTTCACGCGTCAGGGAAAAAGTTTCATAATAGGTGGTGACTTCAATGCCAAGCATACTCACTGGGGTTATAGATTAACTAAAGAAAACGAATTACTGATCGCCATTAAAGAAAATGGATGTGAATCCATTTCAACTGGAAAACCAATATATTGGCCAACTGACTGAATGCCACTTGAACTAACGTCCACTAACCAAACGCACATTACTTTGCTTACTTGACCACTGCCGTACAATTTCATTACTGGACCGGAAGTTTTATAATTTTTAAGAACATAAGGAGGAATAGCTTGTCAGATTTTTAACTTCTTCGAAATACACTGCTTGGAATGTCATCGCATTAAATTTTGCACCTGGCACTATGCAATTCAGTTAAGTTTTAAACGATATTATCATTTTTGGTTCAACTCAGCTTCTGTTAAAAAAGTTTCCAAGTTTTTCAATTCAATTTGAAAGTATAAAAGATATGAATAACATCAAATATACATGCGGTGGTGGGCGAGGTAATAGAGTGATTGACTTTGGATTAGTGGACCTAGGTTTGAGTCCCATTAGCGACGGTATTACTTTAATTTAATTTATTCGGTATTCAAATTGGTTAAACACACAGTTTCTGTTAAACATTTTCATATTTTTCTCTACTTTGCCGCTAGTGGCATGTATACAAGATGGGTATATAGCGATGCAAAGTCAATAACCGCCTTCGTTAGCACAGTAAGTAGCGTGCTTGCTTTGTTATTCGAGGGTCTCGGGTTCGATTCCCGGTGGTGACCAAAAATCACGGTTGGCAGTGTTTTTATTAATATGTAAGTATATGTGTTTGTCCAGGTATTGCACCGTGGGCGGCCCTTTAGTGGCATTGAGTGCTGAAGTAATCCGCCCAATTTTAATTTTAATTTTTAAGCAAAGTCAGTGACTTTGGATTTATGAATCCAAGTTTGATTCTCGATCGAGCCAAACGTTTTTTATTTAATTTCTCCTGTCAAATTGGTGATTGGTGAAATAAAATTACTCAAATCCAACTCTGCTTCTGTTCAAAACTTCAATATTCTCCATATAAAAAAAGTGGCAAGTATAAAAGATGGGTATAGAGCGGTAATGAAATTATACGGCGAAGGTTAAATAAGCAGAGTCCATTGCCGTTACTAAAATTTTCAATTTTTTTATTCAAACGGCAGCTATAAACGATAAGAATATCACTATTTATATGTATGGCATTGGCTCGATGGTAAAAGCAGCTGAGTGATTGCATGTTAATCATGACTAGTTCAAGCCTCAATATATATTTTTAATTTAATTGCAGATTGGTCATTTTAATCAAAAAGCGTTTTTTTTTAAATTTAATGAGAAATGTGTGAATGTGCCCCGTTAAAATTGTTTACTTTTAATCGAGGTTTAAACACTGAACAACATCCACAATTCCAAATCCTTTGCCGCTATACTCACCCTTTATATTTGCCAATTGAAGGGAGAAATTAAATAAATTAAATTAAAAATTATTTTATACCTAACCGAGGCTCGAACTCAAGTTCATTTTCATTACGGTCATACAAAAGAGATGGCTCTTATACTTGCCGAAGAAATTAAATTGAAAAAGTATTGACGCTGACAAGAGTTGAACTCTCGTACATGAATGCAATAGCAGTGACTCTGTTGCCTGCACCACTGCCGAATATACATAATGAGAAAATTGAAAATTTTAGCCACAGGAATGGACTGCTAATTTGACCATTCACATTTGAGATGGCTCTTACACTTGCAGAAATTGAATGAAGATTTCAACAGAAGCTGTGTTCAACCAATTTGACAGCAGAAATTAAATTAAAAAGGAATTGGCGCTGAGGAGTCTTGAACTCGAGTCCACGATTTCAAGAGCATTGACTCTGCTTACTCGACAATCGGCGTATTAGAAATTGGTGCTGAACAACGATAGAAATCTTTGCATGGCATAACTGATAAAAATCTTTACAAAAAGGTTACAACCTTCATTAAAAAAAAAATAATAATAATAATCAGTTTTCAGTCAGTGAAAGGCCATTACTGACCCCTTACTGAGTCAGCTATTTGGCTCCAAAGGTTTCGATCCTGAGCATGGTCTTCATACTGTCTAAGACAATCTGAAGAGGCCAAGTCGTTCTCTACATCGTGGAGCCATTGTCGCCTGCAACGACCTCTGCGCCTACCATATGGTGGCTCTCCTTTCAGAGATCGCTGCACAGTTCGTTCCGGATCAGCACGCAGAACGTGCCCGAGCCAGCGTACCCGCTGAGATCTTATTTCATGTACAATATCGGGGATCTTCATCAGATCTCTGATCTCGATATTGTACAGAGCTCGGTAGGTACCATCTATTTCGCAATTTGGGCCGTAAATCACACGCATGACTCTTCTCTCAAATGTTAGGAGCCATCTCTCATCCGTCATAGCCCAACTTTCACATCCAAACATAACAACGGGCCTGATCAACGCTTTGTAAAGCTTCAGCTTCACGGCACTTCATAAGTGTTTAGATTTTAGCAGTGGCCTTAGAGGATACAAAGAACGACTGCCAGCTGCCAGCCGCACTTTAATATCCTCACCCACACTGTTATCGTGAGTGATAAGAGAACCCAAATATTTGAACCTCCTCACTCCCTCAAACGTGTGGTGGCCACTACTAAAATCTGGTGTGCCATTGTCCCTAAAACCAAAGATCAGGTATTTCGTTTTGGACTCATTGATCTGAAGTCCAACTGAAGCTGAAAACTCTATGTTATATTGACAATATGTAAATTAACAATACTCTAAGATATATCCATATTAGATTAACATATCTATGGTATTGGATTATTAGAGTTGCACGTGTAAAGGTTATATGTAATAAAGAGCATATAGATTAAGAATTATTTTATGAAGTTAAATAGTGTGTTTTATTCATTTAAATATAAAACCATAACATGGTGTCAGATGTGGAATAACACGGTAAAAATAAATAAGTAAATACTTAATAACGTGTAAAAATAATTTCCCTCAAATAAAACTCAATCTAAGTAAAAAAAAAAAAGTGAGGTTAAGTCTTTGTTTAATTGAAAAAAAAAAAAAAAAAATCAGAAATTTGTCTCAACAATGGGTGAAGAACTTAAAGAAGCTATTAAACTGTTTACTAAAAGTTGTAATGGCATTAATGAAAACATGCAGTTGGTTAATCAAGGTCTAAAAGCATTACGTGAAGATTTTGATAAAAAACGTGGTTACGATCACAGTACAACAATGCAGCAGGTACCATTCCCGAAGCCACTGGAAACTCAAGGCAATATTGACGAAAATTTGGCACGAATATGTGACTGCAGCTGGTATTGATAAATGGCCCGTCACGGAAGAAAAAAAGAAAATCAATTTGCTGTTGACACTCGTTGGAGATGAAGCGAAAATTAAATATACGCATTTTTCATTAACCGAAGAGGAAAAAGACACAACGGAAAATGTTTTAAATCTGATTGGAAGTCGTCTAGTGTCAAAAAGGAACGTGTTATACGATAGATATTTGTTCCACATCTGTAGTCAGAATGAAAACGAATCGTTCGATACATATTTGATTCGTTTGCGTAAAATCATCGACGTGTGTAAATACAATCAAGGCGTCACAGCTGATCACTTGTTGCGGGACCGTATAGCATTTGGCATAAGAGATACGAATCTTAAAAAAAAAATTCTGTCACATGATCCAGATACTTTAACACTGGATAAGATAATTCAAGAGGTTAAAGTCAGCGAGGTTACGGAGGATCGATTTAAATCCATAATAGGGGACAAATTTACAAAAGTCAACAAAGTGATAAAGAATGGTCACTTGGAGTTATTGAGCAACAGCTCAAAGATCGTTCGTACTTGATAAATGTAGACGGTTCTACATTCAGACGCAATATCGTTAATATCAAACCGTTTTTGAAAGAAGAACCTACGGATAAAGACGACCAAGGTATACGAGTACCTACATTGGATACCAGAAGCAGCAGTAACTCTTTTAATATACCAGAGGCTCCTGAAATTGTAGCTCAACATGGTATTCCCAATTCTACACAACAATTAGCAGGCCGTCCTAAACGAAACATAAAATTACCAAGTCACTTGAGTGATTATCAGCTTTACTAGTAATAGTTTCTTTAATTTAATTTAATTGTTTAAAGTAAATTCCAAAGATTATTTCGTTTAAATACTTATGTACGTAGAGTGAATTTTATAAGTCTTAATGAAGAAAGGGAAGATGTTATATTGACAATATGTAAATTGACAATACTCTAAGATATATCCATATTAGATTAACATATCTATGGTATTGGATTATTAGAGTTGCACGTGTAAAGGTTATATGTAATAAAGAGCATATAGATTAAGAATTATTTTATGAAGTTAAATAGTGTGTTTTATTCATTTAAATATAAAACCATAACACTCTACAAGCGGATCAAGTATTTCTTTCACTCCGTTGCTATTCAGTCCAATCACGCATATGTTATCTGCATATGCAAGCACCTGATTGGACTGGCGATATAAGATGTTACGCTGCGGTGTTTCAGTTTTACGAAAGATATACTCCAACATGAGATTAAAGAGTATCGGGGACAGAGCATCTCCCTGCCGAACACCCGAGTTAACTACAAAACTTGTCGATAGCCTGTTCTCAACTTTAACACAGCATTGGGACTGCGTAACTCTCATCCTACATAGTCGTACCAGTTTTGTTGGCATTCCTAGGTATTCCAGGGCAGACCATAAACTCTCTCGATTGATCGAGTCATAGGCCTGCCGGAAATCCAGGAACACCTGATGTACGGGTGGATGGATGACATTTTTAATAGCGATATTTTAAAAATCAAATCTAAAATTAAATTTAAAATCAATAATCTTTAAATTTAAGCAATTATAAATAAAATTAAAAGTGATATTTCGAAAAGTGATAGTGATAGTAAATTTTCGAAGCTATGAGGGCGAATAGAAAATGAATGGTGGCATTAGCAGCTAACATTCATCTATTAAAAATTGCCTATTTCTTAAAAAAAAGGCTGTGACGAATAGAAATGGAAATAAAAAATACTCAGCTCGTTGGTTGCTTCAAAGAGAAAACCAAGAACGCCTTCAAATTACATTGAGATATTTGGCTACAGGTACATATAATTTTTTATATATAATTCTGATTAAATTACTAATTCATTCTTTAAACATCTTTGCAACAATCAACAATATCTCTAATTTTAAATAAAACTATTTCTATTTTGTATTTTGTTAAAATTTCCAATATATTTTATTTTTCAGGTAAACATTGCAATATAAGGACGATGAAGGAGTTTGGTTCAAATTATTGGAACTGTAAAGGATCGAATTCCTTTCTCAATTCGCTCGGTAATGCTGCAATATGACTGAGATCAGATTTAAAAAGGAATATAGAAGCAAACATTGTACCATAACCATCGGCGTCCCATTCACCAAGGACGGAAGTACTTTCACCATATGTGTTTGTGGCTGATGACGCTTACCCACTAACAGAGCATATGATAAAGCAACATTCACAAAAAACCTCACTGTTGATCAAATTAGATTTAATTACATTCTGTCAAAAAATCGAAGAGTTGTCAAAAATACATTTTCAATTTTGGCAAACCGATTTCAGGTACTGTTCACAATCACCATTTTTTGAGAGCCAAACGAAGCTATAAAAGTGGCATTAGCCTGTATATGTTTACATAATTATTTAAGAACAGATAACATAAAAAAATCGAATTCATTTGATTTCATAGCAGCAAACGAAATTGATTCAATAAACTCAAATAATTTTACTTCTAATAATAATGGTACAGTTGGTGCTACAAAATAAAAGCATGCAATAGAAATTAGAAAGCAATTTGAGGACTATTGTACTAAATATTTTTCAGATATAAATTTAAAATTGTAGTTTGACAATAATAAGAAAATTTTTATTTTAAATTAATTGTCTTTTATTTTATTTTATCATTGTTTCCCTGACATTGAATGGCATTAACTTCATATAACGATATAGTAATTTTATTTTTAGCTAAATTTTTTAAATCTTTATCTAATTTCTCCAAATCTTTTGCGACATAATCAGCGAATGGCTGTTCACTGTGTGATGCTGACGCACATGGCGTCCATTAAATAGTGTTGTCTCCTGTTCCGCTCTCTTTCTTGCTAAAATTGGTTTACAGTGCTTTATCGCACTTTAAAACTAGCCAGTCTCATAACACCATTAGATCTTTATTGAATTCTGCAACTATAGACCATTTTTAAATTAGAATCTTTAAATTTTCAAATTGTACACTTTCGTTTAATGTTTACATAACTAACTTAAAACATCATATTTTTGTGTACAAACAATAGTATTTGGGTAACTAAACCTCTAGGATAATTGGTTATACATATGTATTATGTACAACTTTTTTTTTTATTAAAACAGATAAAATATAAAAATGTTAAATTAAAATTAAAAAAGCTGAAGTTTGAATGCAAAAATTATATTATTCTATTTAAAATTTGTACATAACCTAGATAGTTTTTATTTTGATTGACATAAAAAAAATGTGTTTTGATGGGTGGTGATTGGTTTATTTACAAAGCCAAATAAAAAATTAATTTTTTCCGACAGGGTTCAAAAATATTTATATACGTACATAATATAATCCCTATATACACACACAAAAAACAAACAAATTTTGTTATCGATCAAATCAAATTAGTATATATGTATGTATGTACATATATGTAGTAACACTAACAGTAACAACATATATCCGAATAATATGATAATGGAAAAATTTTGTATTTTGCAGATTTTTTATTTTTTGTTGTACCGATATGTACAGAATATGTACATGCATATGTATATCAATTGATTTTTTGGTAAATGGTTAAATTTTTAAATTGAAAACGCTTAAATATTAAAGATAACCACCTGCTTCATCTTGCAGACCCTAAGAGTAAAATTAATTATCTTAGTTACGAATAATGGCGACCTTACAAAGCTAATCAAATCTTGCGATCTGATGCGGTTTCAGGCTTGCTTCACGAAAATGTACTGCGCTTATTTCATAAGATAAAGAGAAAAAAAAATATATTTTTGCTTAGTTACCGTACCAACCATTTATTGTACTACAGACTACAGTAAAAGATGAAAAAACTTATCTTTGTGAATCAAGCTTTAAAACAGTTAATATTTAATACCAATTTGAACCGGGCTCCAAAAGTAAGTTGCGCTAATATCGATAATAGCCAATAAATGCATGCCCAGATTTGCTTTCATGATTTGAGAAACCGAGAATGTCCTTAATATTTCTTATCCATAAGTGATATAACTGTTAGACTAATTGCAACCAAACATAACGTAATTAAAGCAACGTTTTGTATGTTTTATCATGAATTTATTTTAATTAAATTAAGTTAAATTTATTTCTAAATCATAATAATTATGAAAACTTCTTTTGCTTGAATAAACTACACGATTAGAGTTTTGTCATTCTCGCTAGTAGTTTATTCAAATTTCAGAAAAATAATTATTCCATGCATTTCTTAGTTAATGCAACATTAATGTTATGAAACCCAAATCTAACTGATCACCCAACAGCTCGATCAGGTTAAGAAGATTAAGCGAATGTGACGATTAAATCTTTAAATTTAGCTTTCGGTTAGCGGAATTATTACTGCAGATATTCCTTACACACATTAGATTAGCCTTTTTAATCATTTTCTTACTTCATGCTGACACAGCATAGTTCTCCGATATCGAGAAATAGTCGAATCGATCCATTCTCCCCGTCATTTATACTAAATCACCTATCATGTCACCAAAGGGTTTCTTGTGTGTTCATCAATTTGAATAATTCTTCATCTTCTTCGAGGAGTTAGATGAAGAATTATTCAAATTGATGAACACACAAGAATAAAACACGTTGCTTTAGTCGTTTAAGCTTAATTTTAATTTTTCGTGTTGATGTGTCTTCATCGATGGTTGCAAGAGAAGAGAGCTTTTTATGTTTGAACACAAAAAACAGTAACAGAAAAATAAATAGAATAAATACATAAGTTAATAAATAACAACTACTATGACAATTTAAAAAGAACAGGAATTAACTTATATACATTAAAATGAAAAGTATCAACACATAACAATTATAGTGGAATACGGATGACTATGAGTACGGTTGACTATGCGTGTTCTTTCATCGAGTAATCAAATGGTTAGGAGTGAGAATTGCTAAACCGTCCGGAACTGATGTTAGTGGTGTCATGGGCCGGGAATTCAGAATTGCCTCCACTTGTTTCCACGAAGATGATACTTGGCGGATTTTACACCTACTTCATAAAGTCCTCCAAAATAAGGAGACCGTGGTGGAGCGAAAGTCCAATCAATTCGGTCTTCCTGGCACATATGCTTGATGCCATGGTGGCAGTCTGATTCTTGTAAAAGACGGTATAATTGATTTAATTCCGAATTTGCATCTACGAAGTTTATTCGATTGTCAGAGACCACGTTCTTGCACAGACCTCCAGTAGCACAAAAACGTTTAAATGCACCAAGAAAGGCAGCAATCTGGAACTACCTGGGTGGGCAATTTTTGTCCATTGATAGGTGAAAACCGCTCACGAACAGCAGCCAATAGAGCCTGTGGTCCAACATGAAGATATTTTCTGTGAAAAGAAATAAGCAAAGTTTTGTTAAATGGATGGGAAGCAGAAAGTAGAAGAGGAAGTAAGGAGAACTGTAATATTCCGCCGGCCCGAGTGAGACCATTTGTATCCACAAATAGTGATAAACTTTACAATTTGTGTGACCGAATGATGAAATCCTTTTGTTGTAGACTATATTTTACCTCAGAAAAGCATTCAGATTGAACAAAATGAGTAGTCATTGAAAATCCGTCAGCAAAGCTTGCCAGAGGACCAGAGATTCTATTACTGCCATCACTCTGGTCAATCGATGATAATTATTCACATACTTCATATTGGCAAAAATATTGTCGTCCTTGGGAGACACAACCATCAGAGTCGTAGATTTTTTGAACTCGCTGCGCATTCTGGTTCGACTCGCGGCGTCTTTGTAGTAAGCCATGGAGACTTAGATGATTGGAACATTGATGGTCCAGAGAACCATAAATCGCATCTCCTCAAAGTGAGGGTTTGCCAGCTCTTGCATATTTGAAACTCTGTTAGCAACAAAGGTTTTCAATGTTGACGGCGAATACTTCAGCCAATGGAGCAAAATAGTTTAATATGTCCAATAAATAGCATCACTGATTGGAAAATTTACAAGAGCCGGAACTTGCCGCACATAGTACTAGACGTGGGAACGTCGATTTTAGTAGTGGTGCTACGCTAGACTTGGATCACAAAAGTTGCACAAGGAACTGTCCGTTCGGTTGTGTACATCTAGTGTAGATAGCAGCGCCAAAGGGAGATTCACTGGCATCTGCGAAGCCATGAAGTTCGGTGGAACAATTCGGAATAACCGTGAGTTGATTCATATCACACAAGTTTGATCTGAACGATTGCCAGTAGGTGTAGTAGTTCATGGGAAGCGCGTCGTCCCAGTCCACCTTCAGCTGCCACGACTTCTGCATGAATAATTTACCTAAAATCGCAACAGGAGAAACCAGTCCGAGAGAATCGAACAAGCTTGCAACTTCGGAAATAACAATTCGTTTCGTTAATTTATATTGGCTGGAGAACGGCTGTACACGAAATTGAAATATCTACATCTTTTTGTGGTTGACAGAAAATACCCAATGTTTCAATATAATCGTCACTATCGAAGTGCATTAACGCTTCGCGATATTTCTGAATTATATCAGCAGTAATATCTGGAGAATTGGCACACCTTTCCGCAGTTCCATGCCACATGTAGACAGAATTTTGATTATCGAAGTCTTTAATAGGTTGGCGTCTGCTATGGATTGGCTATGCTTGTGAAGTTTTTCACAAATTCACAGATTTTATATATGTGTTAGTATCACACTGTTAAGTTGAATTCCAATAAGAAAAACATATAATTCCTATTGAAATGTTTAGTACTAAAATATAAAATATAAGACCAACTTAGACAAAACAAATGAATTTAAAAGATTTTTATAGGGGAAAACATATTTTAAAAGCTCGTTAGGCAAGGAGTCAAACAAAATGTTTCAAGTACTACTAGAACTAGAATAAACATAACTGGACAGATGTGTTACTGGCTATTTACCTCAACCAAAGCAAAAACTTACAGAAAAAAATTCTTCAAAAATTTATTTCTTCAAATAATTGATTCCTTATAAGCAAGTTAAACAAAAAACTAAATGAACTGTTCCATATACTATCGAAACTAGAGTCCAAATCTCTGGCAAAGGGTGTTCATGTCAAATTTTTAATAAATTATTAAATAAAGCCTTACTTCAGATAAAAAAATTCGTGGCCAATTTATTTCTCGAGATAATGGATTCCTTTATGTCTTGTTGAACGAGGAATTTAAAGAGCTATTCCATGTACTATCGGAACTTGAGTCCAAATCTCTGGCAAAGGGTGTTAATGGCCATTTATCATTTTCGACCAAACTCGAATTTTTCAGAAAAAAATTCGTGGCCAATTTATTTCTCGGGATAATGGATTCCTTTAAATCTTGTTGAACGAGGAATTTAAAGAGCTATTCCATGTACTATCGGAACTTGAGTCCAAATCTCTGGCAAAGGGTGTTAATGGCCATTTATCATTTTCGACCAAACTCGAATTTTTCAGAAAAAAATTCGTGGCCAATTTATTTCTCGGGATAATGGATTCCTTTAAGTCTTGTTGAACGAGGAATTTAAAGAGCTATTCCATGTACTATCGGAACTTGAGTCCAAATCTCTGACAAAGGGTGTTAATGGCCATTTATCATTTTCGGCCAAACTCGAACTTTTCAGAAAAAAATTCGTGGCCTATTTATTTCTCGGGATAATGGATTCCTTTAAGTCTTGTTGAACGAGGAATTTAATGAGCTATTCCATGTACTATCAGAACTTGAGTCCAAATCTCTGGCAAAGAGTGTTAATGGCCATTTATCATTTTCGACCAAACTCGAACTTTTCTGAATAAAATTCGGGGCCATTGTATTTCTCGGGATAATGGATTCCTTTAAGTCTTGTTGAACGAGGAATTTAATGAGCTATTCCATGAACTATCGGAACTTGAGTCCAAATCTCTGGCAAAGGGTGTTAATGGCCATTAATCATTTTCGGCCAAACTCGACTTTTTCAGAAAAAAATTCGTGGCCAATTTATTTCTCGGGATAATGGATTCCTTTAAGTCTTGTTGAACGAGGAATTTAAAGAGCTATTCCATGTATAATCGGAACCTGAGTCCAAATTTCTGGCAAAGGGTGTTAATGGCAAATTTTTAATAAATTATTAAATAAAGCCTTACTTCAGATAAAAAAATTCGTGGCCAACTTATTTCTCGAGATAATGGATTCCTTTAAGTCTTGTTGAACGAGGAATTTAATGAGCTATTCCAGGTACTATCGGAACTTGAGTCCAAATCTCTGGCAAAGAGTGTTAATGGCCATTTATCATTTTCGACCAAACTCGAACTTTTCAGAAAAAAATTCGTGGCCAATTTATTTTTAGGGATAATGGATTCCTTTAAGTCTTGTTGAACGAGGAATTTAATGAGCTATTCCATGTTTTATCGGAACTTGAGTTCCATTCTCTGTCAAAGGGTGTTAATGGCCATTTATCATTTTCGGCCAAACTCGAACTTTTCAGAAAAAAATTCGTGGCCAATTTATTTCTCAGGATAATGGATTCCTTTAAGTCTTGTTGAACGAGAAATTTAAAGAGCTATTCCATGTTCTATCGGAACCTGAGTCCAAATCTCTGGCAAAGGGTGTTAATGGCAAATTTTTAATAAATTATTAAATAAAGCCTTACTTCAGATAAAAAAATTCGTGGCCAATTTATTTCTCGAGATAATGGATTCGTTTAAGTCTTGTTGAACGAGGAATTTAATGAGCTATTCCATATACTATCGGAACTTGAGTCCAAATCTCTGGCAAAGAGTGTTAATGGCCATTTATCATTTTCGACCAAACATGAACTTTTCTGAAAAAAATTCGTGGCCAATTTATTTCTCGGGATAATGGATTCCTTTAAGTCTTGTTGAACGAGGAATTTAATGAGCTATTCCATGTACTATCGGAACTTCAGTCCAAATCTCTGGCAAAGGGTGTTAATGGCAAATTTTTAATAAATTATTAAATAAAGCCTAACTTCAGATACAAAAATTCGTGGCCAATTTATTTCTCGGGATAATGAATTCCTTTAAGTCTTGTTGAACGAGGAATTTATTGAGCTATTCCATGTACTATCGGAACCTGAGTCCAAATCTCTGGCAAAGGGTGTTAATGGCCATTTATCATTTTCGGCCAAACTAGAAATTTTCAGAATAAAATTCGGGGCCATTGTATTTCTCGGGATAATGGATTCTTTTAAGTCTTGTTGAACGAGGAAATTAATGAGCTATTCCATGTACTATCGGAACTTGAGTCCAAATCTCTGGCAAAGGGTGTTAATGGCCATTTATCATTTTCAGCCAAACACGACTTTTTCAGAAAAAAATTCGTGGCCAATTTATTTCTCGGGATAATGGATTCCTTTAAGTCTTGTTGAACGAGGATTTTAACGAGCTATTCCATGTACTATCGAAATTTGAGTCCAAATCTCTGGCAAAGGGTGTTCATTTATCATTTTCAGCCAAACTCGAACTTTTCAGAAATAAATTCGTAGCCAATTTATTTCTCGGGATAATGGATTCCTTTAAACCTTGTTGAACGTGGAATTTAATGAGCTTTTCCATGTACTATCGGAACTTGAGTCCAAACTTCTGGCAAAGGTTGTTAATGGCCATTTATCATTTTCGACCAAACTCGAACTTTTCTGAATAAAATTCGGGGCCATTGTATTTCTCGGGATAATGGATTCCTTTAAGTCTTGTTGAACGAGGAATTTAACGAGCTATTCCATGTACTATCGGAACTTGAGTCCAAATCTCTGGCAAAGGGTGTTCATTTATCATTTTCAGCCAAACTCGAACTTTTCAGAAATAAATTCGTAGCCAATTTATTTCTCGGGATAATGGATTCCTTTAAACCTTGTTGAACGTGGAATTTAATGAGCTTTTCCATGTACTATCGGAACTTGAGTCCAAACTTCTGGCAAAGGTTGTTAATGGCCATTTATCATTTTCGACCAAACTCGAACTTTTCTGAATAAAATTCGGGGCCATTGTATTTCTCAAGATAATGGATTCCTTTAAGTCTTGTTGAACGAGGAATTTAATAAGCTATTCCATGTACTATCGGAACTTGAGTCCAAATCTCTGGGAAAGGGTGTTAATGGCCATTTATCATTTTCGGCCAAACTCGAACTTTCCAGAAAAAAATTCGGAGCTAATGCATTTCTCGGGTTAATTGATTTTTTGTGGGCTTATCGGACGAAGAATTTAATATACTATTTCATGTTATATCATAATCTGAGTCCAAATCTCCGGTTAGAGGTGTTAATTGGCTTTTAATGTTTTAGGATTTTGCTTAGTTTGCATCTAATTTGATTTCAAATAATTAGCATAAGCACATTCTTATTAGAATAATAAGTATCAAATACACAAACCGACTGAAGATTTTTAGTACCAAGCAAAGATATTTTATTTTATCAGTTTTTACAGCGCCATCTAATATTCTCTTGTTACGACTAACATGATATTTGGAAAGCATTCTACTTTGACCGTTTTTTTACTAGAGATGTCAACCAAAGCAAATGTTTTCAATGTTTTATTTAAATATGTTTTTTTTATATTTCGGAATTCATAAAAAGAGCCCAATTATATTTTAGATAAATTAAATGAAAATTGCACAATACGCGCTTTAAAGCAACATTATTTATTTATTAAAGGTAAAATAAATTTATTTTGCACAATAAATAAGACGAATCTCCTTTTGGTATGGGTTAAAATAACAATTAAAACTATTACTTAATCAGTTAATTTATTATTTAAGAAAATTATGCTTGTTAATTTATTTAAAGTTTTTACATTAAAATGTAATTTCCATATAAAAGCTTTATCGTAACATTATACAATGACTAATCAAATAATTACATAACTTTATAAAATTTGAATAAATGTAAAATAACCACATGCGAAAATTTTTATTAAATAATTGAAATTTTTCTATGAAAATTATAAAATATTAGAATGTTTTAATAATTTTACTCAAACTATGATTTAAATTCATTCATTAGCATTTTTGTATATTAACGAATATTTTATTTTGTGGCCCGTTGCTGCCGCTTGGTGTGTCCTTTAAGGATTACCTATTTACTTATTATGAAAGATATACATATGTATAATTCTGTTATATTATAATAAATTCTAAAACTGTAAATTACGAATCGTGGTAGTTCGTACAGTTTTATTATAGATGTTTGATCAAACTCCATATACAAAAATGTATAGAAACCAATTTGATTTTGCTTAGATTGCCATCTGATGGCGAACATCATATCAATAATTATATGGATGAAGTTTTTTTAAGGTATGTAGTAGGTATTCGTTTTGTCGTTTTGAATATACATATATAGGGGTGGACCAACATATCGCATTATGAATAAATAAAATTCAATATTGTTACCAAAAATAAAAACGAAATGCGTATGATCGGCAGATCCCTTTTTAAAACCAGGGAGAAAAAATTAGGGAATTGCCCAACAAACAAATTTTTGTAACTCATTTGATAAAAAATGTTTGCTTAATATACTTATGTACATATTATGTGTAGTGATAATGTGAAAATTAAAACATTTAACATAAAAATTTTATAAAATTAAAACGTCACTCTGTTTATTTGCAAAGAATATCATATTCTTAAACCGAACTATACCGCAAAGTTACCCATTGGTTAAATTTGTTTTAGCCACAGGCTAGCTTAAATTATATTTCTCAATATCCGTCAGCTAAATGTAAAGCAAACTTAGCCGGTGAATTTTGTTAAAATAAACATTTATATAAATATTTTTATATAAAAAAAATAAGAATAATCCGATTGCATTAAATTTGTATCGTAAACCCATATTCTATTTAAGCATTTAGCATTTATACATCTTCGGTTTTAGTAAGGGAGGTTAATATAACTATCTTTCTATTTTGAATTTAAATTGACGCCCTACATTAAACAGAAAGGCTCAAAAGAATTGTTCTAATTTAAAAAGTGGAAATTCCCAAACACCCAATTTTCACTAACGCCCATATTTTTAAATTTAGGAATGAAGAAACGATAATAAACAACAATTGAATATAACTATTTTGCCATGTGTATGTACATCTATGAGATTATAAGCATAAATAATGACGATCCAGTTTTCTTTTCATGGGCTGTACTTATCTTATTTTGAATAATAAATCTTATCTATTCCATAACCTGTTTCATCAACCAGCTGCCAAAGGGGCAACAAAATAAGGTACAATAAATATGTCAACTTGAACGCAGCAAGTTAAAATCTTTCAATTAATTCAGTAAATTGTCATGATCCACTAAGCGTAATAAATTGGAGGTTATGATATTGGTGATAGTGTAAACGTAATATATAAAATTCTATCATATTTTTTCGATGATGGTCGAAGATTACTTAAATCAAATTGAAAATGTAGCCATAAACTACATATGCTCATTACTATATCCAAAATAAATATTATTGATCAGAAATCATCGTTTTATTTAAAAGCCGTTTTATATTCCCGTACAATATAATATATATCTAATGTATCTTAAACGGCTTATTTAAAGAAACTTATAAACGTTTTAACCATGGTAATTCTGACAGATCTCGCACACATAAATTTTTATTATTTTTCGAAAACATTTAGTATACCTATTTCTATACAAAATCAGACACATTCATCTAGTTTTGTGATACAATGAAATGTTTAATATAGTAGTTAATATTCTTTCCATTCCTTTATGTAATTTTTCAAATACTTTTTGATTCCCGCCTCAAATTTTTGTCGATTTGTTTACTTCGTCAGTATTCATAAAAACATAGTTCACGGTATAAAAATGTGCATACGAATAAAATACTTTTGCCCAATCTGATTTATAATTTCTTTTATTTTTTTTTTTTTGTTAAAGAATGCTTCGTAAATTTCTGCGTAAAATCATTTTGCTTAGTAAAATAATAGTTATTTAAGTATCAAGGTCAGTAAGTGCTTTTTACCGGTTGAGGATGATTTTGGAGATCGAGACGAAGTCGAGATCTCCAATACATCCGAAACCGGTAGGGCACTTACTGACCGCAATGCTTATTACGTTTTTTGCACGATCGGCGCAATAACGAAATTACAATTTAGAAATAATAAAATACTATTATTTTGCTTTATTTTACAAAGAACTGACAGAAAAAATCTCTTGATAAATAAATAATTATTGTTTTCGTACGTCCATGACAACATAACAACGAACAATTACTTACCGCCTTTGAGGCGGTAAGTAATTCACTTACCGGCCAGTAATTATAAACAAAATCTACTGCCCTGGAGACCCTATCGGTAAACCTCAAAAAATAGTCTGATCGTGAAAAAATTTATATAAACCTTTATGAGTATTTTTTATAATAAAATTGAGTAAGCATTTTAGAACAATATTTGATAGTACTTTAACATTGATAATAACATAATAATACTTATTGCTATTTTTCGGAAAAATCATTAATTTGGTAATGTAAATATAAATTTGGTTAAATAGTCTTAATTTTCTCCTTAGGGAAGGTTGGATACGAAATATCCATTTTAATTAAAATGCACAGTTTTATTATGTGCACTTTGAACATGTGATATCCATCAATTTTTGTTTTAATTATATATATTTAAATGTACGTTTTATTTTTACATTTATGTTTACATTTATTTGTTGTCAGAATACAAATTTATTATATTTTAATTTACTTCCAGAAAATATGCATTTATTAATCATATATTTATTTTTGCAATTGGTCCACACCCTATATATGTATATTCAAAACGACAAAACGAATACCTACATACCTTAAAAAAACTTCATCCATATAATTATTGATATGATGTTCGCCATCAGATGGCAATCTAAGCAAAATCAAATTGGTTTCTATACATTTTTGTATATGGAGTTTGATCAAACATCTATAATAAAACTGTACGAACTACCACGATTCGTAATTTACAGTTTTAGAATTTATTATAATATAACAGAATTATACATATGTATATCTTTCATAATAAGTAAATAGGTAATCCTTAAAGGACACACCAAGCGGCAGCAACGGGCCACAAAATAAAATATTCGTTAATATACAAAAATGCTAATGAATGAATTTAAATCATAGTTTGAGTAAAATTATTAAAACATTCTAATATTTTATAATTTTCATAGAAATATTTCAATTATTTAATAAAAATTTTCGCATGTGGTTATTTTACATTTATTCAAATTTTATAAAGTTATGTAATTATTTGATTAGTCATTGTATAATGTTACGATAAAGCTTTTATATGGAAATTACATTTTAATGTAAAAACTTTAAATAAATTAACAAGCATAATTTTCTTAAATAATAAATTAACTGATTAAGTAATAGTTTTAATTGTTATTTTAACCCATACCAAAAGGAGATTCGTCTTATTTATTGTGCAAAATAAATTTATTTTACCTTTAATAAATAAATAATGTTGCTTTAAAGCGCGTATTGTGCAATTTTCATTTAATTTATCTAAAATATAATTGGGCTCTTTTTATGAATTCCGAAATATAAAAAAAACATATTTAAATAAAACATTGAAAACATTTGCTTTGGTTGACATCTCTAGTAAAAAAACGGTCAAAGTAGAATGCTTTCCAAATATCATGTTAGTCGTAACAAGAGATTATTAGATGGCGCTGTAAAAACTGATAAAATAAAATATCTTTGCTTGGTACTAAAAATCTTCAGTCGGTTTGTGTATTTGATACTTATTATTCTAATAAGAATGTGCTTATGCTAATTATTTGAAATCAAATTAGATGCAAACTAAGCAAAATCCTAAAACGTTAAAAGCCAATTAACACCTCTAACCGGAGATTTGGACTCAGATTATGATATAACATGAAATAGTATATTAAATTCTACGTCCGATAAGCCCACAAAAAATCAATTAACCCGAGAAATGCATTAGCGCCGAATTTTTTTCTGGAAAGTTCGAGTTTGACAGAAAATGATAAATAACCATTAACACCCTTTGCCAGATATTTGGACTCAAGTTCCGATAACACATGAAATAGGTCAATAAATTCCTCGTTCAACAAGGTTTAAAGGAATCCATTATCCCGAGAAATAAATTGGCCACAAATTTTTTTCTGAAAAGTTCGAGTTTGGTCGAATATGATAAATGGCCATTAACACCCTTTGCCAGAGATTTGGACTCAAGTTCCGATAGTACATGGAATAGCTCTTTAAATTCCTCGTTCAACAAGACTTAAAGGAATCCATTATCCCGAGAAATAAATTGGCTACGAATTTTATTCTGAAAAGTTCGAGTTTGGCCGAAAATGATAAATGGCCATTAACACCCTTTGCCAGAAATTTGGACTCAGGTTCCGATAGTACATGGAATAGCTCGTTAAATTCCTCGTTCAACAAGACTTAAAAGAATCCATTATCCCGAGAAATAAATTGGCCACGAATTTTTTTCTGAAAAGTTCGAGTTTGGTCGAAAATGATAAATGGCCATTAACACCCTTTGCCAGAGATTTGGACTCAAGTTCCGATAGTACATGGAATAGCTCAATAAATTCCTCGTTCAAAAAGACTTAAAGGAATCCATTATCCCGAGAAATAAATTGGCCACGAATTTTTTTCTGAAAAGTTCGAGTTTGGCCGAAAATGATAAATGGCCATTAACACTCTTTGCCAGAGATTTGGACTCAGGTTCCGATAGTACATGGAATAGCTCAATAAATTCCTCGTTCAACAAGACTTAAAAAAATCCATTATCCCGAGAAATAAATTGGCCACGAATTTTTTTCTGAAAAGTTCGAGTTTGGTCGAAAATGATAAATGGCCATTAACACCCTTTGCCAGAGATTTGGACTCAAGTTCCGATAGTACATGGAATAGCTCTTTAAATTCCTCGTTCAACAAGACTTAAAGGAATCCATTATCCCGAGAAATAAATTGGCCACGAATTTTATTCTAAAAAGTTCGAGTTTGGCCGAAAATGATAAATGGCCATTAACATCCTTTGCCAGAGATTTAGACTCAGGTTCCTATAGTACATGGAATAGCTCAATAAATTCCTCGTTCAACAAGACTTAAAGGAATCCATTATCCCGAGAAATAAATTGGCCACAAATTTATTTCTGAAAAGTTCGAGTTTGGTCGAAAATGATAAATGGCCATTAACACCCTTTGCCAGAGATTTGGACTCAAGTTCCGATAGTACATGGAATAGCTCTTTAAATTCCTCGTTCAACAAGACTTAAAGGAATCCATTATCCCGAGAAATAAATTGGCCACGAATTTTTTTCTGAAAAGTT
The DNA here is from genome assembly GCA_951394425.1 of Tipula unca. NCBI lineage: Eukaryota > Metazoa > Arthropoda > Insecta > Diptera > Tipulidae > Tipula > Tipula unca. Next base: position 92,523,175 of record OX596380.1, read on the forward strand.
CAAGTTTGGTCGAAAATGATAAATGGCCATTAACACTCTTTGCCAGAGATTTGGACTCAAGTTCCGATAGTACATGGAATATTTCAATAAATTCCTCGTTCAACAAGACTTAAAAGAATCCATTATCCCGAGAAATACAATGGCCCCGAATTTTATTCTGAAAAGTTCGAGTTTGGCCGAAAATGATAAATGGCCATTAACACCCTTTGCCATAAATTTGGACTCAGGTTCGAATAGTACATGGATTAGCTTATTAAATTCCTCGTCCAACTGGTTTTGAAAGAGCCCATTATCCCGAGAAATAAATTGGCCACGAATTTTTTTCTTGAAAGATCGAGTTTGGCCGAAATCAAAAATATCCATTTACACCCCTTTCCAGAGATTTGGACTTAGGTCCTTATAGTAAATGAAATAGCTTATTAAATTTCTCGTCAAAACAACGCAATAGGTGTTTTATATCCCGCGAATAATTAAGCGAACGTATTTTTTGGCGTTTTAATGAAATTTAAACGTGAAAAGCTTATATTCTAATTGGATTAAAGTTGAATTAGTACTAAAATAGGTTGATGTTTTGGCTTAGGTGGTTTGAACATGGGAGTTTAGTTCTATGACTTTTGGTTGTGATTTGCCATTTGTTACTATAAAAAAAAAAAAATTTCATAAATTGATTTAATTAAGTTAACTATTTACAAAACTTTTAATATCATTATGGATACAATATGATACAATGTATGATAATTATTATTTCCAATAAAATGATTAATTATTTTATGCGAGTCTTTGTTTTCAGGTAGCAAACCAATAGCTTAATCATATCATAGTATCATACATTAAAATGTTGAAAACTAAATTTTAATGCATTTTTTAGTTTTTACGCTACTTACACAATGTAATTGTAAAATATTATACTTTTTCAAATGCCTTTATGTTTTTTAATAAATAGCAATATTTATTGATTATATTTCTTTCATAAACAATTTTTGATTCATGACAGTGTACACTACGCACTAACACTAACGAAATCAATTAGAATTCAATTAGATTTTCAATATTCCAATAGGATTTGTATACGTATATATGTGAAAAAAAGTGTGAAAAACTTCACAGGCATGATTGGCTCCGGTTAACATATCATCGACATACATATCATTCCGAATTGCGTCGCTGGCAGCAAGATACCGAAGTACCATGAGATACCGTTTTAAGCGGTAGCTCTGAAGTGGCTCATTTGGATTATTAGGCTCAGTTGGAGTCTTCGTGATGCATAAGTATCTGGCGATACATCTGCATAAGTATCTGGCGATATAAAACGATAATAGTTTTGCACTACAGGTCCTACCATCATATCATTCAATGAGTAGTCATTGCTCGTCTTGGCTGAGCCATTAAAGACGACTCTCAACTTAGTCGTTGAACTGTCTGGCTTTAGCACACAGTAATGAGGTAGGTAATAATTGGATGTTGCTATTTTTTTATCATATGGTGCATGTTCCATGTGTCCAAGTGCCGACCTCGGTAGCACAGTAAGCGTCCTTGCTTTGTTATTCGAGGGTCTCGGGTTCGATTCCCGGTGGTGGCCAAAAATCACGGATGGGTGTTTTTAATGTGTAAGTATATGTGTTTGTCCGGGTATTGCCGGGTAATCCGCCCAACTTTAATTTTTTTTTTTAAGTGCTAAATACTTATCGATGAATGATTTGTAGGCAGCGTGAAGTAAATTGTTCTTACACAACCTCTTTTCCAAGTTGTAGAAACGTCTCATATCGAGTGCTCACAATAAATCGACCAGCTTAGAATCGCTCACTAAATTTTTTCTCACATGGATGATTTGCTGTGGCAATCATTTTGGAGCCAATTGTAAATGTTTCTAGTTTCCAAAACCTTTCGATATCATCATTAATAGTGGAAGTGGATGATGCCAAGATAGGTACTTGGCGTTCCGAAGATGAAGAATTGCACAAAACACGCCCGGATACTACCCAACCCAGAACAGTATTTTGAAGAAACGGTAAGTTATCGCCTAACTTTGCTTAACGCACTATTAATAAATCAAAGTAAATTTCGGCCCCAAGCTCCAGGCCGATTATTTGAGCCTTTAAAAAATTTGAATCAGCCAATCGTATATTTGCTGGAATTGACCAGCCATCCATGTTTATCGACTTTGATGGAGAAATATTCGTGATTGATGGCAGCACAAATACCTCATTCTCAGTAGAGAAGTTCGAGACTAATGAATATAGTTGTATCAATCCACTTGTTGAGGATTCTACAGATGAACCGCAAATTCCACCAATCTCTACAGTTACCTGTTCTAGCGGAAGTCGAAGTTTTGAAGCAAACGATTGGGTCATGAAGTTGAGTTGAGAGCTGGAATCTAAAAAAGCCCGCCCAACAACAGGGCAGTTAAACTCATCCAATACCTTCACCATAACTGTAGCCAAGAAAGCATGTGAAGATCCATATCCAGGTCCAATGGACGTAAACGTAGTAGACTTGGATGGCGTTGACGGTTTTAGCTTGGAAAATGCAGCATACGAATTATCTCACGGCGAAGATGAACAATTGGGTGGGCTGGTGCTCAAATGTAATAAAGTGTGGTGCTTGTTTTGACAAACTTTACATGAATCTGATAGTGAACACTTATCTACAAGATGTCCAGGTGGCAATTAAAAGATTAGAATATGTTTTTTAGCTTGTTCGCGTCGATCATTCACCGACAGTTTTAAAAATAAAAAAACACCGCAAAAATAAAATTGAATGAGACGATTTATTGCACAAAACACATTGGTAAACATTTGTGCCAACGTGATATAAATAAAAATTGTGAAATAGTGGGAGCCTTGATTGTGTATGGCGAAGCTGAAATTGAAGGTTTCACATGTGCCGGAGACGATGACGACTAAGCCGTAGAGTTCGTAGATATTGCAAATGGGAATTAAAACCATCAAGTAATTCCATTAAGCGACGTGGACAAGGTTTCATCAAAGTCTTTACGGTAAACAACCATTATATGATGGTCTCATATATGAGATTTGTTGAATCGTTCTTTCAAAAGGTTCCTTACCACTTCATAATTTCCCTCGGTAAAATCAAGAGATTCTATTGTGTGGGCTGCAACATCCTTCAATGTATATTTTAGATATTGGAACTTAGTAATTACCCCTAATGCAGGATTCGTATGGACCAACTAAATGAATGCAGACCATTACATATATCGCCGGAAAACGTGGTCAGCGCGATTTCATTCGGTTTCGCTGTTGATTTAGGTGCCATCTTTTTCTCGTCGGACTTAAAAATACACAGAACTGCAAGTTCTTCAAGCTTATCTTCTAGTAGAGGGCGAACCGTGAAATATAAGGTTTCTATAGCAGCACGAGTTGCCGCAGCATCTGTACCTCTTCCATTTCAGAGATAGATTGGTCCTTTTCATAAGGTTCATAGTTTCTAGAGATTTCATCCAAGCGAAATCGCACTTGAGACAGTGTTGCCAGATGAGGCGAGTTTTTGATTCACGTGAATTGGCGTTGCACTGACTCCATATAAACAGCAACCCCATTTTTAGCACGTTTAAAATGAGCCATATCACAATCAAATCGTTGTTTAGGCTTTACAATTATTGAAATATCCGCGCACTAACACTTTATCACTTTATTTAGCACAAAGCACTCAACAATACAGCAACAGCTTCAAACGTCAATCGAATTAGAGGTGAGCAATTACACAGCAAAGGCAGCAAATTGAACGCTGACGAATTCAACAATTGAATATTATAATTTGAGAGATATAAAAATCCCACTTCACTCTGACACAATGAATATTTGCGAGGGCAAGATTGAAGAAGATGAAGAATTATTCCAATCGAGGAACACACAACAATAAAACACGTTGCTTTTGTTGTTTAAGTTTAATTTTAATTTTTCGTGTTGGAGTGCCTTCATCGATGGTTGCAACAGAAGAGAGCCTTTTCTTTTTTAATGACACAAAAAATAGTAACAGAAAAATAAATAGAATAAATACATAAGTTAATAAATAACAACTACTATGACAATTTAAAACGAACAGGAATTAACTTATATACATTAAAATGAAAAGTAGCAATACATAACAAGTATAGAGGAATACAGAGTACGGAATCAATTTTTTGCCGGTACGTCGTCACTCGTCGAACTAAACTATTCTTTGTTTGCGAACTTCAATTCGTCGGGCCAAAGAATTTATCTGCAGTAGTTCTGCCATTTAAATCTTGATCTCCGAAGCACCTTTTCTCCGTAATCAATGATAATTTATTATTCCAAGAGAGGTTCACTTCCGACAATCTTTAAGGTATCGTCAAGTTTCTGTTCTGCTATGTTTCATTAAATCACTGTGTGTATTGCACAGTAGACTTAGACATTTTCTGTTTCTTAGCTATTTTTCCATTTGAGTACCTTTCGTCGCCTAACGTGACATTTTTTATACTTTGTGAAAGTTTTTTTTATAAAAAAATAAAAATATATGAAGATTTCGCATCTGAAACCATTTTAAATTTTTTTCAACGAAAAGGTAAACAAATTGAGCCGTGATGGTTGTATTTTGTTTTTAAATTAAGTTAACGAAAATTTATAATTGACATAATGAGAACGACAAGTTAGCTTTTGCTTACAAGTTCACGTATTAAACTATTCAATTCATTACTCTCGCTCTCAGCATTATTGTTTATGCAACAATTTTTTGTTTTGGAAAATATGAAATAAAAAATTATATTCATATATTTTTCGAAAAACAAATTTTTTCATTTTAGTAGCTTCATCATGATGTTTTGTTCGCCTTTACAAAATTGATTGATATTTCCAGTTTTTGTTTTATGGAAATAACTTATTTTTTATTTGATTGTAGTCTGTGTTTTTTTAAGCCCAATAGAACTTGTAATTGTAAAAAACAGCACAAAAAATTAATTAAATTGTAATCAAAAATTTTATTTTATTCGAAAGATAAATACATGGCATTAATATTTGAAAATGATTTCGGGTATATGGGTACCGCGGTCTATAATGGTCTCGTGGCTTCAATTCCTGCACCAGCTGGATCTTGTATGAGTGTAGGCCAATACCTTTGCGCTAAAATTTCCATGTAGTGGGCGAACAGAGCCCCAATTTTTGCGAACGACGACGTGGTACGAAATCTATCCACAGTTCGACGGATGGCTTGCTCAGATAGACGATTATGTGCGCCATAAAAATCACGAAGTCGTCTATATAATAACCCAGCAAATGTGTATTCAATAACATATGCAAGACATTTACAAGACTTAGGATATAACAAACACAAGACAGTCAAAAGACAACTCCGTGTATTTGGGACAATGAGTCTTCAAAGATCTGTCTGGTGTTTGTTATTAGTAATATGTTACGTGGTTGTTATTACTATCATGTCTTGTGATTGCTGTTGGTAATATGTCTTGTGGTTGTTATTAGTAAGGTGTCTTGTGGTTGTTTTTAGTAACATGCTCTTGAACTGTTGCAGATAACATGTCTTGTAACTGTTATTGGTAACGAGTCTCGCAGTTGTTATTGGCAACTTGTCTTGCGATTATTACCGGGAACATGTTGGTGTGTGCTTTGGTTGTTGTCTCAGATAAATTTATCTTATCTAACTTAAGTTAATCGCCTTAATAAAAAAAACATATGTATTACGTAAAATTCAAAAATATTTTTTATTTTAGGAACTACTCTATTCATCACAATTAAGTATTATAATTCATTTTAAATCAAATATTGACTCTCTTTGAATGGCCCAGTAAATGGAATAGGCCGTCGGAGCTAAAAATAAAATAGTTAAAAAAAAATACAAATAAGTAAACCGTTTGAATCTAAACAGGAAACTTAATTAAAATAACCTAAGTATACAAATTAAAGCATTTATACTTAAAAGTAATATAAAAATCCTTAGTAAAATAAATCGGTAGGAAATCTAAATCGTTCAAACAATATCAATTATGTAGTAATTTCCAGAAAAGTTCAATTTAAACTATAATAGAATTCATTTAGGGTGATTTTTTAAGAGCTTGAGAACTTTTTTTTAAAAAAAAACGCATAAAATTTGCAAAATCTCATCGGTTCTTTATTTGAAACGTTAGATTGGTCCATGACATTTACTTTTTGAAGATAATTTCATTTAAATGTTGACCACGGCTGCGTCTTAGGTGGTCCATTCGGAAAGTTTATAAAATATAAACAACACTAAACCGTAACGGTTTGCCTAGATCGACTTTTTCGCCTGTTTTGCCTGTTATGGGCATCGAACAGTTGTTTTTTTATAGAGATCTCATAATCCTTGTACAGAGGAAATTTTATTTTCCAGGCATCTAGTAAGAAAAGAAAATTTATTAAAATAAAAATATTTAATTATTTTATTAAAATAACAAATATATTACCAAATAGATTTTTTTTAAAGAAAACCATATCTTTAATGGACAATTTAAAATGGAGTCCCTCCCAATTATAGTTACTCAACAACTCATCGGTGAAGATTTTGCTCAAGCCGGTGAAACTGTGCTTCCCATCTACTGGTACGTAGCTCGAAAAATATTTCGTCTGAATATAAGAATTATATTTGTGTTAGGTAAATTCTCAAATAACCCAGCATTCATATTTAGCATAAACATTACCAAATTTGTAGAAAACTCCTCATCCTCCAGGATTTTTTTATTTGTGACTTTTAACTGTTCTGTACTATGAATCGGTAGGTCGAAATTAAAGTTTGATTCAGGTTTCATCAAATTTAATAATTTTGTGACATCTACTTTAATGCTTTTTAATTGTCTGCTTATGTACCTTAGTTCTGGAGTGACTAGAAAAAAAAATGAAGATGATTATTTATTATTATACAAAAATTTGGAATATATAGGTATGACTTAAAAAAGTTAATTCTACGTTTAGCAATAGGTAAAACAGAAACAGGAATAAAATTATTAATGTTAAATAATTACCATACTTATTAAATTTGGTTGTTGCGAATGCGATGTTGTTGTATCTAGATCGTTGAATAAGTTATCTAAACAAATGTATAAAATTTGAATATAAATATAATTAATAAATTATGAATATTATTGTATTCTACCTTGAGTATTACTATTACTTGAATTTGAATGATGATTTGCAGTTATTTGTTCACGGTCACCTGAAATTATAATAAAATTTGGTACGGTGTCAACGGTCCGAAAAGATTTAAAATAATTAATAAACATACAAGAGACGCGTTCAACATGCCCAGGATATGTTTTGGTAGGTCTGTTTGAAGCCAATGGTGTATTTCGCCCCATTTGTTCAAAAAGTTGTTCTGTATTTAACTCAGAATGGATGATAATAGGGGGCGATGGCGGTTTATCAAACATGATAATTTCCGAGTCTAAGAAAAGTTAAGAAAATAATCAGTAAATTAATGTTAGCAATTTCTTCTACCATGCAAACAAAATATGTATATTTACTATTTATTACAGAAGTCTGGGATTGAGAAAAGCTCATTTTGGGTTGTTTAAGCACAGTGTGGTTATGAAGATTTCCTAAATTCCGATGAACTCTGACGAGCTTCAGTTTTTTCACATTATCAGTAGTTAGAAAATCCACTTTTTTTCGAGTATGATTTAGATTTATGTTAATTATTGACGAATCTGAAAAAAGTATTAAAATTTGTTAATAATTTATTATTTACACATAACATAAGGATAAATCCTTACCATTTTCGTCAGACGACGTCATTTCGGTTCTTTTAAAATAATATTTTAATTATTATGCAGAAACTACTCGTGAGTTATTATACGTACGTACGATATTTTTTTATTGCTGTTAAATATTTTGAACGAAATATCAAACATATATGAATAGAAGACATGAATAAGCTCAATTAACCAAAGTTAGAGCAACTGCTTTCATGAAGCATAGGAATTAAAAGATATTGGTTTTTAGGAATATCTAACGGCAAACGGCAGTATTTTGTCATAATTTTTGAGACAGGGAAAACTTCATTGTATTCTGCAAGGTTACTAACTACTATTATTCCCAGATCAATTTTGGAATCCATTGGTTTTTCGAAATATGCCAAATAATTGCAATACCTTCTACCTCGCACTACGTGACAATTATTGACAGTACTGAAATTTTCAATAAAAAATGGAATTTCTCCGGTCTGATCATGAATTGAGCAATAACTGTCTTTAAAATTAGCTTTAAATGTAAACGTATCGTATTCATACGAATTGTATCGGTTGCAATCTTCAAATGGTTCAATGATATCAAATTTATTGTCTAGAACGAACTTATTTAAGTTTTCCCTCTCTTTAATTCTATTATATAATTGACGTAAAATATTTGTGGGTTTCTTAATAGTTTTTTTTATTTCCTGCAAGAAATTTTCATATTTATATCCTGAATAGGAATCTAGAGGACCGTACATCTTAACGTAGCCTGGTAAATGCAATGTACTATGTACATTGTAGTTAACGCATGTTTCAACCCGTAAATTTGGGGATATAATGCTACAAATTGATTTAAAAGTAATTGTGCGTTTTCTACGTTTTCGGTGCAAGAAGCCCTATTTGATAACAGCCGAATACTAACCACTAATAGCAGAATGTGGTAAAAAATATTTGAGTCGACAAAATTTTTTAAAAGCGTAAGCACGCCGTAAAAAATGAAAAATCGAAATTCCGTCGCTTTCCATCTACTTATTTCATTAAATCTCCGCGGCTTTCGAGAAAATTCCATCGGAATATATTTTGCGTAAGAGATATATAACTCAGACAACAAAATTCTAGTTGCAGGTTTCATTTTATCTAGCAAAAGGATCAATAATTTTTTTGCAATCCCCAAATCAATCAAATGCATTGGGTCTAGTGGGAACTGGGTGACCATCCCAATTCCACATTTTTCTAAAATGTTTCGCTCGCCTTTATGATGTTCGGGGTCAAAACGATTAGAAAACGAATGATCAGTCCTTAAATTTCCTGAAATTAAATTAAAAACGGTAGTATTTGAAACGCGGAAACCAGATTGATCACATTCGTGACACCCTTTTATCGCGTTGTGGTACTTAACGGATTTGCAAAAGGATTTGGCAGGTGCATCACAAGTAAATGCGCGAAGAATAAATTTTTTTTTAACCGAATTTTTTGCAATTATTAAACCCTCATTTTTTAATTTCACATATTCAGTTACAAATTCTTCGAGAAAGCTATCTACTGACGTAGGATGACCCTCACCTATCCAAGCGCCGACTATAAAAGGGGGATGATCACGGGAATCCGAGAAAGAGCCAAGAATAGGCCACAGTGTTCTTCTGGAACTTTTGTAAAGAGCTAACCCATCAACATTAAAGTCGCAAACAATCTCCGGCAAACTAGTTAAAAACTTGAAATCGTATCGGGCAATACATTTCTCAATGCCAAAATGGACGTATTCTCCACTTGCAGCTTCCCGGGATATACATATATCAGGGACACTGTTAGCACTTTGAAATAGTGAACCTTTTGTTTGGGTATATTAATACCGAATTCCCTTAAAATTTTTAATAAACTATTAACCGAATTTACTGAAACGTTATGTAATATAACCCACTTAATTAGGCTAATCTTCAAAATTTTTATTTTGTCTGAGGTACCTGAATAATCACATTCGCCTAATGATTCGTCCGATGAATTGAAAATTAAATTTTCTTCAAACCAAAAATTATCTTCATTTTCTATCAAAATTCCTACTTCAGAACCTACTTCATTTTCTACCACAGGCAACGATTCGAAATTATTTAAGTGAAAATTTAATTCATCATTTAAGCTACTTTCGGCCATATCAGAAATAATCCTGTAATGTTGGGTTCTGGATATGTTATCCATTCTATTTTAAAAGAGTTTTAACTAAAACTATGCCAACTATAAATTCACAAAATATAAACTATTTCGATGAAATGAAACGCACTAGAAGTTTAATAGTTAGCTACTCACAGTTTTTATAATCAGTTTTAAATAAAATAATTAGTATTGTAATTTTTAGTTTTTCGTTAAACTTCACCAACAAATAATTTATTATTTCACTACAGCTTCAGCGGTACTCTGTTCTAACAAACACGAATATAAATGAATAAAATAATTTTGGTTTTTCCCAAAATATTGAACTAAAATGGCGACGTACATTTTTCGCTATCAGTGCGCCCTTTATACAAAGCGGATAATACCTGAATAAACAACAGACCAACCCGTCTGCGAAGATAACCGCTAGACTAACACAAGACAGGTTGCGGATATTTGCCGTAGTAACCGGTAGAAGCGCTGAAAACTATATCTCGAACGTGACTTTAGTAACATACCCAAGACAATCACAAGTCAAGTCAATTTCATATTTTTTTTCTTTATCTCAGACAAACAGAAGACACATTGCCAAAGACGAAAAATTTGCTGGGAAACCATTATACATATCATTGTTTTGTTTTAGATATTACAACAAAAAGTTAACTTTTTCAATGACTTGCTGTGATTGATTATAGGATTCTCTTAGTCCTACTCTTTAGAATTTTACATCCAGATCTATACAACTTTTCGTCTACTTTTTTTCAAAATAAATGCATATGATATACGTACGTACATATATTCAATCATGCATATATGTATTCTCACAAAATATGTTTCATTTACTGTTTAATTTAATTCTTAATGGAATTTGTTAAGTTCGCTCGGCATAAGTTTATTGCATTTATAATTTTTTATAATAATATTAAAAGAACAATTAGTTCAGTTTTGAATTATAACGGAAGATTTAAATATTTAAAATCAAAATTTAAAGAGGTAACATCCTTTTCTGTAACAGTGCTCGTTTCTTTGCTTTTATTTTGTAATATTTCTCACTTGCTTTCAATGAACTGCATGTTACTGTGATGTCCGATACGGAATTAGCCATAATTTTATTAGCGACATCTAATTTATTTTTCAAAGTCTTCAATATTCCAGGTCCATTATTTCTCGAAACAAAAGTATTTTAAAATCACATTAATTAAGATAAATTAAATTTTAAAACCACCATAACAGTTATGTCAATGATTTCACCATATATATTAATTACGAACTAAAGTGAATACTTGCTAATCTTTCCTAATGCTAATATATCATCGCGCATAATTATATTTTTGAAACCAGATTATTATTTTTGTTTATGCTTATGGTTTTATAAATTTCACGTAAGAAATTTGCAAACAAACCGAAAACAAACCAAGCCTTTTATCCCATTTTACTCATTTTTTTGTTCGTATTTCTCGAGTCAAAATATCATTAAAAAATCCAAGAGAAAAATCTTTTTGACTTAATGTTAAATACTGTAGCAAAAAAAAAAATATAATAAAATTTAATAATAATAATAATAATGGGTTAAAGTCAAGTCACAAAAAAAAAATAAAAAGTGAAACCAAAAAATTACATAAAAGTTTAAAATAAAAAAAGCTTAAATGAACTTTTCATTTTCTTTTAACATTTTTCTCTTGTATTATTTTCACTTTTAAAATTTTTCGTTTTTGAACATTTTTTATTTTTTCGGAATGGAAATATAATTAAGAAGCAGGAAAAGTAACAAATTTAATTAAAACGAAGAAGAAAAAAATTGCAAGAATTAAATAGATATTTTTTAAGCTTTTTTTTTTACATTTTGGTTTTCTTAAAGATTATAAGTAGGGAAATGTTAAAAATGTATTTCAGTTTGGAAAAAACGAAAATAACTCTGCATGAAAAAAATACATTTTCAGTCTTTATTTCTTGAAATGATTTTTTATTTGATTCCCTTTTTTCGTGTGTGCTCTTGCTGTTGTTGTCTAAAAAGGAACTTTAATTAGAATCCTTTTTGTCGAAGATGAAATTAATTTTGTAGCCGATTATTATTTAGTATGATTATTTAAATTTTCTTGAAATTTAATGGTGCAACTAAATAAAACAAATTTTTAATTTATGTTATTGATCATTTGATTGGTGATTAGTTTTTATTTTAAACGTTTACGATGCATTTTTAATTATATAAAAAATCAAATAAAGTTTTAATTTGTGATCATACCTGTGATTTTATTGTGAATGGTTAGTACCGTAATTGTTAGTGTCAACTCTTTGGATGAAATTCGAACTTTCCCGGAAATTTAGAATTACACAATAATGTGAACTAAGGATGTGTATAGATATGACAAGCATTTGACAAGGCATGGCATCAAGGATTGGATATGTTACGATAATTGTGCTCAAAAATGCTCAATGGTAAAACTGCCTCGATAGATCTCGATGTAGTTTATATCCTTGATATCGTACCTTGCCTAATCCTTGAGTTACAACCAAAAGATACTAAAACATACCTTTTTATTTTCAAGTGCATTCAATGACACTATTAGCTTTCCAAATAGAGTATTCGCTGTGGCCAGTAAGCCTACTGTGGTAGTTATTAATTAATTTGTATTTAACTTTCTTGAATAACCATTTTTATTGGGTATTTTAAATGATATTCTTCTGCTTTGTCGAGCTTGATTCCTCTGCCAGGTTTCTGATGCTTTCTGTCTTTCTTGTGCCAATTCTCTAACTTTTAGTTTTATTGTTTATTAACCTGGACAGGTAAGTGTTCCGACGGTAATCCATCGCTGTTTTCTAGAAATATGCAATTTAGGGATATTTCTTTAAGAAATCTATGAGATCTGGTATTTTATTTGTATCGACAGGTATGTTGGTTTACTTCAAGAATGAATCGATCACCAGTAGGTATTTTTTGGGATAAAATCGCCACCAACGATGAAGTTATGTGCTAGTGATTTGAATAACTTAATATTGTGGGTGTATGAAAGAGATATGGTAACAAAAGTATCCATGTAATTTAGCGTATATTGTTTTGGTAAATTTATTTTCTGTGTATTTAGAAAGATTTCTAGTTATGGAATATGTTACATTATCCGATTTGCTTTGTAGGTGGCAATTCCTAGAGTTTTGTGCATTATAATTAGTATACAGAAGGGAACTGTCTCTTGATTCCCTTGATTTTCATCATAGTTTGCGATTTTTATTACTGCCCTTTAAAATCACTGTTGCCTTTTGTACAATTTGCGAGTATATTTTCCGTTCACTTATTTTATTTGCTAGCGGCTTTGGTTCTACTAGGTTTTTAGTAGGTTTCCTTTCTAGCGGTATTCTAAAAGCGATGCCACATGCAAATGTAAAAACGGCAAATTCGTCCAGATTTTCCGTTTACTATTCCACATGAAAAAAAAATCACGGACGGCGGTTGTCGTAACATCATAAATGAAACAAAATAAATGATTTAGTTTACGACCGAAATGAAAAAAAAGGCGCGAAGAAAATCGTTCATTGGTTTCGAAACGGCGTTGACAATGTGTATTACCAGTTTCGGAAGTGGTGCAACGCCAAGTAGGAATTGGTTTGACACAGTTTCATTTACTGTGACTCCGAAAAGCTGTAATAAATAAACCTATAATAAATAAGTTGTTGAGCCACCTCTAATACAGACTGCGGAGATTTGCACTGAGGAGCCATCCCATGAGGAATTCACTAAAGCCATGCAGAGATTGAAACGAAACCGTGCACTTGGAGTGGACTGCATTAATTCGGAGCTCTTAATATTCGGAGGGGTTACTTTGTTGAACTGTATTTTCGACACTATTCGATTAGTATGGCGAACCGAAGTTATGCCTGACGAATGGAAAGTGGCCGCGATATGCCCCATCTTCAAGAAGGGAGACCGCTTGAAGTGTGAGAATTATCGCGGTATAGCTCTCCTTTGCACAGCGTACAAGATACTGTCATACATTGTATTGGATAGAATCACTCCTCTAGCGGAGGGCTTGGTTAGCGACTATCAAGGAGGATTTCGTCCGAATCGATCAGTCACCGATCAGGTCTTTTCGTTGCGGATGATTCTATCTAAATATTATGAGACATCCATCCCCGTACATCAGGTGTTCCTGGATTTCCGGCAGGCTTATGACTCGATCAATCGAGACAGTTTATGGTCTGCCCTGGAATACCTAGGAATGCCAACAAAACTGGTACGACTATGTAGGATGACAGTGACGCAGTCCCAATGCTGTGTTAAAGTTGAGAACAGGCTATCGACAAGTTTTGTAGTTAACTCGGGTGTTCGGCAGGGAGATGCTCTGTCCCCGATACTCTTTAATCTCATGTTGGAGTACATCTTTCGTAAAACTGAAACACCACAGCGTAACATCTTATATCGCCAGTCCAATCAGGTGCTTGCATATGCAGATGACATATGCGTGATTGGACTGAATAGCAACGGAGTGAAAGAAATACTTGATCCGCTTGTAGAGTTTTCAGCTTCAGTTGGACTTCAGATCAATGTGTCCAAAACAAAATACCTGATCTCTGGTTTTAGGGAAAATGGCACACCAGATTTTAGTATTGGCCACCACACGTTTGAGGGAGTGAGGAGGTTCAAATATTTGGGTTCTCTTATCATTATCATTCACAATAACAGTGTGGGTGAGGATATTAAAATGCGGCTGACAGCTGGCAGTCGTTCTTTGTATCCTCTAAGGCCACTGTTAAAATCTAAACACTTATCAAGTGCCGTGAAGCTGAAGCTTTACAAAGCGTTGATCAGGCCCGTTGTTATGTTTGGATGTGAAGGTTGGGCGCTGACGGATGAGTACGAGAGATGGCTCCTAACATTTGAGAGAAGAGTCATGCGTGTGATTTACGGCCCAAAACGCGAAATAGATGGTACCTACCGAGCTCTGTACAATATCGAGATCAGAGATCTGATGAAGATCCCCGATATTGTACATGAAATAAGTTCTCAGCGAGTACGCTGGCTCGGGCACGTTCTGCGTGCTGATCCGGAACGAATTGTGCAGCGATCTCTGAGAGCCACCATATGGTAAGCGCAGAGGTCGTTGCAGGCGACGATGGCTCCACGGTGTAGAGAACGACTTGGCCTCTTCAGATTGTCTTAGACAGTATGAAGACCATGCTCGGAATCGAAACCGCTGGAGCCGAATTGTTGACTCAGTAAGGGGCCAGTAATGGCCTTTAAAACTGTTTTAATTAATTAATAATAAGTATTTTTTAGTATAGAATTTTGACATTATTTGAGAATTATTCCCTTACATTCACAATTTTTTATTATGCCGTCCGAAATGTGTAATAAATTTCCCCACCTCAAATGCCTTTTCCCCGCATTATATGGTTTTTTTTTAAACGTCTGTTTTTTATTGAAAATTGCGTAAAGACCGTGGTCGCATGCTGTGCGTTCCACAATATATTGCAACAGTAAATGTCATGCTCTTCTAGAATTTTTACCATATCTCTCTGCGAAAGACTTCCATGGTAATATGTCAATATGTATTATTGTATTACCGCTAGGGATGGCAAAATTACCGAATTTCGGCTTTACCGGTAAATATATGAGTAAAACCGGAAACATTTTTTTTAAATATAAAAAATCTTGCATACACTGAGAAAATGGTATTTATCCATTTTAGCTTTAGCGTGTGTAAAGAGAAATAGACAGTGGGATATATAAACTGACATGCAACGAATGTGACAAATTTTATATAGGGCAAACCGGCAGAACATTCAAACAAAGATTCGACGAACATGTCCAAGAACTAAATAATACAACACCAAAGATAACATATAGGTCTAATTACGCTCAACACATGAACAACGAACAACACACCTACACTGACATGGAAACAAAACTCCGAATATTAGCGAAAATTAGCAAAGGCGACATGATGAACCGGTTCGAAGAATAGGAAATTTATCGTGAACGCAACAATCCACTACTGCTAAACGATAAATTAAACACAAAGCCTAATAAAATATATGACCTAATATTCACAACAACAAATATTATAAATCAAAACCTATATAAAGGAGTAGGTGGTACTTGAACAAATTAGTAGTAAAAATTGGAATTGGCAAAGGACGAAGTCCGAAACCGGTATTCCGGAATAAAATATAGAAATTACAATTCAAATTGCTAATATTAGAAACGAATGTAGTAACAAAAAAAAACATGCGGCGGTGGTCGAGTGGTTAGAGTGATGGACGTTGGTTTTGTAGACCCAAGTTCAAATCTCGGTTCGATCCAAACATTTCTAATTTAATTTTTCAATTCAAATTGCTAACATAAGAGACGAATGTAGGAACGAAAAAAACATGCGGCGGTGGTCGAGTGATTAGAGTGATGGACGTTGGTTTCGTAGACCCAAATTCAAATCTCGGTTCGACCCAAATAATTTTAATTTAATTTCTCTATTCAAATTGCTAATATAAAAGACGAATGTAACAACGAAAAATAACATGCGACGGTGGTTGAGTGGTTAAGAGTGATGGACGTTGGTTTCGTAGACCGAAGTTCAAATCTGGGGTGGTCAAGTTGTTAGAGTGATGGACGTTGGTTTCGTACGCCCAAGTTCAAGTCTCGGTTCGATCCAAATATTTTTAATTTAATTTCTCTATTCAAATTGCTAATATAAGAGACGAATGTAGCAACGAAAAAAACATGCGGCGGTGGTATAAGTGGTTAGAGTGATGGACGTTGGTTCTGTGGACTCAAGTTCGAGTCCAGGCGGCAGGTAAAATCCATTTTTATTTAAACTGTTTTTCAAATTAAAATTATCAGTTTTCTCCATTCAAATGTTAAGTATTAAAGATATGCATATCAGTATTGGGCGGTGGTTAAGTGGTTAGAGTGATGGCTATTGGTTTGGTGTGCCAAGGTACGATCCTTGATTCTGTGCAAAAAGAGATCTCTAATTTACAAAAATGTCTATCAATTGTTGTTCAACTTTTCAGCTTGAAATAAAATTTTTATGTGTGTCGTTCAATATGAAAATTCTTACAGAAGCGAATGAATTTTGTGAAAAAAGAAAAAGTTGTCGTTCCGAAACAATAGTCCATCACTCTAACCACTTAACCACTGTTACACATAGTGTATAGTGTATATACAAGATATACATATATCTCTCATACATACTATTTGAGTAGAGAAAATTGAAAATGGTAACAGTAGCTGTGTGGAACCAATTTATAAGAAGAAATTGAATTAAACAAATTTTTGGCCTTTAACCGAGGCTTGGCTCAGGCCGACGACACCAGCCAATGAATCTATTTCTTCACCACCGTCGTTCAATTCCTACATGTATAAATTTATTTTTTTTGTATTAAGTACTTGCATTTGAAAATTGTAACCGAAACTAAGTCCCAATTTGGAAGAGCAAATTAATTTAAAGAGTTTTGCCCCAACCGAGACTTAAACTTAAGTCTAGGAAGTTTCCTATAGTTTCCTATAGTTACTATAGTCCATCAATCTAACCACTAATCCACTGCCGTATATACTAATCCAGGTTATATCGTTCTTTAATACTTAACAATTGAATGGAGAAATTAGAAAATTATATTTTGACAGAAGAAATTAAATTAAAAAATGCTTCGCCCCGATAGAGTTTTGAACTTAAGTTCACGAAAGCAAATTCTATAATTCTATCCACTGAACCGCAGCCTCATGATATTGACTTGCTATATCCAACATTTATACTTACAATTTGAATAGGGAAATATGAAAATTTTAACAGAATATGAAATGAACTAATTTGGAAGAAGAAATTAATTTTAAAAATTTTGACTTGAACTTGTCTCTACGAATCCACAGCTCATCACTCTAACCACTACACCATCGCCGTATATACGAATCTAGGTTATCCTTCTTTAATACTTGAAAAGCAATTTAGGTAACAACGATGTAATGACGTAGTCACCAATGACACAAGAAACATTAGGTTGCAAAATGCTACTTGGGGGAGACCGTTCGAGCAACTTCAAAAATTGTACCATTCGGTCCGGATTTTAGTCTGACGGCCGGCGAAACATAATATAAGTTTTTTTAAATGAAATTGTTTCAATTTCAATAATATTTTATAACATATCATTTCATTTTTGTAGTTCTCTCGCTATGCCAAATCTGTAATTTGCAAAATGTTGTCCTTTACAGTTTGTACATTTTGAATAGATATTTTTATTCATAGGCAGTATTTTCGCATTATATTTCCGAGCCCCTTTAACGCATCTAGGCTAGAGATATCAGACCAGTGGTTGTTGGCAATAGCTCTAGTCAAACTCTCATATTAAAGGTAGCCTTTATATAGCAAACATTTTCCATGTTTTACTTATATGTATGTATACATTTAGTTTTTAAACCAACTATATAATCATCTACAATTAAATTACCTTATTTGTCTTTAAACTAAAATACACATATTGATTTACATATACATAAATTTTCTTTTATATAGTATATACATATGTATGTACATATCATATACTTTTTATTTTTCTTAGACAAATATCTTTCAATATTTGTTAAAGATTTCCATACCAAAAAAAAAATAGAATAAAAGTACATGTTTTAAAATATATTCCTATAAATAATATCAATTTTTCGTGTACGAATATAAAACACAATATATCATTGTATACCTCCTGTTGCACCAATATTCAATTTTAAATTTGTTCTACATATCATTTACCATTTCATTTCGAAGAACAAAACATTATTCTATCGATGAGTACAACAAAAATGATTTTTTTTAAGAAACTAAAGTAAATATGAAATTCAGTACCGAAATCAAACAACAAAAGATTTTTAAAAAAATTAAAGATTTTCTTTAAAATTTAAATATTTTTTGTTGAGTGATTTTTTTAAAGACGTTAAAGTATTTTTTCTTTCGGTATTGATATTTATTCTATGGTACATATAACCATTCTAATCCTTCTCGTTTAGTTTCCCTTCTTTTTTTTTGGTATTCCATTCATTGAAAAGTTCAAGTTAAAATTGAATAAATTGTTAGATGAAATTAAAAAAAACAAATAAATACTAGGAGAAAAATGGAAAACTAAAAGGAAAAATGGAAAATTTTCTGGAATTAAAGAGTGATATTTGTTTATCGTAGAATAATAGTATTTTTTTACTACATGCATACAGACATAAGTATGTATATCGAGAAATCCAACTTTGTTTTATGAAATGGGTAACCACCCGATATTCACATACCCACTCAAGATCCGGATGCCGAGAACCGAGAGAACGGTAGAAAAACAATAAAATATAATAAAATTGATGAAAATTGTAAATTGAATAGTCTCCTTATAACATGTACGTACATACATAGATACGATGATAAAATGTAAGTCCATACGAATCTATATTATCATTATACTGTAGAATGGCAATAGATTCTTATCGTTTGTGTATTAGGATATTGGTGATTTTTCATTTATTTAAATTGATAAAAATAAAATTGAAAATTTAGTCAAGTTTAGAAAAAAAAAAATATAAACGAAAAATTCGAGTGGAAAGCTATTCAGATTTATTTTACTTATTTACCTTTAATATATTGTCCTATATTACTATATACGTATGTACCTTTCGACTTATGTGTCTATAACGATTGATATATAGATTACGCTTTATCTTCGCAGAAGTGTCAATAAAATAGACGTATTTCTATTTAATTTTTTTGTTTCTATAAATAATGTTGTTATGCTATCAGTCTCGATAACAAATCGGTATATAAATATGTGTGGGATAATAAATTGATATTTTCACAAACTTCAAAACTCATTTGCTGTAGATAAAAGATTACTTTTGGTCATTCTATTCTTGTACTGACCTTTAGAATAAGGATCTGACATTTTAAGAAAGAAAACTTTTTAAAATTATTTTGAAAAAGGCGAATAAAACGCGGGTGGCGCGTGGCCTTCCCTCAATTAACCAAATATAATACAGTGAAAACCCCGAAAGCCGGAATGCCATAGGAGCGGCACTAATTTCCGGCTTTGGGGATTTTTCCGCCTCTCGGAACATTTATCTTTTACACTAAAAAAAAAAAAATTAATTTGGCGGAGAACCTTGCCCTCAAGGGTTTCCTGCGCTCAATGCCAATATTGGACCCATGAAAGTACTAAGTAATTAAAGGAAAGTTTTACTTTTTATAATTTTTTCCCTAAAAAAATGTGCAAAAAAATTTCAATAAAATTCATATTTATTTATTCAAAAAAAAAAATAGTTCAGTTTTTAACTTCAAAATAGTACAAATTTGTAATCATAAAACATTAAGGAACTGTTATTAGTAGGTAGGGGGCGATTTGGCCAGACAGACAAGTGGCTCCCCCAATTAATATAATTGGCACTGTCTGCTGACATCAACAGTATACATTTGGGGGGAATATTCCACTTAATGGGTCATGTCTCGGCTAAATCTAATACTATACATTAGGGAGAATATTCTGTTGAATGGTTCATGTCTCGGTTAAAGCTTTATTAGCTGAATGGTTCATGTCTGGGGGAATGCGTCTCTGAAATGATGGTGTTGTAGTTAGTGGAAATTTTGCTAAATTAATCGACATTTGGAGGCTATACATTTGGGTGTGGTTTGTGTTCAGAAATCTATAACAGCAAAAAGTAGAAATTGTGGTTGCTGAATTCTGCCGCATGTCTTTTAGCGAATAGGTAAGAAAATTAGTGGTGACGTGGCGCTGATAAAAAGACCATACAAACAGAACAACACAAGAAATGTTGGTTCTTTTCTTTACTTATTAAACAAGCGTTAATCGAATTTGAAAAAAAAAGAAGACATATGGCTTATAATATACGTCATCTCATCACACTTATAATATAGCAAAACGATAGCTGTCGAAAATAGTTGACGAGATGCTGATCATAATATGAAAAAACGAGAAGACTAGAAGGGTTCGTGATCTTAGTGGTATTAATGTGGTGAGGTAGGTTAAAATTATATTAAAATACAAAGTTCAAATATATCATATTAAACTCATATATCTTGCTGTGTATACCAATAGAGGAAAATGACTTAATAGTATCTTCAACCCAGATCCAAGTATCAGCAAAGTATATATTTCTGTATTCTACAAAAATTAATTGATAATGACCTGCGCAAACTATTCGACACTACAACAAGTTTTGCAAGCTCGTATTACAATAATGTCATTGAATAGTTCAAACTTCCTCATTGAGGAAACCACATTTCTATTAATTTATTGTAAAAAGTGAGTTAATGATACATTTTTAAAACATGCAGTTTGATTGTAAATAAATTTATACTTACATACATACCTACCATTCTGCTTTGCTGTCGAATATCTGGTATACTACTCGTATCTATAAAGTTGACCTCTCTATATTAAAAAAAAGATAAGTGAAAAATTAGAATAAGTTTAAGTTGTTACACACTTAAACTAAATAATGTTTATTCAACAGGAAAATAACCTACCATGATATATGATCAAATGAAAAAAAAACAAAACAAAAAAAAACTAATTAAAAACAATAAATTACGTCTGCTATATAGGATGCGTACACATCAAAAGTGAACCGACCTAATCAACGATTATGGTATAACTAAACCAAATGAACTTTAATATCGTCTTATATTTAGTAATTATTCTCTTACAATTGATATACTTAAATATGTACATGTGTATATAGAAAATTAGATTGAACGCAATAAATAAAACTAAAAAGAGAATAAAAAGTCAACGATGCAAAATTATATTATAACATCTCTTCTTATAGTATGTTTCTTTTTTCTTTTTTTTTTTGATGAGCACAATCTGAAACACGATTAAACATGATCGAAAAACTTCACGTAGACAAAACGACAAAACTAAAACGCTTAAGAACATTAACACTTTATTTGTAAATGATATTTTATAGGTGTCGATGTATTTCAGATGTTTTATTATGCTATACACATCTTTTAAAGTTTCAGATATGCGTCATTGCGTTTAACTATGGATACATGGATAGTTTAAAATACTCACAGATGTTTTTACTTTTTAAAATACATGTATTTTCATATTTGTAGATGTGTACTCGCAGAAAACAAGATCAAACGTGATTTGTGACCGTAGTTTTTTCGCTCGTGCATACTTTATTTATTAACCAGGTAGTAACTTATGATTATTAAAAATGATATACATACATATGCACATGTATGTACTGTGGCGCCAATTGCAGTAATTAAATTACCCATCTTCGTCAATTGTTGTTATTAAATTTAATCATGTAAGGTTGCGAGTTTTAATTCATGAACGATGACGTTTTGAGTAAATCAAGAACGATGACGTTTTTAAAAAATAATTTCTATTTTCAAAACAATACAGCAATAGTTTTGATTAAGATATCAATCGAAGTTTAGTGTCTTACACAACTTACACAGACTATCAAGATTAATAAAAATCACAACCTTGATTGTCTCGTGTCAAGCATTAAATATGAAATGTGGGTAATATTTACATACACTCACGTAATGGTAAATACCAATGTAAACGCTGGCTGGTAAAAATATTGAAGTGTAAACAAACTCAGTAGATATTACGAGAAAAGCTATAAAAGAACATTGTGTGGGAAGACTTAATCACTCAATATTAACACTTTGCAGTGATTAGTCGCAAGTTTTAATTAAAAGTGCTCAGTTATTAAATAGTTTTTATTGAACGAAATAAATATAATCAGAAGACTACAACGATGTCTCGTTTTGTAATTGAAAAAGATATTCAAACTGAAGTGAAACGTTTTAATGTACGGGGGCGAAAACTGGAGTTTAAAATAAAAACTGTGCCCGATAATGTGGATCCGATTGAATGGATCAAAGGAGCTGTACAGGACATAGTACACCATGCCTTGCAGCATGTTGAACCTACTGATAAAGTAGGTATAACTTTCTGTGGAGAAAGTTTTAAACAACATGGTCCGGGTTGGTTACCGTTTACTGATGCTAGCAAGCTTACTATGAATGATATTTGGGATCTTATTTCAAAAATCTTTCAGAGTAATTCTCAAGGTAACTTATTTTAATAATTTATTTAAAAAAAAAATAAGTCTAAAATTAAAAACTTACTATAAAGTTTTATAAAATTATTTCTCGTTTTTATTATAGGATTAAGTACGGATACCTTTTGCCTGGGTGTAACAACTGTACGCCTACCAATTGGGTCAGGAAACGAGCGGCGTAATAAATACAACACATTCGTTGAAGAGTGTGCTATGCGTAAAGGAATTGTAACAATAAATAACAAAGACCATTTGTGTCTTCCCCGCGCATTAGTTGTTTCAATTGCTGCGGTTAAAAAGGATCCAAACTATAAGAAAATAAGAAAAGACACCGGAAAACAACAAACGAAACTCACCGTAGAGCTGTTGTCTAATTCAGGTATCATCATTCCGGAAGAAGGCTCAGGTATCTTACAACTGCAATTATTTCAAGATTATCTAAGTGATTTTAAAATAACCGTGTATCAATGGGGTCACAAAGGGCGGGATACGGTATTTGAAGGAGAAAATAAGTTTGCAAAATATAATTTAAATCTATTATATTATAAGGGGCACTATAACGTTATAACCTCTCTAACAGCAGCTTTTTGCTGCAGCTATTTTTGTGAAAACTGCCATTACCCCTATAACAGTAAAAATAAGCATAGATGTGGTGGATCATGTCCATGTTGTCAACAATCTCCAGCATGTGCTAAACATATCTTAAATTATAAATGTACCGACTGTAATCGTAATTTTAGAGGACAAGAATGCTATGAAAAACATCTTGCTTCTGGGTCCCTTAATAGCGGAAATGTTTGCAATCAATTGAGGAAATGCATTGACTGTTTAAAATTATATAAAACCGAAAATACCCATGTATGCGGTGAAATATTTTGCAAAACATGCAATTCATATAAGCCTCAAGATCATCTATGTTTCATTAGACCAGACAAGCGTACACCACCTATGGACAAAATTTTGTTCCTGTTCTATGATTTAGAAACACGCCAAGAAACAATTATCGGTGAAAAAATTGTGAATGGAAACGTAACGCAAGTAAAACTTCACGAACCAAATTTATGTGTATTCCAACAAAGATGTAATCAATGTATCCAAGAAGATATATTGAGATGTGATAGGTGTGGAGTAAGAGAGCACGTGCTCGAAATTAAACCCATTGAAAGATTTATCGAGCACATTCTTAATCAAAGAAAACTCTTTAAAAAGATTGTAGTCATTGCTCATAATGGTCAAGCATTTGATCATCAATTCTTGTTAAAATCTTTACTTGAAAGAACTGATTTAAAACCTGAATTAATAATGAGAGGAACAAAAATTATTTTAATGAAACTAGGAAATGTAAAATTCATCGATAGTTTAAATTATTTCCCAATGAGTCTGTCCAAATTACCGAAGGCATTTGATTTGCCAAACATTTATAAAAAAGGTTATTTTCCGCATCTATTTAATACGGTAGAGAATTCAAATTATGTCGGTGTTCTCCCTGATGAAAAGTATTATAGCCCTGATACAATGAAAGCTATAGATCGTGAAACGTTTCTTAAATGGCACGGCGAAAACAGACACATGGAATTTAATCTAAAACATGATCTTGTTGACTATTGTATTAGTGACGTAAGAATTTTGGCTGAAGCATGTGTTGCATTTAGAAAAATCATGCTTGAACAGTGTAATGTATGTCCGTTTACAGAAGCCGTTACCATAGCTTCTGCATGTAACCTGGTTTTCAGGCGAAATTTCCTAAAGGAAGCATCTATTGGTATAATACCCAAGAATTGTTACAGAAATATTGACAATCAATCACAAGTGGCTATTCAATGGATGTTATGGGAGGAAAAAAAACGCGAAATCGTTATAACTCACAGCGCTAAACAGAAGGAAATAGTGTTGAAGGGGGTCAAAGTTGACGGATATTGTTCATCTACTAATCAGGTTTTCGAATTTCACGGTTGTTATTATCACGGACATCCGACGTGTTTAAAATATAATCGTGATGATCCATTATATGATAATCCAAATGATAGTATGAATCAACGTTATGAAAATACGGTATCTAAAATTGAACGTTTACGTTTGTTTGGATACGAAGTGATAGAAATGTGGGAGTGTGATTTTCATAGACAAATGAAAACTAATAAAGAGATGGATAATTTAAAAACACACAGCTTACTGATCGATACCCCTCTAGATCCACGAGATGCTTTTTATGGTGGGCGAACAGAAAATACGAGAACTTACTATAAATGTAAATCCGGCGATAAAATCAAGTACATTGATGTATGTTCTCTATATCCTTGGGTTTGCAAGGTTGGAAAATTTCCAATAGCACATCCGAAAGTATACGTTGGGAATGAGGCATGCTCTAAATTAAATTTAGAACATACGGAGGGTTTGATAAAATGTAAAATTTTACCACCACTAGAGCTATATCACCCCGTTCTCCCTATCAAACAGAATGATAAACTAATGTTTACATTGTGTTATACTTGTAGTAAAGAAAAAAATCAGAATGAGTGTGGTCATACTAATGATGACAAAGCATTAACAGGTACATGGGTTCTGGATGAAATTAGAAAGGCTCTCGAGAAGGGCTACCGAATATTAGACATCTATGAAATATGGAGTTACAATGTGGAACAATACGACCAACTAACCCAAACAGGCGGATTGTTCACTGAGATGATGAATAAATTTTTAAAAATGAAACAACAAGCTTCTGGTTGGCCTAGCAGCTGCTCCACTCAAGATAAAAAAGAAGAATATATTGAACATTTTCTGCGAAGAGAAGGAATACAACTAGAATTTGCTGAAATTGTTAACAATTCAGGGTTGAGGTCTATGGCTAAATTAATATTGAACTCATTTTGGGGTAAATTTGGGCAAAGGGAAAATCAGCCGAAAACAACAATAGTAAACCAACCTGCTGAATTGTATTCTCTGCTCATTAACCCATCTGTTGTGGTTACACATATAATTATAATAGATGAAATAAATGTAGTTGTTAACTGGGAGTATAAGACAGAAGCTGCCGTTTCTTTAGCCACTGTAAACGTCTGCATTGCAGGATATACAACTGCACATGCCCGTCTAAAACTATATAGCTATTTAGAGAAACTAGGTGACAGAGTACTGTACTGTGATACTGATTCTGTAATATATGTCAGCCGAGAAGGAGAATATGAACCACCTACTGGAGAGTTTGTGGGAGATATGACAGATGAACTAGAGTCATATGGACACGGAAGTTATATTACAGAGTTTGTATGTGGAGGTCCGAAAAACTATGCTTTCAAGATATTTAGTACAAATAACAACACAATAGAGATCGTATGTAAAGTAAAAGGCATTTGTTTAAACTATGAAGCGTCAAAACTAGTTAACTTTGAAGCAATCAAGAATATTATATTAAATTTTGACGAAAATAATAATATTCCTATTATTTCAACTAATATTCGACGCACGGAAAGATATGAAGTGATAACCTTAACAGAGGTTAAGGAGTACAGAGTTACGAGCAATAAGAGGAAGTTTTTGGAAAATTACGACTCACTGCCATATGGTCATAAAAATTGCAAAACAGGTGTATGACTTTCCCAACTTTTTTTTATTTTTTTTATTTTGTTATAGTGACCATAGTTAACATAAAATATGTATTAATTTTAAGATTTTAATGTTTCATACAATTTTAAAAATGTAAACAAAATGTAAAGCACAAGTAAAAAATAAAATTTTATAGGATAGGTCAGAAATATTAAATTAAGGGATCTGGTTTTATTTCACATTGTAAAATAGGTCGTTGCTCCCCTCGACTATAGAATTTTAATTGTGAAGGTCATCATACAAAAATAAGTAATCGGAGAGTCTCTAAATCAGATTGTTTAAATTAAAAAATAGTATTTCTTGCATACTAATAATATGTGTTGTTGTTGTTATTTTGATAAAAAAAATAAAAAATATTAGGATCTATTCCAGATGTCAAACAGAAATAGTTGTAGTATAATTTTATAATCAAGATATTTTGATATCTACTTTTGTATGATGAACTTTCATCAAATTAATTGCTATAATAATAATAATACCGAGGATTTTTACGCTGTTGTTGTTGTTTTGATTATTAATTTTAACAATTTCCGCTGGTCAAACATAAAAAGTATATAAATAGATTATTATGTCGCATTTTCTAATATTAGAAATCGCATAACCCCTTCGCGCAAATGTGAGATTAATGTAATCGTCTATGATATTTTGAATTGTTAAACTTGAAAATTGAGTTTGCAAACTGTTATATCATAATCGTTTACATCTGTATTTGTCAAAAATATAAATTTTGCTAAATTTTGCTTTTGAACATGCCTGATCGATAAAAATTTAATGTAAACGTCTATGATTTAATAAAAATTGATGTAAACGTCTATGATTTATAATGCAAATGCGGTGGGTACCGTACCCGCGCTCCGTCCCGAAGGGGACACTGCACATTACCGCATTTGCATTATAAATCATAGACGTTTACATCAATTTTTATTAAATCATAGACGTTTACATTAAATTTTTATCGATTATATAATCAAAACAACAACAACAGCGTAAAAATCCTCGGTATTATTATTATTATAGCAATTAATTTGATGAAAGTTCATCATACAAAAGTAGATATCAAAATATCTTGATTATAAAATTATACTACAACTATTTCTGTTTGACATCTGGAATAGATCCTAATATTTTTTATTTTTTTTATCAAAATAACAACAACAACACATATTATTAGTATGCAAGAAATACTATTTTTTAATTTAAACAATCTGATTTAGAGACTCTCCGATTACTTATTTTTGTATGATGACCTTCACAATTAAAATTCTATAGTCGAGGGGAGCAACGACCTATTTTACAATGTGAAATAAAACCAGATCCCTTAATTTAATATTTCTGACCTATCCTATAAAATTTTATTTTTTACTTGTGCTTTACATTTTGTTTACATTTTTAAAATTGTATGAAACATTAAAATCTTAAAATTAATACATATTTTATGTTAACTATGGTCACTATAACAAAATAAAAAAAATAAAAAAAAGTTGGGAAAGTCATACACCTGTTTTGCAATTTTTATGACCATATGGCAGTGAGTCGTAATTTTCCAAAAACTTCCTCTTATTGCTCGTAACTCTGTACTCCTTAACCTCTGTTAAGGTTATCACTTCATATCTTTCCGTGCGTCGAATATTAGTTGAAATAATAGGAATATTATTATTTTCGTCAAAATTTAATATAATATTCTTGATTGCTTCAAAGTTAACTAGTTTTGACGCTTCATAGTTTAAACAAATGCCTTTTACTTTACATACGATCTCTATTGTGTTGTTATTTGTACTAAATATCTTGAAAGCATAGTTTTTCGGACCTCCACATACAAACTCTGTAATATAACTTCCGTGTCCATATGACTCTAGTTCATCTGTCATATCTCCCACAAACTCTCCAGTAGGTGGTTCATATTCTCCTTCTCGGCTGACATATATTACAGAATCAGTATCACAGTACAGTACTCTGTCACCTAGTTTCTCTAAATAGCTATATAGTTTTAGACGGGCATGTGCAGTTGTATATCCTGCAATGCAGACGTTTACAGTGGCTAAAGAAACGGCAGCTTCTGTCTTATACTCCCAGTTAACAACTACATTTATTTCATCTATTATAATTATATGTGTAACCACAACAGATGGGTTAATGAGCAGAGAATACAATTCAGCAGGTTGGTTTACTATTGTTGTTTTCGGCTGATTTTCCCTTTGCCCAAATTTACCCCAAAATGAGTTCAATATTAATTTAGCCATAGACCTCAACCCTGAATTGTTAACAATTTCAGCAAATTCTAGTTGTATTCCTTCTCTTCGCAGAAAATGTTCAATATATTCTTCTTTTTTATCTTGAGTGGAGCAGCTGCTAGGCCAACCAGAAGCTTGTTGTTTCATTTTTAAAAATTTATTCATCATCTCAGTGAACAATCCGCCTGTTTGGGTTAGTTGGTCGTATTGTTCCACATTGTAACTCCATATTTCATAGATGTCTAATATTCGGTAGCCCTTCTCGAGAGCCTTTCTAATTTCATCCAGAACCCATGTACCTGTTAATGCTTTGTCATCATTAGTATGACCACACTCATTCTGATTTTTTTCTTTACTACAAGTATAACACAATGTAAACATTAGTTTATCATTCTGTTTGATAGGGAGAACGGGGTGATATAGCTCTAGTGGTGGTAAAATTTTACATTTTATCAAACCCTCCGTATGTTCTAAATTTAATTTAGAGCATGCCTCATTCCCAACGTATACTTTCGGATGTGCTATTGGAAATTTTCCAACCTTGCAAACCCAAGGATATAGAGAACATACATCAATGTACTTGATTTTCTCGCCGGATTTTCTCGCCGTGGATCTAGAGGGGTATCGATCAGTAAGCTGTGTGTTTTTAAATTATCCATCTCTTTATTAGTTTTCATTTGTCTATGAAAATCACACTCCCACATTTCTATCACTTCGTATCCAAACAAACGTAAACGTTCAATTTTAGATACCGTATTTTCATAACGTTGATTCATACTATCATTTGGATTATCATATAATGGATCATCACGATTATATTTTAAACACGTCGGATGTCCGTGATAATAACAACCGTGAAATTCGAAAACCTGATTAGTAGATGAACAATATCCGTCAACTTTGACCCCCTTCAACACTATTTCCTTCTGTTTAGCGCTGTGAGTTATAACGATTTCGCGTTTTTTTTCCTCCCATAACATCCATTGAATAGCCACTTGTGATTGATTGTCAATATTTCTGTAACAATTCTTGGGTATTATACCAATAGATGCTTCCTTTAGGAAATTTCGCCTGAACACCAGGTTACATGCAGAAGCTATGGTAACGGCTTCTGTAAACGGACATACATTACACTGTTCAAGCATGATTTTTCTAAATGCAACACATGCTTCAGCCAAAATTCTTACGTCACTAATACAATAGTCAACAAGATCATGTTTTAGATTAAATTCCATGTGTCTGTTTTCGCCGTGCCATTTAAGAAACGTTTCACGATCTATAGCTTTCATTGTATCAGGGCTATAATACTTTTCATCAGGGAGAACACCGACATAATTTGAATTCTCTACCGTATTAAATAGATGCGGAAAATAACCTTTTTTATAAATGTTTGGCAAATCAAATGCCTTCGGTAATTTGGACAGACTCATTGGGAAATAATTTAAACTATCGATGAATTTTACATTTCCTAGTTTCATTAAAATAATTTTTGTTCCTCTCATTATTAATTCAGGTTTTAAATCAGTTCTTTCAAGTAAAGATTTTAACAAGAATTGATGATCAAATGCTTGACCATTATGAGCAATGACTACAATCTTTTTAAAGAGTTTTCTTTGATTAAGAATGTGCTCGATAAATCTTTCAATGGGTTTAATTTCGAGCACGTGCTCTCTTACTCCACACCTATCACATCTCATCTTCTTGGATACATTGATTACATCTTTGTTGGAATACACATAAATTTGGTTCGTGAAGTTTTACTTGCGTTACGTTTCCATTCACAATTTTTTCACCGATAATTGTTTCTTGGCGTGTTTCTAAATCATAGAACAGGAACAAAATTTTGTCCATAGGTGGTGTACGCTTGTCTGGTCTAATGAAACATAGATGATCTTGAGGCTTATATGAATTGCATGTTTTGCAAAATATTTCACCGCATACATGGGTATTTTCGGTTTTATATAATTTTAAACAGTCAATGCATTTCCTCAATTGATTGCAAACATTTCCGCTATTAAGGGACCCAGAAGCAAGATGTTTTTCATAGCATTCTTGTCCTCTAAAATTACGATTACAGTCGGTACATTTATAATTTAAGATATGTTTAGCACATGCTGGAGATTGTTGACAACATGGACATGATCCACCACATCTATGCTTATTTTTACTGTTATAGGGGTAATGGCAGTTTTCACAAAAATAGCTGCAGCAAAAAGCTGCTGTTAGAGAGGTTATAACGTTATAGTGCCCCTTATAATATAATAGATTTAAATTATATTTTGCAAACTTATTTTCTCCTTCAAATACCGTATCCCGCCCTTTGTGACCCCATTGATACACGGTTATTTTAAAATCACTTAGATAATCTTGAAATAATTGCAGTTGTAAGATACCTGAGCCTTCTTCCGGAATGATGATACCTGAATTAGACAACAGCTCTACGGTGAGTTTCGTTTGTTGTTTTCCGGTGTCTTTTCTTATTTTCTTATAGTTTGGATCCTTTTTAACCGCAGCAATTGAAACAACTAATGCGCGGGGAAGACACAAATGGTCTTTGTTATTTATTGTTACAATTCCTTTACGCATAGCACACTCTTCAACGAATGTGTTGTATTTATTACGCCGCTCGTTTCCTGACCCAATTGGTAGGCGTACAGTTGTTACACCCAGGCAAAAGGTATCCGTACTTAATCCTATAATAAAAACGAGAAATAATTTTATAAAACTTTATAGTAAGTTTTTAATTTTAGACTTATTTTTTTTTTAAATAAATTATTAAAATAAGTTACCTTGAGAATTACTCTGAAAGATTTTTGAAATAAGATCCCAAATATCATTCATAGTAAGCTTGCTAGCATCAGTAAACGGTAACCAACCCGGACCATGTTGTTTAAAACTTTCTCCACAGAAAGTTATACCTACTTTATCAGTAGGTTCAACATGCTGCAAGGCATGGTGTACTATGTCCTGTACAGCTCCTTTGATCCATTCAATCGGATCCACATTATCGGGCACAGTTTTTATTTTAAACTCCAGTTTTCGCCCCCGTACATTAAAACGTTTCACTTCAGTTTGAATATCTTTTTCAATTACAAAACGAGACATCGTTGTAGTCTTCTGATTATATTTATTTCGTTCAATAAAAACTATTTAATAACTGAGCACTTTTAATTAAAACTTGCGACTAATCACTGCAAAGTGTTAATATTGAGTGATTAAGTCTTCCCACACAATGTTCTTTTATAGCTTTTCTCGTAATATCTACTGAGTTTGTTTACACTTCAATATTTTTACCAGCCAGCGTTTACATTGGTATTTACCATTACGTGAGTGTATGTAAATATTACCCACATTTCATATTTAATGCTTGACACGAGACAATCAAGGTTGTGATTTTTATTAATCTTGATAGTCTGTGTAAGTTGTGTAAGACACTAAACTTCGATTGATATCTTAATCAAAACTATTGCTGTATTGTTTTGAAAATAGAAATTATTTTTTAAAAACGTCATCGTTCTTGATTTACTCAAAACGTCATCGTTCATGAATTAAAACTCGCAACCTTACATGATTAAATTTAATAACAACAATTGACGAAGATGGGTAATTTAATTACTGCAATTGGCGCCACAGTACATACATGTGCATATGTATGTATATCATTTTTAATAATCATAAGTTACTACCTGGTTAATAAATAAAGTATGCACGAGCGAAAAAACTACGGTCACAAATCACGTTTGATCTTGTTTTCTGCGAGTACACATCTACAAATATGAAAATACATGTATTTTAAAAAGTAAAAACATCTGTGAGTATTTTAAACTATCCATGTATCCATAGTTAAACGCAATGACGCATATCTGAAACTTTAAAAGATGTGTATAGCATAATAAAACATCTGAAATACATCGACACCTATAAAATATCATTTACAAATAAAGTGTTAATGTTCTTAAGCGTTTTAGTTTTGTCGTTTTGTCTACGTGAAGTTTTTCGATCATGTTTAATCGTGTTTCAGATTGTGCTCATCAAAAAAAAAAAGAAAAAAGAAACATACTATAAGAAGAGATGTTATAATATAATTTTGCATCGTTGACTTTTTATTCTCTTTTTAGTTTTATTTATTGCGTTCAATCTAATTTTCTATATACACATGTACATATTTAAGTATATCAATTGTAAGAGAATAATTACTAAATATAAGACGATATTAAAGTTCATTTGGTTTAGTTATACCATAATCGTTGATTAGGTCGGTTCACTTTTGATGTGTACGCATCCTATATAGCAGACGTAATTTATTGTTTTTAATTAGTTTTTTTTTGTTTTGTTTTTTTTTCATTTGATCATATATCATGGTAGGTTATTTTCCTGTTGAATAAACATTATTTAGTTTAAGTGTGTAACAACTTAAACTTATTCTAATTTTTCACTTATCTTTTTTTTAATATAGAGAGGTCAACTTTATAGATACGAGTAGTATACCAGATATTCGACAGCAAAGCAGAATGGTAGGTATGTATGTAAGTATAAATTTATTTACAATCAAACTGCATGTTTTAAAAATGTATCATTAACTCACTTTTTACAATAAATTAATAGAAATGTGGTTTCCTCAATGAGGAAGTTTGAACTATTCAATGACATTATTGTAATACGAGCTTGCAAAACTTGTTGTAGTGTCGAATAGTTTGCGCAGGTCATTATCAATTAATTTTTGTAGAATACAGAAATATATACTTTGCTGATACTTGGATCTGGGTTGAAGATACTATTAAGTCATTTTCCTCTATTGGTATACACAGCAAGATATATGAGTTTAATATGATATATTTGAACTTTGTATTTTAATATAATTTTAACCTACCTCACCACATTAATACCACTAAGATCACGAACCCTTCTAGTCTTCTCGTTTTTTCATATTATGATCAGCATCTCGTCAACTATTTTCGACAGCTATCGTTTTGCTATATTATAAGTGTGATGAGATGACGTATATTATAAGCCATATGTCTTCTTTTTTTTTCAAATTCGATTAACGCTTGTTTAATAAGTAAAGAAAAGAACCAACATTTCTTGTGTTGTTCTGTTTGTATGGTCTTTTTATCAGCGCCACGTCACCACTAATTTTCTTACCTATTCGCTAAAAGACATGCGGCAGAATTCAGCAACCACAATTTCTACTTTTTGCTGTTATAGATTTCTGAACACAAACCACACCCAAATGTATAGCCTCCAAATGTCGATTAATTTAGCAAAATTTCCACTAACTACAACACCATCATTTCAGAGACGCATTCCCCCAGACATGAACCATTCAGCTAATAAAGCTTTAACCGAGACATGAACCATTCAACAGAATATTCTCCCTAATGTATATTGTATAGTATTAGATTTAGCCGAGACATGACCCATTAAGTGGAATATTCCCCCCAAATGTATACTGTTGATGTCAGCAGACAGTGCCAATTATATTAATTGGGGGAGCCACTTGTCTGTCTGGCCAAATCGCCCTCCTACCTACTGTTATTTTCCAAATTCTTAAAATTATGTTTATGTTATATTTACGTGATAATGATAACAAATAAAATGTGTAAAATGATACACAACCCGAAATTATTTTTTAAAAAAGTCCAAAATTTTTTTCCTCTGTTGCGCTTTTAGTTCAGCGTAGTCCATCTTCAACGCGCTTACTTTTTTGAAAAAATCAGAATTTCCCAACTGAGAAGAAAATCGAGCTAAATTCTTTAAGCTCTCTACAACGTCTTGTGGTTTAATTTCTCTTTCATCATCCGTATCATCAGCTTCTGAATTCACAACTATCGCAGGATCATCATCAGCTGGATTAGCTCTAGTCTGAATATCACCATAATCTTTCTTAGTTTCGACCATAATATTCAAAATTTCATCCATATCAGAAAATTCCGTTTCGACCTCCTTATCAAACTCCACAAATAGTGTTGCGCTGCATACAGCTGACCCACACGCTGTCTGGATTAAATTCTGTATTTCAATCAGAGGGGAGTAGATTGCATCTTCAACTTCTTCCATCACTTCGTCAAACGGAAACCCACAGTTAAGAAAACATTTGGTTACCGTTGATGATTGAATTTTTTTTATGGCAGATTTTAATTATTCAATGGCGTCTAATAAAGATATTTTTTTCGTCAGCTCTGTCGCACTGCTACAGTTTTCCATCTCGATCAATAAATGTTGAAGCATGAGCTTTCGATATTGCACTTTAAGTGCGGCAATAATACCATTGTCTAGAGGCTGCAATTTAGAAGTAGTGTTCGGTGGCAGAAAAACCAATTTAACATTGGAAAGTCCTCCATCAAAATGTGATGACGCGTTATCGAGAAAAAGTAAAATTTTTCGGTTATCCTTTTTCATTTTTTTATTCAAAGCAGTCAAATATTCGTTGAAAATGGTACCGGTCATCCAAGCCTTTTTGTTCGAGAAATAATCCACCACCAACTTATTTTTATTCAAATTTTTAAAGCAACGTGGACGACTAGCTTTCCCGATAACCAGCGGCTGAAGTATAGATCCGTCCCCAAAAACCGTAAGCATCATAGTCACACGTTCTTTGGACATTTTACCTTCGGCACAATTATCTTTTGCTGATGAAAGCGACTTATTGGGCAGCATGCGAAAGAAAAATGCTGTCTCATCGCAGTTGGCTACATCGCAAGGTTGGTAACCCTCACAAACACCTCTCAGTTTTGATTTCCACATGGCAACGGCGTCCTCATCCACATCGTTTGCTTCACCACATATTCGTTTGAAACTGATGTTAAATCTCGTGCGAAAACTTCGAAGCCATCCGTTAGACGCTTTGAACGTCGAATTTCCAGTTATCTCCGCGATAACCTTCGCTTTGGCCTGCAAAACTGGCCCAGAGATTGGGAAGTTTTTGGCTCTGGCTACACAGAACCAGTCGAATAAGATTTTATTCAACTCAGCATTTTCACATTCTCGCCATTTCTTTGATTGTTGGCCAACTTTATTAATTGAAGAATCATAACGTTCTTTGATGTCAATTTTATTTTGCGGTTTCAAGCACTCGTAGATTTGGGTTTTACCGCAATTGAAATGGGCAACGATTTCTTTTACACTTTCCCCTTTTTCGTGTAAAATAATTGCATCGTACTTCTGCTTTAGTGTAAGGTTTTTTATTTTTCCTGACATATTTTATTCATAAAAACACTAAAAAAAGTAAAAACACAATTTCATAATCACAAATAAAATGTTGAAATAAAAAAAACTTCTAAAATCACCTTTAAATGGAAATGTATTTATGTATGTAAAATAATCCAATAAATTCACTCGCTCGATTATGTTTTTATAAAAATAAAATTTCTAATGACAGCCGTCCGTTTTGAGTAAGCAATTGACGAAATATGTATAAAATGAAAAAAAAAAACTAAGAAACAGATGAATAAAGTAAAAAAACAAAATGTGATTTCGGGTACTTTCCCTAAATGTATAGTGCATACAGCTTTTCAGTATGAATAAATCTATTCATACTACATATCAAAATGAAATAAAAATCAAGCACCTGTACCTCGATTTTGTTGCGTTTTTGAGACTATGAGACTAGGAGCAAAATCTTCTATATTATACAAGTCCAACTATACAAAATTTAAAGAGACAAACCGACTTTTTTATATTAGTGTTAGTTGTGTACGTACATGCCTCAAATTTGAAAAATTAACAAACACAAATATACTATGTTTTGCATTTTACTATGGAATATGACAAACTGCAACGTTGTATAATAATATGAATATCTATTTGAATAAAATATATCAATCAACACTAATACATACAAAAAACGACGACTTTTTTCATTTTTTGACTATTTTGTTATGCACAAATAGATCACAATGGAACACACCATTGCCGTCTATTGCACCAATACTGAGGTCGAAAAAAGTCGGTTTTGGCAATAATCTGTGTGTGCCTATGTAGATAGTTGGACTTGTTAATATAGAAGATTTTGCTAGGAGACAAAACCAACACAAATGTACTTCAAGCCTGATTGTCACCAATATTATTTAATTTACTATGCGCTTATACTTGAAAGTATTGGTGATCGATACACTATACAAATGAGTGAGAATTTACGTAAAAATTTTAGTCAAAACAAAACCAACGAATTGTGCAGAGAAAATATGGTATAGAAATATGGAAAACCAACATAATATTCTCTTTTAAATAATAGATTATATACGTTAGTACATTGTTGGTTATTCCTTAACTTTATTACATTATAAAATTTGTAGAGAAACATTTTGTGTGCTGCTCCTGTTGCTTAATTTTTGTTTTAAATAAATTAAGGTGAAGTAATTAAGGTTTGAAAATCGTTAAATGATTTAAAAAAATTAATTTCATGATCTCAGAAAGAGTTACAAAAAGAAAGAAAGCAAACGTACTAACAAACTTTATTTTAACAAGAGAACGAAAATAAAAAAAAACGTAATTTATAATGAATTTATTATTTAATTTGGTGTGATGAGAGTATTTTTATTCTATTTTCGCACTAACACTTTCAAGTATAAGCTATTAAATGTAAGAGGGTATCTGTGTTCTCACTGTCTGAATCAGGCTTGTAGTACATTTGTGTTGGTTTTGTAGGAGAGTAAAAATAATAATATTAGTGAGTATGTGTGTATTAGTGCGCAAGCGCTTTTCTATTTGTTTTGTATTTTATTTTGACATCGTCACGTCATTTTAAATTTAATTCAGTAAAGTCAAACGTATTACATAAAATTCAAATTTATAAAAGGTTTAGTAAATTTAATTATACAAATAAATAATTTATAAATTTATTTATATTAATAAAAACTTTTATATTAATTTAATTAAAATACATTTTTCATATAAAATATGAGTGGTATTATTCCAATTTTATATTATGACCGTAAAATAAAAACGAGACGGTACAATATTTATTTGCGTGATACATTGGATCCTTTTAACATATCCGATAGATGGTGAGTTAATTATAACTTCAAATCATTTAATTTATTTCACTAATTTCACTATATATTGTATACAATTTTATTTTTCAGTTGTTTTGATAATTATCGTATGCCAAAACATTTAGTTCATACCTTAATTAGTGATATCCGGCCATTTATTGATGAAAGTGACAACCCTGTGAGTGCCACTTCATTTAGAGGTATTGGCAACATTAAATTTTTATGCCAGTGGAAGCCACCAACGTCGTGTTGGGTTAGACGCATTTGCCGTGATGAGCCAATCAAAAATCTCATATTGCATATCAAAGATAAGCAAAGTGATTGGGACTCAATTGATCCATGGCCATATCCGCTTCCCAACATCTTTAATAGAGGCTAATAATAATAAAGAAGCATTTCATGCGAAATACGGTGTACCCGGCATAGTGGGATTAATAGATTGCACCCACATAGCAATAGCCAACATTAACAAATTAAATGAATATGCGTATAAAAGGCTTCCATTCTATTAATACTCAAATGGTAATTATAAAATTAATATGAATAATTTGATGAATTATTGAATAATTTTTTTCAACGCATGTTGAAACCTTACATGATGGTTCCAATCCGAAGGCCATCAACACAAAGAGAGATTAATTTTAATATTGTACACGCAACAATAAGAAGCGGAATTGAGCGTTGTTTTGGCATTTTAAAAAGCCGATTTAGATGCCTTAAACGTGCTTCGGGACACCTACACTACAGCCACGAGAGAGCTGCAAACATTATTGCGTCTTGTGCAGTATTGCACAACATTTTATTAGACCATAATTATCCTATTGATGACATAGTAGAAGACGAAATTATTCCTTTAAATAATGCGGTGGAAAACGAAAATTCTGGAGATATGAATCGCCAATTTTTGGCAAATTATATAGAAGAAAGGGGCATTAGAATTTAAAAAAAATATTTAAATAAAACAAACTTTTAAACAATTTTGTTGCATTATGCGTTATATATATTTGTATTTAATTGAAAAAAATAAATTAAAAAAATTCAAAAATATAAATATTATTTATATGGGGTCCCTCCGCTGCAGTAATGTCCTTATGTCTTTTAAAACAGCCAGGGTTTCCTCCTGTATCCTTAATGACCGGATCACCGAAGTAACCGCAACGCTTCGCTGTTGAATAAAATATAATAAATAGGTTAAATAATAATCCAATACAATTATATATATTACTTACACTTACACTTCTCGGGTAGGTAACCCGATATCGTTGGACTCTTGCTGGCAGTATTCCTTGAATATGAGCTCTTGATCGCTGCGTTTCCGGATTGCTTCTGCGCTGAGCTGGTGCCTGTTGTGGTCCTGTAAAGTCTAATGTGGCAGGTGAGGATGTTGTGGGAGATAACCACTCCTCAGTCATCGGGTCAGTTTCTTGTGTATCTTACAATGTTTCTGATACATCTTCTACTTGTTGTCTTCCGGTCTTACTGTTATTGTAGAAACATTTGTTTCTGGTCCCTAAAGAAATTTAATAATAAATATATATTTTAGAATATCTAATTCATAAACATATAGTTCATTGAAATAAAACTTACAATTCCGAAATCTCCAACAACTGTTGACCCGTCTAAATTTTGTAATCCAAAAATAGATATTAGCCTATTTTCTTCGATGGTTAAATTTAATTCCTCCCCCAGTCTCGTGTTGGACCGCACGATGCCTGTTTAGTTTTTTTTAAATATTTTTTTTAAAATCTTGCCAAGCCTAAAATATGAATATAAAATTTAAACAAAGTTTTATTTATTATTAAAGTATCCTATCATAATTACCCTTTTCCACTGTTCCACACTTCTTGTGACAGGCGATAACAAATTTAGGTTGGAGGCAATTTCCCTCCACATCTCTATTCTTCTTTGGTTACCGCCTGCCTCACCAAATCCAAATAGAATATGGGTATTGTCCTCTACCATATCTAATAGCATAGCTTTTTGTTGAGTTGTTATTCGATTCTGAAAATATACATAATGGTGATATTTTAAAAAATATAATTAATAAAGCCGCATATATTTGTGTATATATAACATAAAGAAAAAAATACTTAAATAATATTTGGAATGATTTATTGTGCAGAATAATATACCGCACTATCCATTCAAAATTTTCGTTTTAAAAACTTTGACACAATTGAACAACAACACACACTTATGTATATGTAGTTAATGGATAATGCGGTATATGTAAATCTACACAATACGTATTTAGATTTATAGAAATATTAAACATTTACAAATAAATTAATATTTTAATATCACTACACAAACAAAAACTATATAATATAATATAATATATAATA
This sequence comes from Tipula unca, assembly GCA_951394425.1. NCBI lineage: Eukaryota > Metazoa > Arthropoda > Insecta > Diptera > Tipulidae > Tipula > Tipula unca. The sequence continues at coordinate 92,563,221 of OX596380.1, forward strand.
TGTTACACAAATAAATGAGGTATATAATATATTTCACAAATTAAATTTAATCTTACCATTTTGCTTCAACGTAAATGTCATTTCAAATTCAAATTCTCCGTGTCAAAAGCATGAGAAAACGGAGTGTAAGCACCAACAATTTTTGTATTTGTTTACCGATTTTTACCGGTTCGACAATTTTGCGAGAACATTGCGCGTTTATTTTTTGTAATTTTGTAATTTTTTGGTAGCTAATCCTGCTAGAAATATTTGTTTTATTCTGGCGGTTGTTAAGGTAATTCAGGTCTCTTAAATACATACTAAATATTTTTACAGAATAAATTCAAAAATATAAAAATAGATTTCTGACTAAAATATGATCTCAGTTCATAAACTTACAAACCAGAATGAATAGATGTTCCAGAATGAGCAACTTAGTTATGGTAATTAAAATAGTAATTTAGTTATGGACATATACTGAATATTGCTACTCTTAATATTTGCCCCAAATCATTTGACTCTCGAAGATATAGATTGCAGATTTTGAATTGCTGAATTATAATATATCGGGTGTTGGGTTTCGCACAGACGAGGGAGAAACGAGTTCATGTCTTTTTTTTATGTTTAAATTTGGACACTGGTTCGGTTATTCGAAATCATTTCTTTTATTGCGATCTTGTTTGTCTGCGTCACTCGCTACTATCTCTCGTTGTGAGATAGAATAAATGTGATAGACCATAAAATAATTCTAATTTCTTGAGATCGCAATAGACATGGCAATGTCGTATAAACGAGAGAGTCTACAAATTTATTTGTTAAAATGATGTTAAAATAAGACGTCTTATCGCTCTCATCCATCTGTGGAAACCCCAGTACAGATCCTAAAAGATTTGATAAATGTAACTCGACGTATATACAGCTGATCGGGCATTTATTTATTTAAATGATAACTTATAGAACAGCTCTTTTGCATTTATTTATGCAATTAGTGCTGACATTTTACAAGAAGATTTTGATTATAATTCGATTTTGTTTTCGATCCTATCTATTCATAGGTTTCATCCTTTGAACAGATCTGTATTTATCGATGAAATCAATAATCTGGCATCAAATAAAAATTGTATACTAATATTTAGGGTATAAATATCAATCTATTTGTGTTTACCTTCATATTTTGATGATTATATATTTATGATGAAGCTTAATGGTCTTCTGCAGTCAAAAAATACTACAACGTGGCTAGACTTTAGTTTCGTATCTGATATTCATCTTCTACATATCAAGTTTTATTGTATGACATCTATTTTTATTGTGCCTTCTAAAGTTTCCCATTAAAATTTCACATCTATCAAATTGAAATGTAACTTCAAAAAAATGAATTATTTCAATTTTTTTTAAATCCACTTTTAAGTATAGTAACACCTTTTAAAATTACACATTGGAAACACTTCACCGGTTACAGTTAAACTCAAAAATAGAATCATCAATTATTTGATTACTCATGATTTGACAAACAAATTAAATTTAAAAGTAAACTTAAATTATTTTCATTAAACGGAAATCAATTTCCGATATGAAAATATACGGTTGTCAAAGTTAAATAAAACCTAAATATAGTTGTTTTAAAAATTAATTTGTTCAAACCGTTAAATAAATGTACATAAAAGAAATGATAATACAATGTTAAAGAATTGCGATATTGTTAAACTTTGTATAATTATCTAAGTTCCATAATCAGACAACTGTATATTTTATCAGCTGCGTACTCTGTGGAAGTTCTAAATAAAAATTATTTTCTCTTTGATGAAATTAAAATAAGTTCTAAATTATCATAAAGTTTAGTTTGTTTGAAGATACCGCCCCATTGTGCTAGAATTTATCAAATTTTTATTTTATTTTTATTATTTAAAAAAATATATTAGAATTGTTCTTAATCCATAACGATTTGTGGCCTTTATTTCAGTCCTTACTTGTTCAGAGATTTTTATAGACATTTATTTTTGTGCAAAGTAATAAAATCTATGTCTATCGTTAACTTGAATCATTCGAATGCCACTGTCAGTAATAATTTAAGAAATGATTTACAATAAAATTTATAAAACTCGTTTTTAATGTTAGCTTATATAATCTGCAATAATCTACCTAGTAGATTTTACAATTTGTTGAAAACTCAATTCATTTACGTCTTGGTTCAATTACTTAATTCTATTTAGCTGATCACAAGATTTGTTGCATTTTCAGGTCTTTAGTTTAATATTATTCTTTTAATTTTTTATTTCTCAAAAATTTACCTTTATATAGGTTTTCGTTTTGTTATTACATTTTATAAATAAACACTGGATTGTAGCAACCCATCGAATGTAAATTTAATTAAATAATTAAATCTACACGAGGGGAGTTCAATAAGTTCGGTAAATCTAAATCATAAACGGTAAATTTTATTCAAAAACATTTTAATTTTTCAATATAATCTTCACCCACGCAAATGAACTTATTACGCTTAATTCAAAATAAAATGATTTATCTTGTTCTTTAAAATATTCTATTCTCATTTAAAATGTTCTTTAAAATATAAGGTGGATGCGGTGTTTCATTGAACTTGCATTGATCTCGTAAGGCTTGTTGTGGAACATTCGACTTATGAACTGGTGCATTGTCCTGCAAAAGCAATCTTTTTTGTTTGATTTGACCTCGACGTTTTCCCCTGATAGGATTTTTCAATTTATTCAAAAGATCCGCGTAATGAGCCCCTGTTGTTGTGGTCTTATGAGGTAACTAGTCAATCATCAAAATTCCATCAGCATCCCAAAATTATTGCCATTATCTTACCAGTAGATGGTTGAACATTTAACTTTATCGGTGGTGGATCCTCGTTTCATCACCGGTGACTATTTGGTTTATAAATTTAACCCGATCGTCTTCTCTCATTTCTAAAATTACCTTAAAATTACAAATAATTAAACTCGATATTTTTTTTGGTCCATAGGCAACATTTGGGGAACCCATCTTGCACTATTTATGATAGCTTAAGATGATTGTGTAAAATTGTGCTACCACTGTCAATAGATATATTTAAAATTACACTTAATTTTGAAATATAGTGATTTGCCTGTCTACCAATATTAGATCCTCGATTAAAATGACGATTTCGTGAGTAACAGCGTCTGCCGGTCTTTCGCTGCGGGGGTGATATTCCAGCGACTCTAAATTGTTTGAGCAGACGGACCCACTTCGATATTATTTTATAAGACGGACTAGTTTCTCCGTAAACATTTTTCATTATTTTAGATATACTTAGAAGCATTATTTTCCTTTACAAGTGAACTTAATCACTGCGCGATTTTCAATATTTTCCATATTTTTAAATTTTCAAAACGAGTAAGTATTAAATCACTCACAGAAATTAAACGAAACAATTGATTTGCATGAAATTTGTTTTTTTTCGGTGGAATAAATAGTTTCATTAAAAAAAAACGTTTAATCCCGTTATTTCATAGATTTACCGAAATTATAGAACTCCCCTCGTATGCAGTTTTCAATTTTGAATGTTTCAAATTTGTATTGTTTATCGACATTTTAGATTTTTAAATTTCGATTTTTTTCCTATAATTGTGAATTGTTAAATTTTGGAATTTTCGACTCGTTGCATCTACATCGGTCGTCGACTCAAATAAATATATCCACCAAAAAAAGTTACATACGCCATAGCGAGTATCGAATTATCGATTCTTACCAGACCATGCTTTGTAGTTGCGAATCTAACCATTCGACTAACGAGGATTGTACGTGAGTATGTTTAACGTTCGGCATAATAGTCACATATAATAATACTAATTATTACGGTAATTAAAATATTAAACAAAATGCATCTATAAAAAATGGAAAAGAGCAACTACCTGTGCTGGGATGTTCTATCATCACTTCGATTCGCTTCGATAGACATTTGTGTCTCTTTTTTTACGAACAAAATTGTGCTCCATTGCGTTTTTTGAATTACGTTTTGTCTATTGCGATCTCAGCCTGTTAGAATAAATTTGCAAACTATCTCTTTTTCCTCTTTACACTTGCCATCGAAAATAAAAATATTGGTGATATTTTATCGAATGAATTTATAGAAATAGAAGCGAGTAGGCTATGATCACAATATAAATTGCGAAATAGAATACAATTTTGTTCGTAAAAAAAGAGACAAAAATGTCTATCGAAGCGAATCTAAGTGATGATAGAACATCCCAGCACTGAGTGAAATATTAGAATATACACGCAGTATGCACACACATAAATTAAATTTCCTACACACGGTTTTGGATCGTGTTTTTTCATAAAAATTGTACAAGTTGAAAAGAGATGTGCGAATACAAAAGATCGGCAAACTAATATACATATTTACAATAGGTGGATCAAAATTAAGAACTAGTTTCATACATTTACGGAAGGCGCAGAAAGTTAGTAATGATTTATACCTTATGGGGTAACATGCAAACTTTTTCTTTTACTCACACATATTGGCGCTTTTATTAGTGATTTTCGAAAATTTCATTTTTTTGTTCATCTTAAGTAATCTGTATATGTTAATTTGTGGTTGTACTCGGCTCAAATATTTTCTAACAAACTAAAAGCAACGTCATAACATTAAATATATCGTGCAAATTGTATAATCTTAAGAATTTATTAATTGTTACATAACCTCAAACAATTCTTAAGTGAATACAATAATGATAATATTAATTTTATGATGAGGTATGTACGGGAATAACCTTAATCATTACGACAAAACTAACAAAATTTATAAAAATCCAATTAGAAATAAAAACACTTAAGAACAAATTACGTCACCGCTAAAGGAGTAAGGATTTTGTTTTAATTTGTGTACACAATTTTTTTTTTTTTTTGAAAATAGTTTTTTTTTATTACTTTAAAAAAAATTACTTTACTCTTTTTTTAATTACATAATCTTAAGGCCAATAAGCAATTTTATTCTAACTTAAATTACTACGTTTTACTGAAATTTAACGGTTAAATTACGGAGTACATCATCCATCGATGTACTCAGTAATTTTGATATTTATTATTTGATCGCGCTAGATAAAGATTTATTTTAACTGTTTTAACACTAACTCAAAAGGCTTTACTCTTTTGAGCCTTCTAACTATGTAAATCCGTATTATCCAGTAGCTGTATGGCCTCTTTATTAACTTGGTGAAGTAACCGTTGTTCATGACTTCTAGCAAATTTCATAATTTCGGTTTTGATATATGAAATATTTTTGAAAAATCGATCAGGTCAGGTATTTTTCTGGGTCAGTTCTTATCCGTTTTCTTTAATGGCAATCAGTATTTTCTTTCCTTTAGTTGTAGTTAATCTAGAACCCCAGTGTCCTCTTCGCATTGAAGTCACCAACTACCTTTTTCCCAGACGCTTGAAGAACTCTGAGTATTATGTTTGTTTTTAATAGAATGTCTTGGTGGACAGTACAATCCTGCCACAATAATAGAAAAATTCTTGAGTTTTATATAAACCACTGTGGCTTGAATTTTTTCTTTTTCATACTTTGCTTCTTTAAAATGTTGGATATTTTTTTTATGATGACTGCACTTCCTCCTCTGGCTGAATTATCTGGATGAATAGTGTGATATACGCAATAGCCTTTAAAATTTGTATCCGAAATAAGACACACATCTATATTGTCAATGTCGAGGACTGCTTGTAGTTCTTGCTGATGCCGGAGCAAACCATTAGTATTCCATAACATTATTTTCATTGTGCTGTTCATTTCTGTGCGGATTTAGGTTTATTGACTACGCTTCTCGTTGCTTCGGCATATGTAACACGTTCAGTTCTTAGTTGGCTGCCAAATTGTTACCCATTGTCTTGTTATGTTTAGAGTTTTATTCATCCTTTGGATTTTAATTTTCTGAATTTCCTTTGCAACAATACATCCTCGGTAATTAGCAGGATGACCTAGTCCACACTCTACAAACATATAGTCATATGCTGGAATGGAAAACATCATATGCTTGACATATTTTGCATTGCGGAATTAGTTTAGACTAAGTGGTTGAATTTCCACTTTGCGACCCAATAAATTAGTGATCTTATAAATTTTAGTTTTTTTTTCGTCACAGCTAAAATGTTAGTACACACTTGTCTAGGTTCTTTTTATTTCTCCAGCTAATTTTGTTCATTACGCTAATTATTTTAAATCGTTTTGATTATAATTCATCTTTAATTTTTTCTGGGCTACATGTATGATGTAAGTTCCTTGCCATGACTCGCCGTGAAAGATAAATGAGCCTTCGCTCAAAATTTTCTCTACGTTTTTATATGCATCTCCGCTATTTACGTTGATGCTTATTTTATTTTGATTTATCAATTTGGTGATGAATGATTCTTCTGAAACACTTATCTACTATGATAGGTGGTGAAGGAGATATTATTTTTTATCTTTTTTGACGTTTGTCTCAAACTTCTGCGGCTGAGTATTTTGATCCAATATTTGTGGTTTTTGTAGTGGTGACTGTGTATTATTTAACCTTCTCTTTTTATTTTTCTTAGATTTAGCACAAACTCATTCTGCTTCTTTAGCTAAACCTCATCGGTTTGATATTCAACGTTTTTATTGGCATTAGAATTGGTGTCTTGATTCTGTATCATTGCTGTTTCGGTTTGACATTGGCCATTGGTGACATTAAATTTAGAATTCTGGTTCTGCTTTATTTTTGGCTTAGTTTGGGTTTTATGCTTCTTTAATTGCATCATTCAGTTCGTCAATTTGTTGTTGTAAATTGAGAATAATAATGCTTTGCTGATTTCTCATCAGTTATTGTTTGTATAACATTTGCTCTTTTTCTGAAGCACAGCTATCAAGAATCAATGTTTCAATATAATTCTATTAGGTTATTATGCCTGCTTGTTGATGTGCTGTTGTTGCGCCCATATTATTTTGAAATTGTTCCATGTTGTTATAAATATATATACAGTCAATGTTATAAATGGAGGTACGTATGGTAATTTTAAGTCAATACGACGTTACTAGAAGAAGAAAATCGGCGCCTTTAGACACTTACAATTTTCTCGTCTTTTTGCAAAGAAGTTGTGCAACAATGTTAAGATTTTCGAATGAGAAATTAAAAGTTTTCTCAGGAGATCTAGTAACTTTTCCTCGTCTTTGGAACGGCCTGCTTATTATTTCCATATTCTAGTTGTTTTGTGTATCCAAAGATCGGCCCTCCCCAGAATCCTTAGAGGCAGTCTCATCGGAAAGTGGATTGCCCAATGTTTCCCTTGTACAACCTGTGGTATTTCTTCCTTCTGTTTTAATCATTGTATATTTATAGTGTAATCCACTCGCCTATAATATTTAGCCAATTTTGAAAAACGTTGCTCGGGTCTTACCACGTGGAGGTATAGACACAATTAACGATCTCTCCATAGTCGCACAGTTGGAATATAGTACACGAAAGTCATGGCTATAGACGGTCAACTCCTACCCTATTAGAGCGCAAGCCAACATGCATTTGTATATATATATGTACATAAAATTTGACAGCCAAAAATACAGTACCAACATAGCGGCCCACAAAACAGTTGGTATCACTGCAGCGCAAACCAGTGTTGTGATAATGTCGCTATAAACCAGTGTTGTGCAATTACGCGTATAAATAATAGTATATTTTTGATGTAAATAATCGTAAATTACAGTAAAAAATTGAAATAAATGTAGAAAATGTAAAAATGATTAAAAATTAGTGACATCTTTCAGAATTCAGAAATACTAGCCCACTCTAAAATTCAAACCGTTCTGTAAAGTTTAAGCAATTTCAAAATGTTCAAATATTGGATATCCATGAATTAATCATCATGAATATAATAAGAAATAAATTATATTTATTTACAGGTTATTCCCTATATTCAAGATGAGTGTTTCTGATTGCTTAGCATGTTAAAGCATGAATGTTTCTTTTTGCTTAGCATTAAATAAATTTAATAATGTTGTAGCTACATCTACATGTCATGAATAGGAGGGTACTCAAAGTCAAATCGTAGAAGACTGACACATTTTTTTTAAATTTTATAGGTGGGTAGACAGTGGTACGAGTGGCACATACCATGAGGTATTTTTAGTTTGTTTATAGACAATTTTATGTATCAAAACTTTGAAAACAGGAACCTCCGTGACCAATAGAAATATACAAAAAACATTTATTTTTTCATGCTCAAATTATAATTACCTGCAGATTATTTGGTGCGACATTGGTTTGTATGTAATATCAATGCTGCTATATACATATATATTATATAATATAATAGACAGTGCCATCTACTAGTAAGGAGATGTCAAATTTATTTCGAAATAGCTAATTGGGTTCCTCGATTGCAGTATACATACAACCACGTCTTTATTCATCAATAATTAGTCTGGATATATTACGTCTGTGATATAGGCTAATAGCAGATCCATCTATGATACAAATATTGAACTATATTATAGTTAGAAATTAGAGTATGTATCTTTGGTAGTGAAAATAAAGTGGTGTCGCATGAGGTTACGTCATTGATTTCGTTTTATTATTGAACAAGAATTTATTATATTCGTTGAAAATAAAATATATACATTATTCAAATACACAAACAATACGTTGAAAAGAATATTGTATCCGATAATGCAACAACCCAAACAACGAGTTTTGAAATATGAAATGGCAATATAATTATAAAATATTGTCATTTGTAAATTGTAAAAGACAGATTTTCAAACAGTTGTAAATATAGTATGTAAAGGAAATGAAACAAGTGTATGGGCTGGGCAGTGTAACTTAACAGGACATTTTTGTAGACATTACGTATTGCAAATTTAAAGCAAACACCGACGTTGGCATTTTAAGTATACTCGTCAAGCGCAAAAATGTATGTTGAATAGAAACCACTTTCAATCCAACATATTAATTTTCACCATAATCGGTTAAAGAATAGTTTTGTTCTATTCCAGTTTATAATATTCCAGAACTTTTCAAGTTATGATTGTTTTCATTTTTGGAGGTTTGTATTTGAAAAATTTACTTTGGCAAAAATTGCAGGAAAATATCCTGAATACTCTTTCGTATCTTATCCATGTTTTATTATATACTGTTTTGAAATATGCCGACTCTATACGGGCCCAATTCCATGTGTACGCCGCCTCTATATTAGTAATATAAAATTGTTCTTAAGGTCATTGCGTGTGTGGTTGGATGATTCCGAACTTTTATTCAAAGTAATGAAGTAATTTCGTTTATTATTGTTTTTATTAATATTTTACAATATTTACAATCAGATAGTTCTAAAAAATGATCGTTTAGTCGATCACAAGAGCTTCCTAATTTCCACTTTATTTGTATTAACAATATTATTATATTTTATATTATGTACTATATATATTTTGTACTTATTTTTTAATTTCTAATATTATTAGTTGTTTGTTAGTTAGTTTTAAGATCATCAAATTATTTCGCTTTTCTAATGATTAAAAGGAAATAAATCAAATATAATCCAAATCCAAAAGCGGCGCGATATAAATATTTTTGCATACCTAAATCACTAAAATTTTTATTACATCCACTTATGTTAACTTTACCTTTACGAAAATAATGCAAGTTCGCTGAAAAGCGATTAAAATATTCTGGAAGTAAAAGAATGGTTCGTGTTCATTATTTGTGTGAGTGAATATTCTGGCTATACATAGTTACAAAAGCAGTAGATTGGCTAATTTGCCATAAAATTATTGCACATCTTGAAAATGTTATCTTGATATCATTACAAGTTATGAAATCAATGACAAAAACTCTCATAATACCCACAATAACATAATTTTTTCAACTAGTACTTAAACTATTAAACCAAAATAACAGAAAAAAAACTTTAGGTAGACAGTTTGACATTTTGCTCCAAAACAATTACATATACCTACCTACGTTTGTTAAAACTGTTTAAGAAAACGAATAAATTCGAAAAGCCCAGAATGTATATAGAAACGAAATAAACTTTTTCATTTATATCGAATTTAATTTTCATTTAATTTTTGCTGCCATACCCACAAAAAATAGCGAAGTCGAAATACAAAAAAAAAAAAAAAAATTACGGCAAGGCAAAACTTTTTTCTTTTTTGACATTAACTTTACTTATTATTATTATTATTATTCTTTACTTGTATTATTATTTTTTGGTTGTATGTTCATTTTCTATTTTCAATTGGAAAATTTATGTTTTTATTGTTGTTGTGATTTTTCTTTTAGTCGTACGAAAAAAAAAAAAAATAATTTTATTTTTTATTTTTAAACTGAACTTTGACAAATCATGTTTTATATTATTAATTGTTGTTGTAGTCATTTGGAAAAATTATGTGTGTACGAATATATACGATTTTCCTGATATTTTCAATTTTTTTATATTTACTTTTTTGGTTAAAAGAAAAGTTTCTCTCCTATAGGTTTTTTTTTATTTTTAACTTGAAGCAAAACTTATGGTATTTTTACGAAAAACTTTTACAACAAGAATATGAAAGTTTGAAAGTAAATTATATTTTGACATTTTGACTTTTTTGTTGTTGTTGGTCGTGTATTGTTTATAATACTGGTAAACTATACTTCTACTTAATATAACTATATAGTGGTGGATTCTAAGTGCTTAACATTAGTGATATTAATAGTTAGTATGTATTTGGGTCAGTCGATTTTTATTTAATGATTACTGATTAGTAATTTCTACTATAGTTGGATACATGTAATTACTATTTTAGTTTGGTATATGAAGACGCGTAAATGTAAAATTTTGCTCTGCTATAGGTCATATATTATTAAGATAGATTAATTTGTTTGCAATTTAGTGAGTGTGAAGTAATTTTAGTAAAGAAATTATAATAGAGATGAAAGAAATATTTAGAGCCAAATAATGGATCAAATAAGGGATACTCAGGTAGGAATACTATTTTTTAAATTAATCATACAACACAATATAGTCTAGACGAAATTTATAAATATTATCTTTAGTGCGATAACTTTGAGTTACATTTTTAAATTGGGCAAAAGTGGCATAGTAAAAATAATATTAAATAATAAAAACTATTAACATAATTGGTTTTGAAACATTTTTTCAATTTCGTACTCTATTTTGGCAAAGCATACTTTGTTATCTTAGTTTAACCTTCGCATGGGCAGCACATTTTTTCTGCGTCCATGGGCAGGATTTACATGTGGAAAGATTTATTTTTCTGTGTATTTTGTACGGAAAATTTTATATAAAATGCATATTTTAATATGTATAGGTAAATTTTGAATTTTGCTATTCAGTTTTGTTTTATTATATGTAAGCAGATGTTGTTATTAATTATCTATTTTTAAAAAATTATAATGAAAAATACCCGGATAAGACGAAACAACTATTGCGAAAATTGCACGATGGGGAGCTGTTGGCATATTTCGGGATCATTTTATGAATGGGAAGCCAACGGTCGAATTACGAACGTTTAGACTCCTTGTGGAGAAAAAATGATTTTGGAATATAACCCGGTTCATTCAGTTCGACCAACAAAATACTAGAGCGGATCGAATGGCCTCGAATAAAGCCGTTCCGATTAGTGAAATATTCGAAATGATCAATGCCAACCTGCGTCGGAGCTATCGGCCCTATGAAAATATTACCGTTGATGAACAGTTATATCCCTTTCGAAGTAGGACAAAGTTCACCCAATAAATACCATCGAAACCTGCAAAATATAGTATAAAATTATGATGGGCTTGTGACTCAAAAAGTAGTTATCCGTTGACAGGTCAAATTTATACTGGCAAAGTTAGAAATACCAGGGACCTAAACAAGGGAGAGAGGGTTGTCAAGGATTTAGTTGGATACTATAAAAATACAGGAAGGTGTTGATAAATTATTATTATCGACTGTGATTGAAAGGGTTATTTAGTTCAAGGAAATAAAAAACACGTCCGTTCTGATCAATTACACAATAGCAAGTGAGCCAGACACATTATTTATTTAACATAGTATTAGTGGTTAGTTTTAGTACATATACGAGTATAGGGCGGCGCTACAAAGTAAAAATATTTAGAATACCCTCACTCATTTAAATATTAAATTTAATTTAAATACATTTCATTTAATTTTCAATGCATCTCTATTAACCCCATTTTTACCGAACACAGTTTCGTCTTGGGACCACTAACAGCTTTGGTTAAAGTATCCGCTACATTTTCTTCCGTAGGCACGTACTCGAGTTGAATTGTACCATCTTCAATCTTCTCACGTAGATGATGGTAACGCACATCAATATGTTTTGTACGTTGATTATAGCCATCCGTCTCTGAAAATTTAATTGCACTTTGATTGTCAACCCAAATTTTGATTGACTTGGCTACCTTTTTATCAAGTTCTTGAACGAAATTTTGTAACCATATTGCTTCACGAATCGACCAGGAGACAGCAATATATTCCGCTTCGGTACTTGATAAAGCAACGGTATCTTGTCGTTTGCTATTCCATGAGATAGCGCCGTTGCTTAATTGAAAAACATATCCAGTACATGAACGTCTTTTGTCGACGTCAGATGCCCAATCAGCATCACAATAACCAAATAATTCATCGTCGACATTGGATTTCTTGAACCTTAATTTATAGTTCATCGTTCCCTTTAAATAACGAAGAATTCGTTTTACTGCAACCCAGTGAGGCCGACCGTAATTAGTGTTGAATCGGCTCACATCATTCACTGCGAATGCAATGTCAGGCCTTGTGCCCCCAGCAATAAACAATAAGCAGCCAACTAATGACTGATATGGTACTTCAGAAACATCTTGTTTTTCTTCAGCAGATACCGGACACATTGACACTGACAATTTTTGATTTGTGTCACTCGGAGTTGCACTTGGATTTGCTTGTTTCATGCCAAAACGTTCGATCACCTCTGATATATAGGCTTTTTGATCAAGAGCAATACCCCCATCAATGTATGTGATATGTAGACCAATGCATGACGTCGCAACACCCAAGTCTTTCATTTTAAATGCATTACACAACGCCACTTTCAAACTCTTCAAAGTTTCCTGATTTTTCCAAAATATTAAAAAATCGTCGACGTAGATCGTAATGATTAATGATAGATCACTTTTGAAAAATACACACGGGTCACTTGATGACTTCTTCAAACCGTATGATTTCAGCATTTGCGTTAGCTTAATGTTCCACACTCGTCCACTTTGTTTTAAACCATATATAGCCCTCTTTAAATGGCAAACCTTTTGTGAACCGTCTGTGAAACCCTCTGGCTGGACCATGTAAATGTCTTCGTTTAAATCACCCTGCAAAAATGCAGTCACAGCATCCATTTGTTCAATTTTAAGTCCATTTTTAACTGCCAACGCTACAATGAACCGAATTGACGAATATCGAACTACCGGTGAATACACTTCTTGATAATCAATTCCATAAATTTGAGAGCAACCTTTGGCTACTAATCTGGCTTTGTAACGTACAGGATTACCGGATTCATCACGTTTGATTTTGTAGACCCACTTAGACTTTATTGGTTTACGTTTTGCCGGTAATTCAACCAACTGCCAGGTTTCATTTTCCACCAAGGAATTGATTTCTTCACTCATAGCCGCCTTCCACTTTGAATTTTCTTCATGTTTAATTGCTTCATTATATGAAGACGGTTCTTCAACAGCAAGAAAACCATAGGCCTTATACATAACATACCCATCAAAATTTCGCGGCTTCGGTACTCGTTCGGATCGTCGTAATTTTTGAACTGCTTCAACATCGTCGTCTGGGACAAACGTTGTATCGTTAGCATCCTCATACGTAGTTTCAGTCTCATTTATTGTCGGATCATCATCGCTGAAATTTTCATTTTTTGACGAATCATCCCGACCTGAAGCTTTTGTTGGAGTACTCGTAACGATTTTATCGTCGTTGTTTGATAATGTTAAAACATTATCCCTCACTTCAGCTGATACAACTGATTCATCGACTGCAACTGGATCTTTCCATGAAACACTCTTCTCGAAACCATTTTCGTAAAGAAAAACAACATCACGACTGATTTGAATTTCTTTTGTCTCTGGATCAATGCAACGATAACCTTTAACGCCTTCTTGGAAACCAACAAAGACCATCGTCTTTGACTTCTTGTCCCACTTACGGCGTTTTTGTTTTGGTACGTGGAACATCACTTTACTTCCGAACAATTCTAGATGACCAATTTCGACCTTCTTACCAAACCAAACTTCTTCTGGTGTAACATTATCCAAAGTTGCATTGGCAGAGCGATTTAAGATGTATGCGGCCATATTGACAGCTTCGGCCCAATATGATATGTCTAAGTTTGCATCAAATAACATACATTTAGCTTTCTCGACTAACTTGCGGTTGGCTCGTTCCGCAATACCATTTTGTTCTGGAGTATATACAACGGATTTTTGATGTTTTATTCCGTGTTTTTTGAAATACTCTTCAAACGATTTGTTTATGTATTCGGTGCCATTGTCTGACCGTAAAGCCTTCAGCTTTCTGCCTGTTTCGTTTTCAACCATCGCTTTGAATTCAACAAAACGATTAAACACTTCGGATTTTTCTTTCAAAAAATACACATACATTTTTCTGGAGCAGTCATCAATAAATGTTAGGATATATTTAGCACCTCCGATCGAACGATTTTCCATGGGTCCATTAAGGTCAGAATGGATGAGATCCAATATATGATCGGAGCGCGTTGTGCTAATCGGAAATGGTCGACGCGTTTGCTTTCCTTCCTTGCAAACCTCGCAATCCTTTATTTCAATTTCATTTCGTTCGTTGAAAAATATACCGTTTACGAGACCGTTTTTCATTTTACACATGTCGGCGAAGTTAATATGGCCTAATTTACGATGCCACATTAAACCACTCTTCGATTGAGCCATCGTCGAAAAACATTTCGAACGTTGAACGTTTAACTTGTATACACCATTTATTTCTTTGGTTTCAGCGACCAATTGTTTCTTCTCGTTGTAAATATGACAGCCTGATTGATTAAACGTGACCGTATTCCCGTTTTTAACAATTTGCGCCACTGACAATAGGTTTGCAGTCAAGTCAGGGACACACAAAACTTCTTTAAAGTCAATTTCACGTTCACCAATTACTACCGGCACATTATCGACTCCTTTGACTGCAATTTTATTCGAACTTGCCGACGAAATCTGCTTAATTGGCGTTGACTTTAATTCTGCAAACAATGTTTCACACGGTGACATATGTTGAGAAGCCCCGCTGTCAATAAACCATTCGTCCTCATGACAGTGTTTGGTGTAATACGCTGTGTTAATATTCGTTTCGGCACTTACAATGAATGCTGATTTTTCTGTAGCATTACCTATTTTATTGTCTTTACCGTTCTTGTTAGGATTTTTACCGTTTTTCTTGGAACCGGATTTCTGTGGACACTTGTCTGCTTTATGACCACGTTTATTACACGAAAAACATTTTATATTATTGTTCGTTTTTCCACCGTTTCCAAAAAATGCCGAACCACTACCGTTTGATTTTGCGTTATACTCCGAATCAAGTAATTTAGATTTAATTAGATCTGCCGTAATCTTAGTACCACTACTTTCGAGTCCCATAATCATTGGAGCAAAGTCGTTAGGCAAACCGGCCAATAAAATACTACCGAGCCATTCATCATCAACTGGAAACCCGATACCGTTCAATTTATTTGCAGTTTCAAACATTTGAGAAATATATTGATTCATGGAGTCACTACTTTCCAATCGAATCGTCACCAATTTCCTCAATAGTCCAATACGACGCGATAAGCCTCTGTCCTGAAACAATTCTTGTAATTTTGTCCATGTTTCAGCAGCTGTTGTTGATTTTTCTATGTGAACATATACTGATGAATCAACACTCAACTCAATTCTAGCCTTCGCCCGACGTAATTTAGATTCATCAGTTTCTGCACCAGTACCGGACACAATACACTTTTCATAATCACTTAATTTTAACAAGTTTCTGATTGTGTATTGCCACGTATGATAATTTTCACTACCCTTGAGTTTTTCAATTCCATTCCACGCACTGTCATTCGACATTTTTAATTAATTTTCTTGTTTTAAATCGACACAGGAATTTAGAACGATAATTAATTTTGAGTTTCGTTGTGTTTAAATCAATTTTTGACTATTGATTTCCAAAACGACACACGTTTATTGGTCCGAAACACAATTTCACAACTCGATTGAATGACTCAACAGAAAAAAAAAAAACAAACGAACGTTCTCGAACAATGCGAATATTCACTATTTTCTTTTTTTTTTTTATTTGCTTTAATGTAAAACTTATTTTACTTTTAAACTTGCTTGAGCGTTCCTGGCCCCATAACCTGTTGATAAATTATTATTATCGACTGTGCAATTGAAAGGGTTATTTAGTTTAAGGAAATAAAAAACACGTCCGTTCTGATCAATTACACAATAGCAAGTGAGCCAGACACATTATTTATTTAACATAGTATTAGTGGATAGTTTTAGTACATATACGAGTATAGGGCGGCGCTACAAAGAAAAAATATTTAGAACAGAAGGAATATCATAACGGATAATTTTTTTACCACTGTATCATTAGCCGACACGCTGCTAAGTTGGAAGCTGTCGATGGTAGGAACCATGAAAAAAAAGACATCCCTGCCACCTGAATTTAAGGCTTCGTCATGACGAGAAGGTTTGTCATCTAATTTCGGCTTTGGTGAAAATAAAACTATTTGTTTCTATGTTCCTAAAGAGAACAAGGCGGTAGTTTTGCTCTCTACCATGCATTTTGATGCAAGATTTTGAAGTTACTGAAATAAAAAAGAAACCCGAAATTATACTATTTGCAACAAAAGGAGGTGTCGACGCAATGGATAAAATGTTAGCCCAGTACACAACAAAACGAATGACAAAAACATAATATATGCTGAAAATAATCCATCACATTTTATGGCGAAAACAGGTAGTTATTATAATTTTTTTTGTTTTTGTTTACTACTTATTATAATAATTGCTATCGTAACTTTTACTAATTTAGGTCGACGTCGGAAATTTATCCTGGTATTAGCAGAGAATTTATGCCGTCCAGTGATAAGAAATAGGGCACAAAACCCCCGAACGACCTCCTACTTTCTGACTAAAATTGCAATTGAATGTGTGCTGGGATATAGTATTGAAAGTATGAGGTATCCCAATGCAGTTGAATTTGTGGCTGACGAAGATGATCGAGATCATTCAAAAAATAAAAGGAAACTGCTTCATCTGCTATCACGAAGCAAATAAAAGAAAACGGGTGACCATAAAGATTTGTGTAGAATAGCAAGTCGATGATAGATTTGAATTTGCAAAAGATTGCCATTTAAATGATCTCTAGATAATTATATTTGGTCACCAAGAAACAAAAAGATACGAATATATATTCTTATTTTATACTCTTCGTATCTTTATGTTTCTTTTGTCCAAATTATAAAGAAGTCCGGTGTCGATTTAGTCCATATCTATCATTATGAAGAAGAAACGATATATTATTTAAGATTACTTGAATTGTTTAAATATAGATTTGCTTTATTAAAAATTACACATAATACTTATGTGAAATTAGTCTTGAATCTGTCCTAAAGAACAGCAAAAACGTTTTCCGCTTATATGTGTTAGTGTGGAGATATGTGTTAGGCCTTAAGATATCTTGGTATATGGACCATTATGGTGTCCGTTTCCTAGGATTTTCTCTAGAAAATTAGGAAAACTCATATAATCGACATACATAAAGTCATTCCAAACTTAGTTGTCTTAAACCCCCTAATACCTACTTTTCCAAAATTGAAATATTTTTCGGATAGCTTAGATCTTAAGACATCTTTTTATATGCGTCATTATGGTGCTACATAGTTTCCTACGATTTTCGCAAGAAAATTATGAAAAATCATATAATCGACCTATATAAGGTCATACCAAGCATGGTTGTCCTAAACCCTCTAAGCCCCTGCTTTTTGAAAAATTGAAATGGTTTTCGGATAGCTTAGATGGCGTGTGAAATGACATCTTATGCGTGTATGCGTGATTATGGTGTTAGCTTCCTATGAATTTCCCTAGAAAATTCGGAAAATCATATAATCGGCATACATGAGGAAATACCAAACTTGGTTGTCCTTCTTCATTGGTTGTCCATCTTCATTAATTTTTCCAAAATTGAAATATTATTCGGATAGCTCAGAGCCAAAGATGTCATTGAGTATACGTCAACGTGTTCGCTTTTTATGGTTTTAACAAGAAATTCGTAATCATGTATTATATTCACGTGAAGTTTGTCCTAAATTGCAAAAACCACAATTAGCACAAATTTAGGACAAATTTCACGTGTCTGTCTAAAAGTGTGAAGTTTGTCCTAATACTAAATAAATTTATTTGTATTAGTGACAATAATAAAAAGAATTCGGATAAATCGATAAATTGTTAAAAGCTATTTGTCTTGTAAGCAAGAGTAGAAAAATTACCAATGCTCAGAGACAAGAAATCAAAATACAAAAATATTTAACTACGAAGCATATGCCAATTCAAATAGAAACTAGTGCAAAATTTTACTCAAGGGATTTACACGAGCATGTACTTATTTAAAGTAAATGGACAGAAACCTTAATGTTCCGATTAATAAAAACAATCCTCTATCTAATAGCTGAGTGATTTCGGACAAGGGTGAATATTTTTGGGTAGCTGTGCACTATATCCAACTAACTATATTACAGCGTTCTTAAATCGAGAAGAGAAGCATCTTAGGACAGGAGTGTTTTAACACGTTGTATGTTTGTACAAAATTGGATTTTTAGAAAAATTCTCCCGCTGGACCAAGGATCGTACCAATATAGTAATATACATTTTTGGGTAGGTGAGGACTATATCTAACTAAAAAATATTAAGGCTTTCTTAAATCTAGAAGATAAGTATCTTAGGATAGGGGTGTCTCGTTGTATGTTAGTACAAAATTGAAATTTGAAAAAAAAAATCTTCTACTAAACCGGGGATCGTATCCAGATAGCGATATATATTTTGGGTAGCTGAGGGCTATATCTAACTAAAAAATATTAAAGCTTTCTTAAATCTAGAAGATAAGTATGTTAGGACAGGCGTTGTATGTTAGTACAAAATTGAAATTTAAAAAAAAATTCCTACTAAACCAGATATCGTACCCATAGGCATGTTTTTTTAAACCTGCTTCTTAAATATTTAAGACAAGGGTATTTATTTCGTAGTTGGTTTCAACTGTGAATTCGACCTTGATATCGGTTAATATAAAGCGCACGCTACCCAAAAATGTATATCGCTATCTGGGTACGATCCTTTGTTTAGCAGGAGATTTTTTTTAAAATTTCAATTTTGTACTAACATACTACGTGATAAAGCAGCCCTGTCCGAAGTTACTTATCATCTAGATTTAAGAAAGCTTTAATATGTTTAAGTTAGATATAGTGCTCAGCTACCCAAAAATGTATATCACTTTTAAGGTACGATTCATGGTTCAGCAGGGCGATTTTTTTTTTATATTTTGAATTTGTAAAATATAGGATTGTGAAATGCATGCTTTTCCTATGTCACTTAACTTTGAGGTTTTGAATTTCTACTCATTTTTTTTGTGTAGACTTACGGCAATATTACATTTTCAATTATTATTGCAAAATTAATACTAGTTTGGCAAAAAATTCATAATAACGAGAGATTTATAATTTTTACTAACACATTCTCAGATAAAAAAGTTAGGAGAATTTTAGGAGAAACTTCACACCTGTTGTATTATTCAAACCAAATTTTGTTGATCTAATGATAAAATTCGTTATATCGAGACATTCTGCTTTGCAGACTAACACAAATAAGCGAAAAATATTTTTGTGGTTTTTTTAATAAAGGTTTAGGACAAACTTCCCGTCTTTATAGAAATGTGAATTTTATCCTAAAAACGTCCTAATTTGTTTTTTTTATACAGATTTAAGACAAAATTAAAGTAAATCACATAATTATGTAACTACTCAAATTTGGAAAGATGGGACTAAAATGCAAAATATTTTAAAATTGATAAAAATTATTTTGTAATTATGTACCTAGTCAAAAAATTATTATGTTATGGCCACAATTGTCGATTGTTGGTTGCTGAGCGGTACATAAAAAGAGTAATGTATTTTGTGTAAATGGATCGATAAAAAAATTTTAAAATACGTGAAAGAAAGATAACTAATATGAGGACGAGTGCATTGAATGTTCTTTCTAATTGAGAACCACGCCAGTCTCGTAGTATCAGCACAAAATCACAGCTGTATAAAGTTTAGACATTTTCCCATAAATAATGTGTGTTACATTCAGTCTGATATTATCGATTAGTTTAAACCAAACCATAAATCAATCCATAAATTTACATAATAAAATGTAAAGAATAAAAATGTAGATTTTCCAAATTTCACCCCAAAATAAATTTTAAATTAATTAACACTATAATAATTTTGGGCTGCATATTTTCAACAGAAAGAGGGTTTTGTTTAGATTGTATGTACATATTTGGCATCCAAGTTTTAACCGAAAATTGAATCTCATTCTAAAATTCTTAAACCCGCAATTTTTAGACTTCCATATATTATCTAACACAAATTTAATGCTGGATTAAAAGTTTCTATACATATCTTGGGTTAGTTATTTTTCTTCATGAATATTTAATGAATGTGGAAACTCAAATCTGCTTTGTTTTTAGATTCAATTTATTTTTTTTTTTCTCTCGCTCGAAAAATGTTCATTTGAATTTCAATTTTGATTATTTACAAGCATTTTATTTGTAAAATTTCTGTTTAGTAGTTTTCTTATGTTGATTCGGGTTTTTTGCTTTACCGAATGTAAACACACATAAATTCATGATTTTCAGTCATATTCGATTCGATATTCGGTTGCCCTACATTATATTCATAGAATCATATCTAAATATAATATTCAGTACTTGTATATAGAATGTAGTATTGATTCGATTCTAATATTAAAGTAAATATATTATATTCATGGAGCTGCGAAATGAAAAGTTGGGTTTTTTTTTAAAAATTAATACATAATTACCATGGCGCATATAAAAAGATAACAAATCAAGATGTCATGCATATTAAATATTTTTAACTCAAATGGTTCGTCAATTAAACTGTATATAGTATATACACAGTTAAATTGCATGTTGTATTATTTGTCAATGTTTATGTCACAAACAATTTATTTACTTTATTCAATTATATATATATATATATATATATATATATATATATATATATATATATATATATATATATATATATATATATATATATATATATATATATATATATATATATATATATATATATATATATATAATATATATTATATATATATAAATATATATTATTAAATTAAACGGGCACAACTTTAAAAAGAAAAAAAAAATTTGTTTATTCAATTTTTACAACTGAGAGCTTATTTAAATAAAACAGAAATATCGTTATGAAAAAGCATCGTATATGTAAGCTTTTATGGTGCAATCATGCACAAAAAAATTTCACACATATCGTATTATAATTTTTTTTTTGGTGCAATATTTGTTTATCGTTTGAAACTGATGTATGTGTAAAACTGAAAACGTGCTGTATGAATATGACTGATTTTTTCAACTGATAATACTGCTATGTATAGTACTTCGTGGAATATTACATATAATTTTTCTAGAATTGCAAACTATCATGTAGTTGTTATCAGTTTGTACAAGGCACTGACATTTATTTTAAATCATTTAGCGAAAAATATTTTTACATTTATTTACAGGTGACTCATAATATAAAAATAAATGTAAGAAAAAGGTTATTTGGTGTTCTTAAGCTGTTTAGTTTTAGTGGCACATAGCAAAAATTAAAGTTTCACCCACCGAGTAACATTAATTTAGTAAATTTTTTCTGGTTCTATTTTTTGTAAAGTACAGCCTCCAAGTCTATTGCATATGGTTTTGTAACTGTGACATTGGAAAGTACAGTCTCTTATTTTATGATTCTGATGGCGCAGAATCTTTGGAAGAATATTTAAAAGAAACTCGTCACCAAGCCAAACATTACTTTTTCCACAAATCATTTACATTCAGTGTGCTACAGAACTTTACTTATTATTTGAGTCAATCAGCAACGCAATCGACCATACGTGTAATTCCATCGATACGTTAGCTGGGGCCGGATTATTTGTTGCAACCTGAAATTATAAATGTCATTAACATGCTACAATTGGCACCAAACTAGATAGTATTTGAAATAACTGTCCAATACTTTATCGAAAAATGGAAGATCTAGGAATGGAAGATATACATCGACTACTTTCAACAAGAATGGTTGACTAATAACAAAAGTTGGTATGAGAGAGTAGCGCTACATGTTCCGTCAACGAATAATTCATTGGAAACCTTTAATATAGGCATTAAAGAGATTCTAATACCATGAGAAACCGACTCATTTTAATGCAGTTTTTAACAACTGCTATGGACATGGATAAGAATTGGTATAATGACCATTTGGCTAAAATATGACTACAATTCATCAGAGGCGACAAAAACTACACCAATAAGAGAGAAAGGCTAAAGCTGCGTTGGTAGGGTAACAAATTTTAATTTTTGTATTATCAAACCTATGAATTTCAGTAAATAAAATAATTTCCAAAAAACTGAATACATATGAAATAAATTACGTATCTACGCCTCCCGTAGTATGTTTTTTATGTTGAGGAGTAAACCGACTTGAACATAATTTATTATATATTTATTATTTTTATGTACTCGTACAAAGTATTTTTTTTTTGCTGAACGCTTTCTTTTGTGCGAGAATAATAATTATTAGCCAAATACAGTACTATCGATCTCATACACATTTTTAAAAAAATGCTTTTTTACTGCAGATTACTTTTTTACTACAGATTCTTTCTGCAGTGGTGCCATCTAAAAAACTAATTAATAGAAAGAGAAAATGAGAAAATCACAAATAAATTTTTGAATTGTGATATCTTTTAAATTATTAAGTGGACAACAAAAATTTTTGATACGCCAAATATTATAAGCAATAGAATTTAGTAAATATGTATCAATTTAATATAATTGTGGCCATCTTATTTGGTGTAAAATGAATTTTAATTTATTGGATAGAAATTTTTTTTTAATTTTTATTGTCATCAACTTAGTCAAAAGGTTCTATCTATTTGCATGATAGAACCTTATTGTTTTAATGTTGAGAAATTATGAAAACAGTAAAATTCTATTTGCTTAAAATTATTACTGGCGTTTTAAATAAAACTAGATTTAGTAGGTAGGTACATTCATACTTCGTGTATTATTTTTTATTCATCATATTTTTCAGGTTTTATTAGTTATTTTTATTTTGTTTTGGAATTTCGATTTAATAAACCATAACCAATAATCCTTGTTGATCGCTTTCGAGTTTCACATACGAATTCATCATTAATTTAAATATAATTATTACAATTATATCTAAATTAAAATAATAAATAAAAATCTATTACAGTGAAAACCCCGAAAGCCGGAATGCCATAGGAGCGGCACTAATTTCCGGCTTTGGGGATTTGGGCTCTCTACAACGTCTTGTGGTTTAATTTCTCTTTCATCATCCGTATCATCATCTTCTGAATTCACAACTATCGCAGGATCATCACCAGCTGGATTAGCTCTAGTCTGAATATCACCATCATCTTTCTTAGTTTCGACCATAATATTCAAAATTTCATCCATATCAGAAAATTCCGTTTCGACCTCCTTATCAAACTCCACAAATAGTGTTGCGCTGCATACAGCTGATCCACACGATGTCTGGATTAAATTCTGTATTTCAATCAGAGGGGAGCAGATTACATCTTCAACTTCTTCCATCACTTCGTCAAACGGAAACCCACAGTTAAGAAAACATTTGGTTACCGTTGATGATTGAATTTTTTTTATGGCAGATTTTAATAATTCAATGGCGTCTAATAAAGATATTTTTTTCGTCAGCTCTGTCGCACTGCTACAGTTTTCCATTTCGATCAATAAATGTTGAAGCATGAGCTTTCGATATTGCACTTTAAGTGCGGCAATAATACCATTGTCTAGAGGCTGCAATTTAGAAGTAGTGTTCGGTGGCAGAAAAACCAATTTAACATTGGAAAGTTCTCCATCAAAATGTGATGACGCGTTATCGAGAAAAAGTAAAATTTTTCGGTTATCCTTTTTCATTTTTTTATTCAAAGCAGTCAAATATTCGTTGAAAATGGCACCGGTCATCCAAGCCTTTTTGTTCGAGAAATAATCCACCCCCAACTTATTTTTATTCAAATTTTTAAAGCAACGTGGACGACTAGCTTTCCCGATAACCAGCGGCTGAAGTATAGATCCGTCCCCAAAAACCGTAAGCATCACAGTCACACGTTCTTTGGACATTTTACCTCCGGCACAATTATCTTTTGCTGATGAAAGCGACTTATTGGGCAGCATGCGAAAGAAAAATGCTGTCTCATCGCAGTTGGCTACATCGCAAGGTTGGTAACCCTCACAAACACCTCTCAGTTTTGATTTCCACATGGCAACGGCGTCCTCATCCACATCGTTTGCTTCACCACATATTCGTTTGAAACTGATGTTAAATCTCGTGCGAAAACTTCGAAGCCATCCGTTAGACGCTTTGAACGTCGAATTTCCAGTTATCTCCGCGATAACCTTCGCTTTGGCCTGCAAAACTGGCCCAGAGATTGGGAAGTTTTTGGCTCTGGCTACACAGAACCAGTCGAATAATATTTTATTCAACTCAGCATTTTCACATTCTCGCCATTTCTTTGATTGTTGGCCAACTTTATTAGTAATTGAAGAATCATAACGTTCTTTGATGTCAATTTTATTTTGCGGTTTCAAGCACTCGTAGATTTGGGTTTTACCGCAATTGAAATGGGCAACGATTTCTTTTACACTTTCCCCTTTTTCGTGTAAAATAATTGCATCGTACTTCTGCTTTAGTGTAAGGTTTTTTATTTTTCCTGACATATTTTATTCATAAAAACACTAAAAAAAGTAAAAACACAATTTCATAATCACAAATAAAATGTTGAAATAAAAAAAACTTCTAAAATCACCTTTAAATGGAAATGTATTTATGTATATAAAATAATCCAATAAATTCACTCGCTCGATTATGTTTTTATAAAAATAAAATTTCTAATAACAGCCGTCCGTTTTGAGTAAGCAATTGACGAAATATGTATAAAATGAAAAAAAAACTATGAAACAGATGAATAAAGTAAAAACACAAAATGTGATTTCGGGTACTTTCCCTAAATGTATAGTGCATACAGCTTTTCAGTATGAATAAATCTATTCATACTACATATCAAAATTAAATAAAAATCAAGCACCTGACTTTTTCGAAATTACAAAATTTTCCGTCTTTTGAGGTTTTGTTTATTGGGAAAACTTTGCGATGGGACCAAAAAATATGATTCCGTCCGCGTCTTAGGGGTTTCCGTTTTAAAGGAGTGATATTTCATATAAAATTGGTGGACGGAGCATTTCGTTCCGGCTTTGGAAAGATTCCGTCTTTTAGGATTTCCGGCATTCGGGATTTTCACTGTACCAGTAATATTGAGAATTGTTTTATAATAATCAACATCTTGGTTGCATCATGCATGAACCAGAATGCCGCTTGCAAGACGGTTTATTTTTAGAGTAGATCTTCGGTTTCTTTTTTATGGTGATGACATCTAAAAAATTTGGCCCCATTACAAATGAGCAGATTCATTGTTGTTTTGTTTTCTTAAATTACTGGTGTTAAATTCCTGAGGGTAGTCCAGCCAATTTAACAACGTACGGTTCTTGAGTGAATTGAGTTATCTCAACTTTGTTGAACGGCACTTCTTTAAAGTTATATACTACTTTTGAATATTCATCGTAGTGTTTAAAATCTGACGTCTTCATTTGAATAATACCAAGAGGTTATCTTAAATTTAAAATTCTAATGAGGCCTAAAGACCCCTAAATTCTTTTTCCATTTGAGAATACGCATTGCCTACTTGCTGCAGAGCGGAATGACCAGCGATGGAATATTTCATCGTTATTTCGACTATATCTGGATCACTACAAATTAAGTTTAAAATTGCCGGCACGCATGAATCACTCCAGGTGACTAGTTTGGTAAACATTGTTTCTTGGAAAACATAGCACTGGATTCGTTTTCCAGATCCCTTTTTCTTTCGGCATACATCTCTTCTTATAGCCTTTGATATTCTTCAAAAACAGATGTAGATTTCGGTGTACAAAGTTTTTCTTTCTGGGTGACTCGATAGGCGTCAGATTTACCACAGAGTTCCCATTTCGGTTTGTAAAATTCCAGATTAAACTCTCTGCAAAATATCCCTGTAGTAACTTGATTTAGCTCGATTTTCTCCATCTTGGGTACATTGAGTTAATTGAGTTTTATATAGTTTGTAGCAGTCCGAATATACGACTCACCGATAAAGGAACGGGGAAACCCTGTTTCAAAACATTCTTTATAAGAAAAAGTTCTATTTGCAAAAACAGAAAATATTTTTGAAAGTCCTTGTAAATAAAATTCAAATTTTAGAAAGAAGGTTCTATATATTTGTGCAATTACAACTTTGTTACATTAACTAATGAATTTAAATAGAATTTTCTACTCTAATATCTCCGAAACTGTTCGAAATATCAAAATTTGAGCAACGGTTTTGAATTCTACGATTATGGAAAATACAAATTTATGAAACCTTTTCATTCTTGGGTCGCGATATACCGAAAATAAAATTAAATATTTTGGATATTTTATTTGTCAACAATATTTTTATTCATCTATCTCTAAATTACTTTTACTTTTCATCAATGCATTTCCACGAAAAATAGAAAAAAATTTCTATGGAATTGTGGTTTATCTAATACGTTACATACCATGATACACGAAATTTTTTTATATGGTTTTTAAATTGAATAATTAAATTAGACCAATTCTGTACTCACAAGTTAAAGTGGCCAAACTCAATCTACTGAAAATCAAAATTTAATTACTTGTAACGATCAACGTTGCAGTGATCATTAGAATAGGTTGGGAAGGTTTAACACCTCTGACTTTAAATAATTATTTTATTTTGTTGTTGTTCTTTATGGCACGAGAACTTAACGGAGGCTCTACGTCTCAGTGGTCAAGCCTATACTGCTGTATGGGGTTGTAATCTGGTGGCCAGCTTTAAAAATTATGGTCAACCGTATACTAATGATGAAAGTCCAAAGAACGGCCTGCTTGTGTATAAGTAGGGCTCTCAGGAGCACACCTACTCAAGCTCTGGAGATTCTCTTTTATCTTACTCCCTTGGATATTGCGGCCGAGCAGCTTGCATCTTGCACAGCCATTCGGCTCAAATCCATATCTATGTGGACCTGTAACAATGCAGGGCACTCATCTATCCTATGCAACAGGGGTATTCCGGAAGCTACCGACTACGCTATTCCTTTGCTATCTGTTGAGATTCCTGGGTGAACGAAACGGTTATGGACAATGAGGGGTTGGCTGCGGGGTATTCTGTGAGGCACTAGGGGTTAACATCTCTTTTCGTCTTCCTGACTTTTGCAGCGTTTTTTAAGCTGAACTGATCGCGATAATGGAAGTCATGGACTGGCTGCTATTAAAACGCTACAATCATACTCCCTGACATCGAAGGTAGCCCAGAACTGTCTGACATCTTTAAATGAGATGGCTGATCAGTTCAACATCCGCTTGACACGGATGACAGGGCATTTCCATATCGCAGGGAATGTAATGGCAGATGCCAGACAGTTCTGGGGTACCTTCGACGTCAGGGAGTATGATTGTAGCGTTTTAATAGCAGCCAGGCTGTCCGTAAAAGTGCAAATATCCCTCGTAGATATTACATTATACTTCAACCAGTCCATGACTTCCATTATCGCGATCAGTTCAGCTTGAAAAACGCTGCAAAAGTCATGAAGACGAAAAGAGAGGTTAACCCCTAGTGCCTCACAGAATACCCCGCAGCCAATCCCTCTATCCTTTTTCAGCCATCCGTGAAGAAGCTTCGTAGCCGGTTCGTTCACCCAGTTCTCTCTGGTGTGAAACTCAGTTTCACTACCATGAATAGCACTCGATAAAAAATGCTCATATATCTTAATTTGATGTTATTCATCCAACTTCCCCTTACAATTCGTTTCGCAGGGTTGGATTTAAATAATAATAATGATAATTTTTTTTAAATAATTAAGATACAAATGAATCTAATACGTCAGTACTATTAAATCATATTGTGCAACATTGAATGAAACCACTTTGATAAAAATATTCTGTTTCCCTATCCCCGGCAGCCATAGACACGCTATATTATGACACTATGGTTATCGACATCATCTCAATTCAAAATAACAATATATATATATATATATATATATATATATATATATATATATATATATATATATATATATATATATATATATATATATATATATATATATATATATATATATATATATATGTATATATATTTTTAGTATTTAAAAATATTAATATATTTTTTTTTATAATTTTTGTTTTGAACTAAATAATTTGAATTTAAATACTTTTCAATGTACTTATAAATATTAATGCAAACTAATTATACTCAAAAATAAACTTCCGGGATTATTTCACCCTTATTGACTACAACAATTTATTTAATTTATTTACTAATTAACGTATAGACATTAAAATCATAATGATTGACCCGAATTTTTTGGAATCTGACGAATTTTTGGTAGAGTGTGAAGTTCGCAAGATTGGAGACTCGTTGATGCATCAGATAAAAAAAATTAAGCAATCCTTAGCGCATGAGTATGATCAACCACTCGCTGCTCATCCCAAAGCTTGTAAGAGCCGTCGGCGGGAAATAAGTGTCTGTGCACATAATTTAACACAAATTCGCGCATCATTAGAAAACACCGCCTCTCTTGAACACGCTACTCGAGTAAATGACTTAGATATTTTTGCTTCAAGGATTTTACATATTAAGGGACGGCTTCAACGAATAACCACATCCAAGGTGGTTAAACCGCTTTCCGACAAAATTTTAAATTTGAGTCCTTCAAATGAGTATAGGCGGAATCGAGTTTCAATTGAACCTTTGTATTGGAATTGTGATATTAAAGGTAACGCATTTATGGATTGTCCATTACCATTACAGCACATGTTCTGTTTTGGGTGGGTATCCAAATGTATGTATTAAAACCACATTGTACTAGATGTACGCCGGGAAATTCCAATACGGGAGTGAGATCAGGAGTCCCTCATTTCCGCAAAATATTAAATCGAGTCTCCACGGCACATACAGCGGAAGCTGGTCCCAGTACCCGTCCGGAATCGAAAGATCCTTATCAACAGCTGTAGTTGAGACCTTTTTTACAAGGTAAATAAGGTCTCAACGGTCGTTTTTTTTATAGTGGAGCTACTGTGACCCTACTCGGTTCAAATGTAGATAAATTTATTAAAAATTCAAAAGCTCTAATACATTCGCTTTCCTCTCATGTATTAACTGCCAATGGATCAATGAAATATCAGGGGGGGAGGGGGGGATACTGTAATAGTACGAATATGCACTGATATTCGAAATTGCCACAACAATCAAATTAGTGAAATTCAAATACAAATCAACGTATTTGAATTAAGCGTTCATTAGGAAACAAATTCACAAAAGTAGGCGTTGTTGTTATTTGTTATTTTTTAAAACAAATTTAGTTTGTTTCTGTGCTTGTCAAAAATAAATTTGCATATTTCAGCTAAGCTAAGCGAGAGTTTAGATTAATGATTTTTTGTGGTCGGAATTGGAAGATATTGATGCGGACGATGTTTATTTTCAGCTAGACGGCGCTGCGTGCCACACAAGCAACGAAACAATCGCAATTTTGCAAGAAAAGTTACCTGACCGTGTTATTTCTCGAAGAGGTGATCACAATTGGCCACCGAGATTTTGTGATTTAACACCTTTAGACTTGTTTCGATACAAGACCTTAAAGATGGAATTCGTGAAGGTATCGAGGACATACAGCCGTAAATGTGCGAATTAGTCATGGAAAATTACATGAAAAGTATATAGTGCTGCAAGCGTAGCCGTGGCGGCCATTTGGCTGATATCGTTTTCAAATGTTAATGGCATACCTTCCTCTTTACAATGAAATAAGCATTCATTGATTTCTCTTAAAAAATACTCTTTTTTTTTTATTATTAAAATGAAACCTCTCATTGAAAAATCATTTACATTCACGTTTAAGCTACTAAAATGATATGTCATAACTCACGGATATCCCTGCTGTAAGTGCAATAATATACATATTATGGTTCTATATTATGTAATTTCTTCAAATGGAATCATTACAAATGTTGTACATTAAACTTCATTTGTGTTTGTTGTTTCCAAAATAAAACTTTAATTACCAGATACAATCGTGATTTAACAAATTAGTTTACTTTCTATACTAGTTTCGGATCGTAATTAATCTAAGGGCCAATGGCATATTCTTCACACGCCCTGAGAAATGGTGAGAAGAATTTTATTTTTGGTCCCCTAATAGTTTTTATTTGTTAATGTACACCTCAAATTGATTGATTATACCAAAAAATATTTTAATTTTCCTAAATATAATAAACATATATAATAGCGTTGTATACCAAGAAGAAGATACATACATACAAAATAAATTTAGACTAAACTAATACTAAAGATCTACTTATATCAGATACAGATATGTATTAATACATACAAACCTGATACATATTGTAAATTGTAACATGTTCATAATATATATGTATACATATATGTATATAAAGGCCCAAAAGAGAGATGGTGTGTCTCTATAATGAAAAGCTTTTATCTACTTTACATTAATTTACTTAGATTATTTTGAAATATATAATATAATAAAAAAAATTTACTGGACTTTTCTCTCACAAAATAATACTCGTCCTAAACCAGTAATAGCAATAATAATTTAAATTGAATGACATTTATTCTAACTAACAACGACAAAAAATGGTTATTAAATTATAAGGTCTGGTATAATAACTATATATTATATAGACTTCAAAATGTACGTTGGAATATACTTTTGGTCTATGTACGAGTATATATATATATATATATAAACGAGTATGTACATAACATAACATATGTACATAACATATATATTTATATATGTATATGAGTATGTAAATAACATAAAGAACTTATTTAATCTACTGGATCCTAGGTTCATGTTTTGAAATGTAATAAATTAACTTTTGGTCTATTAACATGTTATAGTATATAACACAGATCAAAACCAACAGTTTTTCTATTTATACCGCTTGTATTTCCTGTATACAGACTGTATTCTTGAAAAACTGAAAAGCTCATTAAAATTTGTTATCCACGTTAATTAGCGTGCGGTAGAATAATCTTTTTTGACAGCAATTAGCCATTGGGAAAGTTCTTTAAAAACAATAAAATAATGAACTAAAATATTATAATGATACAAGTTTTAACGTTTAAAATTAATTAGTTAGATTAGGGTATATACATATTAACATATAATGACAATATTGTACTGAAAATGACGTAAATAATAACCAAAAAATCACGGCCGATAGTTTTAAACTGTTATGGATTATCGATTTGGATTAACATAGTCCAAATGATTCAGCTATGTCAACAATCCTTATATATTGATATTCAATTTTGTACAGTATGTATTCTACGTCATAGGATATTATGAAATTACAACAACGTCCCAGTTTTTTTATTTACAAAACTTTAACAAATAATTTGATCGAAATATATTTAAATTTTTTCTCATATTATTGTGCCATTGTGGTTATCTAATATGACTGTTTTAATTAAAATAGAGAATAGTTACATTTTTCAGGTAATATAATATTTAGATTTACAAATTAAAAACAACTTACCTCGCGCGTTCACACTTTGTCAACTTTCAACTACTCTTTCAGTAACTCAATATTTTATCGCTTCAGGATGTACCAATAAAAATTATTTTTGTATGTTAATATACATATTTCATTATCTTTTTTAGCAAAGTAATTTTTCTAGAAGTTTTGATTGCCTACAGTTTTACGACTACAATTTAGTTTTCTGTTGATTTAATTTTTTTATCTCTAGAATTCTGGGTTTCTCAACAGTTTTTCGAACACAGCACTAATATCGAATTACCGAAGTTGGGTCATGTCACTTTAGATGACTAAAGTCACATTGCTTCTGTATTCATTCCTATTGTCGAAAGTCGTGTCTTGTCAAATGACTGTTCAGAATGTTTTGTGACGAATTTATGTTAAATATGCTTTATAAATATATTATTATTAATATTAGATAGTTAAATTGATTTATTTGTTTAAAAATGTTCGTGGTTAGAAAATATAAGAGGAGTTTACAAGCATTTGGAATGGAGTTAGTGACCAATTGAGGAGCTTCGGTCCTCCAGTATGGACCAAATCCGAATGGCAAAAGGCAGTTTTATTGCAGGCAATATCATTATACGATTTATTTAAACACGATTTTAATTTCTTATTTTAAGTATGGAATTACTATAAAGGTACTATTCCATGCACTGATTGACTGACTCAGTTAATTTAAAGCAAGAAAAGAAATTATATTTTGTAGTTGTACAAATGAAACAAAACATTTTTCTCAGTCAAAAAATATTTGAGTGCTAGCAGTGTGAACTGCCATAAAAAGTATCAAATCGAATACTTTTTATGGCAGTCAAATAAACAACATACCTAAAATTTGCGCATGGAAGAGAATTTTACTATAAATTTTGTGTATGGAAAAGAATTTCACTATAAAAATAATTTTTGAATGGAAGAAAATTGTAAATATCAATTTCAATCAAAGTTGTGATTTTGCAAATGTCAGTTTTTTCTTTATAAAAACAATTTTGAAACTTCAAATTTGGTATGTCTAATACTAAACTACGCTGTTAAATTATTTTGCAAAAAAAGAAAACCTTTATTTGTTGTCTTTTTTACTCTAATGTAATTTTGTTGCTATCATATTTTCAGTCAACTCAGTCAATCAGTCCATGGAATAGTACCTTAAAGAGAAAATTAATACAAAAATGGGCCATAACAAGAAGGCAGTAAAAACAATAAGTGGGGTTGCTACAAAATATTTAAATTTTCCCCTCAAGAAGAAAGTGTAATTGACATACTAATGCTAAGAGAAATTTCTCAACAGTCTCGAATAGAATTTAAGCATTACTACGAAGGTCAACCAGACGAAAATAATATTTACCGCTTGAACCGAAATCTTCAAAATCAAAAGGCTCCACGTCAAAAAAAAAACGATTCAAGAAGAACGGAATCTTGTTTAAAAGAATAGACGGTATCAATTAAACAACGAATAGCAAAGAATCGTACTGTTATACCAGAAAAATTTATAAAATTTGATAAAAACAATTGAAGTTGATTGAAAATCTTTTGGAAAAAAAATATACCTAGAATTTAAATTACGTGAAATAGGATATAAAGAGCGGAAATTAGCGCTAATGGAAAGAAATAGTAGCGCAGATTAAAGCATACCCCCACCTAGCATTGTGATAACTTCGGAATTAATGTGATAAGGAAGTGAAATCCATGAAATAATATCCAAATTATTATTTTTTTTATTTTACGTTATTTATTTATAAACTGAATTATTATTTTTATCTTAAATATTAAAGAATTATTTTTGTAACAAATTGAATTCATTCTCGAGGATTTTGATGGTCACCTCTTCAAAGTCTTCCTGATTAACGAGTGGTACTCAAGGTTCATCAAAAAGTACCTTGTATCAAAGGCAGAAACTCTATTTTTTAGGACTCATAGGGCCCGTTCTACAATGCTTCTTGCTTTTGTTTGTATTATGTTGAACTTCGTTTTCCTAAGGTTGCCTCTTTTTGTGTGTGAACCGAAATGGTACATCACATAGGGTTTCAGCATATATAAAGCGTTGCCTTTTTGTAAAAATCAAACATGATTAATACATAATGTAGAAGTGAAACTTACCCAAAATCCATGTATTTCCCTTCGCTTTCAAAAGTTTGCTAGAGTTCACTGTTCAAGTTATAGTGTATTACGCATCCTACCATGCTCGGAAATCTAAATTTACGAAAAATTTCCAGTTATATTTTTTTTCTCGTTATCATTTGAAAAAAGGGTGGTGGGTGTGTTTCAATAGGGTAGGCGATGACTATATACAACCATGACTTAATCGTCTATATTCAATCGTTGTAACTATGTGGAAATCACCAATTGTATTTAGTATACGAATCCAATCTCGTAGCAAAGCCTGTAGCACGTTCACCACGAAGATTAACCAAATAATACCTCCAGGAAATGTGGAATTACCGAGAAATGCTTTTCCAGAGAACACAAATTGTCCTAAAAAAGAAGAATTGTGTAAGGCCAATGATGCAATTTTTGAATCTAACAATTTAAATAAGCAATTAAATGATACAATTGCTTGGATGCAGGAACACATAAGGATTCTTGAAAACGAAGTTAAAGCCATTAAAGCAAAGGAAAACGTTGATTATCCTCCTACCCAAAAAGTAATGGAACCAGAATACCATACGGATGAAGAAGAATTAGCTCACGAAACTGAGTGGATTATAGTCAAAAACCAGAGAAAAAAAGGAGAATGGATTGATACACCTACTCCTCCTCAACTAAAAGAGGCAATTGCTAAAATAATCCAAAACAATCAAAAAAAAATTATCTTCACCACCCCCAATAGTTATAGATGGTGTTAAAAACTATGATCTATTGTATGAGAAAATTAAAACAATAACTAAAACAGATAAGTTGAATACAAAATTGATGAGTGGAAACAATATCAAGATAAACTTAGAAGATTGACATTCTTGGCATACGAAGGAGGATATTCATGGCATACGTTTGAAAAGAAACAAATCAGACCAATCAGACATTACCAATTAGGCTAATGGCTAAAAATCTACACTCTACATGTAAACCAGAAATAATAATTGAGGACCTGAAAGGAAAAGGTTTTAATGCAACTGAAGCATCAATTAAGCTAAAACGGAGAAGTAAGGAGCCTCTGAACATCTATATGCTGACATTCAGCGGAGATGATTATATTGAAAAAATATATTAAAGTACATGTTGGGATGCAAAATCAATATTGAGCCCCTAAGAAGATCTAGGCTTCTACCACAATGTAAAAAATGTCAAGCATATGGACATACTCAAAAATACTGTAACAAAGAACCCAGGTGTGTCAAATGTCCATGTAAACACCATACTAGAGATTGTGTCAAACCCACAGATGTATACAGATAGGAAAGAGCTCCGCTCTATCAACATACAACAAACTTCTATTATATAAACAAATATTAAAACCGGTTTGGACTTATGGTATCCAACTTTGGGGTTGTACCAAACAGAGCAACGTAGAAATCATCGAAAGATTTCAAAGCCAAGTACTAAGGAACATCGTTGATGCACCATGGTATGTTAAAAACAGAGACCTCCATAGGGACCTTAAAGTGGACACTGGTTCAAAGAAAATCCAAAAAAATGCAGTGAGACAAAGGCTCGAACAACATGTTTGTAAGCAGGCTCAAACGAACTAAACCTTTTGAGCTGGTGTAATTGCTAGTGTAAACAGCGTAATGCTGATCTAAAATCCACAATAACGATGTGGTTTGCTTCAATTTATCAGACACTATGGAACACCAGTGAGATGAAGCCATAGATTAATACAACATAGTAAATTAAGTTAGAATAAAATTGCTCGTTAGTCCAGGTGACTAGATTGTAATAATTGTTTATTTAAAATATTAAATATAAACCAAAAAAAAATCATTTGAAAATCCAAAATTGTATAAGCTTTCCAATAATTTGTATAATATAATTGTATTTATGTCTCTTAAATTGTTTGAGAAAGTTGGCTGTGCAACCCCCACCACAAAATCATTTCCTGCATCCATTCTTAACCGCCTTGTGCATAAAATCTCAACGCAGAACATAATTTGAGGAAGAGAGAACGCATCTTTATTCACTTTAAAATATGTTTGAAATCTACATACAAGATTACATATTGTACAAAACAATCAGAAGATATAAAATTATTATTATAAAGATGTGTCTAACCACATTTACATAGCATCCGCTTCTTGATGCCACTAAAATACTTTCCCTAAAGATAATTTAAAAATCCTTTGTTTGTTTACTTTACAGACAATTTTTGTTCCAAAATTTTCTTAATACAGACTTTTTACACCATAAAGTAAAATAGCAAAACAGTAAAAATTTAAAATAGTAATTCACTTTTTCTATGAATATTTTATTCACGATTATCCTAGAGTCGAATGTGGAAGATAGCCAAATAGCATTTTACTATGGTGTAAGGTCGGTATATATAAATCACGTAGCCGTACATAGGCAGTTTTTCAACATTAGTGTAGTAAACACAAACAAAACTGTGTATATTTCGATTGAAAACCTTTACGTTCATTACTTGAAGTTATTTGTTTTTTATTACTTTAAGCTTCAAATAAAACAAACAATCCAAGTGTAATTTAAATATAAATATGATGTATGAACATAAAAAGTTCTTAGGTATTAAAATAAAGCTGAATTAAAAAAATCACATTTCATAAAATAAGAAAAGATTAAGAAACCTTTTCATTTACGTATGATAATGTTTTCTGCTGTTACCTTTCTATCAGTGTTTTTATAATGTCAAATACATATTAATTACGTTGATATAAAATATTTGTAATCATTCGAGAAAAGTGGTTTTAACGACATATTCAATAGGCATATTGCATTTATAGCTTCATGGCTTAACTTATTCCTTTTTTTAGTTGTAACGAATTAGTTTAGTTTTATGCATGAGGAAGCGTTAAAACATACGAGGGGAGTTCAATAAGTTCGGTAAATCTATATGAAATAACGGTATTAAAAATGTATTACTATTTTTTTTTATTAAACTGTTTATTCTACCGACAAAAACAAAATTTCATGCAAATCAATTGTTTCATTTAGTTTCTGTGAGTGATTTACACCAATATTCTGTTAGTCGTGTCACCTGACGTTTGTTCTGACAGGCAATATTTACTATTCTCTTAGTCGATTGAAACAACAACTGTCGATTGAAGAGACAAACATCGCTTTCTAGTAGTCCTTTTAAAAGTTTGTTGTCACCTAAGACACCGTTTCTAGTCGCGCAAAATTTTTAAGTGATGAGCAAAAATGGAGGTCGAAAAAACGTAAACTTTAAATTTATAACAGCGGTAACGATTTTTCAATACGCCAATCGTCTTTCGATTATATTTCTCGCCTTTGAATGCTTTGTGTTGAGTTGCCTTCACGAGACCCATCTGCCGACATTCTATTTAAAATAATAGTTTAGTAATTTTAAAATGTTTACCTAAGTGCCACGTATTAGCCTGACCATTTTCAAAGCTATTTTGAAGATATTTGTCTAGTTCACTTGAATTGAAAATCAAAGAATTAAGGAAAGATCCTCGATGGTTAACATCAACAAATGTAATGTTCATTCGGTCGTCACATACCAAAAATAAATACATTTTTAATTTTATTCAAAATATAAAACTCCATGAACCTGATTTGAAGGTTACAATCATAGCGTTTAAGCTGTAAAAACCTTTTCTATTACGATAAAGATGTCTCTCCCGTTTTAACGGTGATGCTATTTTTAAATGAGTGCCATCGGCACATCCAATAATACCTGGAACTCCTGTTTTTGTATAAAATGACAATTTAATTCTATCCTTTTCTTCGTTGGTTGTTGGAAAACGAATTAATTCCGCACAAATTTCGTCTTCTATAATATTCACAACTTCGATTAGCACTTTGGAAAATGTTGATTGGGCCAATCCGGAAACATGTTCGTTGCCATAAGCCGTTTGGTATTCACCTTCGGCAAAAAACCGCAATGTTGCACATAATTAAACTATGGTGGATACAGATGATATCCGTGTTCTCAACATGAATCGCCTTCCTAATTTGGTTAATAAAAATCTAAAGTCTCCTTTATTTATTCTAAAATATTTCACTACTTTGAAAGAAACAATAGATAAAAAACCATACTAGAAGACGAACATATTATCGTATGTAGGTAATATTACAGGTTGTGTGGTAATTCAAACAGATTCGATTGGTCTCTTATAACCTCCTCCGAAAATCAGCCATATCGCGAAATTCACCCATTTCCTCATCTTCACTCGAATCGTAATACAATTCAAAACAGCTCATGTTTGATATTTAATTGATTATTGATTATTATTATTATACACTGGTTATTTTTGAATTTGACAAGATAATCTTCTGTCAAAATTTGAGGCAATTATTAGTGTTACCAGAATGAAGTCACGTCACGTCGCCTTAGACGACTTGGATAATACAAATTGATAGAAGAAGTGACGTGAAATCGTGTCGATTAAAGCGTCGCGACTATCAGAATAGGGGTGTTAATACACACTTGCTTTGAAAATTTAAAAATATTGAACATTGTGATGTGATTAAATTCCTTGTAAAGGAAAATAATACTTGAGTGAAGATGATGTGGTTAAATTTATAAACCAAATAGTCACCGGTAATGAAACGTAGATTGTTAACTATGAACCAGAGTCGAAACAGGAATGTAATGGATAGTGCGGGAAAATCCACCGCCGAAAAAGTTGAAGGTTCAACCATCTGTGAGTAAGATAGATGCTGATGGAATTTGATGCTGATGGAATTTGATAATTGACTACTTACCTCATAAGACCACAAAAACAGAGGCTTATTATGCGTGGCTTTTGGATAAATTGAAAAGTATCGTGTGAAAAAATGGTAATTGAAAATGTGCATAGTATTAAAATCATTTGTCGCATAACTCCTAGTAATATGCGGTGCATGTAGTCGATCGGAAATTGAGTCATAATTGAGTCATAATCCAATAGAACTAACAAAGTTCTATGATGCAAATCGATTCAACTCAAAATACTAATGCAATGTCGACCGCCGCCGGCGCATCTGTTCCCGCTCCAAAATACGACATGTATTTTGGACATGAAGGCGACGTCACTTTACAACAACACATTATCAAAACAAAACAAACAGACACAATAAAACAAACAAGCAAAAAGGCAACACGCGATTGACAACAAGTCAGCCATCTCCATTTTTCTAACTCGTTTTTGGGTGCAAGTGCAACGCGCTTAAATATATTCTGTGGTGGTGAAATATAATATAACAAAATAAAATATATAATAAATAAATTTGTGAATTTCAATAAACAAAAATAAAATTATAAAATAAAAATAAATTAATAAATTTAATAATAAGTTAATCAATAAATATTATATCAAATAAATAAGTTATTGTGTGTGTATTTATTTCATTTGAGAAGACAGTTATTGAAATACGAGCAACCTCCCAAAGTGGTGACCTTCGAAAGCGGTTTTTACCGCAAAATTATAAAAATTCACACACAATAATATTTTATTCGTTATATATACTCGTATATTTTAGTCCAAATCAACATTTTACAAAAATCCTCGTCTGTTCTTAGTTTTAATACATTTTTATCACAATCGGAGAAACAAATTTTGTGTGCCACATTGGTGTCGCCTTTTACAGTGCACTTAGTTGAACTAGAATATCCTGAGTTTGATTTTACTCCTGAATATATAAAACTATTAGATATTTAAAGTAAGAAAATACAGAAAATAATGTACCTAACAGAAAGTACCTTGCTGGTGCTTCGTATTAAAAGCTTTGATTTTAATTTTTATCAGACTATTATGGTAACGAAATCCGTTTTCCAACAATTGCAGTGTGTCATCTATATAAGGTTCGATAAGGACATGAGCACAATAAGGCTTTTTATAAAAGCTCTATGCGAAACAACATTTGCAAGAATAGGCCAAAGTTGGTTGGTGGAACTTTTAGTTATAAGAATTCCGTCTATACCAATATCAATTTCTATTGAGTTTCTCTCCAATTCAGTACTATTCAGGAATAACTTAAATTATTTTTGTAATCCGATATGAGTATGAACCGCTGCCCGCATTGTTACAATATTTTTGTTTGTAGTAGGGGTCCTTTTCAAGGTCCTAACATCTTTAGGTAGATGAGCTGAATTTGCGGTTGTCAAAAATTATGTCAGTTTGACATAATTTAGACATTATTTTGACATAATTTTGACATAATGTAAATGAATTAAAGTTATTTACAAAGCACATATGATGATCATATATCACATAAAATACTACTGTTGCTAGTTTCTTTGCATACAACTTTCGAGAAGGAAATCAAACTCGTAAGCCCACCACCAAATGTTACTAACTCATCCGATTTTAATACTGGAAACACTGTTCCACCATATTTTTTTCAAAACAATTGTACACTGTAGTTTCACAACCAAACCCATTGTAAATACTGAATCATAGTATGTGTGTGCGTACCTTGTAAGGATGCATCAGAAGCAGGTTATAATAATAACGAATTAAGACTATCCGAAAACCAAACGACCTCAGAACATATCGAAATAAAAGTATAAATATACATATAAATAAAATTTAAATTAATTTAATAAATTATATTAGTGTGTAAAAGATACATAAAATATTACAATTTTAAAAATTAAAACAAACAAATCGATTGGTAGCTTTTTGTACGCTGTTCATCCGTGAAAACATTTTGAAAATTTCCGAGAACGAGCCGATTGTTTATTCTTCATGTGCTGTATATTGGGCCGATTTATTTTAACTTCACTGCAACGTGGTCCAAGCCAGAGGAACACTTTTTTCCCGTTATCTAGTATTATACTATCATCATCGGCCAAATCGTCTTGACAATAATCAGAGCATTTCTCTTTTAGACGATCCTTGCGACGTCCTGTGTGGATTATAAATTTTCGTTTGAAGCATTAAATCATATTGAAACATTTAAAAAATTAATTAAACCTACCTTCAATATGCAACGCTTCAGCTGGTGTCAACCAAACGAATAAATATAGATAGAAGTCCAAGATGTAAATATTCTTCTGTTGGGTGGGTAACTTATATTCCAATTTGGGGTGGTACCTCGACTTACCTATTTGAAGTTGATAGAGCCGTGGCACATACTAGGCACTGATATGGTCGTTCACCAGTGTGGCATTTTCGAATATGATCATTCAAATAAAAGCGAATCGTAAATTTTCGGGTACATCGACGCTGCCAGCAAATGGCTTAATGACTCGATGAAATCTTAAATGTTGCCACAAATGACTCAATTTTAATAAATACAAAATACTGATCTTAAATAAGAAATATCACATCCATCATCCACCATTATAAAAACACAACATTTAATTTATTTGCACTGACCGCAAAAACTTGTCTAGCCATTTTTACTGGAATGGCAGTACACATTTTCACATGAAAAAAATGAAAACAGAATATAATATAATTTACATTAAATACATGCAAATATTTATAGTTTCAGCAAATTCATCTCACTATTTTGACAACGTCAAGACAGCAATGACATTTCGGTTTCGCCAAGATATAGCAAAAAATAAAATAATAAATTGGAAAAGAGCTAAAATTGACATAATGAGTGAAAATTTGAGCATATTTTTAATCTGTAGCAGTTACCAGCCTGCTGCACATTTTGCATCGATTTGAAATTATTTTAATGTGGAAGTGGAAATTTGTTTACAAAATGGTTAGTTTTGATTGGCTTATATGGTCGGTGAATATTTTTCAGCAAGATAGAAATGCATAAATTCGTCTTCAAATTCACTGTTGCAAATCAGTTTTATTTCGTACTATCCTATATAACTTTTGTTTTGACATTCCGGAAAAATTATTTGCCTTCAGATTTTATAATATATATTTACAAGTAACCA
Organism: Tipula unca; assembly: GCA_951394425.1. Lineage (NCBI taxonomy): Eukaryota > Metazoa > Arthropoda > Insecta > Diptera > Tipulidae > Tipula > Tipula unca. Next base: position 92,605,196 of record OX596380.1, read on the forward strand.
CTTAAATTTTAATATTATATTATAGTAAATTTACCCTGGAGATAAACTCGACGCGACCGACGTGACTAAGAAAATAAAAAATGTTAAACTATACGAATTTGCACTAAAACAATTATACTCGACGCGACTCAGAAATAAAAAAAAAAATTTGATTTAACTTTGACTTTTTGTTGTTGTTAAGTGCTAAAGTGACATCTTACAGAAATTTTAAGAAATAATATCCCATTTTTTTTTTTTTTTTTACCATTTTGACGTTTAACAAAATTAGTAGGAATTGCGTTCTCCGGCTATTTCTTCCATCAATTTTTATATAATAAAATGAGTTTTGAAGAAAAATTAATAAATCTGGTGAAAAAATATGTTATTTTATATGATAAGTCATCCAGGGGATACAGAAACATAAATAAAAAATTTGAAATTTAGAAGGAAATAGGAAAGGAACTTGGAGAATCAGGTAAACTTAAAATGTAGATTTATATTCTTATATACATAATAATGGAATAATTACATTTTTTTAGATAAAACGTGCAGGTTACGGTGGAAAAGTTTGCGTGATAAATTTTCCCTAGAATTAAAATCAAAAAAACAATCTTCCGGAAGCGAATATAAATATAGAGCGGAATAGGATTATTTTCAAAATATGTTGTTCCTGACCGACTTCGTCAAAAACAGAAAGTAAGTTAACAGTGATTTATATATGCTTATTTAGAGATTTATATTATTTACGTAATGTAATCATTATATATCTTCATTAATTCAGTTCTACTAGCAATTTTACTATTGACGAGAATTCTATAGATACGTCTAGTAATTGTCTTGAGGAAGACAATTATATAGATACATCTAGGAATGAATTGGAACTTAGCAAAAGCGATTGTAAACAAAGGCGAAGTAGCAGCAATGACAATGATAATATTGAAGAATCATTAAAAATCACGTTAGGCTACATAAACAACATGCTGGAAGAACAGCAAAGTGCCCCTCCACAAGTTAAAAATGCAGACGATGAATTATTCGTAAAAATGAGATCTATATTCCAAAAGATAGAGGGAAGATTCCAAAAAACAGGCTGCCGGTAGCATGCTGAAATATTTGTGCAAAGTACAAATACAGGACATTGAAACGGCAAACACGCCGTATTGTGATAATTAAATAATAGTATTATTTTTTAAATATTGGATTATTTATTTATATATGTTTTATGTTTATTATTTATGTATTTATCATTTTAAAAGGAAATTTGAAATAAAAGACTGAATTATATATCAAAACATATTCTTAATTACATATATGTATGTATTATTTTATTTTATTTTGTAATTGTATTGCCCCTTCCTTATTAAAATACTCCATTAAAGTATCTCTCATTTTAAAAATATTGCGTGTTGTATTATTTGAGCCAAACCTTAAATTTTGTTTATTAAAAACGGTCAACCTCATTCCTCCATTGTCCTTGGGTAAGGTTGTCCTCAATATCTTCTGTGCCAATATGGGGATAGGCAATATTTTGAACGGTTAATGTTATGTAACATTATCTTTAGAGAAGAAGAATGATTTTAATAATTTTATAAATACATATTTTTAAATGTAACCGATTTTTTACCTTTTCTGCATTTTTTGGTAAACAGTTTAACGTTGCCCGCAAGACTCTCCATCGAGCTACTAGAATACCAAAAGCGTTCTCTATTGTAACTCTTCCTCTGGAAAGTCGATAATTAAATATTTTTTTATCGTGAGGCAGATTTTTCCCAGGATATTCTCGCAACAAATTTTCTTTCAAAGAAAAGGCCGGGTCTCCTACAAAATAATATGGAAATTTAATTTCCGTATTTGGTAATTTACTATCATGAGGTACTGATAGTTCGCTCGAAAATAGTTTTTTACCAAAATTACTTTGTGATAAAATGCCTAAGTTAAAAATAATGTAATTAGGAAACATATTATGTATATCTTAGAAATATTTTATTATAAGTACCGCCATCGCTTTGGCTTCCGTAAGCTCCAATGTCCACCATTGTGAATGTATAGTGTGCGTCACACGTAGCTAGTAGCACCACACTATACATTTTTTTATAGTTATAGTATTCAGATCCACTGTGTGGGGGACAATTATAGAAATATGTTTTCCATCAATAGCCCCCACACAGTTGGGTAAATTCCATTTATTTTCAAAATCTTCTGCAATTTGGCGGTAGTCCTGGCTACATAAAGAGGTGATAAAATTTGCCACATAATATCGCATGTCTCGATTATGATGACCCGAGCTGTTGATCTGCCTACCTTGAAGCTCCAACCGAGAAATTCATGGCTCACGCCTTGAGATAAGTAACTAAATCAAACGAATAAACAAAAAAACGAATTCTGAAATTATAATTAAATAATTATACTCACGATAGGGTTATAGCCAACCGCTCCTCAGCAGTTATTGTCATACATGTTTTTCGCTTTCTTAATCCGTCTTTTAAAAGAGAGAGCAAGAATTCAAAAATTTCTTTGCTCATTCGTGTATGTTTAAAAAATGCATCTTCATTTTTTTTTATTTTTTTAAACCCCACTTCAAAAAACCATGGAATGAGGTGTCTATCGGGCCTTCTGAAATTCCGCCGATTTCTTCTAGAACTTTTATTTATCCTTTTTTTTAGTTGTTGCGCTAGAAGACAATATCCCGCTTTCATAATTTTTAATTTTGTTATTCTATCTGCCTGATTCATTTTATTATTTTTAGAATAATAATTTAAAAACGATGTAATTACAATTTTATTGTTCCACAAATGTCACAGAAATGTCAAAAACGTGAATACAAATAGTGAGTTTATCTTGAGTAAACTTGTAAGCGCGTTTTTGACATTTTAAAACGTCTGAGTAACGTCGAGTGTAACACAACTATTACACTTAAACCAAAATGGCGTATACGAACGGTATTCATAATAAGAATATAAAACACATAAAACAAAATCAAGTAAACATATTTCCTGTGTGCTGAGATCTCATTTGAAAAAAACCGTTCGTAAAGTTTACGTTGCTATAAAGGTTAATTGGGTGTATACATATTTTTGTTGGAAGGTACAATATAAAAATTGTATGATTTTTTGTTTTTAGATCATTATTTTGATCCTAGTAGCATTTTGGTTCAAAATTTTAATACAAAAACAAAAAATAGTACCATTTTTATATTTATTTCATAAAATGCGATTAGAGAAATAAAAGTAACGTGGATCTTATTCGGATCAGATCATACAAGAAATACGGCTAATATGTCACCGATTTTAATTAGTTTTTTAAAAAAATCTTAAGAAAGTATAAACTTTTCTTAACCCATATCATAAACTTTCGAGAACCCATACTCAAATCTAATGTACCTGTTTAAACTTTAAAGTCTTCAATCATCAAATCAAATTTTAAAAGCACGATAAAAATTTGACATTGTTTTGTAGTTGTCTTGTATGGCTTTAGTAAATTTTATAAACATTGTTATACATTTTTATTTGTTACCACTGCAATAGACGTTTTGACAGTGAACATAATGTTTATTAGATTGAGATTGTTTTATCTTTGTTTGGAGAAAAATAAAAACGTTGTTAACGCTCTTAAAGATTTCGAAATTATATTTATCAAATATACGGTTTCATGCTTATGGAAAATGCTGCCATAGAATTTGAAGAGCATCAAATACAATGGCTAGAGAGCGAAGTATAAAGCAGGAGCCAGTACATTTGAAAGAGGTATCGACTATCGTGGCCTATTTTCTTTTTAGTCAATATACGACCGACAATCAGCTAGAGGAATGGGCAAACCAAATATTTATTATGGTTATAAAAATGACGTAGTGCTTAATTTTTGTGGAAATTGTTTAGAAACGGCTTTGGAGACTTCAGTTCTTGACGTAATTGAAATATGTATAGTTCGGTATTCACCATAAAGATGCTATATTGTCGTAACCTTGTAATTTCTAAATAAAGTAACTTCCTTGCTTCAAGGATTCTTGTTATTCAAGGATTCGATTCCATGTTTGCTTGAGTATTGTACCGCAGTCTATTTTATTGCAGTTAGTGCATGATTTATTCACTCTATACCTTAATTTAAACAAAAAATAAAAATTCTTTCTTTCTAGTGACGTATATAAAATATAACAATAAATTGACTTTCGAGAATCACTAGTGGCACATCATATGCCATTAAATGATTGAAAAGATCAAAGAGTAACACCAAAATCAAAACTTAAATTCAAAAATACTTAAACAGCATGAGGTATGAAAACAGATCGATACATAATATACATAATATATTTAATAAAAATTTTACGTTAGGGCAAATATGTGCGGAATCATCAATTTCAGATGACAATAGGAAAACATCATCCGATTAAATTGATGATTGCGAATATACGAAAATTGCGATTGTTATAACACAATACATAGAAGAATAATCATAATGTAATAATAACAACGGCAAATAATACTCCCAGGAAACCCATAAAATTCAAATCATTAAATTAAATTTTTGCTACCAATAAATAATCATTCAGAACAGCACCAGAATCATCGCAAACAAAATACGTATAAAAATATTTTCAAAAAACAGAAAAGTAAAAATAACAAAAATTCAATAAAATGTTCACGCCATAAAATTTGAATTTTTCGTTATTTATATTTTTTCCTACCAATAATACATGTATTCTGGAATATATCTGTACTGTATTCAACATTCAAATAACAGACGAATTTATCCTCAAATATAAATCTTTAATTTTTTTGTTTAAACTTAAGGATTTTACTTTTAGAAAACCAACATCAATGGCATAATATTCATGTTATTATATCAATAATAATATTAACATAATAATGTAATCACTGTATGTAAATATTTTTTATGTATATTTATGATGGCACAGTAAATTTTATGTAATTTCTATATACATAAATAAATAACAATAAATAGTATTGAATTCCCGGGTCAGAAGTTTAATCAGATTATATCGCATTTAGTTAACAACAACATCTCGTTTTCACACACAATTTTTTCACCAGTGTTATGTTTTAGTGTGAATAAGGTCTTAACAGAAGGCGATCAAGGTCGTGTGTGAATATGTTAAAAATATTTGGTTAAAAATTTGGTGGAAACAAATTTGTCCAGGTGAAATATTTTTAATTACCAAAATTGATTCAGTATCAAGCCATTGTGAAAGAATCCTCTTATCCTGTTGAAATCAACAGACAGTGAACATTTTTGTTTGGATAGTCTGTTGACTATTTGCCCAAATGCAGTCATCAAATTTTTCATTTTTTAACCAATTTTTTCTCTGACTTTTACCGGTTTTTCAAATCATTTTTGCGAAATTGGCCGATGTGTAGATGATTAGTCCCATTGATGAACTAGGCGCTATTACGCTATGCTCTGGTGATGCTGGCGGTAAAAAATCATATGAAGTTTGTTGATTTGTTGGGTATTAATATTGGATGTACTGTCATTACTATACATTATGGTAATTATGGTAGTTATGTTTGCCGCAAGGATATTTATGAATAATTTCATAATATGGCAACTCCTCCCAATTAATTTCAGCTTCTTTGTCATCAGCGCCATTCATTGTTTTTTACAACTTAAAATTGTTTTGTCTGGGCCCAATTCCACTTTGCCGTCAGCAACAACAACTACTTGTCTACAATATTAATCACTAATTGATACAATATTAATCACTAATTCCCTGAAATTATGATCACTTCATTTGTTTACCTCCAGCCAGTATCCACATTGGCGTGTTTCGAAATAAATAAATTTTTGAGACGTGATGAAATTAACTCGATTATTTCGCTGTGTGTCTCTAAAAAATTAATAAATGTTTTCTAATTAATTTCTTTCGAAACCCAAACTAATTGCTTAAAAACTATTAATTCAATTTCAACACAAAACTGTAATTTTATTATTTAGTGATCTGTTTAAATATTCACGTTGTTTCTAGAAGACCAAGAGAAGAAGTGGGCTATATGGTTCTCCTATCAAATTAATTTTCGGTTTCTTCTTTTATTAAATAATAAGGAATTAACTCCATGAATACTTATTTTATACAATTTTTTTCTTCACAAACTTCACTTATGCAAATAATGATTATTTCAATGAATGAAAATTTGTTTCTAACGTCGTGTTGTTTGTGGTGCTATACTAATAGGCGACACGGAAATAAAAGAGCGAATAATGGTGAGCGGAGCCGGTGGTAAGGCCTAAGGACATACTGCAATGACTATGCGAAATCAACTGGCCGGATATTTCGTGTGGGATTTGTAGCATAGGAAATAATTCTCATGTCGGAACACACTCAGAACCCAGATGGATGAAAATATTGGTTTTTCTCTGATACGAGTATCATGATCACAGATTTTTATTTTCAATATTACGTCATTGTGGTTGTATTTTTAAGGAACATCGCGTTACCCGCCACTATTTTCAGTCTTTTATCGTTAAAATAAAAATATAAGTTGATATAAAACCCTAATATTCCTATGGTTTAGGCTCGTTGTACATTTAAACTTAGCTGATTTGAGCTTTGTTCGTAGCTCTTGTTTGTAAATGAATCGTTGCACACTTGAGCTAAGCTAACCAAACTATGTTTTACTGTTTTGAGCTATGAAAACCGAAAGCGCTCGAGTTGTCTTAGACATTTTAAAAATATAATATAATATATGAGGTTGACCCGGGAGCAATTTGAATAAGTCCACACATTAATCGAAAAGGACATAAAAGGTCGAAACTCATTTTTTCGAAAAAGTTAGCTGTATGTTTAAGGTAACTGCACAATAATTTTAAAATATGATTCTGAAATTTAAAATTAATGTAAACTTTTGTTTTAGATATTTTGCAACAGGAAGCTCTTTTCTCGACCTAAGTTTTTATTTCCGATTAGGTGAAACTACGGTAAGACAAATAGTTGAAACGGTGCGCGACTTTAGATGGCAATATGCAACCTCACGGAATGCAGCGCCAATGAATCGTTTTGGCGGGAAAAGGCCACCGAATTTAATAAAAGATCGCAATTTCCCAATTGCGTTTCTTCCGTTGAAGGAAAACACGTCGTTGAAGCCTATAAATCCCGGGTTATCTTTTTTGAACTACCAAAACACATTTTCAGTTGTTCTCATGGCGGCAGTCGATGCTGCGTATAAATTAACTTACATTGATGTTGGTGCCCAAGGCAGGTTCAGATATGGGAGCATACATATTTGCCAATTGTTCGTTTGGCAATAGGCTTCGCAACAATTTACTAAAATTACCTGCGCCTGAAGCGAATTGATGCCCTTCGGTCTGATTGGGGACGACGCTTTTCATCAAACATTTTATGAGAGCTTATCTTGGCTGCCGTACTAAAGAAGACATAAATTGTAAAATATTTAATTACAGGCTATTATCATAGAGTACGCCAAACTGTAGAATGTGCTTTCGGAATTTTAAGTGTATAGAGTACAAAAATCTCTTCGGATGCAGTCTACGAAAAGTTGATAAAATTATAAAAGCTACTTGAGTACTTCAGAATGCCTTAAGGCATCAAGGAACACTAGAACAAAGGACGAGTGAGTTTGATTCACTGATTTAGATGATCTGGACTATCAACTTGAAAATTTAGCCTCGTCTATTGTAAGTGGCAGTAATGATGAATCGTTTCAAGTAAGAACAAAATTTACAAATTATTTCTGTTCTCCAGAAGGGTCTGTTCCATGACAAATTGAAGCTATTAGGTAGAGAAAATATTAAAGTTAACCCTACATTAATAACAAAAATTAATAAAACAATGCTTCAATTATTAAATTTCAAAAAATCCTGTAAAAATTATTTTTTCCTTTATCAATATTTTATTTTTTCCAATTATTGTACATGTAGGAACAGGAACTTCCTTCTTCTTTAGTGATTGGTCACTGTTAGATGCAGGCGTACTACAAGTATTATCTACCATATCTGACATTGAAATAATGACTCCTGAATAGAGTAAGAAAATATTCTCCGTAACTAATATTTATAAAATGTTTACCTTGTGTGGAAGAATCTTCTATATATGGCGCGGAGGTCGATCGTGGCCTCTCTAAATTTGAAAATGATCTCTCTGGAGTAGAAAAAGGTTGAACAATTGAACTGGTGGTCATGAGTGGTCGTCATATTCCAGTCCTTCGAGCTCGCTAATAACATTAAATACCTACATTTTTGCTTCTCTTTGCAGATTTTGAGGAAAAGTAAGGGTCATTTCATACATCGACATAAAAAAATTAAGCAGAACTCTGTTGGCTGGTTGTGTACGAGTATCTAGTCGAATTGCTATTTGCTCCTCTCTTCTTTTATTATTTTATTATTTTTATTTCTTAGTTTTTCTTTGATTTTTTTGTTTTTTCCAAAATATTCAATTCACTAATTGAGTCGCTTTCCCCAGTAAGATTTCAGTTATATTAGACTGAGTATCGCGTTTCCTCATAAATTTTTCTAAAAATGACATTTGGTCATGAAACTTCCATTTCTTCGTGTTACTTTTTCCTTGGCCACTTTTAGTTTTTGTCCTTTTAATAGATCCTCTATGAGAATCTCTAAGTTTCTTCCATAAATGTTTAACAGAAGCAGCTGTAAAATTTTAAAGTTTAAGTTTCATTGGGAGAAATTTCCATTTAAATAAAACAATACACTTTAACAACTTTAGTAGTATATTGAAGTGAAACACTTTCACTTTAGTAAGTGAAGCACTAACTATTAATAAATGTGATGCACGCAGTAAATAAAATACTATTATAGCTATTCACATTACATGGCATTACAAAATATGAAAAAGTAAATCGAGGAAACAGTTGTTGATTTCTAGTTTCCTAGATAATTGAAGAAAATATTTTCAATTTTTATGTTTGTCGTTGTATTAATGTAACGAAATACCGTAGGAACATAATTGGTGAGAGACCTTCAGACGAAATGAAATGACAAAACATGAATTTTATCGTTCCAGAATTCGGGCGTAATGATTTTAAATAAATGAGCGTAATATTAAAAATCGAAATTGGCCATCTGTGACAAAGTATACATCCTATCCCTATCCCTAAAACAAACAGGAGACGACCTCATCAAATACAATTGATAATGAATGACATCAAGCAAGTTCGGAATGGCATTAGCAAAAAGATTAATTTTGAATCAATAAGTAAAATACGAAAATTAATTGTAATCGCGACTCTAAAGAGCTCACTGTTAAAAATTATAATTCCAAGTATAGACGACTGACTCTAAAGAATTCAGATCATTGCACCAACCTACAGATTAATTATTAATTAGTGTTAAATAATTAATACAAATTATAAATTAGGTTTAATAAAACAAATTTTATAAAAGTAAATTTAATAAAAATCCCTGGGCTTTGTTAAATGGACCCCTAGCCTGGTAGTTTATTGGCACGGGTCACGTAACACCTTAAACCGGCCCACAGTAATTTTAAGAATATAATGAGAAGTACTAACCTGAAATTTTGCACCCATTTTAGCAATATATACCAAGCACCCAAAACAACAACAAAACACCATCCATTTAATTATTAACAATTTAATCCATAAAAAAAAGACGTATTTAAATTAAATTCTCGAGAACCAAATTAATTTTCATGTTAGACTCGAAAGATTTGCACCATTTACTCTAATATTTATCCAATTTTCATAAATTTCAATTCTGTTGGGAACATTAATTTGTTTCTATAAAAAATTAAAATATTAATAGCAAATTTCCAATCAATATTTTTTTTTAATTCAGCTGCAAAGGAAGCTGTTTTTCTTTCGCACAACTTTATCCAGGTGCTACTATTTAGTAGGTAGGTAGTACGAGTGTATAGATTAACTTTTTTTTTAATTTAATTTTTTCCGTCCAATTTACCTAAATAGCAATCATGATTTTTTATTACTTCTGTTTCGGGTATTTATTTTTATTAATGATTTTCAATAAAAATACATTAAACTAATTGAATTCAATTAATAATTTATAAATTTTGTTTTTCTTTGAATGAGTTATTCTGTTTAAATGTTGTAGTATTGCTAGGGAGTTTCCCGGGATAATAAATTAGCTAAGTTAAATAAGTTTTGCATGTGAAACCAGCAAACTATGTATGTCACTTCAAACATAAATACACTATACTACTACCACAGTGAAAAGTTGAAAATGTTTGTCGAATTTTATTCAAACAAAGCGCTTTCATTTATTTTTCAACTCTACATAATATTAATTTCATTCAAAAGCTAAAATTTCAATTTAGGTCAGTAATTTCAATTTCAATCCAATTTAAACAAAAAAAAAACCAAACAAAAATAAAAAATTAGATTTGCAAAGCGCAGAAAATACAAAAATAACACACACAAAAAACGAAAAATCCTATCAGCTCGTATAATTTAAAATCAATTTTTTTTTCTTGTGTTGTCGCTGTACATAGCTAAAATACCAAATTTTAACACAGACCAACCAAATGAATAAGGTTAATCCATAAAAATATTTGTAAAAAAAAGCTTCTAATGCTATATTTTTATACATTTTGTTTTAAGGATTAAGGACATAATTCTAGATATAATATAAGTATATAATAATAAACAGTATTAAAGGCCATTACTGGCCCCTTACTGAGTCAACAACCTGGCTCCAACGGTTTCGATCCTGAGCATGGTCTTCATACTGTCTAAGACAATCTGACGAGGCCAAGTCGTTCTCTACATCGTGGAGCCATCGTCGCCGGCAACGACCTCTGCGCCTACCATATGGTGGCTCTCCTTTCAGAGATCGCTGCACAATTCGTTCCGGATCAGCACGCAGAACGTGACCGAGCCAGCGTAATTAATTAATATGAGAAAAATGCAAAAAATTATAGATATAGGGAACTTATCGCTGCACAAAACATTATAGATATAAACACTAAAAACTAACCTAATAAAACTAAATAAATTCATGAAATTTGCAATAATTATTACATTATCAGTCTCAAAAAAAAAAAATAAAAAATAAAATTTTACAATGTATGGAATTTAAGATAATAAGAATTCAATAATTACGAGTAAAAAAAAAAAAATAATAATAATAATAATAATAATAGTAATATGTAATCATAATATTAGTATTAAAATAAAAATAATAAAAGTAAATAAATTCATTTTATAAAAATTCATGTTAAATTAACTATATTAATACTAATACACATAAATAAACAACACATTCGGTGTTAGCCTTAACATAATTTCAAATACAGCTTATCGTGTTTTGTGTATGAAAAATTCAAAATTAAAACAATGATTAAATTACCAATACTTAGTTAATTCGAAGTGGTAGATGATGTTTTCGATCTTGTCACCCGTTGAGGTAGATCATGACTTATAATGACATCATTATCAACCATGCACGTTACCGGAACAGGAATATTAATCGAAGTATGATGATCAGCGAGTTGCGTTAAAGATTCATTATCGACAATGATTTTTAACTGTTGAATATTTCTCACCGGAACTGCTCAAGATTCATTATCGACAATGATTTTTAACTGTTGAATATTTCTCACCTGAAATGGTAGTCAAATGATCTGAAAGGACTTTTTGCTAATTCTTCCTTTATTGCTCTTTTTAGATGGTTTGTAATGTCTAATCTTAACTAATTTTCTTGCCGTACTCAGCAATACATTCCTTAACTATCTATATTGGCTGCCAACCTTAATACCAATGGTTGAAATGACGTTATATCAATATCTAAATTCTATAGAGGTGGTTTTGGTTGTCAGTACTTTAGGCCTTCCGTCAATACCTTGGTCACTGTGGAAATTAAACTTGCTTTCATGTGAAGACGAAACGGTGTTTTCCGGGTTACGAAGCTCGTATTATATTATGAATTTTGTTGAGCAAGTATTTATCGAACATAATTATGAGTAAATATTACCTTAAAAAAAATTCAATTATTAAAGGTAAATTATATTAGTATTCACTTTATTTATTAACTGCGCCCAATATTTGTTTAATTTACTTTTGATTCCCCTATTCTCTATGTTGGATGGGTGAGAATAAATCATAGAGCTGTTGTGACGAATTTTTTACAAAATTTTAGTACAGCGTTAGATGACGTATTCATGTACAGGTACTGTACTGAAGTTCTTTTCTTTAACATAATCATTCATATGGAAAATTAAAATTTAATTTAAATAGCATAATGCAACTTTTTCATAATAAAAGAATTTTTAAATGGTTTTTAAATTAATTGGTTTTAATTCTTATTCAGGCTATATTATCCTAAACTGATGACATATAAGTACATATTCATATTTTGCACTCACTTTGATTGTGCTTTAAACAAAATTGTAAATGACCTAAATAAACCATGTTGCCAGTAAGTAACATATATATGTATATATATATATATATATATATATATATATATATATATATATATATATATATATATATATATATATATATATATATATATATATATATGTATATATATATATATATATATATATATATATATATATATATATATATATACGTACATATGTATTATGTACAAGCTATTGTCATTAGGCCTTGTGTTCGTGAGAAGAATCTAAATCACCTATTACATGTTTACATATTTTTTTGTCAATAATATCGGTACCTTATAAACCTATCTGGGTATCAACCTAACGTAAATCAATCAAACATGAATCTAATTTTATTGTCTAAAAAAAAGTTAGCATAAACATAAACAAAATGTTCTTCGCATATATACGAGTATTACCTTTCCACACACAATTACCTTGTATAGAAATTTTCTTTCCTATTTTCCTTCATCTAATGGTAAAAATGTTGACTTCCAATAACATACACAGGCACAGGCACACACACACAGACACACACACATACAACACAATCAACATTAATTCTCATTTGTCATGTAAAATTTCAATTACAATTCATTTTCAACTCTCTTGTAAATAAGCACAAACATTTTTTTCTTCTTTATGCTTTTGAATATAAAATGAGATTATGCGTGGTTTTGCCAAGTAACTTTTTTATGTTCACAAAAGCTATTCAGTTTTTCATATTTCTTCTTCTTAAACATGTATTATGATTAAAAAGAAAATAAACTTATTTTCAATGTTTGATGTGTGACATTTATATGAATTATATGTTTTTGTTCGTTGTGTTGTAAGGTTCTAGCGGAAGAGCTTTTTAGGATAAGATGAAGTTTCAAATTTCAATAAAGTTCCAGGACAAAACATTGTCCTGGAACTTTATTGCTGATCTAATATACACTATTGGAGTTATAACCAAAATTTTAGTTTAGTAAAACAATTAATACAATTCTATTTATGATAAATTAAATGGAAACTATTGTTCTCTTAAAATTTGACGTTTAGGCTTAGGATCATAGTTTACTGACTCCACTAACTCTACTTATATATACTATATATATACTATATATACACAATTCGTTCCGGATCAGCACGCAGACCGTGACCGAGCCAGCGTACTCGCTGCGATCTTACTTCATGTACAATATCGGGGATCTTCATCAGATCTCTGATCTCGATATTGTACAGAGCTCGGTAGGTACCATCTATTCCGCGTTTAGGGCCGTAAATCACACGCATGACTCTTCTCTCAAATGTTAGGAGCCATCTCTCGTACTCATCCGTCAGCGCCCAACTTTCACATCCAAACATAACAACGGGCCTGATCAACGCTTTATAAAGCTTCAGCTTCATGGCACTTGATAAGTGTTTAGATTTTAGCAGTGGCCTTAGAGGATACAAAGAACGACTGCCAGCTGCCAGCCGCACTTTAATATCCTGTTATCGTGAGTGATAAGAGAACCCAAATATTTGAACCTCCTCACTCCCTCAAACGTGTGGTGGCCACTACTAAAATCTGGTGTGCCATTGTCCCTAAAACCAGAGATCAGGTATTTCGTTTTGGACTCATTGATCTGAAGTCCAACTGAAGCTGAAAACTCTACAAGCGGATCAAGTATTTCTTTCGCTTCGTTGCTATTCAGTCCAATCAAGCATATGTCATCTGCATATGCAAACACCTGATTGGACTGGCTATATAAGATGTTACGCTGCGGAGTTTCAGTTTTACGAAAGATGTACTCCAACATGAGATTAAAGAGTATCGGGGACAGAGCATCTCCCTGCCGAACACCCGAGTTAACTGCAAAAATTGTCGATAGCCTGTTCTCAACTTTAACACAGCATTGAGACTGCGTCACTGTCATCCTACATAGCCGTACCAATTTTGCTGGCATTCCCAGGTATTCCAGGGCAGACCACAAACTCTATCGATTGATCGAGTTATAAACCTGCCGGAAATCCAGGAACACCTGATGTACGGGGATGGATGTCTCATAATATTTAGATAGAATCATCCGCAGCGAAAAGACCTGATCGGTGACTGATCGATTCGGACGAAATCCTCCTTGATAGTCACCAACCAAGCCCTCCGCTAGAGGAGTGATTCTATCCAATACAATGTGTGACAGTAACTTGTATGCAGCGCAACGGAGAGCTATACCGCGATAATTCTCACACTTCAAGCGGTCTCCCTTCTTGAAGATGGGGCATATCGCGGCCACTTTCCATTCGTCCGGCATAACTTCGGTTCGCCATACTAATCGAATAAGGTCGAAAAGACAGTTCCACAAAGTATCCCCTCCGAATATCAAGAGCTCCGAATTAATGCAGTCCACTCCAGGAGAACGGTTTCGTTTCAATCTCTGCATGGCTTTAGTGAATTCCTCATGGGATGGCTCCTCAGTGCAAATCTCCGCAGTCTGTATTAGAGGTGGCTCAACAACAGTTTGTGACGCATGATTGACATCAAGCAGGTCAGTAAAGTGTCCACTCAATGAGTCAAGTACTGCGTCGATGTTGACACAGAGGTTTCCATCCCGGTCCCGAATGGCAGTTGACGTAGGCCTGAAAGTAGGGTGCAGTCCAGTAATTCCTTTAAAGAAATTACGCGAACTGCGCTCATTGCTGAGTTGTTGTACTTTCAGAACCTCGGCCTTCCACCATTCTCGCTTCTTCCGTCTACAAATCCGCTTAGCTGCCCTTCTTGCAAGAGCAGCCTTGTTTTTCCTCGCGATTGTGAGACGTTGTTGCACTTCATTATGGGCTATATTTTGTTGCTCAACTGCAAGACGACACTCGTCATCAAACCAATCATTCTTGGGTCTGACTTTCACTATCCTAAAGTCTGTTGAGCAGCACTGACAACCGAAGTTTTCAGTACCTCCCAGACAGAGTTCACGCAGTCAGACTAGTAATTAGCTTCATTAATGTTGTCACTGACAAGATCCTGATATCGTTTCTTTTGATCTTCATTTATCAGACCTTCACAGTCGAATCGTACCATGCGTTTCGCTGTGTTCCCAGACTTGTACGAAAAGTTCCATCGTAGCTTTGCAGCGACCAAATGATGATCGCTGCCTACGTATTTGGTTGCTGACCGATAAGTTCTCACATCCTGCGCAACCTAAGCCCGTCCTTTAGAAACTAACACATGGTCAATTTGGCTGCGGGAAGTTCCGCGACGATGTGTCCAAATCTCTAGATGTATGTGTTTGTGAGGGAAGAATGTGCTTGCTACTCTAAGATCATGAGCAACCGCAAAGTACATCATTCTCTCACCATTATCGGTCGCAGTTTCGTGTCGGGAGTACGGACCTATGTTTTCACACAAGTCGGTCTGATTTCTGCCAGCTCTAGCATTAAAGTCCCCAATTACCATTCTAACATCGTGTTCGGGTATAGATCCCATCAGATCGTCCAAGTCATTGTAAAATGAGTCTTTATATTGGGGCTGGCTGACTTCTGTGGGCGCATGTACACAAATTATCGACAGGTTAGCTAACTTCATGCGTAAGCGAAGCTTACATAATCGGTTATTAACTGCTTGGAAATCCAAAACAGCGTTCTTTACCTGCGGCCCAAGAAGAAATCCAGCTCCATGATTTCCGATTTTTCGTTGTTTTCGATTGACTAGCTTCAATACACAGATTAGGCCGATCGGAGAATATATTTCGGTTTTTCACAACTCTTTCTCTATACATAAGTGTACATGATCAATTTCCTGGATACACGAATGACCAGATACTAAAAATTTCATTAATACATCGTTCATTCCCGGATTGTCTTCCACAAACTCCATGATACATTTTGATATATGAGAGTTTCGGTTTTGTGGCACACATGAATCACTTCACAATATTAAATTCGCCAACATGGACATGGATTCGTTCCATATTGCACTGTAAACTTGATTGGCTAGTGATAATTTCGCTGTAAGGTTGTATACAGTAAGTTTGCGTCTGTAAAAAAATGAACTTATTTCAGCCCTAGGCAAAGTGATAACGTTTTGTAAATCAAAGCTTAGTATTGGTATATCACCCCTTTTGTCTGCATCTCTCTCCGTGCGCATGTATCCTTTATTTAAAATATGATTATCATATTCAATTTTTTGATTTTCGTTTATCGGCAAATTATATTTTACAAGATTGTTATGAGCCTCACACAAATCACAGCGGTCACTTTTAGGAATATGGAATCCAATATTAAACACCGTATTAAATATACGACGATATGTTTATTCTTTAGCGAGCTGTGTGTTTTCTTTCTTGCATAGTTCTTCGTATATAGTCCATACATTTTAGAAACATTGAAACTCGACTCCAAATATTTTCTTTGTGTATCCTGTCGACAATAGTGGGAATCGACAGCCGGAAATATGATATGTTCAATAAACTTTTCTTTTGTTTCAGTATCCAATAGTCGACTACTTCCACTGGATTTACCTCTTGGGTTGATATGTGCATTATATACCATCTTTTGTGACATGTCCAAAGTTTTTAAGAAAAAAGACTTGCATACTCGAACTTTTACATTTTTGATTGTGAGATAATACAAAAATGAAAAAGTTTTTCTTGATGAGCCCGCCTCATTTGTCCGATTTTTTCTGTTACACAAAACTCTCTCGGACTGTTGAAGTAAAAATTGCATTTTCTCATTTTGTTGTAAGGTGTAAAAGGATGAGAATATTGTATTTCATTCGTCACTTGTGAAGTTTGCATTGCATCTAAATTGACACTTCGAGCAACCAGAAACTTCTTTCACTTGTTTGCCAGGAACCGATTTTCCCCTTCGACTGGTATAGGGTTTACCACTTTGATATAACCGTTTTCTCTCGCTGCATTTCCATTTCAATGGATTCCTTATTCGCTTCCTCACGTTTTTCTTAATTACAGAGGGACTTTCAATATCATGTTGTAATTGATGTAAGATGTCGTTCTGAACATCAATACATAATGTTTCTGCTTCACCTTCTGAACAACTTTCATCGAACGAATCGGCAGAAAAGTCAGATTGGTCTGATTTGCTATCAGTTTCAGACTGACTTTGATTATCTATGAGATCTAATTTATATAGTTAAAGAAATACCGTAAATAAAATTAATTTTATGCTCACCCATACTTTCAAAATGTGGTTGAAGCCGTTTTCCGTCCGTGTTATATTAGGCATCATTTCGTTTGATGAAAGGCAAAATAGTATCCTGTGAACGTATATTTTTGTCAACAATAGCCGTGTTTCTTGACGTATGATCTGATCCGGATCAGATCATATCTGCTTCCCTTTCATTTGTATAGCCGCGTTTCAGGAAATCAACACAAAAATTGTATTATTTTTTGTTTTTAGGTTATTATATTGATCCTAGTAGCATTTTGGTTCAAAATTTTGATACAAAAACAAAAAATAGTACAATTTTTATGTTTGTTTCATGAAACACGGCTATACAAATGAAAGGGAAGCAGATATAATCTGATCCGGATCAGATCATACGTCAAGAAACACGGCTAATGTCTCTTTCTATTGGAGAAACTAAGAAAAAATATCCAGTTTTTTTTTAAAAACGTTAAAAACAGAGGAAACACGTGTTCTCGTGTTCGAGAATTCTCGAACACGTGTTTTACCTATTTGCAACGATTCTCAACGGCATTACGGTTTATTGTTTTAGTTTTTAAAATTTATTCTCTAAATTTGTCTTTTTTTTTTCTCGGAAATATGAAAATTTTCTCGAGAAATAAGAAACTGATTTTTCTTAATTTTCAACAGAAACTTTCGGGAAATATCTCTCGAGAAGAACCACCTCTAGGTACTGATAATCACTTAATTTTATTAATTTTACTTTGAAAATAATTACCACAGCATAAAATCACTTGTATAAGTCACCTATTAAAATTTGTTGATATATTAAATTTAATTCCAAACTAAATAGTGTACATCACATTACTATTCCCATTAACGTTTGCAATCCAACTGAATTAAGAGAAACAAAGTTCTAACTGCATTTTAATAAAAATGCACAATATTAAAAGTTTTAAACAATATTATAATTGCGATTGAGGATGGCAAGGTCTATCAAACGAATTATTAGAAATTTAGGATGACAAGGTTCTATTTGCAAAATATAGAACCTTGTGCAGTTAATAAGTGTAAAATTATAGGGCGTCAGAACTTTGTTATTTTAAAAATACCATTAAAAATGCCCTGAAACCGCTCAATAAGAGAGATTTTCAATAGATTTGACGATTCTGAGTATAACGACATTAATAACTCAATTTGAGAAATTTTGTTGGATAGAACCTTGTCATTCTAAGGTCGCGATATTGTGAAAGCTAATCAAATAATCCAATAATTATCAATTAAGGGGTGTTAAAATGGACATAATTGCACAGCATTCAAATGCAGATGTTGAAAAGTGTATCATCCGTTTCTTCTGATGAAATCGACGACTACTTCAACGAATTAAACAAACACTTCAACAAAAGTAGCAAGATTATTGGGAGATAGTCATTCAAAAACCCTATTATTTGCAGAACATATGCAGAACAAACAGTCCAGAGTTTACTAAGAATACAAAATACGGAGTCTTGTCACCGAAGACTAAAGGTAATGGTTGGAAGACCACATATTGGCCTGCACCGATAAATCGAGATTTTCGCAAGTCAGTAGTTCAGTACGTGTCTTGTGTGGTTCAGAAAATTAAACCAACGAATCCCCAAAATTAGGCGTGAGTATGTTAAAAAAGAAGAGAACATTGTAAGAATATTAAATGAAAAAGACGAAAGAAGTGTTGTGGGGTTTTTAAAAGGAACTGCCAATAATTCTACCCTTTAGAAAAAACATTCTGTTATTTTGTTTTCCTTAACGAAATTGCTTTATTTAAATGAAATACATTTAATCACTTGACACTTAATATATTTTAAGAATTTTTATTTATTTCAAGATTGATTAAGTTGAGTGTAATCATTTTTTTCGTACTAATACAAACCACTTTTTGAAAAGCCTTTTTCGGGCTGAATTACGTCACATTCGTCCTATTTCGTAAAGATTATTTTCAAAATATTATTTCAAAATATGTTAAACAGTTAATATTTTTTTTACATTTGATTCAATTACAAATACTGTTGTGACCCGAAACAAAATTTTAATTGTCGCCCTTTCTTTACTTGTCTTCAAGAAACCATTCAATTTTACATAAATAAATTTAATTTTAAGAGTTATTGCATAAGATGTGATTTTATATTATTTATATTTAATATTTATCTTCTAATATTTCATTTCTCTAAGTATATATATATATATATATAGCATTTAAAATACATTACTTTTAAAATAAATTTCTAGTTTTTAGCCCCATCCCCACAATCATTCAATCAGTTTCAATAAACCATTTCCTTACGTTTAATTACTAAATTCATAAAAGCATCATAATAATAATAACAATATATTACATATCATTTTGCGCATTTTCCAAAAGACTTGTATATGTATGTACTACATACACACACACACGTACGAATAAAACGATATAAAAAAGGATCTTAAAGAAAAATCTTGTTTATTGTTGAACACATCATTAATTATGTCGTTATCATTATCATTGTGAAACGATAAATGGTATAGAGAAGCCAAATATAAAAATAAAAGCAACGACGACAGTTAAAATTAAAAAAGAGCAAGCAAAGTAATAATGACAATGGTAATAATGATTACAAATAGTAATAATAATAAAAAAATTACAAACTTGAAAATCTATCACATATCTACAATTATTTAATGGATCAAATAATTTTCTCTATATGCTCATTCGATTTATTCATCATCCAATCCTCTAACCATTATTTTATACATGTTATACATATGTACGTATGTATATAGACGACGTGGCTGTATGTACCTACACCTTCAAGTCTTCCATCATCCCAGACCACACATATTTTATCTATTATTTAGGATTAATCTATCGTTTATTACCTTATGATGTTATTGCTAATGAAATTTATAGTGTTTTGTTATTGCCGTATGTGTATGTAGTTGCCACTGATGGTATTTTATCTTTATGTTGTGCTTTTTAAGTTTAATAGTTTTTTTTGTTGTGTTTTTGTATATGTGGTGAGCTTTTATTACCGAAAATTCCTATTTATAAATTTATCTATCTATATACAATATTATGATGACGGTTATTTTTTTGTTGGTATTTTCTAATTAATGTTTGGATATTATAAAGTTATGGTAATAAAGTCTACATGCCATTAACTTTATTCATTAGTATACTGAATAAAGGTTTTGTGTTATTTGATCGACGCCCCATTATATTAATCTTATCAGCATCGGCAAAGTGACAAAGCAAATTTTGCATTGGTTCGCCATTATTTCCTTGCTGATTACATAGCATTTATTTCATAAATTCAATTTTGGGACGGTTAAATTATGCGGATAAAGGATAATTAAGCTGCTGAATTCGAAATAAAAGAATATACACCTTAGTATCATACTAGAGCATTCTAAAAGCGTATAGTATTAGCTCTAAAGTTATTTAACATGGTGTTTGAAAATTCTTAATATGTTTAAGAGCCACTTTTGAGCCCAGCCGCACTCTAATCCTGCATCCACAATATATTTCCTTTTTTTCAACTACAGATCGAATTTGTGAACCATTTTTGGATGCAACTATGATGAAACAAATCCGTGCCACCTAAATATACATAGCTGTAAGGATTAGCCTATTATTTGTCGAGCTTTTTCTAGAAGATATACTTTTTGCATTACCCCATGGCCATATGGATCAATGTAAAAATGAAAATTTTCGAATTCATGTTTATGAATGAAAATTTAAACCTTTCATTTCGATACTCACTTTATATATTACTATTTTGCAGAAACACATATCTAAAAGTCAGAACCTTCAACTTTATATTAATTTAATAAAATAGAATCAAAATCATGAATTTGCTTGAATGTGTAGATAATTTTTTTTTTTTTTTTTTTTTTTTTTTTTTTTTTTTTTTTTATAATAATATTACAAATGACTTTATTCTAAGTGATCTAGTAACTTTTCTATCATAATTATATTAACAGTTGCTGGGATATAGCCCAACGGCTAGTCCCAGAAATTAAAAGTATTTATTTATAAACATATTTCGTATCATAGTAATTTTATGTTCCATTAAATGAATTGGTTTGGTCCTTTGAAGACGTCTTAATGCCAACGGCCTATCCCATAGGCAACTTGTTTAGAGTTGATTATGATTGGGATTCTATTAGAAATATTTTTATTAGTAAAGTTCACATGCACAGATATAGTTTCGTTCAGTTTTATCCTTCATTTTTTCATCGTTCAGTTTTATCCTTCATTTTTTCATCCAATTGTTGACTGAATTTGTCAGTAGCTTGCAATTTGTTAGTAGCTTTTTCTACATTATTCCCAACTGCCAAAATTGCAGTATCATCAGCATAATTATGTTGCTATAGTTTTTTCTTCCATTGGTGGTATATCCCGCGTATACAGGAGGTACAAGTCAGGGCCCAAAACGCTACCTTGTGGTACTCCAGTTGAAATTGTCTTTAGGTCCGAGTATTCGTCTTCATGTTTTACACGGAAGTGTCTATCGGTTATGTATGATTTCAGAGTTTCATAGTATTGTTTGGGAAGCTCTCGCTTGAGCTTGAACTCCAATCCTCTGTACCAAACACGGTCAAATGCTTGCGCTACATCCAGGAAACGCTTGAACATAATTTTTTAGTTTCTAGTGTTCGCTCTATTATATCTGTGATTCATGGACCTGTTCTATAGTCGAAAGGTTTTCTTTAAATCCAAACTGGTGGTCAGGAGATTTCTGTCAACCATTATGGGTTTTATTCTCTTCATGAGCAATTTTTCAAACATCTTGGCTATGGTTCGGAGTATCGATATCGGTCTGAAGGGCTTTTTATCGTTACATTGTTTGTTAGGTTTTAAGATCGTGATTACCTCTGCCACCTAAAATTGCCTTGGAACGTATCTTAGTCTAAACACAGCGTTGATTATATGGAGAAGTTTAAATATCGCTTTATTTGGTAATTCTTTAATGATTTGTCCGGTTATGAGGTCGTACCCAGGAGATTTTTTCATGTTTAAATTTCCTCCTCCACAAAGTGTATCTCTACTTTGTATTTCAAGCTCATCAGATCGTTTCAGTAGGTTAACATTTTCATCCGCAGTTTGCCTGGGTAATGGTTGAAACGTTTCTTCTAGGTGTCTCGCAAACAAGTCAGCTTTTTGTTTAGCGCTTCGAGCCCAGCTTCCATCCTCACTTCTAATTGGTGCCGTCGAATTTGTTGGTCTCTTAAGTACTTTCGTTGTTTTCCATAAGGAATATTCTATAAGGAATATTCATAAGGAGTATATTTTTGGCTAGTAAGTGACGACAAATATGTACTTATTGATTCATTCTTAACTGTTCTGATCAGAAATTTCAACTTGTTACCTAGGTTATTAGGGACGGTTTTATTTTCCTTGGTTCGATTTATTTGCCAAGACTTTCGAGCTTACGTTGTTGTTATTTGCGTATTTGAAAGATGTACTTTGCCACGCAGCTTGTTGTATGTTTTCTATTAGCCTTTCTACTTCCTCTTCGACTCGTATAATATTCCTTATAGGTGCTTGAAGATTGATGTTTTGTTCTAATAGTTTTCGAAACTTTTCCAATTGGTATTCTTATTGGACAATTATTGTTTCACTGACCGTCATAATAACGAGAGAGTGGTCCGATGTAAGCTCTTCATTATTTTCCAAACGAATATTGTTATCTGATTTACCTTTTGTCACATAAAGTCCATAAGATCCGGTGTTTTTTAAAAATATATATATAGCCACCAGATTGAAAGTCACATTTTAATTTTTTTCCTGCTTCAAACAATTTTTGGTGAATAGTAACTTGTAACCGCCATTAGTCGCGTTTGCACATGCTTGTTATTTTTTATTTATCTAATCGGGTGCTTAAAGTAGGTAGGTAGGGCGGTTGCGACTAATATAGCTGCCACACACTAAATTTTCATGTGCACTTCACAAATCACAAAAAAAAAAATTCACAAGTCAAATGACTCACAAATCACCATCGCTGACTATCAATTAGAAACACATCACTTCCCCATTTGCACAATTGGAATTAGCAACACATTTTGGATAAATTAAAACACACAGGCATTTACTTTAATCACAAAAAGAATAAATTTATATTTTTATATCAAATCAAATATATATAATCATTTGTGCATATACGAACATGTACATATATATACCTATACAGATATATATAGTATACAGTAGGTAAATTGCTTTATTAACAATAGGAATTACATTAAGATTTAAAGAAAAACCATACCAAAAAAATTTGTTATTATAATTTCTTATAAAAAAAGAAAAGGGTCATTGCAAAAAAAAAGGAAAATTCGCTCTTGTGGCGTGTTGACTGTGTTGATCTAAAATGGAAGATTTTTTTATTTTTTGTATTTAAGAGGTAATTGTACCTAATTCACATGTTTTGCTAATTATTTTCCTGTTTTTTTTTTTGAAAACTATACCTAATAAATTAACACTTAACCAGAACACTAAGAATGAATCTTATTTATATAAATAAATTAATTTTATTTAAACAAATTATTATTATTTTTTTGTATATTCTATATGCTTAGCATCACTAATTAATAAATAGAAAGATTACACCAAAACAAGAGCATATCACAGCCACGTTATTAGTGATCACAATGGATAATTTGCCGCAATTTTTTTTTGTATTTTATATATTTTTGCCAACGGGTTATCTCCACCGGTTATGGTAGTGTGATGTAATAATGACTATTTGTCTAGCCTTCTGTACATGAGCGTTATACCAAAACGATGTGGCCTCCAACTTTTACTGCGACCAACGGGCAACAACAACAAAATAATATATGTATATATGTATATATTTTAATTTTAATATTTTTTGAGCTGGCCAAGCGCGTGTTTTTGTAATAAAATATTTTGGGTGTCGCGATGAGTTAAAGGCCTCTTGTATGTGTATTGGCCAGCTCGAATTAATTAATTTGAAGCCCAGTTAAAAATTTCAATGGATAAATAGTTAGATAATAGTAGTTGTTAGATGAAGTTCCTCCTTGATGGCTCTGAATCAAATGAATTTTGGTTTGGTATTAAATTCTTACGTAGCATGAGAATAATAACTACAAAAAACTCTGGGAAATTTCGGTTTAAGAATGTACCGCAACCAAAAAAAAATATTTCCCATGTTTTAACTGACATAATTTTGTCTCATGTTTTAAACATTGTTTATGAGTTTAATCCAACAGGTCATTATAACCACGGTTACAACTAATGTAATTTTTTTTTTTTTTTTTAATGCATTTTGAGCAAATGAAATACCGAACCGTTACAAACTCCCATGGTGTTGAAAGTTCTTCATAATCGTGTCTTTTCAAATTATGTCGTGGTGGACAGTATATTGCTGATATAATCATTTCTTTGAACTTTGTGTGAGTTTAAATTGTAACTTGCATACGTTCACTTTCAATTTTTAATTCATCGTTGTTTTATATTCTCTTTAATAAGAATGGCAGATCCGCCTCTTGCTCTCTCTGATGGATGGATAGCATGGTAAAATCTGTACCCACGTATTCTGGCATATGAGGAGTAAGTGAAATGGGTTACAGAGATTAGACAAATATCAATTTTTTGTTTAAATAGAAATATTTCTATTCTATTTCCTTTTATACATTCCAAAATGCATCCCCACAGATTTCTGTTTCGAGATCTTGGGGTCGATGATGTATCTCTTCGTAATACGAGTTACGAGAACTCGTAATCCATGAAGTCGTAATTGCGACATTCTGTAATTATTGGCTAAAGGATCCCAAAGAGATATCGGACAAGAACTTTCAATCGAACTATGTCCAGAGTACGGTTTCCAAAACCTTTATGCTAATAATTTCCATCATGGAAGTATTCTTTTCAAAATATATTAAATGGTCCTCCACAATAGACGGAAGACAGATTAGACCATTAGAGAAGAGTTTAATATAAGAAACAGAGATATTCTAATTAACGAAACCCACATTCAATTTTCTGCTGCAAAAAAAGATTAATTTGTAAATCGCCGAGAAAAACATTAAACACAATTTAAAGATTATATGTGTAGAATGTAGATCCAACTCATCCAGGGCCTACGCATGATAGCTCAATTTGAGAAATGATGGGTTGCTCGGAGATGCTGGATTACCTCTGGAACCATGGCTGATAGTTCCTTTCAAAAATAATGGGGTGTTAAAAAATAGGTGGAGAATTCGTCTTGCTCATTGCCTACACAAAGGTATTTAATAGATTTTTTATTGAAATAAAATATTTTGTATTTTTTCAGAATATATCTGGTGCTCATTCTGGAGATGGGGTGAACGACGATGGACCTGCAATGTTAATAACCATATGGCCGTTTTACGAGAAAATACACGAGTATGCAGCCTTAAAACATAATTTTCATCCGCCGTCTACATTAAGCAGCACAGAAGGTTTCGAAGTATCCGAGTTGATTATAAGCATATCCAGCCTTATCGGAAAATGTACCAAGCACATCACGAGCCATGAATAACTCAATGATTCAGACAGTGAATTCCCCATTTACACTGTGAAATCATTTGGTTATTTTATGTTTATGTGTATGTACATCTCTGAAGTTATTATCATTATACAGCGTAAGTATTAATTTTGATTAATTTTGAGCAAAAGATCCTTCTTGTGGAGAACGTTGAAATCATTTTCAATATTTACTGAGATACAGTCGTTAAAGAAAAGTAGTTTGATATGGAATATCCTACATATTTTCCTAACTTAGAAGAGACCATTTGGAGCACCTGCTATAAGAAAAATTGTTCGAACTATTAATAAAAACTCTTAAAAAAAGCTCTAAGATTAAATAATGAATTTAAATAAATTTTAGTGCTGAAAAGCTTCATGATTAAATTAATTCTTTCATTTAGATTTTCTAAATCTCAAATGAAAAATATTTATTGTACTGTCCTCCTCTGGCTTTTTCAAAAGGTGGCAAGCCTAGTTACAATGGAGATGACCTCGGAAATCTTGGAGCTGGACTTATTCTTGAGCCGCAGAAAGTAGGCTTTTTTGGATCTCCAAGCAGTAAATTACCGATTGTGGCATCTTTGCTTGCGCATGAAGTTAGCACACAAATTATCGACAGGTTTCGCAACCTGTCGATAATTTATGTACACGCACCCACAGAAGTCATCCAGCCCCAAGATTAAGACTCATTTTACAATGACTTGGACAATCTGATGGGATCTATACCCGAACACGATATTAGAACGGTAATGCTAGAGCTGGCAGAAATCAGGTCGACTTTTATTAATAAAGGTTCTAGGACGGCATTAAAATAATTAATAACTTATAGCTTTGAGTATATATAAATAGAGAAATCATGCGAAATTACAATGTTATCTCAATAGATAGCGTTAGTGCATAGTATATTTAGGTTGCAATGTATCGAACTATACTGTAAGATTTTTCGCTGAAATATTTTGTTTTGAGTATCATTTGAACTTTATTTATTTCCGCTCTTATGTATACAACAAACACAACAAAAAAACAATTTAAAACTAAGGTAGACGAATTGGATTTTGTTTTTTTTATCACACAACACCCGATATTTGTTTTACATAGCGTTTTGTTATTGTACAAAATACTTGCCTCAGTGAGAGTGTTTTGTATTTTGATTTTAAAATCTTTGGAAATTTAACTTCGGGACAATCTAGGATTTCCGAAATATACATTTAAATGAACGTTCTTGTAGAAAAATAAAACAAGTAGTTAATTAAATGAAGTTTGGAAGTGAAACAATTTCACGCATATTCCGTGATATTCCAATGTTTATATTTTTTTTCAGATCAAATTGAATGAAACTTTTATAAATTAATGGAAACCTTTTTCAAATAAAACGAAACAATTTCTATATAGAATGAAACCTTCTTCAATTGGAATGAAACTTTTTTCAATTAGAATGATTCTAAAACTAATTACAAATCCAATGAAACCTTTTATATTAAGTTGATCGCCTTTGAATCTATAGGATAATCTGTAATAAACAATAACATAACTGTTTTCAATAATTTAAAATTTGACAAAATTAATTTTTAATTGGTATCAACAATACAAGATTAACTCTTATAGATCTGATGGGAGGACTAATTTTTTCATTTGTTATTTCGCTTTTTGCAGATTTTCAGTTGCTGATGTTTTTTATCATATAAAATGTATAAAAACCAAGATATTTTTCGTATTGAAAAACACAAAAACTGTTGTCTATTGTAATTTTGGTTATTTTGTTATCATTGTTTTTGTTTTTGAACCTCAATAAACTGTTGACACAATCAGGACACAATTTTCAAAATTTGTCGTTAATTTTGTTAAATGAGTTCTGGAATATGGGCAATTAGGAAGGAACTTTATTATTTATTAGCCGATTATATCAAATTTTAGCATGTACGATGCCAATGGAATTCTAAAATAATTTTTACAAGTTCTGGAATATGGCGATAATGAAATTATTATATGGTTATAATAAAATTCGGCATGTCCGAAGGTACTTGGGTGTTTCTTAAAAGATTTCATATCGTCTTCATCATAATCAAGTTCCTTCCTAATTTTCTTTATTCCACATCTTCTTCTAAATATCATTTTAGAAACCGATTTCCATTTCACATTTCGAATTTCATCATAATCGGTTATGAAATAACTAAGGTCCTTTTTGACTGACCATATTCCAGAACTCCATGTAAAAATCATTTAAGAATCCTTTCAGGATTCAGTGTACATTTCTAATTTCACAACAATCGATTAAGAAATTACAAGATTACTGATTGGATTCGAGAACTTCATGTACAAATTATATTATTTAATTATTAAAGTCCCATTTTCATCGTATATGATGAATTTCATCGTAATCGGATAAGAAATGACCAAGTTGCTCCATAATAAACACTTCGACCTATTGCAGAAATTATCTATATAAACGTACCGACAGGTAAAGGTTAAACATCAAAAATCAACTCTAGAAATGTGCATACAATATTTCGCTGGCGTCTGCAATAAGGATGTTGACATCATCCATTATGAAACTGGAAGTCCGTAGATGGCACTGAATTCACACTACCTAGCTTTCATATCTTTCACCCAAATTCCGTTCTCTCGTTTAACCATGTTCTGTTATTTAAGGCTTGTTCAATTGGGTTCATTTTACAAACTATTAAAAAAATGTTCACCATGGAAGAGTACGGTGATAGGAACCTTAAAACGTTTCTTGAGGTTTCTATTATAACCTTGATCTGCGCAGTTTTGTGGAGTTCAGAACTCACTTCATTAATTTATGCAATGAGTTCTTCAATCAATTTGCAAAATTTACTTGAATTAGAGTTTCAATTAGAGGTAGAGTTTGAATTTTTTTGGAACGGATAATGCCCAAATCTATAAAACTGCGCATTTGATGAATAAAATAAGAACCTCAGGAAATCATTTGAGCTCCCTTCCACCGTACTCTTCCATGTTGTACCCAAATGAAAAAACCTTTTATAAGCCGTGTTTATAATAAGAAATTAAGGCGAAGACGGCTTGGTTGGACATTCCGGATAAAAAGACCAAAAGGCTCTTTATTTAGAATTAAATCGTGTACCCGTCTTAATTCTTTAGTTAGTTTCCTTTCTTCAAATCACAGTCATTAATATTATAATTTTTCATATTTTCATTATATATCTGTTAGCTGCGCTTAGTTGGAACTTCTGGAATAATAAAATTCATGCTGTTTTCTTATTTACCTGCCTTTCTAAAAGAATTTATTTGGAAAAAATTAGTTATATCCGACGCCTCGGACCATATTTCGAAAGCGTCATCTATTAAAACGAAACTCTAACTTGTCATCTATTAAAAATGTATTTATTCATAATTAAAGTTATCATTAATATTAAAAGCTGTAGTTTTAAAGAGGTCTTGGGATTTCTCAAGTGTGTCCAAATACCCTTCCCCTAGTACATACCTTTTAGAATTAGTCTGCGGTTACATTGGATATAAATTCTTAAGAAAATTTCGTATGAATTTGGAAGGATGTGTACGAAATCATCAAAAGTAAACTAAAAGCTCGTCTAATTCGTAGGAACCCTCTGAATTTCAACTGGATTTCAATACCAACAAAATATTTTGTTTATTGATCAGTCGTTGGTTTGAATTATCGAACACTTTTCGCTGACGTGTCCCATTCGAAACCGACTACTGCGCATTCTGGAAAAGGGGTAATTTCTAAAAAAAGTCAACAATTTATTTAATAAATTCTGAAAAAAGAGGAATTAACCACTTCAAACAAAATGGAGCTTATTTATAGTTAATAAAAGTATTTCTAATTATAAAAGCTATGCCCTATTTTCTATGGAGAACATCTACAAAGGCTAGCCAAATTACGTATTTATAGTAAAATGGATTTTGAAAAATTAAACTTGTGGAAGAAAGGCGCTCTTTGTGGGACCAAAAACATAAACAGTACAACAGCAAGGGATGAAATTAAAATTATGGAGGGAATTCTCAAATTTGTATCCAAATTTTATCAAAATTTGGCATGTTTTTTTTAATTTTGCATATTTTTTTATAATAAAATCAAATTTAATTCTTTGTAAATATTTCAAATTATAAAATCTGTGCTATCTCACAAGTTTTACTACATACATTACCAAAAGTTTCACCATTCTAATCTTCACCAAAATTCTGAATGCTTTCCTTCCAACTTTATTTTTTTTGATTATAGCATATTTGAGACTTTTTTGTTTTGTTTTGTTAGTTTTGTTTCTTAAATACAAAATGGTTATAAAACCAGCACAATTTACTCAAATATTCCTAACCAAATTTTGGTTTCGAAGCAACGCAATCGCATTGATATCTTAGACGGAATATTATCCGCGCCTCAATTATATTCACTAATTTTGTTAATTTATTGTATATTTAAAAAATCGGTACATAATAGAAAAATATTAAATTAATAAAAACTATTTTAAAGGCCATCACTGGCCCCTTACTGAGTCAACAATTTGGCTCCAGCGGTTTCGATCCCGAGCATGTTCTTCATACTGTCTAAGACAATCAGAAGAGGCCAAGTCGTTCTCTACATCGTGGAGCCATCGTCGCCTACAACGACCTCTGCGCCTACCATATGGTGGCTCTCCTTTCAGAGATCGCTGCACAATTCGTTCCGGATCAGTACGCAGAACGCGCCCAAGCCATCGTACTCGCTGAGATCTTACTTCATGTACAATATCGGGGATCTTCATCAGATCTCTGATCTCGATACTGTACAGAGCTCGGTAGGTACCATCTATTTCACGTTTTGGGCCGTAAATCATACACATGACTCTTCTCTCAAATGTTAGGAGCCATTTGTCGTACTCATCCGTCAGCGCCCAACTTTCACATCCAAACATAACAACGGGCCTGATCAACGATTTGTAAAGCTTCAGGTTCACGGAACTTGATAAGTGTTTAGATTTTAGCAGTGGCCCTAGAGGATACAAAGGACGACTGCCAGCTGCCAACCGCACTTTAATATCCTCACTCAAACTATTATCGTGAGTGATAAGAGAACCTAAATATTTGAACCTCCTCACTCCCTCAAACGTGTGGTGGCCACTACTAAAATCTGGTGTGCCATTGTCCCTAAAACCAAAAATCAGGTATTTCGTTTTGGACTCATTGATCTGAAGTCCAACTGAAGCTGAAAACTCTACAAGCGGATCAAGTATTTCTTTCGCTCCGTTGTTATTCAGTTCAATCAAGCATATGTCATCTGCATATGGAACCACCTGATTGGACTGGCTATATAAGATGTTACGCTGCGGTGTTTCAGTTTTACGAAAGATGTACTCCAACATGAGATTAAAGAGTATCGGGGACAGAACATCTCCCTGCCGAACACACGAGTTAACTAGAAAAATTGTCGATAGCCTGTTCTCAACTTTAACACAGCATTGGGACTGAGTCACTGTCATCCTACATAGTCGTACCAGTTTTGTTGGCATTCCTAGGTGTCCCAGAGCAGACCACAAACTCTCTCGATTGATCGAGTTATAGGCCTGCCGGAAATCCAGGAACTTGTAGCAGCTCGAATATTCGACTCACCGATATTCGATTCTGCCACAAACAAAATAATTAGTGAAATTCAAATATAATCCAACTTATTTGAATTAAGCGTTCACTAACCCCATCACATATCAATCTATCCAACCAACACTATCCAATAACCGAACCATTACTATAAAACATTTATAGTAAAACCATCGCCATCCAACCAACATCACCACGAACTAACAATGTTCGGTGATGCAATAATAATTCACATGCATTTAACAAAAGTGCAATGTCGACCGTCGCCGGCGCATGTGTTCCCTCTTCACAAAACGAAGACGAAGGCGACGTCATCATACAACAAAAACAAAACAACACAATATATTGTCATCCATATTGCGATTTTTACCTCACAACAGAATACATGTAAAACGGTGGTGGAAAATAAATAAAATTAAAATAAATAAAATTGAAATTAATAAAATTAATTTAGTGTTGATAAAATATATATAAACAAAATTAAATAAACAACAAAAATTATAACAATAAATAAATAAATAAATTAATTATACATTTATATAAAAAACAAATTATAAATAATTACACAAAAAAATTATTATACATTGGTGTGAAATAATTGTTTTATTTGTGAGAAGTTTGTGCCGGATACAAAAATAGGAAACGATACTAACAAACTCCTGATGTACGGGGATGGATGTCTCATAATATTTAGATTGAATCATCCGCAGCGAAAAGACCTGATCGCTCAAGGTCATATTTACGCTCAAGGTCATATTTACACATGTCATATGACCTTGCACCCAGGTACCGCAATTACTACTCTGATCGATTCCAACGAAATCCTCCTTGATAGTCACCAACCAAGCCCTCCGCTAGGGGAATGATTCTCTCCAATACAATGTATGATAGTAACTTGTATGCTGTGCAAAGGAGAGCTATACCGCGATAATTCTCACACTTCCACCGGTTTCCCTTCTTGAAGATGGGGCATATCGCGGCCACTTTCCATTCGTCAGGCATAACTTCGGTCCACCATACTAATCGAATAAGGTCGAAAAGACAGTTCCACAAAGTATCCCCTCCGAATATCAAGAGCTCCGAATTAATGCAGTCCACTCCAGGTGAACGGTTTCGTTTAAATCTCTGCATGGCTTTAGTGAATTCCTCATGGGATGGCTCCTCAGTACAAATCTCCGCAGTCTGTATTAGAGGTGGCTCAACAACAGTCTGTGACGCATGATGGACATCAAGTAGGTCAGTAAAGTGTCCACACCATGCGTCAAGTACTGCGTCGATGTTTATACCAGGGCTGCGGAGCCTGAGAAAATATTTTCGGCTCCGGCTCCGGCTCCAGGGACTATTAGATTTATAAAAGACTCCGGCTCCAGCTCCGGCTCGGCTCCGGCTCCAGCTCCAGCTCCGACACCGACTTAAACTCCGACTCCGGCTCCTTAAATCTCGATTACATTCAATAAATTAAACAAATTTTAATATTAATTATTACAAAATCAAAATATAATACTTATTCATTTCATTAATTCATTTACATGTGTATATATTTACATAAACTGTTTTATTTAATTTAAAGAATTTGACCTATGAAACAGGATCGCCTCAATAATATCATCTTTCAAGGATGCTCGTAAATCAGATTTTATAATTCTCAAAGCAGAGAATAAACGTTCAACGCTTACTTGTGTTGGTGGCAATGCTGTTACATTCCGAGCCCCATTTTGAATTATTTCCGGATACTTCTGAATAGCCGCGTCAATTTTTAAATTTGAAGAGCGATCAAATTTTTCGACTTCTATTATCCCGAGTTGAAATTCTATTTTGAATCGCGCTAAAGGTGAAATAACTTTTGTAGGCTCATTTTTGTCAGTGTTTATATTTATACGATGCCGCTTAGCTTGATCTTGTTCGTCTAAAAATCTTTCAAAATCAGAATCTGGTTCATTCGGCTCTTGATTACAAGTTTTATTTGACGACGAAGATGATATTGATGAATCTAGATCTTGTTCCTCCGAATTGGATTCTTGTAAACCTCTCATCTTTACTGCTAAATCACACAGAGCAGTTTTAGCACGGTTTCGCTGATTATCCGACAATAAAATACGAACCATCGGATCAATGAATATACCTGCCAGTAATATATCATTGTCCAATAATATGTTTTCCCTGCGTTTCATTGATTGGTTTATGGCATCGGCAATTGGATTTCCCATTCTAGAAAACTGAAAAGATAATCTTTTCCACTCTTTAAAAAAATATCCAGGAGTCAAGTTTGCAGCTTGAAACTTTTGGGTTACACTGAATGGATCCATCAGTAATCTTTCAACTTGTTCAATTTGTTCCCATTCCTCTTCAGTCATTGATACAGCAGAACTGGCAATGTCATTTATAAACGGTTTTAATTCCAACAAACGTTTAATCATTAAATAGGTGCTACCCCAACGAGTTGCCTTATCTAATATGGCTCCCTTTCCTGCCCGTCTCTTTAGAATGGAGTCAATTTTTGACGTTCGAGCAGCTACTACAACGCTTCTTAGTTTAGAAATGATAGAAACGGCATCTTTGACTTTTAGTCCATCGCGGATTGCCAACTGAAGAGTGTGTTCTGCACAACGCATGTGTTGAATTTTAAATAATGCTGAGGAGGCATTGATAAACTCATTCTCATCTATAATAGCAACGTCATCTTCCTCAGGTTCCTCACCAACTTCATCATTCTCGTCACCTAGTAGTTCATTCATTTTATCTACTGTGGCAGTCATATTTGTTGCGTTATGGGTCACAATTGCTAAAATATATCTTTTGTCAATCTCAAACTCACTTAAAATTTTTATAATTAAATCTTTTCTTAAAAGAACTTGTGTGTTGTGCCTCTGTGTCTCTAACCGCTAGGGTTTTAATTTTTATTTTTTTATCGTCATCCACAAATTGCGCGTTAATGGCAAAATAGTTCACTCTATGACGAGTGCAGGCGTCAACTTTCAAATATAGAAATTTGCCTTGTAGTTCTAATTTAAGAGAGTGTTTTTGCACACTGGCCTCTTCTATAACTAAATTACGAATATTATTTCTCTCCAATGATATTCCAAAAATGTCTGCCATTTCCCCATTCAATCCGACAAATGCATTAGATGAAAAATGGGTCAGCGGTACAGAATTTTTGTACACCATCCAAAGTGTTTAAATTTTTCAGATGTCATGGAAATTTTTATTTTGTCGCTCTTGTAAAATTTGTTGATGGCTGTTCCTTGTTTTGTTGGGTCCGACGACGATGAGGCAACTTTTATAATTTTATTGTCTTCTTCTACAACTTTTTTAAAAACCATTGTATGGAAACGTTGTAGATGACGCTTCAAATTAGATGCTTTGCTCCCAGCAACTGCGCTAATCTTAGATCCACATAGTTCCTCATTCCCATCGTCGATCACGTTGCAAACGTAAAATTTTCTGTCATCAGTAAAGGAGAAATGTTTAAAAACCGCCGATACACTTTTTGATAATTTTTCCATTTTGTATAAAACTAGTTGTATAAAACTAGAATATTATCCTGTAAATTGTAAAATCGTTAAGTAAAACATTTTTAATTTTTCGGACCATTTTCGTGCAAATGAATTAACATAACATTATATGTACAGTACTTATATACACATGCTACGAGTAAAACACTAATTCATTTACCTGGAAATATCGTGATTTATTTAAATTATAATCCAAAATCAGTTTGGTATAAATGTTTTTGTCACAAAACAATACGCAAATGTAAACAAAATAGGGATTCCCAATTTAACAAAATTGAACTACCAATTATAAAATTGCACTGTATTCAGCACCTTTGATTTCATAAACTATTAAAATGTTTTTAATTATTAATTAACTATTAAACAATAAAAAACGATTAATTTTTAAGGTATTTCATACGTATATACATACGACTATACGAGTATTAAGTAACAATTAATTAATAAATTTATTTGTACAACGTTTAGCTAGTATGCCTATTTGAGCGTATATAAAAAAAATGTTCTTTCAAACATAAGTGAATTAAAACTTTATTTCCATTTCACAATATGTACATACATATTTGAATCGAAAACGTGCAAAGGAGAAGAATCCTTTTCCTTTCTCATTATTGTATATTAGGTTTGCTAATAGGAAAAGAGACAACACTAAAGTTTTAAAATAAACAACAGTGTTAATTTTTTATATGGTGTTTTCTCATTTTTTATAGTGTTTACTGTAATTTATATACTTTGTATGGTATAAAATTACAAAAAACCGGAGCCGGAGTCGGTCGATTTCTATAAGCTCCTGCTCCGGCTCCGGCTCCTTAAAAATAAAAATTAAAATTATTGTTGAGTTGTTGTACTTTCAGAACTTCGGCCTTCCACCATTCTCGCTTCTTCCGTCTACAAATCCGCTTAGCTGCCCTTCTTGCAAGAGCAGCCTTGTTTTTCCTCGCGATTGTGAGACGTTGATGCACTTTATTATGGGCTATATTTTGTTGCTCAACTGCAAGACGACACTAGTCATCAAACCAATCATTCTTGGGTCTGACTTTCACTATACCTAAAGTCTGTTGAGCAGCACTGACAACTGAAGTTTTCAGTACCTCCCAGACAGAGTTCACGCAGTCAGACTGGTAATTAGCTTCATTAATGTTGTCGCTGACAAGCTCCTGATATCGTTTCTTTTGATCTTCATTTATCAGACCTTCACAGTCGAAACGTACCATGCGTTTCGCTGTTTTCCCAGACTTGTACGAAAACTTCCATCGAAAAATATTAAAAAACAGAAAATAAAAACAAAATTTAAAAAACAAAAAGTAAAAAATTTGTTTGTATGTTTGTAAAGTCATTTCACATCAATGTACTTCAAGAGGTTTGCCTATGTCAATGTTATTTATGAAAATAAGAATGTATGAATCTTAGACACTCACACTAATATTTTGTTGATGTCGGCTGTATATTATGTATTGGTTTGTAATATCATTATGGGTAAACAATTTCATCTGTATCACATTCAAATATATAATAAATAAATAAGTCCAGTTTAATATAATGAATTAACGTCAAAGCAAAAAAAAAAAACAAACAACTCAGATGAAAATCAGGAAAATGTATGAGAATTTTCTCCTCGATTTTCATTATTAATTTATCATCGTTTTATTTATTTTAACTGTGTGTTATATGCCCAAAAAAAAACAACCCGTCATTGTTGTTATTGCAAAATCATAAAAATTATTCTTACTACTGTGGTGGTATAACGAAATCGAATTTTTACAAGGTAAAAATTTTCCACCATCAAATTCGATGAATTATTTTTTTTGGTTGATATTTTCGTATATATGTACATACATATGTATTTATTTACTTTATTTGTTGTTATTTAATTAATCATTGTGTTTATATTTCGCAAATAATATAAAACGAATAAAACTGTCGAAAATGATTGTTTATTGAGTAAAAGTAGAAATTAAATTAATTTTATTTGATTAAATTCTGTTTTTCTATATATTTCCCATGTATAAGTTCAAATTTCTAAATCTATCGAGTATCATTTCCATCATGGGAGTATGATAAATTTTCCATTTTATTCGACAACGAACGAACGAACGAACCAGCAAACAAAAAATTTGAGCTATATCTACATTGATGTAAGTTTTATAATGTTATTGTGCTTTTGAATAACACATACGTGAATCAGAAATGTCTCATGATACTTTATATACATATGTATTACATACATAGATATATGTATATTAAGTATGTCTGTATATACGAGAGAATATACATATTGTATTCGTATACCTGAAGTACACAATATTAATTAATGTCATTGAACTTAAAGCTTTGTTGACAGTGATTGATAGAAATGTTTTGATGTTTTTTTTTATCATTTGAGAGGGTATGTCGTCATAGTCCTTGTCTTGTCGAATGTGAGTTTTATTTCATTTTACGGGATTTTTTTTTGCTACTCGCATATATGCTGATTTTGTAAGATGTCTTACGGAATTTGAAAATAAAAAAACGTTTTGTGAAATTAAACCTGAAATGTGATTTACAGACAAAGGTTGATATACATTTCATTAATGAAAAATATTTAATTTCATTTGTGTTTTGGCAATGTCGTATAGCAATTTTTTTTTGTAAACATGTATTAACAAATAGATTCTAATATTATATCCTAGCATCAATGTTATTTTGGCGTTTAATCATTCCAAACTTTTGCCGACAATTCATTAAACACAAGTTTTCAGTTGTCCATTGAAAATAGGTTCATTCTTTAGTTAACGTTATTTATGGTATTTGTCATACACTTCAGTATAAGTTCTCCGGATATTCCGTTATTCGAGAAAATCGTTCGAGTGATATGTACATGATTACAACAATTTTATAAATTGTGTTATTCGGTTCGTACGGGCATATAAGTCGTTCTGAATTTGTGTAAGTTGTAACGGAAGACGTTTCATATGTTCGAATTCACGTTAACAGAATTATTTACACAGGGGCTTCCGGGCGGTGTTTAGTTGGCTAAAGCTCATGGGAGGTCGTGGGGTTTCCAGAAGCATGTGCAAATCTTGAATACGCCGCGTATCGGAAAATAAACCAACAAATCAAACCTAGTTGACACCGTAAACTTACCTCATTACATGGTTTTGTTTTACTTAATTATTAAATGGACCATAAATAAAAACATCACAGAATTACAATGCATAATAAATAATTGATGATTGTTATATTTCAAATTAAACAAAAAAATAAGGTGCATAAGGCGACATAAAGTTTGCGGTGCATTACACAAGCCTATAGACATGACTTTTAATTGATATAAGGGCCGTCCAGACATAACCGTGCTTAGCCATTCGCCCTACTCACCAGGGTGATTGGTGTGACTCTCCTCAATCACACCTAAGGTCAACATCTTATCGAATTCATCGTACATTAATTTCTGTATTGCCGCGTAAACTCTTTCTTTATAGGCCTTGCAACCCCTACGGCCTACATCGATAACATGCGATAACAAAGTAGTTTTTCCTAATCCTAGTTCGATGAAAGACGGAAAACTCGCAATAATATTATTTAATTTTTCACGGTGCTTCGTAGAGAGAACATGGAATTTTGAATCAACGGAATGGTCAAGAATTTCATTTGGACAATAACTTGGGAATGATACTGAATTGGTACCAAAATTCTATCCCTATATAGATAGAGCAGTTGTTTCAAGGATGGCACAATACAGAGTATCATACTGTGTACTTGGTTATTAAACTTAACTAGGGCATTGATGTAACCAAATACACGTTGAGGTTGACCACTTGTGGTATTAATATGAGATGGAAAATAATAAAATTAAGTGGCTGAGTACCACAAGAATTTCTCGAATCCACGGCCAAACGCACTTATACTAGCCCCACTGACAAGGAGACCATTATAAGGCTCATTATTAATAGTAACAGCGACTTATGGTCTCATATCTTCAGTTGCGGAACCAATAATTGAAGAAACGATTCTGGATTTTCTAATTTTCCGATTTGTCCAGTAATCTGTTTTTTCGTAATGTGAGCACTGGGAACGAATTCATGCCCAACTGAGAGTTCGCCAAATCGGTCTGATTATTTAGGTTGAGGAGGGCTTCAGACTGCGAGTATTATTTTCCTTATTGGACTTAAAGTTGGGGAGTAGCAAGGGTTTACTGTTTATAACATGGATGTATATATTGGTTATGCGGTTCAACTGGTGTGTCCGAAATTATATGGTTTAATTGAATAACAGGAACAGGTTCGTAGGAATGCAACCCTAATGATTTTTTGGTTTCGAGTTTGGTGAGTTCCTTCGAGCAAGATGCCTGGCTGTATTTTCTTGGATAGTTCTGGGTGGTAACAATGTTTTCGGCGGTCCATGGTTCCCAGTTCTGACATGACCCCTTATGGAGTATTCCGAACAGTGCGAGCATCTTAGCGTAATAGTCCCTTTAAGCCACATCGGTAACAAAAGATACCTATTGATGGTATGGGACAGTCCATAAAGGTGTGACCAATGTCAGCGCAGTTAAATCATATGGAATGGTTTCCTAAACTGGTGTTTTTTTTAAGGATAAAGAATATTCTGTATGGGGCAATGTAATAGACGAATTGATATCAGTCATTGAACTTTCGTCTATATTGTCGATTTGCAATTCATTTATGGTACGTCTATTTACCAATGGACTCGAAAGCGTTTAAAGGTTCTTCCCATGCGGTACAACTTTTGATCAAATCATTTATTGTAGTAAATTGTTTGTCGGTCGGGTGATATTGGAGAGCTGGCTTCGCATGTTGGTAACCATCATCACTATATGGAGTGCGGCACTGAAGGGTTAAACCCCGTACATTATGGTTAAAATGCACAGCTCGTCTAATTTCATAGTTAGTTCTTCGGTCTTTAAATCTTTCTATGAAATCGCGTTTAAGGTATGCTCACGATGCCGTTGGGTTATGTTTCCTGTATGTCCAGTATCAGTGCAAAGCAACGTCTTTTAAAACAGTACTGATCTCTATCATCAATGATTCATGGGGCAAGCACATTGAAGAGGCGACCGTCTCCAACTGGAAAAAGAACATATCTGCTGTGATACCTGAGGTCGACCCATTACAAGTTATACCACTTCGAGAGAGCTGTCGCCGTCCAGGCAAATTATTACTGTTAGAAGGAACGTTAGGAAGTGGTGGAGAGAATGCCGAAATATGATTTTGGACATCTGACATTGGCAAATTTAAAGTCCTATTATGATGTTGGGCCAAAGGTTGATTCGTGTAGTTATCATGAATAGGAATGTGCTTATTATTAAAAACTGAGGTGGGAACTGGTAGTGACGTACCTTGGAAATTAAAGTTTGAAGCAAGCACTTGAGGCTGTACCTGCGATGTGGCCATTTTATGGTTAGAAAAATCAGTGGACGGTGGAACACCGACGCTATTCTCAGTTACAACAGAAATACGTTTAGAGACTTGGGTCTGAAAATCATTTTGCCTCTGGTTTAATACCGTAAGTTGCTCAGATAATTGGCTCAGTTGAGCCATCATAGTGACTATCAACGGATTAGCCTCGGAGAGAATAGGTTCACTAGAAAGAGGTTTGATGGGAACATAATCATTCGTTTGTATTCCAATTTCATTATTTTTCACTGAATATAATAAATTTGGATCAGGCAAAATATCCGACGATGGTCCGGACTTGACTGGGACTCTTTCTTGACTGGGTTCCAAACGACTATCTTTATTCGGATCACTAGAAGTGATTTCCTGAGGGATGGGCGGTTGCTCGTCTATTTCAATTTGTTTAACAGGCTTCAATAGACTCATTCAATCTATCTTGGTTTTCCAAATACATATTGAGGGAAACTAGCAATTCCTGACAAGATTTTAACGATTTACGCGTTTGTTCTTGGTAAGTCGGAGATCGAGAAGCCCGTTTCAGACGACCAAGCACATGCAACAACCTAGATATAATCTGATGTGCTTTAGCGTGTTGTGGTTCAGTACTAATAGTTTTTAAGTCTGTTATGTCTTGCCGTGAACGAAGTAATTTTGTGTGACAGCACTCGATTTCCAGATCAGGTCTTTTTCATGCTCGTGGGTGCATCTTCTGAGCTTTTTCGACGATGTCGTTTTCCACAGCCATTTTCTTCAATAAAATATCTATAGCCCCTGGGTGAGTCTAGAATAATTTCGCGCACTTCACACTCAATATTAAGTTCAACGGACTTCAGCGCAGATATATCCATCTTGGAATTTATACGTAGTAGCTTTATAATACGAAATTTTTTTTTTTAGGATGATATCGTCGGCTTGAATAACATAGAAACGAAAACCAGCAGACCGGTAAACCCAGTAAACTCAGTGGAACGGATCAGATTTTTTTGACAATTGTAGTGCGAATATGAATATCAAAATCGAAAAAATAGTAAATTTAATAAACTATACAGTGTTTAATTTGTACCCAATAACCAAAAACATTGAAAATTTTGTCGATTATTAAAAGCATATTCAATAATTTAAATAATAATTTTAAATTCAATAATTAGAAATGTTTACGTTGATGTTTCGTCAGTTCAGGAATTAAATGATGTTATAGTACAGATGATTTGTTGCATAAAGGGAACGGAAGGAAATATAAAAAAAAAATAGGAAATGGATTTGGTGTTTCATCTGGGATCAACTAAAAATTATTATATACGGTTATTGCCAACTCAAATACAAAAACTAAAATCAAACCAAATTGGCAAGTTAAATATTGAAGCTGGTAGAAGCCAACAATCAATGAATGACACAACTGAGAGGTTTATTCTGAAGTCTACACTAAAATCGGAAGCAGTTAAACGTCTCAGCAGTAAACCATTGAGAATAGCAGATCATATAACAGAAAAACTTCAACTGAGAACTACATTCTGAAATCAATGTTAACAGCGGAAACAGCGGCATTTGTCACTAACAAGGAGATAGAAATGAAGTTGAAAATTTGGCGAATTCAAACATTTGATTCTAACAGCGCAAAAGCCGGAAACAAATATGAATGAATGAGCCAAACTGAAATAAATAAATAAAACGGAAAACTAATGAAAACGAATGTGATGGAAATAGCCGTAAGTTAATTATTTGCTGTAACTTTTGTGCGCCAATGTAACAAAAGACGAACATAAGTTCGAATTAGAAAATTAGAA
This sequence comes from Tipula unca, assembly GCA_951394425.1. NCBI lineage: Eukaryota > Metazoa > Arthropoda > Insecta > Diptera > Tipulidae > Tipula > Tipula unca. The sequence continues at coordinate 92,647,414 of OX596380.1, forward strand.
ACAATAAAAAATCTGTACCTAAAATATCTCTACATAAAAAAATATTCCCAAAATTTAAAATACGGGGAAAATATTTTATTAATTTTTATTATTTTATTTAAAATTTACACTCCTTCCTTACTCACGCACAAAACCAAAAATCCTGGAAAATTATTTATTATATTTATTTTTATATAATTTTAGAATATCGTTCAAATAATAGATCAAACTCTCTGATTTAAGAAATTCTGTAACTTAATATCGAGATGATCGAGGTGGTGTTGAATTTGTATTTAGAGTGGCAAAACAGGTACAATATTGGACATATCTGAGAATTAAATAATTCGGAAAACTCTGTCGAATAATTTACAGAATTTCAAAAATTAGAGAATTTGATATATCACTCGAACGATTTTCCAGAATAATAGACTTTTCCAGAGATGTCCGATTTTATCCATGAGTAAGGTGGTTTTGCCATTTAGGTTACTAATTCAAAGTCATCCTGATATGACTCATAAGAACCGAGTTACAGAACTTCAAAAATAATAAATATATTTCAATTCTCGCACTCGAAGATTTCATTAGATACCATTCCATACCTTTCTATTTATCGAAATTTGAGTAAAAAATATTTTGTGAAAATTTGGATACCAAGTGTATAATTTAATAATTTGGCATTAACTTCACTCCTTTTGTATATCATTAGTCATTACAAATTATATAAAATTACACACAAATGATTTAGATCGGTTATGAACATATTTGTCTGCAACTTTCATAATTAACATTCCTCAAGAGTATATAACAGCATAATCGCTATTATACTCTTGAGTAATAGTATATAAAGGTGCACCGCACAAAAACTAAGCGGTTGCCAAAAACCATTGGCCCATTGGTTAACAACAGCCCCATTGCATTCAGATGCATCCACCATTATGGCAAATCGAGGTAAAATTAGCTTCTGACAATTTACCTTGCAGAAATTAAAGGCACCAATTGATTCGTCAGATCACTGAATGTGAATTTATTGTTCGTTTTATAACCCTTAAAAAAAATTTCTAATACGGCCATGCGCGTGCAATTTTCCTTAAAGCTTCTGTCCTAAAAAGCAAAAATAAATATTTAGGAAAAATTTAAAGAGAAATTCACGAATCTATAATGTGAAGTTTTTGCTAAAACTAACAACGTGTTTATGTATTAGTGTGCGTATTGTACAAATAAGTACACATTGAATGCGTTCATATTGCACGGCATAATTCAATATTTTACTCTACTAAACCATTTTAATGTTTGTCCAAACCTTCATTTTTAGTTCATACATTTTTTTGAAATTTTCTGTTGGAGGTTAGGTTAGGGTTAGGTTAGGTAAGGGTGGCTGTCCTAAAGGACAAGCATAGACACAAAATTGGTCCGTAGCTGTACCACATTCGAGTTTCCTCCTCTTCACTCGCTAAACCATCCTGAGCTTACCAAGAAGCGTTTAAAGTCCCGGATCCCGATCTTACTAAGATCCGTGAGGTCATTTAAACGGGAAGTTCCCATAAATTTTGTTCTGCTGTACGCTAGACTAGGACAGGTGCAGAGCAGATGGAGCTCATTTTCCTCCTCCTCCTCATCACCACAGCTGCGGCAGAAATCGTGGGCTGGGACACCCAGTCTGCTCGCATGTATCCCAATGAGACAATATCCCGTTATAGCTCCCACGACCATACCAATATGGTGCCGTCGAGGCGATATCAGTTGGCCTGATCTGGACCGGTCAAGTCCAGGCCAGATCTGCCTGGTTATTACACACGAACTAGCGTTAGACCATCTGTCGTTCGTTTCTTTTGTGGGTTCTTCCTGAAGCAGCAGTTTACATGAAGCAAGCGGTATCTTTATATCCCGCCTGCCTTTGGTTATTAGGCGTGCTACACCCTTGCGGGCCAACTCATCTGCCATTACATCCTCTGCGATTCCCCACGTCAAGCGGATGTTGAACTGATCAGCCATCTCATTTAAAGATGTCAGATAGTTCTGGGCTACCTTCGACGTCAGGGAGTATGATTAATAGCAGCCAGGCTGTCCGTAAAAATGCGAATATCCCTCGTAGATATTACATTATACTTCAACCAGTCCATGACTTCCATTATCGCGATCAGTTCAGCTTGAAACACGCTGCAATAGTCGGGAAGACGAAAAGAGAGGTTAACCCCTAGTGCCTCACAGAATACCCCGCAGCCAACCCCTCTATTACTTTTTGAGTCATCCGTGAAGAAGCTTAGCGCCTCATTGTCCATAACCGTTTCGTTCACTCAGTCCTCTCTGGTGGGAGACTCAGTTTGGAATCTCATCTCAACAGATGGCAAAGGAATAGCGTAGTCGGTAGCTTCCGGAATACCCCTGTTGCATAGGATAGATGAGTGTCCTGCATTGTTACAGGTCCACATAGATATGAATTTGATCCGAATGGCTGTGCAAGATGCAAGATGCAAACTGCACGGCCGCAATATCCAAGGGAGTAAGATGAAAGAGAATCTCCAGAGCTTGAGTAGGTGTGCTCCTGAGAGCTCCACTTATACACAAGCAAGCCGTTCTTTGGACTTCCATCAATAGTTTAAGGTTGGCCATAATTTTAAGGGCTGGCCACCAGATGACAACCCCATACAGCAGTATAGGCTTGACCACTAAGACGTAGAGGCAGTGTACTATGTGGGGCTCCATACCCCATCTCTTTCCAATGGCATTTTTGCAGGAGTAGAGCGCTATAGTAGCTTTCTTTATTCTCTCTACTATGTTTGGTTTCCAGCTTAGCTTGCTGTCCAAAAGTAGTCCGAGGTATTTTGCTCAATCCGTAAAGATCGAGCGAGTACCATTTAATGTTGGCGGGTCACACTGAGGAAGTTTGTGCTTCCTGGTAAAGAGGACCAGCTCTGTTTTCTGTGGGTTTGCGTTCAGTCCGCAGCCGCGTGCCCACTCAGAGAGGTAGCCAAGCGCGCACTGCATGCGCTCACTCAACGTACTAGGATATTTAAAGAAGACCGCAATAGCAACGTTATCCGCGTAAGCAACCACCTTGAAGCCTTGCCCTTCCAGGTTTAGTAACAGATCATTTATGACCAAGTTCAAAAGAAGGGGGGATAGAACCCTACCTTGACGTGCCCTCTCCTCACGTATCTGCCGGCAGACGTCCCACCCAGATAAGCTGTCACGATCCTGCCTCTATATATGATCTATCCAACCTCTGAGTGACCCGTCCACCCCCAGACACTCAAGGGCCCGAGTGATTGCCCCCGGTCTGACGTTCCTAAAGGCCCCTTCTATATCCAAGAAGGTTACCATTGAATATTCTTTATATTCAAGTGATTTCTCAATCAGACATATAAGGGAGTGGAGAGCTGTTTCCACCGATAGTCCCTTACAGTATGCGTGTTAAGATACCGACAGCTCACCCGGCTTGATTGAGCCCCTAATGTAAGCCTCTATTATTTTTTCCAGTGTTTTCAACAGAAAAGAAGATACGCTTATAGGCCTAAAATCTTTGGGAGAGCAGTGAGAGCTTTTTCCCGCCTTAGGTATAAATATTACTTTTACTTCAGTCCACTTTCTAGGAATGTGACAGAGTTCTAGGGTTTCTTTGAAGATAACTTCCAGCCAGGGTAGGGTTAAATCAATAGTTCACTGGATATCTGCAGGGATAATGCCATCAGGTCCTGCCGACGTGTATGTCTTAAAGCTGTTTATTGCCCATGACTTACGGCCTCTATACCCCTATTTATCATGGGTCTCTCCGGAGCTAGTACAGAGCACTCCAGGAAGTGCGTTTCTAGTAATAGCTCCAGGGATTCCTCACTACATGTAGTCCATGAACCATCCGGTCTTTGTAGATAACCCGGGATGGAAGGACTAGAACATAGCACTTTGCGTAGCCTGGCCGCCTCCGAGGACTCCTGTATATTGCCACAGAGAGAAGAACTTCCAGGCCCTCATTTTGGCTGCTCTCAGCTCGTACTTTTAGGTTTTGAGGACTTCCTTATAACAGTCCCAATTTGCAGCAACATTTGCGTTCCTCGCTTTCTTGAACAGTCTCCTGCATTTCATACGAGTACCTTGGAGTTCTCTCGACCACCAGGGTGGCCGAGATTTACCCAAGGTCCTACTGATAGGACATGCACCTAACATGGCCTTGTTAAAAGCATCAGATAGCTTGGTTACTAGAGCATCAAGTTCCTGTGTAGATGCAGGAGGGTTTGGAACGGATACCGGTATTAAGTTACCCAGAATGGTTCTGAAACAATCCCAATCAGTTTTCTTCCTATTTCTGAAGGGTGGTTTGCTAGTGGGTTTTGTATCCACTTCGTACTGGAGATAACAATGGTCAGCAAAGGAATGGTCTTCGGACACTTTCCAGTTCAATACCTTCTCCTTAATAAAACCCGAGACAAGTGTGATGTCCAACACTTCCTGTCTATTTTTAGTAACAAAGGTTGGCTTACACCCGATATTACATATATTTAGGTTAGTACTTAAAATAAGATCAAGGAGTAACTCACCTCGCCTGTTTATATCTGTACTTCCCCAGATTGAGTGATGCGCATTAGCATCACTGCCCATGATGACTCCTACCTTTCGTTTTCGAGCCTCCATGATTGCACTGCCCAACCTACCTGATGGTATATTTTCCTCCTCATATGGTAGGTAGGCCGATATTAGCCAGAAATTTTGCCCTGCCATCTCGATGCTAGCCACCACTACATCAGCGATGCTGTAATTTAGTAATAAAAAAATATTCAAATTATTTCTAGCGAGAATGCAGAAACGTATCATACCTTCATTTTTCGCATGTAGTATTTTATATTTAAGAGTTCTGAGGCCCAGCACCCGGTCACCATTGACCCAAGGTTCCTGGACCAGAACCACATCAATGGACTCCGATTCCATTTTTAGCAGAAGGGCCGCCGAGGCGGCTTTACAGTGATAAAGGTTGATCTGAAGGACCTTAAGCATAAGATATTGCTTCCCTCCACCACTGTTGAGTCAGACTTCCCTGACGTCGATTCATCCGTAAGGAGCACACAGTTTAGTCCCAAAGATCTCGAAATCTCTGAGTCCAGCGATCGTGTCTCCTGAGCGTCCTCCGGGATGCTGTGGACTTCTGGGTCACCAACACCAGGCGGGGCACCACAAGTGGTTTCCCCCCTCCGCCCCTGCTGCAGGTGACCCCGATCTGTCAGCCTCATCGCGCTTATAAATTCTCCACAGCACTGGTTTCCGGTTTTTTAAGAGCCATGGTCTCTATTGATTTTAATTTATCACCCATAAAGGTCCCACGAGTAGCGGAGAAAGAACGGCCACCTGTGCAGAGATCCGCAATACACAGGTAAGGCTACATGATCCGGAGGGCGCCAAATATCCGGATACACCGTTAGAGGCTGGGCTAGTTTTAATACTGGGCCCCCAGCCTGGCCGGTTATCAGCACGGTACGGTTGACACCTCAACCCGGCCCAGTTGTTCAGTGCCGTGTTTTCGCCTAGTACACCCCATCAAAACATGGTGTACTAGTTGCCCGGTGGTCACCACGGGGAGGTAACACGCACACTTGTGGAAGCTGCAAGATACGGAGCTGACAACAAGTACCTAAGACAGCTTCACACCAGACTACCTGTTGGAGGTTACAAAATCATTTATATTTTGTCCAGGCTTTAGTCCATGATTTTTAGTAAAACCAGCATGGTTAATCTGGACAAAAGTGGTTTAGTAGGTATTAATATTTCAAAGTAGATAATTTTGTTCAATTCTGAAATTAAAATTACGATTCGAATGAAAAATTAAAAAAAAACTGGATTGTTGTAGTAATATAATTGGTTTTATATTGAATGAAGTCGTAATGTTATGTAATGTTATTCTAATACCACAAAACTAATATTGGTATGTTCCTTTATTACTTTGTGACATTCTGTAGCGATGCAACCATATCAATCAACATACTGGTTACATTTTCCCAACAAACAATGTAAATAGCTGTGGCCACATTCGTTGATTTTAAAAAGAAGTATGTAAGTTTATCGAATCCTAACATAAATTCTTGTATCACAATATTATATAAATCGTCCATTGTCCCCGTTTACCATCTCGCCCAGGGAGAGTAACAAACTAAACTGAATTTATTAATTAAACAGTTTGTATTGTTCAGAATCTGTAAGAATTGTGGGATCTTTGATGGAAAACAAGCGCGCCCTGATTAATTTAAATTCTACCAAAACATTGAAACTATTTCTACTTCATGTTCATATCACCTGCGAGAAAATAATTTTATCGCCTTTATCATTGTTAGTAATACAACTCACGTACTACGTTTTTCATACAGAGCTTTTTCTACTGTCGTTTTTTTCACGTTTTGTTCAGTTCTGTAATTTTTCCGATTTTTTTTGTTTTGTTTTTTTTTGTGATAAATAAGTTCATTTATATTTCAATCTCTTTAAAATGACAGTGGTTTTGTTTGTCTGTGCTGTGTTTATGTGTGTCGCAATCGCACAAGCAAAAAACGAAAGCACACCCTAGAGGGAATTGATAATGATATGGACATGATAAATCATTTTTTTCATTTTTCTTTTGTAAGCTCGTCTCCATTTTTTTCGTTACTCAACAGAGAAATCACATCACGTTCATTGCAAGAACTTGGATTTATGTAAAAGAAAAAACGATTTTTTTTTATATTCGTTCTAGTATCTAGACTGATATAATATTGAGTTATAATAGTTTTATTTTGTCCTTTTTATTATTAAAATAAGTTTCTAATTTGATTATTATTTATTTTTGTTGGCTATATGAAATTTGTTTACTCTCGGTTTGTTGTTGCTATCTTAGTTATAGTTTAAAATATACAGAAAATTCAATAAACTAAAATTCAGTTGTATGTTCGTTACCTGGAATATAATTATTTAGATTTTAGAAAAACAAGAAATTTAATGAAAAATCTATTTATTTTGGTTTGCATAAATTAACATAATATGAAAAGGTTTATAATTAAAAATGAACGAATAATTTTTTTTTTTTTGTTTTTAATTATGGTCTTTATTCGAAAAGGTGAGGACAGTTCGTAAACTGTCCAATGATTGCTGGCTATTGAGAATTTTGTCTGGTTGTATTATGGTTCATTGTCCAAAATATGTTAAAATTCTAAACATTGAAAATTTTCTATATGACTTTAATTAGTTTTTGTATGATGCGTAATTAAAACTATTAGTGTTTTTGTTGCATTATAGAACAAAAGAATAGGGTGTTTATTAATTTTACTAAATTCCAATTCCAATTAAATTTATACATAGTTGGATAAATACTTTTAGCATGCGGTTTTGAATCAAATAAATTCTTCTGGTAGTCCATTGATGAAATATATAATATGTAGGGTGTTTTTTTAGAGGTTCACAACTTTGAGTTGGCAATACTGCTTTATTTGATATTTCATTACGGATAGACTTGCATCAGACCAACGCTTGCAAATTGTTGAATTTTTTTATCAAAATAATGGTTCTGTTCGTCAAACTTATCGTGCACTTCATCCATTTTATGGCGTACATAATCGTCCTTCAGAGCGGCTAATTCGAATAACAATAGATCGTATTCGGCCCACGTTTACTCTTAATGATAATGTGCATCCCGTCAGACGACGAACAGTGCTCACTGAAGAAGATGTAGCCACTATACAGGAAAGCATTGAAGAAAATCCAAATCAATCAATTCACCGCCGTTCTCAGCAACTGGGGTTGTGTCCTTCCACTTTATGGAAGATTTTCCGAAAGTATCTTGACTTAAAAGCTTTCAAGATTCAACTTGTCCAGGAATTACAGCCAAACGACCATCGAATGCGCCGCCAATTCGGCGAATGGGCTGAAGCACAAATTGATATTGATGTTGAATTTTCATTCAAAATTTTGTTCTCCGAGAAAGCCCATTTTTGGTTGAATGGGAACGTAAATAAGCCGAATTGTCACATTTGGAGTGAGGATAATCCACAAGCTTTTGTCGCAACACCATTACATACACAGAAAATTACTGTTTGGTGCGCTTTATGGGCTGGCGGAGTCATTGGTCCATATGTCTTTAAAAACAATGATGGTCAGAATGCTACTGTCAATTGTGAACGGTATAGGGATATGATTAGACATTTTTTCCTACCTCGATTAGCTGGCATTAATCTTGCTGGCATGTGGTTCCAACAGGACGGAGCCACATGCAACACAGCGCGCGCTTTAATTGATTTACTCAAAGAAACATTTGATGAAAGTATGGTAGGTGTTGATACACCTTTAATTTGCGTCCGGTTTGGACTTCTCCAATAATGAAAAGCGCACTCACAATTTTCTTATTTAATTTATTAATATACTTAGTATAAATGTTTATTTTATTATTTTCACTAAAATTTTATTATACTACATATATTTAACTATACATTACTTAGTTTATAATTTATTATTTTCAATTAAATATTTTTAATTACAATATATTCAATTAATTTTTAATTTTGCCACCACCGTAGGTATACACGTTATATCCATACTAGACGTAGGCTAAGAATGATCTAGATAATCTAATGACGTGTCGATTGGTGATTATATATAATGCGCTTATGTATTAGAGAGAGTAAACGATATAATAAGAGTATATCGTTTACTCATAATAAGAGTATGAGTTGTGTATAGAAAGTAAATGATTGCAATGCTAACGCGTTGCCTCTTCAATAAGTGGAAATTGGCAAACGCGAAATTGTAGTGATTACGATACAATTGAAATTAAGGCGATTGCCAGATTAATTGTACCGGCCGCTACAAAAGATAATTTCGCGTAATGGTCCAATTAATTGGCCACCAAGATCGTGTGATGTAATTGGGTTATTTTCTTTTGGGTTATGTAAAGTCACTTGTCTACGTCAATAAACCAGAGACAATTGAACACCTGGAAATCAACATTCGAAGAGTTATTGGCGAAATACGGCCGCAAATGCTGCGAAAAATTTGTGAAAATTGGCCTTCCAGATTACGCCTTGTACGCGCAATCTGTGGAGGCCACATGACCGAAATCATATTTAAACATTAATGTCATAAAATATTCTATCCAATAAAGTCCGTTTCATTGATATTAAAAATATATTTCTTTGTTTTATTGTGATTTAAACTTGTGTAACTCTATAAAAAACACCCTTTAGTGTCAAATTTTCTTTACTTCTTTACTTAAAAACCTTAAGACCTTCTCCGGTTTTGTGATGGTTTTAACCATTAATTATTGATTGTTTAATATATATATAACGTAGATGTCTTTATTTGTATCTCTTCTGAATGTCTCACTTAAAGTTCATTTCAATGGTGAAAATTTATTGCCATTCTGGCTCCAACGGTTTCGATCCTGGGCTTGGTCTTCATACTGTCTTAGACCATCTGAAGAAGCCAAGTTATTCTCTACACCGCGGATCCATCGTCGCCTGCAACGACCTCTGCGCCTACCATATGGTGGCTCTCGTTTCAGATATCGCTGCACAATTTCGTGTGTGTGTTCATCATACTCGATGAGACTTTATTTTATGCAATATCGTGGATCTTCATTAGATCTCTGATCTCGATATTGCACAGAGCTCGGTATGTGCCATCTATCCTTTTAAATGTTCTATTTTGAAGCGATACCCTTGAAGCTTAAGGCTCCAACGAGCTAATCTCCCGGTCAAATTTCGTTGGCTCATAAGCCACTTTAAGCGGGCGTGGTCTGTTATTAGCGTATAATCATGCCCTTCTACATATGCTCGGAATTTTTTTATTGCCAGAATGGCGGCAAGGCATTCTAATTCGCTAACAGAATAGTTTTTTTGAGCTTTTGATAATTTTTGAGACATAAAACTGATGGGGTTTTCATTTCCTTCGTCGTCCTTTTGATAGAGAACAGCATCAACTCATTCGGTACTAGCATCACATTTAATAAAAAAATGTCATAAGAAGGGCTTATAAGTACTGCGGCTAAAGTGAGTACGATTTTAAATTTTCAAAGGCTTATTGTGCTTCTGGTGTCCAAATGAACTTCCCCTTCTTCAAACATTCGGTGATTGGCGCAGTCAGGCTTGCAAAATTTAGGATAAAGCGACGATACCATCCAGCCATATCCAGCAGTCTCCTAGTTTGTTTGATAGTATTGGGCGGATTCAAGTTCAATATCGCTTCAATTTTGAATGGATCTGGTCTCAATCCTTGATCATCAACTAAATACCCCAGATAACGGATTTCCTTCATTATGAAACTACTTTTATCTAAATTTAAGGTCAGTCCTGCCGTCTTCAGTAAGTCAGCTACCAACTCTAGCAATTCAAGATGATCCTCCAACGTGCCGCTCACAACTAAGAGATCATCCAAATACACGAAAACTCTATCGTGGAGTTCGTGTGGTATGACCTTGTGCATAAGATGACACCATGAAAAAATAAAAAATAAATTAATAGAGTGGTTTACCCGATACTGTAAATGCCGTCCTTGGCAGATTCCGCAAGCGGTACCTGCCAAAACGCGTCGTTAAGGTCAAGTGCTGAAGTAAATTTTGTTTCTGAAAGACGAGAAACTAGTCCGTCAATTAATGGGAGAGGATATGCGTCCTTTTCCGTCACTATGTTGAACTTGCGGGTATCCAAGAATAGTCTAGTCTTTCCTAGAATTTCAGTCGGAGTAATATTGAAATTGGACCAAAAGTCTATCCCCAAATACAAAAATTATTTTAGCTTAGGCACAATACAAAATTTCATTGTTTCCGTTCTCTCATTAATTAAATTCGATAGGCAACCAAACGTATCCCTCTATCTTATTATTGGTGCCATCGGCTGTCGTAACACACAAGCTTATGAAATTTAATATTATTATTATTTAAGAATTCAAATGAACCTTTGCCTAAAACACTAATTGTAGCTCCGCTGTCAAGAAGCGCAATGAACGATTTTAATCCAATGGTTAGTTCAACATGCGGGCATGGATAATTAATTGATTTGAATTTTATAAGTCAAGCAATACAATTTTTACGAAGGATACGCCTATCTCTAAAGTACCGCAGAACACGATACATTTTTATATATCTAGGCTTATTAGAATTTTTACTGTGACTGAGTAATTCATTATTTGGGTGTTGGATTTCGGGTGTCTTTCGATTTTTAACTTAAACGCTTCTACTGTGGTTTCCAAATTATCCGTTACAAATGTGTTAAGGTGCTCTTGGGTATATCGAGGACTTTGTGTCTGACCAAAACTCAAATTTTGTATTCCTAAACTAATTTCACTCACGTTTGGCCTTCGTCTGTATATGTCTCCAAATCTCCTAGGGTCATATTCCTGGCAGAGAATGCGAAGTTCTTCGATGGACCTGATGGAGTTATGATAAGGCAATGTGACATTCTTGAGAGCGGGATACATATTTTAACACAACCTGTAAATTATTTGACTTTCTCATAGTCGGTGATGAAGTTGCGCGTTCATTTTTTGAATGCTCAGTGAAAAGTCAGAAAATGATTCTTTACCACTTTGAACCCTTTTTAAGATATTCTCTTTTATCTCCTCTTCGTAGTTAGAACTGCTAAAGTACGAAATTATTGCTGACTTCATTTGACCCAGTACCAGTCTTCGGCTTTTTTGCTGAGAAAATGATGTAGAACTTTTGTAAGAAGCTCTAAAGATAAGTTATCATTCCATGCCACTTGTTCCAGTCTATATATGAAGTTGTGAACATTTAAACCTCCTTTACCATCAAACGATAAATTCTACTTCTGTCGAATTTTATAGAAATTGTCTAGTTGAAATCTTGGAGATTGGGCTGATAGGTTGTCGTGAACACATTTCGTTATATGCTTGATTTTGTTAATTAGGAAATAATTGTGGCTGTAGATCGCTCCTATCACTCCTATTGAATGCATCGTTTATTGAAGTTGGGTTTGCTGCCGTTTGTACATGTTGGAAATAACGGGCGTCCATTTTTGAGAAAAAATCTGAGACTGAATTTTTTAATTGGTTAGGCTCATTGATTGGAACTTGTTGACGTGCTTTATTAACAACGCTTGTTTGTTGCGTTGGCTTAGTTTTGCCCGTGTTTTGTTGATTTGTCTGGTCTGACGTAACGTTGCTTATTAGTTGATCCATTTTTTTCACCAACGAGCTAGTTGCCACACCATGTGTTTCAGTCGGTGATAGCATTTGGATCAAGTATCTGATTTTGGCTTTTAAAGTTTTAATCCGGTTGCTAAAACAAATAATTATAATCAATATAATTATAAATAAATTACACAATTTAAAAAAACTTCCGCATATTTGGGTATTGATACTGTCATTAGACAACATTCCGGAAGTTTATTGGTTGGTGTTCTCTTTATGCGTTGGTCCGAAAGCGAATTTGTCACATCGAAAGTCCGCTTAAAACATTTTTGGTAGAAAACCACTCTCAAGCCGCCCACTAATAAAGTGTACACGTAACAATATATTATATTACGTGGTGCAGTGGACGATTTATGTAGAATCATACGTTTTCTATCTATAATTTCAATTAGCTCAGAAAGATATGTGGTTCGTAGATCGTACGACGAAAGTTCCCAATATTTATTGAAAATTGTTGCTCGATTGAAACTTTTTCTCGTCATTTCTTTTTACAATATTCTAAGGACATACATATTTTTTCCTTGGCTGTTCCACGTTTCCATTTTGGCTGAACCATTGTTTTAGTGATTAAACCCGGATAACCGTGCAACGGCATAAACCGAATGTAACTGTCGAAGTAGAAATAGCGTGCTGATCTCCAATACTAACTGTTGTTGTAGGAATATAGGAAGTCATTGAGAGAAATCATTGAAAGTAGTAGAAGTAAAATGAGGATCGTCGTCACTATCATCCAATTCATCGGAGCTGCTATGGCCATTATCTTGAAAATTAGTTCACTTGTTTTAATATGGCAAACTTTTGATATCGTCGCTTCGCCATTATCATAGTTTTGCACAGTTTCTGTATATAAAAATTTTTCATTTTCGAGATCATAATTTTTAATACGTTTCGTATGATGATCGCAATTTTGTAAAATAAAACAATCACAAAAGAAAATTTATAGTGTTCGTGTTGTAAACTTACCTGAACTTACCATATCTTTAAAGATAGCAGCCAGTAAATAGTAGACTATAGGTATCATTTTAAAGAAATGTTGATTTTTATTAAACAACTGACCAAATTGATCGGCCCAACAAATTAAAATCAATAGCAGAAATTTGACTTAGATGGTTCATATTTCTATAGATCGGGTTTGGGGCCAGTATATATTGCCCCAGGGTTCAGTTTTATAGCTCATTTATTTCTACACATTTAATAAAAAAATGTAGATTTTTATTAAACTTAAATTTTAAATGCAGACATTTTTATTCATCAATAAATGTTAAAGATTTACTCATGTTCGAAACTTTACTTACTTTGTATTTACGCAAATACATAATACGATGTGAGTATCTTTGCCGTTCCATTTATTTTTTTTGAATCGTTAAACACTCTACGTCATCATAACAAAACATACTTAATTCAAATTTTGTCATTGTGTTTACGAGTAGATAGTTTTATAGTTATGTTCATATATTATTATTTACATACATATATTATAGAGATATAACTGCAATATCCCATCATATACTTCACAACGGTTACTATACATAGTACATACACGCGCACATATGCCAGCATATATGTTTTAAGCAATTTCATCAAAAATTTAATATTTTTTTATTATCACTACAGCATCCAAAAATTTATTTTATTTTTATTACATTGCGAGAAGTTTCTTGTTATTTTGTGTTTCCCATTATTAATGTAGTTAAAGCATTTATGCTGTTATATCCATTAAAAAACTTCATTAGCATGGTAACGTAGGAATTGTAACAAAGGATCTTTCGACTGTAAAAATATAATATGATTTCACCTTAATATAATTCGAGTAGGTATTTATACTACTGGTCCCTGTGATCGGGGGGACTTACATGTCTTGTAAACCTAAATTGAATGAACATGACTTCCAAGAATACCACCACAATAACCTTTGCTTTTTGTAGGAGACTACTAAATGGTTGGATCGCTGGGCTAACGACCGGCACCCGTAAAAACCAATCTGTTTATAATGTCAACAAAAGAAAAAATGGATACCTTCAAAATAATACCGGACCCCCGCTTAAGTACCCAGACACGAGATTTAGGATCGGCACGTGGATCGTACTTAGTAAACCAGGAACGTTGGAAGGACTAATTACGTGCATGAAGGAATATCGGCTGGAATTCGTTGCTCTTCAAGAAACTCGCTGGCCTTAAAGTGGAGACCATGTGTCCCAGGGCTATACGTTGGTCAACAGTGGAGATTACCTCGGAAATCTTGGAGCTGGATTTTTACTTGGGCCGCAAGTATAAAGGCTATTTTGGATTTTCAAGCAGTCAATAACCAATTGTGTAGGATTCGCTTTGTAGACACCAAATTTTGAAGCCGTGAAGACTAAATTTTTATGTAGATTATTTTTTATTACATAGTTAGGTATAAGTTCAATTTCATTACTCGTGAAAATAGCCATGAAGATTGACTAATTTTTTCTGTGATTTAAGTGCCTATAATTAGGATTAAAATTTTGCATTGTGATAATTACCACGAAGGCTAATTTACTTATATTTTGTTACATTTATAGGTACATACATAAACTACAAATGTTAATAATAACTAATCCATTTGTGTTAAAAAAACAAAGTTGTTCATTTGAATTTATTTTTTAAAAATTTAACAACTCTTGATTGCGGAATTCATTTGCCTCTGTGGAGAGGTGTTTACTCGCGCACTCTGATGTGGCATAATAAACCATGGCAGCAAGGGGTATCCAGCTTCAGCTTAAAAAATAACTTACCTAAACGTGTTACCACTCTTGGAAAGAGATTTTGGCACAAGTTCCGATATATCACTATAGCTAGATAACTGAGTTCCTAATCCACTAAGCCCAAAATCTACCACCTAAGCTTAAACTGCGATTTCGAATAAAAGTATTAATAAGCTATTAACACATATAGCCAGCGATTTGGACTAAGGTTCCGATATTACATTAGGTAGATCATTGTATTATACAAATTAACTAAGCCCAAAAACCGCCTCCTACCCCAGGAATAAATTAATCGGGAAGCTTATGCTATGCCAGTTCGAATAACATTGTTAATGTGCAATTACTACCTTTTGCCAGATATTTCTATTCTAGTTCTCATTTTTAATAAATTATTTAGTTTAGTTTTATTTATTTACCTTGACTGCTGAATTAAAATAGCTTTATATATCCTCAGAATTAGTTTTTATTCGATTGATTTTGTCCGTTTCGTATATATTTTAAGTTTTTAGTATTAAATATTTTAATAGGAATTATCATTTTTCCAATTGGATTTTATGTTAACTGGGAGGTCGATTATTGTCGTGTTTTTTAATTCAAAAATTTTCTTATTGGAATGAAGTTCTGGATAAGAATTTTCTCATTTTTTCCGTAAAATCCAAATGAATTTAATTTTTTGTCAATAAATAAGATACATTTAATGTTAAACTACACATTTTAATTCACTATTATCGAAATAAAATAAAATTTAACTTTATTTTTCTGGATAAAACATAGGTTTTTTCAAGTTCGCGATAATTTCATAGTACACGAACTCGAAAAAAAAGGGAAATTTTAAAAGGAAATATTTTAAACAAATATTTTTCATTGTTTTATGCTTGATACCTGTATTATTTAACAATAGACGTCAAAAAATATAGTTAGAAGTTGAAATTTATTCAAATAAACAGATCTTAAATTAAAAATATTGGCTAAACTAAATAATATTTCCCTGTATTGTTCCCGATGTTCTTACAGAACTTGAAGTTCTGTTAATAAAAAAACGCACCTTATGTATCTCTCGTATTACGAGTTACGACAACTCGTAATCCATGAAGTCGTAATTGCGATATGCGCGATTATGTAAGCAAGTACGAGATACAATTTTTTCGAAAAAAGGAGTTACCCGATATGTTCATTTTCGGACACATATTTTGTTCTGGTTTTTATTTTGTTTACAAATATTTTGTGGTTATGTCAAAATAAAATTGTGTGTTCATTCAAAATTGTTTGTGTTTTAAATCAAAATTATTTGTTTTAAACATAAAAAAAATAAATTAAAATAAAATAAATTAAAATAATATTATTTTGCGTATTTAAAAATTTATTTCAAAGTAAGTAATCTTTTGGTGTTTTAATATTATAACCAAGCTAATTTGACATATCATAATTCTATTTACAGGAAAACATTGTAATGGATCCTGTTGTTGGATTCATTCACCCTTGGCAAAATCGGGATGGTTTTCCATAAAACTAATAATTTTATTTAGTTGCTGTTCATTTGTTCGGTTTGCCCTAAATAATAGTTTTTGTACACAAAATAAAAATTATATTAATTATTTGTTTATATTAAAAATACAAAATAAAGTATTAAATTATGATTAGTATAAACACATATTTTCATTTTATGTAATCGATTGGAAAAAACTTTTTTATTATTTTAATTAATAAAATTGTTAACACTTCTTCAACAACACTTAAACAATTTTTGACAATTAAATCGTTTTTCGCAAAATCACCACACTACTATGGTTGTCGCACTTTTCAAAATGGAATGAACATAGCAATAAACCAAAGTATTAAATTTAATGTTTAATAGTAATATATTAATAAAAAATCATATGTTCGACTATTGAATTACTACTAAATGTCTAAAAACATTATTTGAACAGTTAATTTTGACAAATTTTCCTTAAAAACAATCATTTCAACCATGGTTGTAATGCATTACGAGTTGCTTGTCGTACTCAAAAACTTGTGCGAATAAAACAACAACAACATGTCGCAATTACGAGAACTCGAAATGTCTTGCATAATCTCGTTTGGTCGTAATTTCGAAAAACTCGTAACTCGAAATGCTTACATAAGGTGCGTCTTTTTAGTAACAGAACTTCAAGTTATATAAGAACATCGGGAATAATACTGGGAAATTTTATTTAGTTTATTTAATATATAAACTAAAAATATATTTATATATTTATATAAATATATATTAAACTAATATATATCCAAATTGAATTTAAGTTCTATTTATTTGAATAAATTTCAACTTCTAAAATATTTGTTTAAAATATTTCCTTTTAAAATTTCCCTTTTTTTCGAGTTCGTGTACTATGAATTTATGGTGAACTTGAAAAAACCAATGTTTTATCCAGAACATTGAAAAATAAAATTAAATTTGATTTGATTTCGATAATAGTGAATTAAAATGTGTAGTTTAACATTAAATGTATCTTATTTATTGATAAAAAATTAAATTCATTTGGATTTTACTGAAAAAATCAGAAAATTCTTATCCAGAACTTCATTAAGAACATTTTTGAATTATAAAACACGACTATAATCGACCCCCAGTACTCAGTAGTCGCGTCTTTTATTAAACAATTTTCTTATTGGAATGCTGTACTGGATAAGAATTTTCTCGTTTATTCAGTAAAATCTAAATGAATTTAAATTTTTTTTCGATATTAATTTAATTCATTTAATGTTAAGTTACATATTTTAATTCACTATTATAGAAATAAAATCAAATTTAACATTATTTTTCGATGTACTCGATAAAAAAAAATCGAGTTCGTGTACTATGATTTTATCGATTACATCGAAAATTAAAGAATTATATTAAATATATTTTTATTTCGATAATAGTGAATTAAAATATGTAGTTTAACATTAAATATATTATATTAATCGATAAAAAATTAAATTCATTTAGATTTTACTGAATAAACGAGAAAATTCTTATCCAGTACAGTATTCGAACTCGAAAATATTTGAATAAAAAAAAACGACTAGTGTTAACAAAATCTGTGGATTTGTGGAAAGTACTAATGTTTGACATTTATTTGAGAATTATGCGCGATTTACACGTTCCAACAATGTTGGCCAACAAAAAATGAAGAGATTAGTATATCGCGAAATTTATTTGAAAGACAAGAACAAACATATAAACAAACAAAATTTTGTTGGACTTATTTTCTTTTTTTTTTAAATTTGTTTCCATAAAAATAAAATTTGTTGCTATAAAATACACTCGACCCGAGTATATTTTATAGCAACAAACACAATTAAAATGGCGATTTTTTTTTATTGTCAAATATTTATAGCGCAAAACCAATAAATAAACCGAAATAGCCATGAGCGGCAAGGATTTCACTGTTTATTCATTGTTTTCGTTTTAGAAAAAGAAATATAGCTACAAGAAAGAGCGTTGTGCACCAAAATTACCCGTCAAAAGTTTTATTGTAATTTGACACCGACAAAAGATTATAGCACGACGCCATTTTTGTATTATGCGTATCTCTTTTTATCGCATACACATTTTTTCTATTGCGTGTAGCTCTGAATCTCTACAAAAAATGTTGGAAAAAAATTGTTGGAACGTGTAAATCGCGCATTATTACTTTATACTCATAATTTTTATGCCCAATCGAATTAGGCAACTTTTTCCCCCGAATATATTGAAATGCTGGTTGGAAATGGGATTCTAAAATAATTGTTCGATTCTATTCTGGAATATGGCCAACTGAAACGGAAGTACCATATCTCTTCATTGATTATATGATTAATTTCGACATATTGGATGAAAACGGGATTCTAAAATGATTTTCCAATAATGGAATATGGTCATGTTTTGGAATATGGTCAACTGGAATGGAATCCCCACCTAATAAGTTTTTTCCCCACGTAATATATGTCAATTTTAGTTTTCATAACCTCAAATTTTCTGTGACAACTAATAAATTGCACAGAAAATTTAAAAAAATGAATATTAAAATAATGGATGCGGCAATCCGTTTAATGTCGCGTTATTATTATTATATGTATAAATAATTTTATAATATATTATTATGTATGTATAAATCATATGTTGCACATGCGTACACAAATTATTCGATAGCTGTCAAAAATTATCATAGTAATAGACCTGAAGTAAATGTCAAATAATTAATTCACGATTTTTTATCACAGGTTTCGGACACAGTCTGAGTATGACTTTGAAAGTAAGGGCAGCTTCATCTGCAAATAATTGGCTTTTACCCTTTAGATCCAGGTTAAAAACATCATTAATGTAGATAAGGAATATGGTAGAGCCAAAAATTGAACTTTGAGGTGTACCACAGCGTACTTTCATGTTGGTGGCTTATACTGGTTTTTTGCTCTGTCGATGAGATAATTTTGAATTAATTTAATTGCGTTTCCCGAAACAACATTTTTCTTAAAAGAATTGAATGGTTGGTACAAACGAAAGCTTTTTGTATATCCGCAGGAATAGACAAGGAGTGTAATCCTTATCGATTATGTATAGGTATTTTCAACCAAGTTGATAGTAGATGAAACTGTTCTGCAATTTGGTGAAATCATACTGATTTTATTGAATATTCTATTGAAATTTAATTGTTATAAGACAGGTTTATAAATTATAAATTGCCCGATAAATGTTCCACTCATTTATTGCTTTTGTCGAAAAATGTGAAGTTACTTTGACCAAGTGTCGATCAGCAGGTATACGTTATCATAATCTGGTATACACTTCTCCTTCAGATAACTAATAAAATTAGTGACCTCATTTTGGAAAGTAGCTATAAACGTTCAGTAATTATGGTATGTGAGTCATATTGTGATTAGCAAAAGACAACAACACAAGATATCAACGTTTATAAAATATGCATTGAATTTATTTACAATTTGTTGTTGATTGGTAATTATTTTCTATAGTATTATCAGTTGAAGTAGAGCTAAGGAATATTGGAATTAAATTAATTTAGCTGCATAATAATCTTTCTTACATTTGACAGTTAGGTTATTACGGGTTTCACGCGATCATTTTTGGAGAATCTATAAAGCCTATTACAATTTTTAGCTTTAATCCGGAGAGAAGAGTTAAACCATGGTTTGTTATACGCAGTTTACTTCATAATTATTGAAGAATAAATTGTATATGGTGAAATGGAGCCTATGATGAATTGACAAAACAAGTAGAAATTTGTGATCTGTAAACTTTGATTTTCACTTAAAACTGATATTATATCTTTGTCATAGTTCATGTTAATTTCCCGAACAGTTTTTGTAGTTAATGTTGTTGGATAAAACAACTTTATTAATATAAATCGATGGTGGTTAAAGTCACAATCACCATAACAAACATAAAACGTTTCTTCAAAGTTTGATAAAATATGACCAATTAAAGTAAGGGAATTCCTACCAATGCGTGTGACAAATTGGTACACGCTGAAACGTGTAAATTTAATAGTTTAGAATATACAATTATACATTGTATATTATACTAAATATTCATTTTCTTCGATAATTTCAGGTTTAGAAAAAGAAAAGTCTAAATCTTAATTGTAGAATTCTAATTATAAATGACCTATGTACCGCCTTGAGTTTTATGAGCAATATGACATGCTCGGTTAGGATGAAGATATTTATATTTAGATTTAAGCTCGACAAAAAAATTATTTTCTAAATACAAATAAAATACCATGTGCAAAATTATTATGTATTTCGGACCACAAATGAGTAATGCAAGAAGAAGACAATTATTATTATTTCAACAACCGAAAATACACAACCACTGAAACATTAAAATAAATTAATAAATTGAAAATAATCTTTACAATAAAAAACATTGTATTTGCCAAAATAAAACTGTGTTTTTATTTTAAAGCGAACTGTGTGAAAAAACTGAGAACTCATAAACTTTATCTAAGTGCCGATATAACTCACTCACAATATAGGTGAACCCATCGCAAAAAATTTCATAATTAAAACCAAATGCGAATAACTATTTAGTAAGGACTAAGACCAGTGGTCTGCTAGCGAGTACTAGCGGTTGGTCAACTGAAAAGCTACTACAAATTATCATTTTGAAGCAGAGGAGGAATATTTTTTTCATCAATTGTAAAAAGCTACAACAACAATTGTTTAATTATATACATAATTCGGGCCGCCTCTCTGGGCCTATTCGGCCCACGCTTCTTCTATTTGTATATCATTATATGTGCCAGATTTTTTGGATACAATCTTGGTTCGTATATGTTTTAGAATGTTAATTAGATTTGAATATGAATGAACATCATTCATTCATAAATAGAAAAAAACTGATTCAGTTTGTGATGATGCGAGAAAGACAAAAAAATTAACGGAAATAGATTCATAATTATGATTATATTACATATTTTGAAAATTATTAATGAATTCAATTCCTTGTTGTTTGTAATCAACGTACTACACATGTATGCATGTATGTACATTGATAAATGAAGTAATAATATTTTGTTTTATCAATACAATATATTCATATAAATTATGAATATGTTTACATTATACATATATAGTACATGAATATGAGTATAATGTTGTATAAAAAGACGGCACGGTACTGCATGGTACGTATAGTAATGTATTGAAATTTATTTTGTTTTTATCTCGAAATCGCATGTATACAGATGTCATAGTTTCCGAATTCTGTATAAATATATATGCGATAATTTAAATTTAATCAAGAATACATACATTATTAATTATTCAATTAACATACGTACATACATGGATGTGTAATTTATATTTACAAAAAATTTATATATTCAGTTTCAGTATTGAGTATAGAGCTTTGAATCTTATTAGAGGGGCCAGTTCTAGTACATCCAACTAAAAATGTATTATACACATTTATTATTGCGTTTGAAATAGGAACTACTTACATATATTATGTTGTTTAGTTAGTATCAATTGTTATTGTGTCAGACATAGTTTTTATATATGTACATAGCTGTTCAGCAAAATAAAGTTACGTTTTCATAAAAATCATATAGCCTGTAATATGTCTATGTTTTGGGATAAGTAAGTAACACCAATTTCATGAAATAATGGCATGTCCTATATGATCATTCTCTCTAATAAAGATACAAAATAGAATCATCCACTTGAAAATTCCCATTATTTGGGATGGTGCACTAAAAAAATATTTTTATGATATATTATTATGTCACTCTTATGTCACCCCTGCTTTAAGTGTGGGTTCAACATTTTCAATGTGTAGGATTTTACTTTTTTGCAGCCATAAAAATGGAAAACATTATAATAACAGTATAAATTTGTATTTTATGATTCAATATTTTTTTTTTTTTTACTTTAATATGAATTTAGACCTATCACCCAGTGTGTACCGTCTAAAAGTAGTCACACAAACACAAACAAAAAAAAAATCGTCTTAATAAAAAATCTATAGGATTTTCATGTTTACTGAATGATCATAATCAACATAAATATGAAGATAATACAACATGGTATTATCATAAATTTTATTAAAATTTAGAGATGGTATTTTCCGAATAAATTTTTGGGTGTTTTCCTGTTTACGGGATGTTCCAACATCACAGAAAGCAAATACAAAAAAAAAAAAAAACTTTATTTCATTTTATACGAATATAAGTATATGTTTTCCTATGTCTTACGATAAAATACAGGAGAACAACCTCGTCATGACATGTTGAGGAGAAGGAGTGATATTGGATGCGGGCGAAGGGAATTTAATCTAATCTGAATCCAGACAAGACAGTAGGTACACGGATATATAAAATAATAATAAAAGAAATATGAATATATAAACACAAATTTGCATATTATTAGAGACGAACAAAAAAAATTGTGTATATAAGATTTAATTATTTTTTTGGCCTCGAGAGTAAAAGTTATAATAAATTTTTTATTTTTTTAGATGGAAATGAAATTTGTTTTTAGGAAATTAGAAACATTATCTTAAATGCCAGTGTTATAATAATATGGATATGTTTATACATACACATTTATGTATCATAAAATAGATTATCCTAATTTTAATTTAATATTCTAAGGTTTTTAGGATAAATAAATTTGTTTATTAAATTTAAACTCTTTATAGTTATTCTACAAAAACTTTAAATATGTATAGTTCCATTTCTGGGTTTTAAAATTGAATTATAATAATAAATATACAATTTGTTTGGGAGTATATTATGTAGAGTTTAAGACCGAAGTGTACCTAGGAATTTGATCCGAAATTACGTTTATGTTTTAAATTTTCAAATTTCATTTATAGGTTTATCTATAGAAGTGGGCTAAACCTAAGATTTACAATTGAATTTGACTTGGAATCTTTTGAACCCAAATTTGAATGAAGGCTTTAACGTGCTTTTGCAATTTAATATCAGCGATTTGAAATATACAACATAACGTTCGATTAATAATTTCTAATTGAACATAGATTTTGAACTTAAATTTTACTTATATGCATTACTTATCTATAGAGCTTAATATTAATTATTTCATGACAGTGAAATTCATACTAAAAACATAACAAAAAATTACACTGTTAAATTTGGCAATTTTTCCAATTGGAATTTTATTTATACGAAAATTTGAATTTGAGGTGTTTTGTAAATTGTATGCTGCCGATTCTAGTAATAATTACATTCTCTCGAGTAAATATTTGGATAGCTTAGAACAACTGCAACCTTTGCGTCCATAGAAATTAAATTAGATTAAGCGGTTAGATTTTCATAGAATTTTGAAGTTTCGTGATTTTAAACCAATTTTAATCATTTTTACTGCCTATCTTAGAGATGTCCACGGATACTCGTGTATATTTCTGGATAGTTTAGACCACCTAGGATTTTTGTGGTAAATCAGATTAAATTCTGATAAACTTTTCTATTTGTTTATGGAATTTAAAATTTCTTTTGGTTTTGATTAATTTTTAAAATTTTGTACCGCCGATCCTAGAGATGTCCACGGGTATTGCCACATATTTTCAGATATTTTAGGCTATTCCGAATCTGTATGATCAAGAAAATTAAATTCTAATGAATTTTACAATTTATTTTACAACATTTAGAAGTTTCGTAAACGATTTCATTTTAAACGATTTTTAATAATTTGTACCGTCGATCCTAGAGATGTCCACTCGTATTGGCATATATTTTCAGATATTTTAGGCTATTCCGAATCTGTATGATCAAGAAAATTAAATTCTGATGAACTTTACTATTTATTTTACATCATTTAAAAGTTTCGTAAACGATTTCATTTTAAACGATTTTTAATAATTTATACCGCCGATCCTAGAGATGTCCACGGGTAAAGGCATATATTTTCAGATATTTTAGGCTATTCCGAATCTGTGAGGTCTCTCCAGCATTTTTTCTTCGATCGCAGTATTGCAGTTCCATGTCTTTTCTAGCACTTTTAAGCTCCTGATTGTAGGAAGCGTTGGTTTGACCGTGGGTACGCCTAGTTTCTCTTTGTAGTCTCCTCCTGGGACGCTTGCACCTGCCATGTAGCCATGATTTCTAAAGTCCACCAGTAAACACTTCTTTTCCGACTTCGTTTCGGTAGAGCTTCCTCACATGCTTTCCTGACGGTTTCTACTAGCTGTGCCGTTGTAATGCTAGAAGAGTTCTGGTGGTAACGAATTACACTGCGAAGATGTTCTTGTTTTGTTGCTCCTACACGCCAGCTATTACTGGTAGTATTATTCTGTAATGATCGCATGTTAATACTGTTCGCGTTTATTTCGAACATAATATAGCGATGGGCGCTAAGGCTTTCGTCTTCCAAAACTTGCCAACTCTTAAGTCGTTCGGTTACTCTTGCAGAGCCGAAAGTTAAATCCAGAAAGGAACCATAGTTGTCTCTTTTGAAGGTTGGAACCTGCCCTGTGTTAAGGCTCGAGAGATCACATGATGCAGCCCAGTCTGCTAAGAGTTGTCCTCTGTTGTCTAGTATATTTTCGCCCCACTCGGGGGATTTCGAGTTGAAATCACCTGCAACAATTACGTCCTTATTCTGGCTGAGTTAGTTTGTTTGGTGAGAAATACCAGCTTATGATAACAATGTCCTGCAGTTCCACCCAAACCACTCCTTTTTCTGCACCTGTCCTTATTGTTACAATGTCTTTTGACACTACGCTTAAAGCGGTGTCTCCATCTAAATCTGGTATCCAACTTGCTCCTCCCAGCTTCGATCGATCTGGCTCGCACACCAGGACCACATCTACATGCCTTCTACGGGCATATTAGATTCGGAATAGCCTAAAATATCTGAAAATATATGCCAATACCCGTGGACATCTCTAGGATCGGCGGTACAAATTATTAAAAATCGTTTAAAATGTAATCGGTTACGAAACTTATAAATGATGTAAAATAGATAATAAAGTTCTTCAGAATTTAATTTTGTTGATCATACAGATTCGGAATAGCGTAAAATATCTGAAAATATATGCCAATACCCGTGGACATCTCTAGGATCGGCGGTACAAATTATTAAAAATCGTTTAAACTGAAATCGTTTACAAAACTTATAAATGATGTAAAATAAATAGTAAAGTTCTTCAGAATTTAATTTTGATGATCATACAGATTCGGAATAGCCTAAAATCTATGCCAATACCCGTGGACATCTCTAGGATCGGCGGTACAAATTATTAAAAAATAAATAGTAAAGTTCATCAGAATTTAATTTTCTTGATCATACAGATTCGGAATAGTCTAAAATATCTGAAAATATATGCCAACACCCGTGGGCATCTCTAGGATCGACAGTACAAATTATTAAAAATCGTTTAAAATGAAATAGTTTACGAAACTTCTAAATGTTGTAAAATAAATAGTAAAGTTCATCATAAGTTAATTTTCTTGATCATACAGATTTAAAATAGCCTAAACTGTTTGAAAAGATAGGTCAGTATTTGGAGACATCTCTAGGATCGGCGATACAAAATTTTAAAAATCAATCAAAACCAAGAAATTTTAAATTTCATAAACAAATAGAAAAGTTCATCAGAATTTAATCTGATTTACCATAAAAATCCTAGGTGGTCTAAACTATCCAGAATATCCGTGGCCATCTCTAAGATAGGCAGTAAAAATGATTAAAATCACGAAACTTCAAAATTCTGTGAAAATCTAACCGCTTAATCTAATTTAATTTCTATGGACGCAAAGGTTGCAGTTGTTCTAATCTATCCAAATATTTACTCGAGAGAATGTAATTATTACTAGAATCGGCAGCATACAATTTACAAAACACCTCAAATTCAAATTTTCGTATAAATAAAATTCCAATTGGAAAAATTGCCAAATTTAACAGTGTAATTTTTTGTTATGTTTTTAGTATGAATTTCACTGTCATTATAGACACGGTAACCCGAAAATTGCTAGAAAAACAATTAATCGATTAAACAATTGAAAGAACAACAATTCATCGAAAACAATTCACAGAACAACATTTCATAGAAACACAATTCCACGAATACACAATTCCTCGAATTTACAATTCACCGAAATCCCGTTATCAGGGAAAAATTCTGTATAGAAAAGAAGAATAAAAAATTGAATGTTGATCATGTTGATCAACTTTCGATTTCAATTTCCTTGTATATAATAGAAGAAGATTAAGTTAGGAATATGATGTAATCTATTCGGCAAATTATTTCGTTTGCTTTATTTGTTTATAACAATATCGAATTGTTTATAGTTTTCTTAGTGAAATTTTATAAATAAATGATATTTTTATTCAAAAATTGATAAATAAATTATAGAATTTATATTTCAAGGGTATTTGTTAATAAAAAATACAATTATTTAATAAACATTCATTTGTTAATAACAAATTATTTTATTTATAACAATATCAAGTAAATCATCATTTTTTTTACCTCATTTTCCACAATTATAATATAGACAATTTTATAATTGATTGCCTAATTATTAATATCCACTATTTTTAATAATTTATTAATTTGTTTATAAATAAATCAATTGTTTATAACAAATTCTAATTGTTTATAATTTTTTTGGACAATTTTTATAAACAAATATAGTGTTTTATTTAACATTTCCTTCAAATATTTATAAGAAAAAATTAAAAAAAATTTGCCGACTATTTACTATATTTTTAATAACAAATAAAATTTATAAACAAATTAATTGTTTATAAATTTATTATTAATAAATAATATTTTGTTGATAATTTTATTCGATTTGTTTTAATTAAAAGTCAACTAGAAACTCAATAGAAAATAATCCCATTGTGAAATCAATTTTTTCGGCCAATTTTACCAATTTCGGCCAATTTACCAATTTTCGTTTCCCATAGGAATTTTATATGAAAATTTTACTGTCGCGTTCGCAATTTCTCGAATAATATATATCGGAATTTGTTGTGACGTAGTCTAATCGATCAATTTATTCTTTCTTCTGGATTTGATCATCAAAAATTTATTTGTTATAAGAACATCGTATTGTTTTATAGAGTTTTCTTAGTAGAAAACTATAAAAAATTGAATTTTATTCAAAATATTGATACATAAATTATTGAATTGTATCACTATTGTTGATAATTTATTTATATATGCGGTTTTGTCGTTTGTCGCAAAATATTTTGCGACAACCTTCTTTAACCGCACATTCAAGTCGCGATATTTTTTTTTTGGCGGTGGCATTTTCAATTGAAGATCAAACTCAGGATTTGTATCGTAATTTGCTTTAAGTCCTTCGGACGTAATCTTACTTAATCTATAGATGTGTTGTCCGAAATGAAATAAACAAAACCGTTGTGTTATAGTAGGAAACACATGTAGGTGGCTTGCGACTTATTAGGGAGAAGTGCAAATACTAGAGGAATCGATTTACTAAGAAAACTCTACAAAACAATACGATATTGTTATAAACAAATAAATTTTTGATGATCAAATCCAGTAGAAATAATAAATTGATCGATTAGACTACGTCACAACAAATTCCGATATATATTATTCGAGAAATTGCGAATGCGACCGTAAAATTTTCATATAAAATTCCTATGGGAAACGAAAATTGGTAAATTGGCCGAAATTGGTAAAATTGGCCGAAAAAATTGATTTCACAATGGGATTATTTTCTATTGAGTTTCTAGTTGACTTTTAATTAAAACAAATCGAATAAAATTATCAACAAAATATTATTTATTAATAATAAATTTATAAACAATTAATTTGTTTATAAATTTTATTTGTTATTAAAAATATAGTAAATAGTCGGCAAATTTTTTTTAATTTTTTCTTATAAATATTTGAAGGAAATGTTAAATAAAACACTATATTTGTTTATAAAAATTGTCCAAAAAAATTATAAACAATTAGAATTTGTTATAAACAATTGATTTATTTATAAACAAATTAATAAATTATCAAAAATAGTCGATTGAGATAATAATTATGCGATCAATTATAAAATTGTCTATATTATTATTGTGGAAAATGAGGTAAAAAAAATGATGATTTACTTGATATTGTTATAAATAAAATAATTTTTTATTAACAAATGAATATTTATTAAATAATTGTATTTTTTATTAACAAATACCCTAGAAATATAAATTTATTTATCAATTTTTGAATAAAAATATCATTTATAAAATTTCACTAAGAAAACTCTATAAACAATTCGATATTGTTATAAATAAATATAGCAAAACGAAATAATTTGCCGAATTGATTACAGCAAATTCCTAACTTAATTTTCTTCTATTATATACAAGAAAATTGAAATCGAAAGTTGATCAACACGATCAACATGATCAACATTCAATTTTTTTATGCTTCTTTTCTATACAGAATTTTTCCCTGATAACGGGATTTCGGTGAATTGTAAATTCGGGGAATTGTATATTCGTGAAATTGTTTTTCTGTGAATTGTTTTTAGATCAATTGTTTTTCTAAAAATTTTGTTTCGACCAATTTTCGGGGAATCATAGACTACATGGTAATATGTTACGCAAAAATGTAAATACCCAAAAAGCAACAACAATTGTTCAACATGGCGGAACTAATCGCGATATAGGTTTAAATTGAATTTGTTTGTAGTGAAAAAAATATTTTCGTAAAACTTTTATGTTTCGGTGATTATTTATTCAATTAAAATTAAATTTATTCAACAGTGAATTCTAATTGTGTCACATGTATTGTAAACAATATATTCATTTATTAAACTTTTATGTTTAGATGCATTTTTAAGTAATAATATTGGATTTCAAGTTGTGGTTGCTTGGTGGAAAATCTAATTCTTTATACTTTTTTGGTTCGATATAAATTCAATAAATCACTAATCAAATTTTTTTATGGATAATAATTCTTTCACTATAAACACAATCTAATCGTTAATATTAAAAATCCACTGGTCAATTTAAAATCATCAAAATATACAATTTTGTAAAAAATATTTTTTTCTCACTTCAAACACGAATTACGAAGCCAATTATAAAGCGTCAATTTTTCAACTAAAAAGTTACCGAAATATAAAAGGTTGAACACAATATTTTTTTGTAAACACGAAAACAATCACAGTGAGTTTATTCAATAATTTTAATATAATCTATATCATAAATTATTAATACAAAAATGTAAACATTGAAACACAAACAACATCACGGTTTTTTTCATGACTAACGCCGCCATGTTTGTAGTTTTTTGATAGATGCGCAGGAAAGAACGAAAATGAAACCAGTTTGTTCATTACCTATACAATCTATATATACAAAATAATGGCTACAAATAATGTTTGAGAAACAATTTCAATTTCTAGGGTTTGCTGGGGTGGTATTTAATAGACATCCACGCCAACGCCCTGCCATTTTTAAAATGAAATTTCCAACTTCATCAAATCTCATTATCTTACTACAATTATCATAATAAAACATAATTTATCTAGTCTGCCTTGAATAACACATTAATGCACAAGCCATTTCTTTATTATATACCATTGCAAATTTAATAAACATTTACGGTTAAACATAAATTATTAGCTCTTAGCAAATAACATCATTTTTGCAAAGCAATGAGCTACATACATATTTTAAGTTTGATAAGTTTATAATAAGTTTTTAACAAAATTGGTTAAATTAACTATAATAAAAATAACATACGTTTGTTTTAAAAGCACATATATAAAATTCAAACTCTTCAAATTAAATTATTTTGAGCAGAACGTGAAAAAAAGTGGTAAGTGTATAGTTGCTAAATGTGCTGGGGAACATGCCATTATACTTTGATTTGAAGTAAAGTTCAAATTCATTATTATATCGTAATAATGTGTCATTATATCGCAATTTTGTCTGGATCCAGCTTACGATTCAAAATTTTAGCATTCGCTTTAGAATAGATTTTGGATTCTTCAAAATCATGGAAGATGAATACTACTTATTCGCTTTGTTATGGGCATAAAATTGGTTGATCGTTTGAAGTTATATTTGTATTGTTGAATGTGGTCAAATGTTTTCGGCAAATAAGCGGTTGAATCAAATATAATATCAATAGATTCTGTCCTGGTTGCTATATTACATTGCAATTTAATTTTGTGTCACTAAAACTAGATCTAGTATCGTATGCTGCGCGTCTGTAAATGAACAGATTTCTTTGGTTGATTTTATTTTGACACGAATCAGCTGAAATTTTAACGGATCCAAAATAACTGGAGCATTCCAAGGTTTAGATAAGACAATGATATGAGTAGGCCGCTGCACCTGCATTTTTTTAGATTGTTTCAAGAAGCAATCACATCTATAAAAAACATAATCTTGTCTAAAAAATGTTCAGAACTGCGGATACCTGAATTTAATGAGATTTCGAAGACTATGTAAATTTGGTAAAATAAAATTACGTAGGAAATATAAACATAATTTTTCGGATAGTGTATCTTATTAAGCTATCTTAATTGACTTTAAGGGTGGTTTTTCACTTGGTAATATTCATTACTCGTGACTAAGCTGCATAGCAAATGGTTTGTAAAACAATGTAAATTAAAACAAATTATGATTTAAATAATAATTATAATTAAGTAATTAAATGATTTTGTCTGTAAATTTGATAGAACCAAAACAATTATTTTTGATTTGATACGAAGCTAATTATACGTTTTACGTATCAAACATTATCAATACTTGAATTCAATTAATTTTTAACACAGACGAATTATTGATCTATTCCATTACGATCTATTTAATTCTATTGATACAAAAAAAATAAAAGAAATCATTTTTATTATGTACCTAATACTATTTACTAACATCAAATCAATATACTTCTCGTATAATTCCTATAAATATAATATGTATGTATGTATGTACAATAAATAAAAATTCAATTGAATATAAAATAAAATAAAACCTAAATTAATTTATCACATACATTTTCATTACATCAATTTATTTTTATTTTCCTTTAAAAATAAAATAAGAAATAATAAAATAAATAAAAGTAAAGAAGTATGTATGTACATCGAAGAAGAAGAACAGGAAGATGAAGAAGAAACACTGAAATCAATTCAATGTATAATAAACATGAAAATCAACATAAGATAAAAACTACATACATTCGATGTTAATTCAAACAAATGGAAGATTTCATTTTATGGAGCTTTTTTCCGTCTTAACTATTATACCGTATGTTCGTATGTACATTCGTACATATATCGATGTATAGTAGGTTCTTAGGATTTAAATTGGTTTTCATTTCTATTCTATCTTTTTATTATGCCTTTCCAATAGAGCAGTGGTATGAGCATTATGTGAGATAGTATTGAGGTATAATGTGGAAATTGATTTGATATTTATTATTAGTATTCGTCGTCATCAGAACATAATTACTTATTTATCGTGCTTTAGTGTCACCCATTCAGTATTTATAGATGTTTATTGGAATTAGAAGAAATTAACAATAATCTATGTATTTGGTATGTAATTCGATACGTTGGAATTGTAATGACCATATGAACATAGCTGATAGGACATTTTATATAGATACACGAGAATCGTGTGAATATGTATCTGACCATATGAATTGATTATTTATTTACTTCAATCTTTCAATAAACTGTTTTTATTTTTATATTATTGTACGACAATTAGTTTATTCTAATATGGAGCTTAAGTTATATCTTGAATAAATCAATTCTGGTGGCGTTAAATGAGTTTGTTTTCAATTCTAAAAATTATGTCGATAGATATATTGCAGTTACTGACTTTCCAACATAATAAAGTATGTACAAGAAACTCACTTATTTTTATTATAGAAAAGGTTCCAAATTTAAAGAAATAACTTCGGGAGGTGTTCGGCATTCAAATGAATTTGGTGTTTCGTCAGAATAAAAAATTATTATTCTGCAGTGTGACGTCGTAATAAATGAAATCAACTTTATGAAGTTTTACATTGTATAGCGAAAGAACCACCACAAGCCAACAAAAAATGTCCATTTGTTCAGTTTCTTTCTAATAAACAACAAAAAAAATTAAACAAAAAATATTTTTGCCTTGTGCTTTGTTTCTTTTGTTTTGGGATCCTTAATCCTTATTTCTATTCGCCAAACGTTGACTTGTTTTATGTTTTTGCCATGCATGCGAAACCGAAGAGAAAATGAACAAACTAGTAAAATACATTTGTTGATGTTTTCATCAGTTTGTTTCAGCTTTTGGTAACAATGCAATAATTACAGAGCATTATTTAGGAATCCAAAATTTCAAATATGTATGTTTAATAACGAAAGCCAATAAAATTGCAATCTTCAATGATGGTTGCTTATTTAAATAATTTATTAAAATTATAGCTAAGTAATTTCCGATGGTTTCAACTGAAGAAAAAGCCGTTCACTATAGATTTTTTATTTAATAGGATTTATTTTATCGGAGGAGATTTCGGTTAAAGGCTGATTTACATTCAATCTTTTTCTCTATTCCATAAAATGGACGTGAGAGAAACAAGTACATTCACATGATTTGCATGAAAAAATATAGTAGGCATAGCAAATAAACATTGCCTTTTTCAAAAAAATAGAAAAGATGAACGGGTTCGTTTTTTTTTCATTATTTTGTTATTTTTTGTAAAGATCGCAGCCAAATTGTAAATTTTATTTTGTAATATAGTTATCTTTTCCATACCTATTAGTTTTTTCCATTTATCAGCGTATCGCTATTTTCTTTTATTTACAAATTTGGTTTAGGAATAGAATTAGAAAAAAGATTAAAGATTGAATGTAAACCAGCCATAACTCAAGGCAATGGGTCTATTTTTTAATTCAACCCGAGCGAGTGTATTTACTAAACCAGTGTACACAGAGTATAGTGTCAAATTGGTCGGTGTACTAACAAAAACAGCGTGGATAAATAAAATGTTTTTATAAAAATAAATTGGTTGTAATCTATTTTTATAAAAATATTACAACGAAGGTTTTGTTTTACTTATTATTGACACTTACATTCATTTCAGAGCAAAAATTTTCTCAGTAGGCTCAGTTCATATTAAAAAATACAGTGTATGGAGTAAAATTACACAGGTTGAATTAAAAAACGCAATGCACATTTTTGACAGCGCACTGCTCGCTCGGGTTGAATTAAAAAATAGACCCAATAACTCTGTTAAATGACGTTTTTCTCTAGCAGAAAAGCTGATGTAGCCAAATTTATTGGAAATTATATAAACAAGAAACACTATTTTTACATAAAAGATATGAAAATATAAATTATAAAAGTATTTGCAATACACTAAAATAACAAAGTATGCTTTGCAAAATTCAAATCAATAACTAAGGCTGCGGACCAATTAGGAGCGGTTTTTTATTAACAGAACTTCAAGTTCTATAAGAACATTGGAAATATACTGGGAAATTTTATTTAGTTTAACCAATATATTTAATTTAAGTTCTATTTATTTGAATAAATTTCAACTTCTAACTATATTTTTTGACGTCTATTGTGAAATAATACAGGTATCAAGCATAAAACAATGAAAAATATTTGTTTAAAATATTTCCTTTTAAAATTTCCCTTTTTTTCGAGTTCGTGTACTATGAATTTATCGCGAACTTGAAAAAACCATTTTTTATCCAGAACATTGAAAAATAAAGTTAAATTTTATTTTATTTCGATAATAGTGAATTAAAATGTGTAGTTTAACATTAAATGTATCTTATTTATTGATGAAAAATTAAATTCATTTGGATTTTACTGAAAAAATGAGAAAATTCTTATCCAGAAATTCATTCCAATAAGAAAATTTTTGAATTAATAAACACGACTATTGTCGGGTAAATCAATTACTTAGGTAAAAGTCGATTTTTAGTTTTTTTTTTTATTCATATACGTGCTTGTGTTTATTTTCAACTTACTTAATCTGTAGGTGTACTCGATTTACCCTACGTTTTAATAGGGTAAATGAATTTACCGAAAATTAAAGTAAAATTCGACTTTTACCCGTGAATTGGTATGCAGCCTAAGTACATTTTCAAATACATGTTTTAATTTATTTTAAGCTTACTGAATCCGTACATCATTCAAAAATGATGTAGATCAATAACCTAAACGTAAATGTTTAATTTGTCGTACTTTTTGATAAAGTAAATCTTTCAGCGTAAATGTACTTATCTCAAATTAAAGTAAAAGTAGACCTTTAAATTGCAATGCGATTCATATTACGTCACATCCTTCTTTTTTCGATGCAAGGCCTGTAGTTAAATTGATTTCAAGCTTATAATTTATAATCCATGTTATATAAGTTTTTTAATAAAATCGAAGCGAACATTTTTAACTGTTTGTATAATGTAAATCAGTTACAATATCAATAATTGGAGCGTATTTCTTAGTCAAATTCGGGTTGGTTGTTGATTTAAGGAGTTAACGCCTGTTAGACACAAACACTTCTCTCGCAGTTAAGGCGGTAGATGCTAGGGTAATCTATAAATCAGTACCTCGACTATTTGCTATCGAAGGTCCATACGGTGAGCAGGAGCTTCTTCGTCGTTATTCTACTCTATGACGGGAGCCTAGGTATGATCATCCGATGAAACACAGTGTGGTATACTAAATCGTTACCGAAGGTTATTTTCCATTTCGTTGTCAAAAATGAATTTGAATATATAAGTTACAACTAGTGCAGACAAAGTTTCTACAGGGCGGCTTCTCCTCTGCAAATGGTTCCTTGACGTGACAACTATTCCATAAAGCCAGACAGATTTCAGGATTTGTTTATAAAGCAAAAGCTTATTATATGTTTAGATAGGGAGGAGTTTCTTCCCATTAACCAGTATATTTTGCTGTATTTATGTTGCAACTCTTCTTTTTTCTTTTTTATATTTCGCAGTACTTTGGTCATTGAGACTGGTTTATATTCGATTCTCCTGTTAGTGAAATTGACATGCACAGTTTCGTTCAATTTTATACAACCATCTCTCACTCCAACTATACATTTGTAATATGGTTGTTTATAGTTTTTCTGTTGAGTCATCATTGCTGTTTCCAACAGCTGTTGGGCAGTGCTATTTTCTAACATAGGTAGATCACAAGTGTATAATAGATAAAGGACCGGTCCGAGTAAACTTCCTTGGTGTACTCCTGCTTTAATTTTTTCAGTTCAGAATAGGCATCACCCTGTTTGACTCTGAAGTAACTATCTCCTATGTATGAATGTAATATTTCTGTATATTGTATAGTATTTTAAGTTTATGTGTTCATCTCTCATGGTATATTTTGTCAAAGACCTGTGCCATATCCTGGGAAATCGTCGAGGAGACGTTCTCTCCAGCGCCTTTTCAATAAAATTTGTGGATCTCTATGTACTTGATAGATTGTAAAATATTTACTGAAAAAATTTGGAATAAGATTCCTTATTTCGATTATATAGGTAAAGATATTGGTTTGTATAATATTGTTACTTGCGGTTGTTTTGCTGGCTTAGGTGTCATGATGACTTCAGCCACTTTCCACAGTTGCGGTAAATGCTTGAGCCAAAATTATGCGTTAATCGACATTAATTAGTAAGTTTTGTCAAAGGTTTTCTTGGGAGTTCTTTCAAGATTTGAGCTGTTATTAGATCGTATCCAAGAACTTTTTTTAGAATGATATGTTTATGTATATATTTTCTTATTTCCGCTGGAGAGGTTAAGGCAATCTTTTCTTACCTATGTCATTTGGTAGCTCGCTCAGATTCATTCTTCAGTTGTTTGATTTCATCTCACAAGTATTTTGTGAGATTGTTTAGTCTATTTTGCCTCGAGGAGCTCTAGTTTGATGCCACTGCCGTTTTCTCTTCTCTTTTCACTAAGCAATTCTCTGAATGCTTTTCCATGCAGCGTACTGAATGTGGTTAATAAATATTCTAGTTCATTGTCTAGTTGCTCCGGCGTTGGATCGTCTTATTGTATTTTCTCTTCCAAGTTTATTTTAAAATTCACCCAGTCGATTAAGGTTAATACGCTCAGAGAGTGAGCAGAGTTCATATCAAACCAATCTTCTGAAGAAAGTTGAACGATATATTTTTAATTATGAAAAAGTCAATCAAATCTGGGATCTTCAGGATCAGTAGACTAATATATTGATTTTTCTGCAGAGATTAGTTCACATTTGTCATTTCTCCATTGCTCTAGAACCCAAATAAGCATGTTTTGCATTAAAGTCCCCGATTCATTAGCGAATCGTATTCCAAAATATTTGAATAATTCAATATATTGAATTTTCTTAATATCATGTTTCGGTGGACTATATACAAGCTTACCACTGTTAATTTATAGGGTTTTGTGTTGATATTTACTAATGTAGCTTGTATTTCTTCTGTTATTTCTTTAATTCTAACTGCACTCCCACCTTTAGCCGTTTCAGGGTGAATAGTGCGGTACAGTCTGTACCCCCAACACTCTGTAGCCCCTGAATTTAATGTAGCCTTGTTTTGTGAAATAAGTTTCTGCGTGGAAGCAGACATTAATTTTATTTATATCTAGAACTGCTTATAATTCTTATTGGTGTTGGTGCAGTCCGCTTACACTCCATAACATAATTTTTAGGCTGTTAAACATTTAACTTTAATTTCTAGATAGGTTTTTTACTACTGTTCTCTAATTTTTCAACTCGTTTGTTAATGTACATCGTTATGATTCTTTTTTATTTGTCATTTCTATCAATATACAGTTTAAGGTGAATTAATATCAGCATTTTGTGAATTTACGGTTTTCTGATTGTTGCTTTGTACCACTTATGTGAATGTCATTTTGCCGCCCGACGCTTGATTAGTATTACTTACCTTACCATTAATATTATGAACAGAGTAAAGTGCCTCATTTTCAGTTTTCAAACATTTGTAGCAGCTCGAATATTCGACTCACCGATATTCGATTCTGCCACAAACAAAAAATTTTGATTTTTTTGCTCTGGGTATCAGTTTAGATTTTTTTATGATTGAACTTCTATTTTACAAACCAAGATATTTTCGATTTCAAATTTTTTTTAGTATCTTCATCTGTCTCGAATGGTAAGTTAAACATATTGTATAGCATTTTCGTTTTCCTGTTCAGTTTATTAACTGCTCCAGTGATTTTGATCCTCTTCGTTTTAAGTAGTTCGTAACACTTTTTGGCTTGCAAAAATGATGCAAATTTTTCTACATTAATTTTATGGGTCTTGTTTGTTTCTCTTCATATGTATGTCATACAAAGGAACCCTCACCTAAAAATTCTATAGTTACTTCTCTATATTTATCTTAACCTTTAACGTTTCGTTCGCTGAATCGCCATTTAGCAGCTTCATTTGGAAGCTTTGTTCTTGTATAGTTGACTGATTAATTCATTCATGTGCGCCTTTTCATTTTCGCTACCTTGCCATGCTGCATATAACTCTTGTTCTCTCAGAACTCTGCTGTTTTTTTTGATAACTCGTATATTTACCGGTACATTTATTTGTTGATTTAACTCAAGGTATCCTAATGTTGTAAATTTTTCCTAGTATAATGACTTCTGGGTCTCTCAGGAGATCTTATGGCTCGCTGCTATTAATTTGATTGATTAATTTATGCAACACATGACCCTACCCTCAGTTCATTTACTTGTATATGACCTGGAGCATTACTTCCTTTTGTTTTGCTAATTGCATGATAGGTCTTGTTGGTTCGCGGAAGGTATTTTAGTTGCCTCCTATCCTCTGGTGTTATCCAGTGGATATTTCCCTATCCGCCACCTGGAGACGCCCCACAACTTCTCACGTTTTATCACATCAGATCTAATAATATATGCTTAATGTTATTTTCTTGTGATATCCCATATTATAATCGAAACATGTTTTTCGTGCAGTAAATATCAGATAAAGCCACCAAATTTATTACATGAGACAACATAAATAATATGTACTCGTCGGAATATATATATAATATATATATATATATATATATATATATATATATATATATATATATATATATATATATATATATATATATATATATATATATAAATATATATATAAATATATATATATATATATATATATATATATATATATATATATATATACATATATATATATATATATATATATATATATATATATATATATATATATATATATATATATATATACACATATATATATATATATATATATATATATATATATATATATATATATATATAAATATATATATATATATATATATATATATATATATATATATATATATATATATATATATATATGTATATATATTTGAATATGATTTCCAATGAAAATTTCGTTACTCCAAGCAAATATATACAAACAAAAAAAAAAATTTATACATTTCATTTTTCAATTACAATAAATTAAACAAATTTTTTCTATTTATTTAAGAAAGATGAATTTTATGTGGCATCAGCATCATTTATTTATTATTTTCCTTCTTTTAACATCCCATACTAAGTTGTTGTTATTTTTTCTCGTGATTTTTCTAACCATGTTCGCAATTTCGCATATAACCAGATAGGAAGGAAAAAAATGTAATCACAGTGGAAATAAAACGTAACGAAGAAGACGAAATTTGTTATTTTGAAAAACGATTTGTCAAAATATATTTTTTTTACGGTGGCACGGTTATGTATTAGGATGTCCTAATGGTATGCTTGTGTCGAGATAAATTTGTTGTTTCGTTAACATTTCGGTCCGTCCTAATATATTATGCTCTAGTTACATATGTCTGCATATTTCATGGTAAACATAAATAAAATAAAAAATAAGAAAATTTATAACTTTTCTTCATATTCTATACACATAAATTCTATGTGTATAGAGGCGTCGAGCAACATAAATAAAATGAAAGCCCAAAAATTATATGGTTTTTGGATTTAATTTTCGACACCACAAGTAAAAAAGGATAAACTATATGTACATATTCCCATATATAATCGGGAGCTTAGTCTTCGAAGTAGAACTCTGATAGACGATTATCACTTTTTTCAGTTTTTTTATAATATATGTCTTAGAACCATTTTATCATTTTTTTCACAACGTAAATGGATTTCGAATATTATTTTATTACATTTTTGTCTAATATTTAAAAAAAAAATTAATATCTAAGAATATTTATTGTAATTTTGCTTCTCAGACAGTTTTAAATAATAAAATGTATGATCATTCAGCAAAGAAAATAAAAATTTGAAAATTGTTTGGTTTCTTATATAGATGTGTTGTGAATTCAATGTCTTCGCTACAATGTTTTAGTCCAAAGTTACGTGTAGCGAAGTTTTTCTTCTATTGTAATACTTTTTGTGGAGAGCCCGCCTAGACATTAAGTTTGAAGTCATTTATTATACATTTGCGAAATTCAAGGATTTCAGATGGATGATCCTAAAATTATATGGCTTCGTTTTAATATTTTAATTCAAACTCTAATTTAAATATTTAAATGTATATAATTAAATCGAATCGAACCTCTCATACTTTAATTTGAATCTGCTAAGAAATTCACTTTTCTCTTTCAATTTTCTAATTTTGTAACTTGGGTAGACTTAAAACTAATATTTTTTAAATTGCTGGTGCCAAGTTTATCTTAATTACAAATGCAAATCAAGGAAAGAAAATCAAGTAGATGATGTTATCCCTCTGTTATATGAACATGTATTTTACAGTTTTATCATATGATTGGTGTTTTACAATTACAGTTGATGGATTCTAACTCTATAAGAAATTTTTCTTGAAATCTTTTAATTATCTTACAACACAACTCGTCTGATTAAAACCGCAAATTCATGAACACCAAAAAAAAAAAAACAAGAAATAAACTTTTCAGTCATCACGCTTTTTGTAATTTCATCTAGCCTTAAAACCCTAAACCTAATACACATTTTTTACCATGTTATAACTTAAAACTTCTATTTTTTACCGATGACCCTTTTCACTAATTTGTAATTACAAAGCTATTTTGTATGTTTATTATTATAAAGAAACAAATAACGAATATTAATTTAAAATCAAATTTAGAATCTAAACTTTCAACCTGAATATGGCAATATAGCTACATCCTGTCATATCATTGCTCAAAGCTTAACTGCATCCACCTCGTTCTTTTCTTATATTTATTATTTTTTTGATTTTTATTTAATTCCTAATTCTTATGGATTCGAATGAGCAAATTTAGTATAATACGGGGCTCTTTAGAAATTATGATAGATTGCCCAAGAAATTAAAATTTATTATTTATAATAATTTTATTTTCTTGAGCTATTATATATATCTAATATATACCTTTATTAGGATTACGATTTTATATATGCTTCAATAGCAAATGCTTTCCATTATAACATTTGCTTTATATGTACCCAGCAAATAGCAAATACTGCGAAGCAATTGGTACTACTTCAAGTATTATCAAACACACTATGTTTTATTAATACCAATTGAAACCCAACTTTTTTACTATCATACATTTTTACTGTTGCAGTATTTGAGAAAATTTATTTAATGAAATAGAATTTAAAAACGTCTTTAAAAATATTATATCCCAGTACTTTCTGGCATTAGGTTGATGGACTGTAGTAAGAATGCCAATTCCAAAATTAATTGTTATCTACATTTTAGTGCGTATATGTACGGATGGAAAATTATTTTCCTGGTCGTCTACAAGTTGGTTTCTCTTAGAATCATATACCAAAAAAACAATTAAAAATTGAGAGCGTCTACTAGTTCTAAAACATCAAATGATAAGCAATGATCGTGTTTGATTTGGATTGTATTCAACGCGATTTCAAATGGAACACTTTTCCACAGTTCAATAATCTCATTATCTGCTGTATCAAAAATGAATGCAACCGAGCAAATAGCGCAGTGGTTAAAACTGCGACGTTTGGTTCGGGAGGTACCGGGTTTGAATCCCAACAGAGGCGGGATGCAAAAGGGATTTTTCATCTCCCGATTACGATCGGTGATTAAATTGAAAACATCTATGACCCTCTGTTGGAATGTAGAACGCATGGGCCGACCCATCTTTCATGTCACTGTACAGGGTGACATGGAGCTATGCAATGCGCAGATGGTATACTGTACTTGTGTGAATGGGATGAATGAATGGTTCGAATGAATGTTGTGTGAATGTAAGGTACGAATATTAGAATCTGTCTATGGACCAAAAGAGTGTCTATGCCAAGACCTTTTTTAAAAATAAAAAAATAAAAAATAAAAAAAAAATGTATGCATCTTCCACATTTATATCACTGGTAAATTATTATATCAGTTTATAAATGCCCTTACTGAGTCAATAATTAGGCTCCACCGGTTTTGATCCTGAGCATTCACTGTCCTAAGTAATCTAAAGAAACCAAGTCATTCTCTAAACCGTGGAGCCATTGTCGCCTACAACGACTCTGCGTCTACCATATGGTGGCTCTCTTTTCATAGATCACTGCACTATTCATTCCGGATTCGCACACTTAACGTAACCGAGCCAGCGTACGCGCTGTTATCTTACTTCATGAAAAATTTCGGGGATATTTCTCAGATCTCTGATCTCGATATTGCAATGGAGAACTATACCACGATTCTTACACTTCAAGTGGTCTCCTTTCTTGAAGATGGGGCATAATCGAATAAGTTCGAAT
Source organism: Tipula unca (assembly GCA_951394425.1). Lineage (NCBI taxonomy): Eukaryota > Metazoa > Arthropoda > Insecta > Diptera > Tipulidae > Tipula > Tipula unca. The sequence goes on from OX596380.1 coordinate 92,689,418, forward strand.
ATATTCCTCTCGTCATCAAACCAATCATTCTTGGTCTAACTTTCAGTATACCTAAAGATCCTGATATTGTTTCTGTTGATCTATATTTATCAGACCTTCACAGTCGAAACGTTCCATGCGTTTCGCTGTATTCCCAGACTTGTACGAATACTTTAATCGTAGCTTTGCCAGCCAAATAATGATCGCTGCCTACGTATTTGGTTACTGACAGTTAAGTTCTTCCATCCTGCACAATCCGAGGTTGCCCTTTAGAAATTAACTCGTGGTCTACGGGGCTAATAACAGCCACTTTAAGATTCAGCATTTTTTTAAAAATTTCAAATGTGTATATCACTTGTCAATATAATAAATCCTTAACGTTCTCCAATAACCATCTGTAAATGTAACAAAATTTCTGGAAGTCATTTGTTATACTTATCAAATGGCTCATATTCAAAAATTAGGCTAGGATTCATTAGAAGCCTTCAGCCAAGTTGGTACATTTCTGAATGATACGGACAAGAAGGTAAACAGTGTATTCATGTTTACTGTTAATCTCTAGATTGAATTGTAATTTTTTTCTATGTTACTGATGAGGTGCATAGAACTATGAATGTGGATCATTTAGCGGTAGCAGTAGCGAATTGATGAGCAACGACGAACGGAAACAGTTAACGAAAATGCATAAAGATATAGTCTAACAAAAAATCAAGAGATTTATATCAGAAAGAGTCGTTGAAATTGGAGGCCTGCAGGCCCCCTGGACGGTGAACTATAGATCCGTTTTTGGGAAATAGAATTTCAGGGCTTTTTTGATTAAATATTTTTCGGTGAAAACGCTGTTAATTTTTAATTCGAAAAATAACTTTCATCATGGCAAATGGTTGGCAACGCCCAATAACTTTTTTGTTTTTTAAACAAATAAATTCGATCGAAACTTTTAGCAAACTTTTTTTTCGGTAATATTTTTAATAATAATTATTTTCCAGTACACACAGTATAAATGTATGAGAGCACCATCACCATCACCGCCGCCAACAACAAATTATGTATATAAACGAAAATTTTAAAATAAATAAATAGAAAATTTTTCATGAATTTTATGTTTGCAGCTGTTGGTTACTTTACTTTTCATCATCTTGTATATTGTTTTAGCTATTATTATAATATAACGGTTTTTTTTGCTGCTCTGAACAAATTTATTAACACTTGTTTAAACGGATTTTGGTTGGTCTTACTAACCGGCTAAATATACTCGGCGACCGAATGTGTTAACATCTGTGAAACATTTTCGGTATACTTTTGTTGTGTGTAAGTTGTCTTGGGTTTTAATGAAGAGCTTTCAAGTAATAAATTAATAAGAAAATTAAAAAAAAAAAAACGAAAAAATTATAACTGAAAAGTTGAATAATAAGTATTAAGTAGGAAAAAATATTGTAATGGTTTGTATTTTATAAGAAAATGGATGAGTCATCTGGGTATTATGTATTATATGAAAATGAAAATTAGAAAGTTCGATAAAATTTAAGGTTTAATTTTTCTTCGTTTTCAATTTTGCGAAGATAGATTAACATTTTAATTTTTTTCTCGGTTGTCTTATGTATTATGTGTTTTTGACCTTCGTTCCAATGGAAAACTGAAATTATTCTTTTATTATATGTGAGATAACGTAAGGTGAGGAAATTATTTCATAGAGCAGTACTAGGTACTAATTGTTTAGGGCCTGTGCGCTTTGTTTGTTTGTTCATCAAATTCAAATTCTGAAATTCAAACCATTAACATAGTTGGCTTTGACAACTCATATCAGGACCATTGACACTGACTAATGCAGACATTTATAGGCACTTGCTCAGTACGAGATCCATGAGAAGTTCACGGTACAGTTACATTTATACAGTCGTTGAGTACGGTTTCTTAAATCATAAGTGTGGACGCGCGGTCATCTCGCATATTTAACTATGAAACTATCTCGCATATTTAACTATGTCTCATTATAGCTCCCACGACCATTCCAATATAGTGTCGCCGAACCGATATCACCTAGCTAAATTTGGACCGGTCAAGTTAAGGTGAGATTTTCCTGGTTATTACGCACAAATTGGAGTTAGACATCTGTTGTTTAATTCTCTCATATAGCTTCCTCTTGAAGCAGCAGTCTTCATGAACCTAGAGGTATTTTGATATCCGGACTGTTTTACGAGATGAGGCGTGCTGTGCTCTGACGGGCAAGCTCATCTGCCCTTTCATTCTCTACAATTTTGAACTGATCAGCTATCTAATTTATATACGCCGGACAATTATGGGCTAACTTCGACGTAAGAAAGTGTGATTGTAGCGTTTTAATAGCAGCCTGATTGCCCATACACATGCGAATATCCCTTGTAGATATTACATTATGTGTAATTCATTAAGTTCATGAGTTCCATTATCGCGATAAGTTCAGCCTGAAAAACACTGCAAAAGTCGAGAAGGCGAAAAAAGAGGGTAACCCCCAGTGCCTCACAGAATAACCAACACCCGACACCCCATCTCACTCAGCGTAAAAGAATATTTTCCGAGGACTGCTATAGCAACATCATCCACGTATATGACTACCTTGAAGGTCTTCCTGGTTTAGTAACATGTCATTATAGTGACTAAATTACAAAGAAGGAGGAATAAAACCCCACCTTGCTAAGCATGTTGACAGCTCGTCCGGCTTAATTTTAATAGAAAAGAGGATAAGCTGATAGGACTCAAGTCTTTGGGATTGCAATGAGAGCTTTTTCCCATCTTAGGTATAAATATTACTTTTACTTAAATCCATTTACTAGGAATGTGACAAAGAACTAAGCTTTTTTTGAAAATAACGTCAAACCATGGCAGGGTTAAATCAATAGTCTGCTGGAAATCCGCAGCAATAATACGATCAGGTACTGCCGACTTTTATGGCTTAAACCTATTTATTACCTACACGATTTTCCTTCTAGTTACTATATGGTTTGTGAGGTATACAGTCCTATTTATTTCAGGTTTCATCGGAGCTAGTACCGATCATCCCGGAAACTGCGTTTCTAATAGTAGCTCCAGATATTCCCCACTACACGTACTCCATGATCCATCTGGTCGTTCTAGATAACTCGAGACGGAAGGAATTGAACATTCGTCTTAATTCGCACTTGTATGGTTTGAAGACTTCTCTATAGTAGTCCCAATCCGCAGCAGCATCTATGTTCCTTGCCTTCTCGAACAGTCTCCTGCATTTCGAACGAGTTCATTAGATTTCTTTCAATCACCAGGATTGGTAACTGAGACTTACCCAAAGGCCGACTAAAAGGCCATGCATCTAACATAGCTTTGTTAAATGCAATAAATAGTTTGTTTACTATAACATCAAGCTCCTTAGTTAATGCAGGTGGATTTCGAATCGATACAGATAATGAGTTATTAAGAATGCCAAGGCTCGTGTTCTGGTTCTACACGGAATATCCTCGCTGACCTCCCGTTCGGCACAGGCGGGCAGCTTAACATGGCCTCGGTACTTTCTCCATCCCGGCAGGATGAAGCAGGTTCAGGATTTACCCTCATAATTTTGAGGAAAGACTAGGCGACTAAGGCTTTCTTAACCTTCCTCCAGTTTAGAGTCGTCATACTCCCGTCCTGCTGCGCCCTATCTACTTTTCATCTGCTCCTTCAGTACCTAGTTAAAAAGCATAATTTCCTGCACCTATTTCTTTTTAGCCTCGTTCAGCGAGCCCTTCTGAAATCTCTAACTTTTCGACTGCGAGACCTAAAAAGAACCCTTCTGTTGCGTGTGATACTTCTTGCCGGTGCAAGCGTATCTTTATCTCTGTCTGACCTTTGTTCCAACGGAATGTTGTTAATCTTAGTTAACATACGTCAAGCTCTCTTTCTAGTCTGGGGGCCTATTATGAAATTTTTCGCCCCATTTTGAAACTAAATAAAAAAAATTCGACGTGTATTTTGTCGAACGCACATGGAAAAATTCGACTATCACTTATATTTGGCGAATTTCAAACTCGATCGTTCGACTGGTTGGTTAATGCTATCATGCAATTTTTAAAAACATTTACAATATGTAAGTTGCATTATAAAAATATATGTTTACAATTTTTAAAACCAAAATTAAAATAAATAATAAATTGTTTTAATAAATTATTTTCATTTAAAGTTATTAGTATTACGTATACATATTTATTATAAAATAATTTTTAATTCACCCGCGACACTTTAAACAACGCATAATAATAAACGATTGCAAAATAAAAAACATCTGTTAAATTATTTGAGTGTTGTTGTTGCAAATTCGATTTCGGGAAAATTCGATAACAAGTTTCATAATAAGGCAAATCCGCGGCGGATCTAATTTTTTAGATATCGAAGAAACCTGAAATCGAAAAATTTCATAATAGGCCCCCTGCTAATAAGACGCATTCGAACCAGCATTGGTGCCTTTACCCCTTGGTTTAGTGGTACCAGCCTCTTTCGTGATTACGTCCCGTGTTGCGCTGTGGAAACCAGATGCGGCTGCAGCACAAGTTTCCTGTGTTTTATCAGAATTTGCTACCATTTTTGTACCCACGCGTAGCGGAGAAAGGAAAATCCGTCTTTGTAGAGATCCGCAATACGCAAATAAGGCTATATAATTCGGAGAGCAGCAGGATATACCGTTAGCCCACCACATGATGCGGTCCGGTAGTTATGTATCCGGTCCTACAGCAAGAAAAAAAATGTTCGTAGGTTTCAATTATTTACAGTATTACCCGACGGGTTCGAGTAGCTCCGGAGTCGGGCAGAATTAGATTACCTACATCTAGTAAGACATCCTCTAAAACCCCATATCGTCGATTTCATAGACAATCAAATCCTATCAGATTTACCTACGTGTGTGGGCACAACAGAGATCAGATAAATTGCACAGGGATACCTACGCAGGCATATCTGACAGGTCTACCTGTAACTCATTAATCAAACTAGTATTATCATTGTTTGGGTGAGCAAGTTTAAAGCAAACGAACTTTTCTCAAGCCAACCGCAGCATAATGGAACAATCAATTAAGAATCTCAGTTATTTACGTGCCTGTTTAAGGGTTTTATTTTACAATAACTTATGAATTTTAAATTTATATAAGTCGGAAAAAAAATTGTTCGTCAGTTTCAAATGTTTACAACATTACCGATGGTTTCGGGTAGCTCTTCAAGGCGGATTTCCTTGAAGAATTGAATTTCCTTCTACTAATAAACCGACAGTTACTAAAAATGATTTGTCGATATCATGGCCAATCAAATCTTATCCAGTTTATCTGCGTGTATGGTCGCTCAACAGACATCAGGTAAACCTGCACAAACTGATATACCTACGCAGGCAGATCTGATAGATCTTAAGAAGGTACAATTTATGCTTTTACAATTTTATCGCAATCGTGATATTTTTTGAATTGCTATGAGGCATATTCTCGATCGGGTTGCAAATATACAATTTTTATAAGAAATTCGACTTGCGACTTAATATTTATCTTCCGTGATAATTGTCTTGATTTCATAAGTTTTATTTTATTTTAACTCCAAAATTTTTATCATTTTTTACTACTCTAAAAACAATTAAGAATTCGAAAAAAATTAAATTAACTATACATTTTAATTGATTTTGCTAATGATTCAATGTTCCTCTTTCCCGACTTTCAATAAAATGCGAGTACAGAAGTTCTAACTATCGTTCAGGGCTGACGACATAGCTTTCGCAATTCACCACCACATGTGATACGAGAAAATATTTCAGTTTTACTTTCCAAGCCATTTTACAGTTTAGTGGGTATGTACATATGTGCATATTCGAAAAATTTACAAAACCATAACGTTAAATCAATTAAAAATAATAACATATTGACACGAAAAACCATTTTTCAAATAATCTATAAAACGAAGGCAAACATTTTACAAAAAAAAAAAACAACAGAAAACTAGATTTTTCCCTGTTTTAACCATTTGTTTTATTTGTGATAACAATTGAATTTGAAGTAAGACACTATAATAATAATAATCAAGAACAATAGTGGCAATAGCAATAATAATAAAAATAGTTGAAAATAGAGTGTCAATAATTTTTGTTATTTTTATTTTGTGGTTTTTCATTATTTAGTTTTCCCCAAAATGATATTGTGTTTTGTCTTGAGTTCAACAGTTTGAAAATATTTTGTTGTTGTTGTAGTTGCTGTTAACATTAGTTAGATTGGATTGGAAATTGGTTTGATTTTTATTAACACTAATCACGAAGTGAACATTACATTTCGGAATGATAGTTTAACATTTAGTTTGATTGATTTAATTTGTAAATATTTTACAAGATATGCTACGGAAAGGTATAGTACTTTGATCGGCCCATTTTGGTATACAGGTTCTTTTCATAGTTTTTATTTAATATTCTTAAATTAGTTAAATTAGCCTTGGCAAATATATCATGGAACTATATTCGATAAATCAACGAGTTTTAACAGAGCCATCTATCATCTATTTATTATACAGAGCTCGAAGGTGACAAAATAGAGTCTAAAAATCAGTTTGTCCATAAAAAATAAATGAAAAGACACTTATGTCTATGTGTTGATTTTAAATATTTTAGTGAAAAATTTAATTTTGCCTCTTTAAGGTTGTATTGGTGGAAAAACCTTTATGAAGTTTGTTGTTGTTTCTTTAATTAATTATTTTTCTTCATATTACTTTCTGAAAAAATAGAACAAAATAACTTGGGATTAGTCGTTTCGTTTTCATTTTTTATTATTCGATTTATACATACATATGTACCCAACCAATACAATGAAAAAGAGGCAGTTTGTCTTTTAAATTTCAGTATAGCCCAAGTAACAATTTAAAGCAAATTTGTATCTATAATTTTCTCTGAAAGGTTTGCTAAATTATGAATATTTTGTTTTTAGCAAAACAGAACAAAGTGGAGGTAAAAATATTTCCGAATTCCTTCTGAAAAATCGATAATGAGTGCTCAAACAAACTAGTTTGCTAGTGTTATAAGTTGTACAATTGCTGACAAAGACAAAAGTCAGAGAACAATTTGCCTACATCTTTTTCTTAATAAGCTCTAAAACAAAGAAAAGTCATTTCAAAATGTTGCCTATTTTTTCAAAAAATAAAAATTTCCGAAACATTTTTTAAAATTTTATTTTTTTCGACTGCACTGCTGCTGGGGTTTAGTGCGATGTCTGTAATTTAAATTAAAAGTAAAATTTAATTTTATATTCATTAGTATTTAAATGTTAAAATGATATGTTGTCCTCCTTTTCCGGATTCGAACCTAAATAACTATACTTAACTTTAAGCAAACGTTTTTCCAGTTTTAGCACATAACCACATTTAGGGCAATATGCACCGAATTTATAGAAAGTTTAAAAATAAAGAGCAAAAGTCTAGAAATAGTGGAACTCGAGAAGACTCAAAAAAGTCGTTTCACTTTTCATTACATTTCACCAATTCATTCTAACATAAACTGAAATATCATATCGCTACATGAAAATGATTCTTATTTAAATCACATTTATACAACGGCACAGATTAGATTTCATTGTACTCCTTCAGTTCCAGATCGTATATATACAGGTTATATAGGTTCTGTCAAGTGGCGGATTCAATAATACTCGAGTTCTAGATTTGTTGGCATTTATCAATAAAAAATGTATTTTTCATTAAATTAAAACTTAAATTCTTTTGTTTTTGCAAAACTTTCAGACTTAATAAAATTTTAAATTATTCAGAATAGTAGCAACATTTTTTATTTCTAAATCAGAACCCAACAGAAGCAAAGAGTAAATACAATTATTTTTCCAGAATAGGCAAAATATTCAGAATAAAATATATTTGGATATATTTGAATTTCAATTTATTTGTTGGAAATATTTTGCTTAACACAATCTAAATAAGCTCTGATGTTGCTTGATACTGACCAATTTTTCCTTTTAGTAAACAAATTGTTACTTGGGCGACTTGTTAATATAGAAGATTCTGCCACAGCATAATTTCATTATTTCTATATAAAATATGGTTTTTAAAATTATAAATGAAGTTGTGGATTGCATTTTTTGCATAATTATAATTGGAGTTCAGGTGTCTTCCTGAAACTCCTGATTATTTATTTATTCTACCTATACCCATTCAAAATAATTCATGATTGTATGAATACCATAAATTCATAACTAATTATGATTTAACTTGTATTAAATATAAGAATTAAGATTATGATTTTCTGATATAATTAGTAATTAATCATTTATAAAAATTAATTCAAATATTCTCAATTTTTCATCGGTTTTATGCAATAGAGTATGACAAAAAGCTTGTAAGGATCCGTCCCCTTTAGTTCCGGTATTATAGGAGACAAATTAAATGTAAATTGTACAAAACAACATTTACGTGTTAACCTAAATACATTTAGATTTTATACCAGAAAACTTTCCGGATTTGAAAGAGAAATTCAAAAAGCCAGTGGTTGGTGGTACACGCACGGAAAAATTAATTGTTCAGTTGGGTATAATATGAGTACATAAATCGAAAATTAGCTCCAACGTACAACAAAGTATTTCTTGAGTAAAACATGTTTATATAATTCTTTTTTAGCTGTATGTGGCCATAAAAAAATGTATAGATGAAACTGGTATCAACAGGGTCAGTTATTGATCAGCAGATATTACGAAATAGTAATGGCCCCTGTGGTCAGGGGGCCATCACATGACTCGTAAATGTAAATTACACGAACATGTTTCCCAAGAATACCACCACAGTATCCTTTGCTTGTCGTAGGAGGCGACTAAACGGTTGGATCGCTGGGCTGACGACCCGCATCCGTAAAAAAATAAAGTGTTTATAAAGTCAACAAAAAGAAAAATGGATACCGCCAAAACAACACCGGACCCCCGCTCAAGTACCCGGACACGAGATTTAGGATCGGCACGTGAAACGTGCAGTCACTTAGAAAACCAGGAGCGTTGGAGGGCCTAATCACGTGCATGAAGGAGTATCGGCTGGAACTCGTTGCTCTTCAAGAAACTCGCTGACCTAATAGTGGAGACCATGTGTCCCAGGGCTATACGTTGCTCTACAGTGGAGATGACCTCGGAAATCTTGGAGCTGGATTTCTTCTTGGGCCGCAGGTAAAGACCGCTGTTTTGGATTTCCAAGCAGTCAATAACCGATTGTGTAAACTTCGCTTGCGCATGAAGTTAGCCAACCTGTCGATAATTTGTGTACATGCGCCCACAGAAGTCAGCCAGCCCCAAGATAAAGACTCATTTTACAATGACTTGGACGATCTGATGGGATCGATACCCGAACACGAAGTTAGAATGGTAATTGGGGACTTTAATGCTAGAGCTGGCAGAAATCAGACCGACTTGTGTGAGAACATAGGTCCGTACTCCCGACACGAAACTGCGACCGATAATGGTGAGAGAATGATGTACTTTGCGGTTGCTTATCATCTTAGAGTATCAAGCATATTCTTCCCTCACAAACACATACACCTAGAAACATGGACACATCCTCGTATAACTTCCCGCAGCCAAATTGACCATGGGTTAGTTTCTAAAGGATGGGCTCAGAAGGTGCAGGATGTGAGAACTTATCGGTCAGCAACCAAATACGTAGGCAGCGATCATCATTTGGTCGCTGTAAAGCTACGATGGAAGTTTTCGTACAAGTCTGAGAACACAGCGAAACGCATGGTACGTTTCGACTGTGAAGGTCTGATAAATGAAGATCAAAAGAAACGATATCAGGATCTTATCAGCGACAACATTAATGAAGCTAATTACCAGTCTGACTGCGTGAACCCTGCCTGGGAGATACTGAAAACTTCGGTTGTCAGTGCTGCTCAATAGACTTTAGGAATAGTGAAAGCCGGACCCAAAAATGATTGGTTTGATTACGAGTATCGTCTTGCAGTTGACCAACAAAATATAGCCCATAATGAAGTGCAACAACGTCTCACAATCGCGAGAAAAAACAAGGCTGCTCTTGCAAGAGGGCAGCTAAGCGGATTTGTAGACGGAAGAAGCGAGAATGGTGGAAGGCCGACGTTCTGAAAGTACAACAACTCAGCAATGAGCGCAGTTCGCGTAATTTCTTTAAAGGAATTACTGTCTGAACTGAGGAGCCAACCCATGAGGAATTCACTAAAGCCATGCAGAGATTGAAACGAAATCGCTCACCTGGAGTGGACTGCATTAATTCGGAGCTCTTGATATTCGGAGGGGATACTTTGTGGAACTGTCTTTTCGACCTTATTCGATTAGTATGGTGTTATGCCTGACGATTTCGTCCGAATCGATCAATCGGTCACCGATCAGGTCTTTTCGCTGCGGATGATTCTATCTAAATATTATGAGACATCCATCCTCGTACATCAGGTGTTCCTGGATTTCCAGCAGGCCTATGACTCGATCAATCGAGAGAGTTTGTGGTCTGCCCTGGAATACCTAGGAATGCCAACAAAATTGGTACGACTGTGTAGGATGACAGTGACGCAGTCTCAATGCAGTGTTAAAGTTGAGATGCTCTGTCCCCGATACTCTTTAATCTCATGTTGGAGTATATTTTTCGTAAAACTTAAACACCACAGCGCAACATCTTATATCGCCAGTCCAATCAGGTGATTGCATATACAGATGACATATGCGTGATTGAACTGAATAGCAACGGAGTGAAAGAAATACTTGATCCGCTTGTAGAGTTTTCAGCTTCAGTTGGACTTCAGATCAATGAGTCCAAAACGAAATACCTGATCTCTGGTTTTAGGGACAATGGCACACCAGATTTTAGTAGTGACCACCACACGTTTGAGGGAGTGAGGAGGTTTAAATATTTGGGTTCTCTTATCACTCACAATAACAGTGTGGGTGAGGATATTAAAGTGCGGCTGGCAGCTGGCAGTCGTTCTTTGTTTCCTCTAAGGCCACTGCTAAAACCTAAACACTTATGAAGTGCCGTGAAGCTGAAGCTTTACAAAGCGTTGATCAGGCCCGTTGTTATGTTTGGATGTGAAAGTTGGGCCCTGACGGATGAGTACGACAGATGTCTCCTTACATTTGAGAGAAGAGTCATGCGTGTGATTTACGGCCCAAAACGCGAAAGCGATGGTACATACTGAGTTCTATACAATTTCGAGATCAGAGATCTAATGAAGATCCCCGATATTGTACATGAAGTAAGATCTCAGCGAGTACGCTGGCTCGGTCACGTTCTGCGTGCTGATCCGGAACGAATTGTGCAGCGATCTCTGAAAGGAGAGCCACCATATGGTAGGCGCAGAGGTCGTTGCAGGCGACGATGGCTCCACGATGTACGAGAACGACTTGGCCTTTTCAGATTGTCTTAGACAGTGTAAAGACCATGCTCAGGATCGAAACCGTTGGAGCCAGATTGTTTTCTCAGTAAGGGGCCAGAAATGGCCGTTAAAACTGATTATTATTATTTTAATATCTATAAATTGGCAAAATATCCTCGCAATATGGATATTATTTACTAGCAGATAGCGGCTAACAATGCTCTGTTAATCCGATAAACATCCCAACCCGATATAAAGGGAGTTTCCTACAGACGAGCAACTCAAATACAATCACTTACACAGCAAGAAATATTTTTTACAGACTTTTTCCAGTAATTGATTTTAGTAATCTATTTATAAATTTTTTCGTCTCTTCGGTTTTTTGAAACTTCGATATATTATTTATTATTAATATTAAAATATTTATTATGTTAGTAATGGTTCAAAATGCCCGCCATTTAATTTCAAGCAGTTTTCAACTCGCGTCCTACAAAATTAAAATGTGACTAAAAATTGCTGTTAGTCTTTTTTGCATATTTTCTACAGGTCTTTAACTTTCCCCCATAAATAAAAATCCATGCATATTAAATCTGGTGATCGTGCTGGGAAAGCAGTAAAACCTCTTCCGATCCATTTATTCGAAAAATACGATTTTGACATCAATGTCCATAGAACACTCAGATCACATTAAATTTTCAATTAAATCAAAGCACACTTGATGTTAATTAATTTTGTTTGTTGACAATGAAACAGTGTACGAACTACGAACATATCAAACTATACACCTTACAAATTTTGTAAGCAAAAACTATTTATTTTTAACTGCTTAATCCAACAATGCAGTCAAAAGTATAATTTCTAATTTAATAAAAACCTAACTTTAGTCTATAGTTTCGGGGAACTAATGAATTACAAGGTCATTCAAGATCACCATTTGACATTCTCCTCGCTGCCCATCAATTTTCATTTTAACTATTTTCCTTTTAACTAGCACCGTTTAAATATTTCGTAATACAAAATAATATGTATGCAGTCTTTTACCATAACACGAATTATGCAATTAGGTTCTATAAACTATAGCTAAAACTCGTTGGTAGCCAAATATGTAGTCATGCCTTTTTAAGGAATTTATGTATATATATATATATATTCGTCTCACAAGTCAAAATGCAAAATAATAAAACCGCTGAATACATAAGTAAAAGCACAAGAAACTCATAATTATAAAATTGGAAGTTTTCCTATAAATTTTTGGTTTTTTAATAAATCAAACGGATGTTCATTAAATGATTGTTTAGAAAAATAAGAAGCAAGCGACAAAAAACAGCAACAAAAAGAAAGAAATTAATTTCCTTTAACGTAATTTTCTCTTTTTATATTCATCTTACAGTTTTTCGAATCTCAATTTATTATTTGTTTCGAATATTTTCTGTGTTGTAGATTTCTTTCTTTTTTTATATAAGCTCAACGAACCATAAAATATTTTCTTCCAATTTTTTGTTGTATCAACACAAAAATCATTTGAATTTTTAGTTTACCAGGAACAAATGGCGGAGGATGAATATTTGTTTTGTGCGACCGTATTTTTTTATTTATTTGAATTTTTTGCTGTTCTCGTCTTATTGAAGTAATTTTGCATGCTTTAGTTACTTTTACAATTTGTAATTAGAAATTAAATTATTCCTTGTGTTTTTTTGTACAATTTTAGAATATGGTTTCCGCGTCGAAAATTGTTAAATTATTTTTTAATTGTTGATTGGCATGGAAATGGGTGGTTTTGTTTGTAACAAGCATAACGTGACGGAAGCAAAATAGTGTATACGAAATTTTTGGTGTAGGTGTACTGGAATAAAAAACAATAACATTTATAAGTTGAACGATAATGTAAGGTATCCATGGATTGCATTAACAGCGATTGTGTTGAGTTAATGAAATTTTGGTTGACTACAGTTCGTTATAAATTTCCCTAATTGCGAGACTAATCGAGATCCGGTCAGTATTAAAATTATTTTTTTAAAACCAATCAATTTTCGACGCGTCATAGGTAGATAGGTAGTGGTTTTTCTTTTGTTTCGGAGGGCTATATAAGCCTCAAATTTTGTTAAAAAAAGGAACAGAAGATGAAAAAAAATGTAAAATATTGTTGATTATGGTGTGATCGTTGTCGAGTGAAATGTATCAAAAAAAAAAAATCAAATAAATGAATATTGCGTGAAAAATATAAAAATGTAAAATTTGTTAGGACAAATTGTTCCAAAATAATCAAATTAACTATATTAGCTATAAAAAAATAAAATACGTATATGTATGGACGTATGATCGCAACATAATTTATAGCGCGAAAATAAATGACGCAAAAACGCAAATACATATAATGTAGTGACTTTGTGTTGTAACAATCTACTCATTGGTGTACTAAATGAATAAAATAAAAATAAAATTGTAAACCTAAAAGGACATAACAAATTATAAATTAACATAAATTAATAAAGTGAATGTTAAAATTATCATTAATATTATTAGTTAAGCCAAAAAAAAAAAAATTGTAAAAAAAAAACAAAAACTATAAAATTAATTTAAAGACAATGTTAAAATAATATTAATTTGTAAAATCTAAAAAACTTAAATAGTTCAATTTTAAAATTATGTATATAAGTATATAAAAAAATGGTGTATTGGTGAAAATAATCATAAATAAATTAAATGTAATTAAGTTGATTAAAAATAAAATATATACTACGCCAAATTAAAATATCCCTATATTATATAATAATTTATGTACAAAAATAAAAATAATATAAAATCAAAGAAGCTGAAATATGCAAACCGAAGAGGGTATCATGGACGACAATCATCTTTATCCGTAATTAAAAATAAAAAAAAATAAAATTAAAATTAGGTAAACTAAAATTATTTATTATATACTATTTTAATATTTATTTACTAATTATTTATTCATATATATATATATATATATGTATATATGTATATATATATATATATATATATATATATATATATATATATATATATATATATATATATATATATATATATATATATATATATATATATATATGTATGTATATGTATAGGTATATATATATGTATATATATATATATTTAAAACATAATGTTTAATATTAAGAAATTTACAAATTCGGTGCGCATGCGTTATACTTAAATTTTTGTTTTGCTCTAAAATTTAATTTATTTAAATTATTAATTTATCTTTTAAATCATTGCTTATTTCTATCTGTTTAGTTAAATAAAAAAATGTTAAAAATTTTCTTGTTTAATGATTGTAAATATTTGCGTTTTTGTTGGAACATTTGAATCATGTCGTAAATAGAGAAAATTGTATGGGAACCTAATTGATGTGAGTATTCGGTCGTAGGTGAATTAATTGCAGTTTTCTTTAATAACGGTCAGTAACATCGATCTAGAAGTTTATGTCAAGATTAAGGAACCCCCCCAGGCTGAGCAGTCAGTGAAAGCGACTGTGTTCGTGACATATGAAACTAGATCGAAATTCTGTTAACGAGCAGGTTGACAAAATGGAGCCCTGTTCGTTACAATAACCATATATATAGTTATTCTTATGCAACAACCACATCAATATTATATGTGCATCAGTCCTTGTGGGTAGGACAATTTCCTGTATTTATTTGTTTTATTTTATTTCATATTTCTTATGAAAAAAACAATACAAAATATAAATTTTGATATTAGTTATTTCGTTTTTAAATTTTATCTTACAACGTATGTTACAACCAATACAATGAAAAAGAGGCAATTCTCCCTTTACGACCAAAATCGTGATAAGAGGACTATCCTGAACATGAAGCATTACTTAAAATATTAGGAATGATAAAAATTGAAATGGAAACCACACAATTGGTAAATTCAATCTATAAACTCAAATGAGAAACCTCGTGAACGGAGTAGATTGAATAGCCAATTGATAGTAAACTAAAGAATATGTCATAAAGTGAGGGCGCCACTGTATGACCCACGTAGCACCGTCACCGAAACTGAAGAGCATGTCAGAGACTCCATTAACAACTCTTACAATTGTTGTACAACACACATACTATGATATTATTTTAATTATACAATCATATAGTAGCTATTTTTTTAATCTATTATTTACTGAAACAAAGTATTACAATTTTATTCATAACGGATGAATAATATTTCAAGTAATTAATTATGGGCATCAGTTAAGTTAAAGAAAATTTCCTTTTAAAACAAATTCAAGAATTGATTCGTTATAACTTATAAGCATGAACTGTTGTTAGTAGAGGATGTTAGAACTTTTATGGATAGTTTTGATAGTACTATATGGAATTTGTTTACCACAGGTTAAAGTGTGCATACAGGAAATTGTCCACCCAAAAGGACTGATCCTACCTAAAAGGATTGATGTACATAATATATAATCAATAAAAAGAATAATATATAAATATGGCGTTTTTGAGACTAGATGAGCGCTCGCTGCTATGAGACTCAAAGTGAATTGGTAATCCGGTTTTTGAACAATTAGCTATAATAAAATAAAAAATTGTTGTTGTACGTTTTATAGTACTTTGGTTTCAAATTTTGTGAACTATATAAAGAGTTTAAAAAATAAAAACATGGATTCAGATACTGTTATCAGTTGTGGTAGTTGCAATTTTTTATTTCATCGCACTTGCGTGTCTTTGAATGCAATAGATATAGCATATTTAATCAGAACAAAAACCAAGTGGAATTGCTCTGAATGCAAGAAGAAAAAAAAGTTAAACCGGATTGATGACACCTGCGCAGCTTCATCTAAACAGTAGTCTTCAACATTGCCCAGTCAATCAAATGTCATGGATATGATGTATGAAGAATTAAGGCAGCTTAGAAAGGAATCTGCTGAAAACTATAAAGCCTTAAACAATAAATTTGAAATTATTGTTAAAAACTTAACCGAGGAAAACGCCAAATTGAAATACCAAGTGAAGGTTATGCAGCAAAAAATCGATACAATAGAGCAGCTTGAATACCAAAACTCAATTGATGTGGTTGGTGTTCCTTTCGTGCCAAATGAAAATACTGATGAAGTTGTGATGCGTATCTTAAATGATGGTTTGGGTTTGCGGATTCAGGCGACTGACATAAGCTTTTCATACCGCGGAAAATGTAAGAATCCAACTGCATGTGGAAAATTTTTTGTCAAGTTTTCTCGTCGCAACACTAAGTTCGAGGTGCTTCAATCCAAGTTGAAAAGAAATCTTAAGGTGACAGCATGCGGTTTTCAAACGAGTAAGCCTATATTCATCAACGAATCATTAAGTTTCAAAATTCGGGAATTATACTATCAGGCTAAAATCATGCAACTGGAAAAGGAGTATAAACATCTTTGGGTACGTAATTCTAACATTTTCATGAGGAAAATTGATGAGAGTGAGAACTAGAAATCAAGGACAAAGAAAACTTTATAAACTAAATAACTTAAATTTTAAATGTCTGTTGTAATTTGTATACGTCACCATCAAATGGTAAATCTCTCATCAAAAACAAATTCCTCTATATCCAAAGATGAAAGTACCTTGTGGATAATCGACCAAAATTCCCGTAGCTTACGAAAAAATAGTGATAAAATATTTGCACATCTTAATTCATATCCCAACCTGCCGGATATTATATTTTTCTCAGAGATTTGGATTGGAAGTGATGAGGTTTCTAGTTATAAGATTCCTAATTTTAATTTGGTTGATTGCTGTAACAATTCTTACTCATCCGGAGGTATAATTGGCTATGTGAAATCTGGTTTAAATTTCAATTTTGTTACTAAAACATTAAAAACTGCTGACGTTTTGAGGTTAAATATTTTAATCGACTCTGAGAGTTTTTGTGTCGTTTGCGTATATCGTTTTCACTTCTGTTCAATCTTGGAGTTTGTTGATGAATTTTCGACTTATCTTAATGGTATCAGAAATAAAAATTTTATTATTATGGGTGATTTAAATATTGATATTTCAGAGTGTAATCTTACGAATCCTAATGTTAGTGAATATCTTCAAATGATGTCTTCCTTTGGGATTACTTCGCTAGTCCAAGAGTTCACTAGAGAGAGTTACTGATACTACTTCAACCACTATTGATAACATTTTTTGTAGAACTAATGTTAACTCCAATCTGGTTACAAATGCGGAGGTTTTAGATTATAAATTATCTGACCATTGTATGTTGTCGCTTGAAATCACAAAAAATAACCTTAAAAAATCGAATAGACAAACTAATATCCATTCTAGGCAAGTGATTGATCAGTCTAAGTTAAATGAGGTTTTGAGTAGGGAAAATTGGTCTCATGTTTTTATGCAAAAAAATCCAAATGAAGCGTACAACAGTTTTCTTCATATTTTGTCAACTCACATTACCCACTGTTCTATATCTATAGTTCAACGTTCTCACAAGCAAAAAACTAAAAGAATTCGCCCTTGAGATATTAAATTAATTGATAGAATAAAGAAGTTAGAGAGTAAAATAAGTGAAGCAATTCCTATAGAAAAAGGACTATTATTACCAACGTTTTAATAACTGTAAAAACGATGTGAAATACAATGGCGACTTTGTAAATGAACTTTTAAATGGAAATAGTGAGAAAGCAATTATTGAAACCATCAGATCTCAGAATAATGATATTCTAAATGATGAAGTAAATATTGCAAATGAATTTAATAAATATTTTGCCAACATTGCTGAAGATCTTAAAGATACTGTTCCGTGTGCAAATCAAGTGGCATTAGAAGAATTCCAGTATTTCTTCAAAAAGACACAAGAAAAAACTTTTTTCTTTAATCCAACTGACAGCTGTGAGGTACTTGATACCATTAATTCGTTAAATAATTCATTAGCATTCGGATATGATAAAATAAGTAACTCTCTGATCAAATATGTTGCTTATTTCATCAGTTCTTAGTTATATTTTTAATCTTAGTATGTCAACCAGTGTTTTTCCTGATGTCTTAAAGAAAGTTGTGGTGATACCACTACATAAAAAGGGAGATTCACTTAGTTTGGGTAACTATCGGCCAATTTCTCTGCTTTCCGTTTTCTCCAAACTATTTGAAAAAATAAATAAGAAGAGACTATTTCCTTTTCGGCGAAACTAATTTTTCAAATAGCCAATTTGGTTTCAGAGTTGGTAAAAGTACTGAAGATGCTCTGCTAGAGCTCACAAACAAAATTATATTTTCTTTAAATAACGATGAATCTGGTGCAGTAAATTTTATAGATGTTACAAAAGCGTTCGACACTGTTGATCACAATTTATTATTATTGAAGCTAGATAAAGCAGGGATACGCGGCATTGCAAATGAAGGGTTTCTGTCTTACCTTTCTGACAGACAGCAGGCGGTAAAAATTGGGAATTGTATTGGCGAATTTAGAAAAATTAAGTGTGGAGTGCCACAGGGATCAGTCTTAGGACCTTTCTTGATCGATATTAATTCTTTTTTCGAACTAAAGTTAGATGGGTATTCAGTTGGTTTTGCTGATGATGTAGGGATGGTATATAGCTCCAGCGATAGTGATACTAGAGTCCAGAAGATTAATACCGATCTTCGAATTCTGAGACGCTGGTTTGACCTACACTACATGGTTCTCAGTTCTAAAACGAATATTCTATATATTAAATTATCTGGAGTCGTGTCTAATCCAACTGATGTTGTATATCATTCCTCATACTGTTTAAATAATAGTGTTACATATTCAGACTATTGTAAAGTTTTAGATGTAGTTGAGTCGTTTAAATACTTAGGAGTCACGATCGATAAGCGTGTTAGTTTTAAGAGTCATGTTAAGTCGTTACAAAATTATTTGTTAGCATGTACCTTCTACGTGATATTTGTCCTGAACCCGTACTTAGATCAGTGTATTTTGGCATTGTAAAGTCAAAACTTCAGTATGGCTTAACTTGTTGGGGTGGAACTTACTATTCCAATTTGAAGGCCCTAATAGTTGCACAAAATTTTATAATGAGAAAGACATGTTGCAAACCACGATTAACTTCTACCCTACCTTTATTTAGAAATTTAAACATACTTCCGTTAAGACATTTATACGTTTATAAAGTTTTAAAAATATTCTTTTTACGTAGTGGTCACAGGAATTTAAAAGTAACTAACTATACATTACGTAATGCAAACTACGTTAATTGCCCACCACCAAGAAAGGAGCATTTTAAACATTTGTTTAGCTCTGTGGCGCCTAAAATTTATAATCAGCTATCAGATAGTTTAAAACAAATTCCTGTTTATTTGACCTTTTTGAAGGGTGTTAAATCATGGCTAATGGAAGTAAATGATATTGAAACTCTCTTTCACACTTTGAAATGAACCCAGGACCTGCTCCGTCCTGCCGAGACGGAGGGTGGCATCGGGGTCACGTCAAACTGACTGCCTGTGCCGATGAAAGGTCGGTGGCCCTCTATATAAAAAGGCGATCGGCAGCCTGGGCGAAGTCTGGCCGGGGGCCAAATTAGAAGTGGTGACGAGGGAAGAAATTCCCTGCAGGCCAAGGGCGCGAGCCTGGATACCTGCGGAGCCTAGTGATCCAAGGGAGATCTTGGAAATGTTGAAAATCAGCAATCCGGATCTGCCAACGACCACCTGGAGGATTGCCAGGTTAGAAGAGGTAAAGGCGGTAGCAGATCACAGATCGGCCGTCATTATCATCGACAGAGAATCCGTGGGTGCTTTGGCAAAAACTGGAGGCCAAATCAGCTATGGTTTTGGAGCGATTACGCTCAAAATCTATAAGCGTGATGAGGCTGACAGAGCTGGGGCACCTGCAGCAGGAGGGGAAACCACTTGTGGTGTCCCGCCTGGTGTTGGTGACCCAGAAGTCCGCGGCATCCCGGAGGACGCTCAGGAGACACTATCCCTGGACTCGGAGATTTCGAGAACATTGGGACTAAGCTGTGCGCTCCAAACGGACGAATCGACGTTAGAGGAGTCTGACTCAACAGTGGTGGAGGGAAGCAATATCTAATGCTTAAGATCCTTCAGATCAACCTCCATCACTGTAAAGCCGCCTCGGCGGCCCTTCTGCTAAAAATGGAATCTGAGTCCATTGATGTGGTTCTGGTCCAGGAGCCTTGGGTCAATGGTGACCGGGTACTTGGCCTCAGAACTCCCAAATATAAATTACTACACGCGAAAAATGAAGGTAAGATACGTTCCTGCATTTTCGCTAGAAATAATCTGAATATTTTTATTCTACTAAATTACAGCAACGCTGATGTAGTGGTGGCTAGCATTGAGATGGGTGGGCAAAATCTCTGGCTAATATCAGCCTACCTACCATACGAGGAGGAGGATATACCACCAGGTAGGTTGCGCAGTGCAATAATGGAGGCTCGAAAACGAAAGGTAGGAGTCATCATGGGCAGTGATGCTAATGCGCATCACTCAATCTGGGGAAGTACAGATATAAACAGGCGAGGTGAGTTACTCCTTGATTTTATTTTAAGTACTAACCTAAATATATGTAATATCGGTTGCAAACCAACCTTTATTACTAAAAATAGACAGGAAGTGTTGGACATCACACTTGTCTCGGATTTTATTAAGGAGAGGGTACTGAACTGGAAAGTGTCCGAAGACCATTCCTTTTCTGACCATTGTTATCTCCAGTACGAAGTGGATACAAAACCCACTAGCAAACCACCCTTCAGAAATAGGAGGAAAACTGATTGGGAGTGTTTCAGAACCATTCTGGGTAACTTATTACCGGTATCGGTTCCAAACCCTCCTGCATCTACACAGGAGCTTGATGCTCTAGTAATCAGGCTATCTGATGCTTTTAATAAGGCCATGTTAGGTGCATGTCCTATCAGTAGGCCCTTGGGTAAATCTCGGCCACCCTGGTGGTCGAGAGAGCTCCAAGGTACTCGTATGAAATGCAGGAGATTGTTCAAGAGAGCAAGGCACACAAATGCTGCTGCGGATTGGGACTGTTATAAGGAAGTCCTGAAAACCTATAAGTACGAGTTGAGAGCAGCCAAAACGAGAGCCTGGAGGCTCTACTGTGGCAATATACAGGAGTCCTCGGAGGCGGCCAGGCTACGCAAAGTACTATGTTCTAGTCCTTCCATTCCGGGCTGTTTACAACGACCGGATGGTTCATGGACTACATGTAGTGAGGAATCCCTGGAGCTATTACTAGAAACGCATTTCCAGGAGTGCTCGGTACTAGCTCCGGAGACACCCATGATAAATAGGGGTATAGACTCCGTAAGTCATATAGTAAAAAGGCGGAATATCCTATGGGCAATAAACAGCTTTAAGCCATACAAGTCGGCAGGACCTGATGGCGTTATCCCTGCGGATATCCAGCGAACTATTGACTTAACCTTACCCTGGCTGGAAGTTATCTTCAAAGGCAGCCTAGAACTCTGTCACATTCCTAGAAAGTGGACTGAAGTAAAAGTAATATTTATGCCTAAGGCGGGAAAGAGCTCTCACTGCTATCCCAAAGACTTTAGGCCTATAAGCTTATCTTCTTTTCTGTTGAAAACACTGGAAAGACTAATAGAGGCTCATATTAGAGGCTCAATCAAGCCGGGCGAGCTGTCGGGATCTCAACACGCATACTGTAAGGGACGATCGGTGGAAACAGCTCTCCACTCCCTTATAGGCCCGATTGAGAAATCACTTGAATATAAGGAATATTCAATGGTAACCTTCTTGGATATAGAGGGGGCCTTTAGCAACGTCAGACCGGGGGCAATCACTCGGGCCCTTGCGTGTCTGGGGTTAGACGGGTCACTCAGAGGCTGGATAGATCATATGCTTAGAGGCAGGATCGTGACAGCTTATCTGGGGGGGACGTCTGCCGCCAAATACGTGAGCAGAGGGACACCTCAAGGTGGGGTTTTGTCCCCCCTTCTTTGGAACTTGGTCATAAATGACCTGTTACTAAACCTGGAAGGACAAGGCTTCAAGGTGGTTGCTTACGCGGATGACGTTGCTATTGCGGTCTTCGGCAAATATCCTAGTACGCTGAGTGAGCGCATGCAGTGCGCGCTTGGCTATCTCTCTGAGTGGGCACGCGGCTGCGGATTGAACGCAAACCCACAGAAAACAGAGCTGGTCCTCTTTACCAGGAAGCACAAACTTCCTTAGTGTGACCCGCCAATATTAAATGGTACTCGCTTGATCTTTACGGATAGAGCAAAATACCTCGGACTAATTTTGGACAGCAAGCTAAGCTGGAAACCAAACATCGTAGAGAGAGTAAAGAAAGCTACTATAGCGCTCTACTCCTGCAAAAATGACATTGGAAAGAGATGGGGTATGGAGCCCCGCATAGTACACTGGCTCTACGTCTCAGTGGTCAAACCTATACTGCTGTATGGGGTTGTTGTCTGGTGGCCAGCGTTAAAAATTATGGCCAACCTTAAACTATTGATGAAAGTCCAAAGAACGGCCTGCTTGTGTATAAGTGGAGCTCTCAGGAGCACACCTACACAAGCTCTGGAGATTCTCTTTCATCTTACTCCCTTGGATATTGCGGCCGAGCAGCTTGCATCTTGCACAGCCATTCGGCTCAAATTCATATCTATGTGGACCTGTAATAATGCAGGGCACTCATCTATCCTATGCAACAGGGGTATTCCGGAAGCTACCGACTATGCTATTCCTTTGCCATCTGTTGAGATGAAATTCCAAACTGAGTTTCCCACCAGAGAGGACTGGGTGAACGAAACGGTTATGGACAATGAGGCGCTAAGCTTCTTCACGGATGGCTCAAAAAGGGATAGAGGGGTTGGCTGCGGGGTATTCTGTGAGGCACTAGGGGTTAACCTCTCTTTTCGTCTTCCCGACTTTTGCAGCGTTTTTCAAGCTGAACTGATCGCGATAATGGAAGTCATGGACTGGTTGAAGTATAATGTAATATCTACTAGGGATATTCGCATTTTTACGGACAGCATGGCTGCTATTAAAACGCTACAATCATACTCCCTGACGTCGAAGGTAGCCCAGAACTGTCTGGCATCTTTAAATGAGATGGCTGATCAGTTCAACATCCGCTTGACGTGGGTGCCAGGGCATTTCAATATCGCAGGGAATGTAATGGCAGAGGAGTTGGCCCGCAAGGGTACAGCACGCCTAATAAACCAAAGTAAGCGGGATATAAAAATACCGCTTGCTTCATGTAAACTGCTGCTTCTGGAAGAAGCTATAAAAGAAACGAACGTCAGATGGTCTAACGCCAGTTCGTGTGTAATAACCAGGCAGATCTGGCCTGGTCTTGACCGGTCTAGATCAGACCAACTGATATCGCTTCGACGACACCATATTGGTATGGTCGTAGGAGCTATAACGGGACATTGTCTCATTGGGATACATGCGAGCAGACTGGGTGTCCCAGCCCACGATTTCTGCAGCAGCTGTGGTGATGAGGAGGAGGAGGAAAACGTACTCCATCTGCTCTGCACCTGTCCTAGTCTAGCGTACAGCAGAACAAAATTTATGGGAACTTCCCCATTGAATGACCTCACGGATCTTAGTAAGATCGAGATCCGTGACTTTAAACGCTTCTTGGTGAGCTCAGGATGGTTTAGCGAGTGAAGGAGGAAACTCAAATGTGGTACAGCTACGGACCAATTTTGTGTCTATGCTAGTCCTTTAGGACGGCCACCCTTACCTAACCTAACCTAACCTTGAAATGAACCCACATTACTTTTACGTTTTTAGTTATAATTGAAACTAAATTTTATTGATTGAAATTCAAAACTGAATTATTTTAAATACATTTTAGAATTTTATTTTTAAATTGTTTTTTATAGAAACTTCCCCGCACTGCTTCTTTAATTTTAGTATATTACTCTCGATGGTAATATCGATTCTGATCCTTTGTGATCACAAATATTTCCTAATTCTCTCTGTAGAAACATAAGTTTTACCGGATAAGAAACTGATCAGATGATTTCAACACAACATGTCATAATATTTGTATTTAAATCATAAGCTTGTTATATTGTTTAATTTTTATTTTAAAATATTTAAATACTTTTTATATCTTATTTTTAATCCTATATGTAACAAATCAATAAAGAGAAGATAAATAAATAAAAATAAATAAATGAATCTGCTCCGTCTACAAGAGGAAAATGAGATGTCTGGGCAGGTATAGAGACCAACGAAGCTGTATGAAAATGCCAGGAAAAATTAAAATATTCGTATGTCGCAATAAGTTAAAATTGTTGAAATAAGAAATTGTCGGTTTGGAGTTTCTGGCGAGTGACGATCAAAGCAAATCTACCGAAACTATTAATTCACGGTTAATCCATGTGAGTGGTATACTTGAGCGCGCTTCTAGTTCCTGTACCTACCGGTCACAAGCCCAGTGTCATTTAGGTTCTTG
The DNA here is from genome assembly GCA_951394425.1 of Tipula unca. NCBI lineage: Eukaryota > Metazoa > Arthropoda > Insecta > Diptera > Tipulidae > Tipula > Tipula unca. The sequence goes on from OX596380.1 coordinate 92,714,127, forward strand.
ACAAAAATTATTGGAGGGATTATGGATATACCGGAGCCAACTTGAGCAGTTGAACCAATCTTTTAAGGCGGCTAAGCGTGTGGAGTTCGTCACCACTTAAAGAAGGTTCGTCAAATTTAATGGAGATCATCATTCATCTAGACAACCTTGGATCTAACGACGTTGTGTGCAACATTATCCCAACATGAAGACCAATAGTCACTGTTCCCTTTCCTAATGGTTGATTCTTCAACGTCGGCTCAACTTCAACAGTAACGTAAGCGGTAACGTTCGGCTCAACTTGGTGTAGCAGGCTTCGCCAATGTCAGATCCCACCTTGGGCCCCAGAGTCTCCAGGCAGAGGATGCGGCACCACTAGCCGTCTAGGGCTCAGTGTCGGTCGTTAAGTTTCCAAAGTATTCCTGGAGCTAGTATAATCGCAAAAAACAGGAAATTACGAAAAAAAGTCATGGTAAAAAAGTACGAACGACTACCTGTTGGACCTAACTTCTTACCGCTCCCCATCACCGCGGAAATCCCTAATCTGTCATGATGTTCCAAATCCCAAAGCCGCAGATTTGCATCGAAGAAAAACATTTTTTAATTTTAAATTAATTTTTTTTTTCAGCCCCATATAAATGCATCGACATCGGTTTTTCATTTTCGTGCCTTATTGTAGACTTTGACTTGTTGCATTGGACTCTGGAATTGGGTTTACTATAAAATAGTAATTCCTAAAATTGAAAACAATTAAAACCGGAAATCAAAAACTAAAATATATATATATATATATAAAACTTACTTACTTATTTTGAGAAGTGGAGATTGCCAAACAATTTCTATATGCGCTTCCACCAAACCGCATTTGTGACGGATTTCCGGATACCAACCCAATTTTTTGAAAATAAAATTTACTGCCAAGCGTATTTGCCTCAATCATATATGATTCCTCTTCTTTCTACAGAGATACACGTGAAACTCCAGATGTGTGTACATATATCAAAAAACTGCTTGAGTCTTTTTTTTAAATGATCAACAAAAAAGCATTTCTTTACATTACAAAAGTATAGTAAAGCTGGGGAATGTATAAAATGTAATTAATGTATGCTCACCTTGATATAATTAAAAATACATCCCTGTGCGTCCAATTACATATGTACAATCAGCTGAAATTCGGTAAACAATTTAAATACTAATTTAGGTTATAACATTACTTACCTAAAACTGATATATACATTACAACTCTTACAACTCAAAATAATTGAACTCTTTTTACTCTCATAGTATGTTACGTACTTAGAAGTAAAATATAAATAAAATAATCTTGTTGATCATTGTTCATCAGAAAATCATCATAACTATCAATAAATTTATAACTTGATAAATGCCTAATCTTATAGTTTCATTTACATAAGTTGGCAAATAAGTTTTTGTCGATCATCAATACTTTCGACACGAACAATCACTCTGACCGAAATCAAAATTGAACAATTTTGTTACTTCCTCCTATTAAAATTCGAATTCCCACTCAACGCGCCATACCCAACATGTTCAAGATATAATAAAAATGCCAAACATTGAAAACATCTGTCACATTCCCCAAATACTTCTTAAAATAGATGGCACGATGATTTATTATAAATAGAAAAGGATGGACACCTTTAAATGTGCAAATAGTGGCAGATGGTGACTAAAAATTATGTACTATATTGAACTTGATTTACTATATGTATGTTGATTTACTAGAATCAAAGACGTAAGCTGCAGATATTCGGGAACTTCACAGACTGGCTCCTAAAATAGGACTAGCTTCTTCCTTCCTAGGATTCCAAGACTTCCAAGAATCATAATTGAGCTGACAATTAGCAAATAAAAGAGCAGATGGCGCAACGTCAAAAACTAAATGAAGTAGATTACAAATTCATTTCAAAGGAAAAATTATTTGATTTATAAGATCACAAACAGAATTAAGAATAACTTTGCAAATCTCCGACTAACAAAAGTTTCGTATTTCACAGGTGCTAATTGTGTTCTGTACAATCTAATTCAAAGCAAAAATAATTCACTTGCAGACAGAATAATTGAGGTTGATGATAATATACGACCATATGAACAGCCAAATATTCAGAACATGACGAGGAGTTTTAACTCAATGAACATAAAGGAGAAACAGTTAGGAATGCGCTTGGTGTATATGAAGTATATGATACTTCATTATACGGATGAGTTTTCGCTTGGTACGTAAACTGTACTAGTACATCGAATATTATTTAAAATCAATTGATTACAAAATTTCAAAAACCTGTATTTCATTTAAACATTCAAAATAAAATTAAAATTAATCTAAACTAAAATCACATAATCATGTCGTATTGTACTATTCGCATATAAAATTCCTTATAAATAGGGTGACCAGATATACTCTTTTCAACAGTATTAGTACTCTTTTTGGTTCGTTTTACTCTTTTGTTATGCAAAAATCATCAAAACATACTCTTTGAATTGTCTTCGTTTTTTTAAATCAAAATATTACATATACGCTTTTATGCCACAAACATATTTATATATAAATTTGAAATTCAGTAGACTTGATTTTACAAAACAATAAAAAATTTAAGTTTTTAAATATTTATAATTTATTTATTTTAGAAGTTATAAAAATATTTCTACAATTTGCTCGGAATTATGAATATGGATAAATTTAAAAAAAATTGAAATTTACGTACACAATTTATTAATGATTATAATAAGGTTAATTTGCACAGATTGGTTAATTTTTTAAATAAACTGTAAAATGTTTACTGAATTTTAGAATGTTAATATCAAATAAAAAATTTAAAATTTTCCTGAAATATTAATTTTCAATGTGTCGAATTGAAACTGAATTTTACAAGTCTGAATAATCAATAAACTTCAAACTGAAATATAACATTTTAAATTTTTTAGTGAAAATTACAAAATATCTTAAAACTTTAGAAACTTCGAAAATAACAATACATAGTTAATGTTAATTGAAATTTCGTGTATAATTTTAATTATCACACCAAATCGTACAAATTTTAGAAATTTCTAAATACATATTATATATATTGAAATATTATAAAATATAATTATAAATTATAAAATATAATTTCATTGTCCGAATTTAATTTTCATATTTAAATTTGTAAAATTGTATTTCAATATATTTTTGACGAAATTTGACATTCCAGTAGTTTCAAAATTCGATTGAAATAATAATGAAACCGCGTTTTTAGTTATACAATTCCTAATCTAATATTCCAGTTTGAATTATTAATTTTTAAAAATAAAATTTTGCCTTTTTCCAAATATTACTTTTCATCGAATTTAGGTTGAATTTCAGAATTCTGAACTATTAAACTTCCATTTTAACTACAGCATTTCAAATTGAATGAATTTTTCTGGATCTGAATTCGAAATTTTAACTCTATCATCCGTTAAAATTATTTTTAAAATTGACGTTGTTTAACAAAATTATAATTTAAATGTAATCTGGTATCGAAATTTATTAATTAGATCAAATATTTTGTCAGCAACAATATCCCAAGGGCATTGATAATTTCCCGAAATAATTTTATTATGGGTAGGTAGGCAGAGGGCTGTTACCTAAAGCAACGTGCTTGAAAAAATATAATACAATTATGAGGTAGGTATCAATGCTCGAGGGGTATTCGAAAAGAAAATTTAATTGGTAATTTCTGGTATATTACAGAATTCGGTAAATATGTTCCAGTTATAATTTTTACTTATTACTGTATTTTTTAGCGTATTTTATAATAATTTGATTTATTGATTCGCCATTTTCGTGCCCGAATCGTGAAAGTAACATTTTGAACTAAAAGTGGATGTATTAAACAAATATTTCTTAACACGGAATTAGTTAAGGTCGCTAGATTGTAAATTGTACTATGAAAGTGGCATTTTGAAACAGCTTTTATTGTATAATAAAACTAAGACTTCTTTTCATCTAGAGTAGCCAGAGTATGTTTTGCTAAAATAGCAAGCCTATTAAATCGGTCAATTTCGAGTCACGTGTACGAAATATTCCAATTAAAACTTTTACTCTAAAATTTTTTATTTAATTATGTTTATAAAATTTGTGGAAATTACTGGTATGTATACATAGATACACGCGTATGAACAGTGTTAATATTTATGCATAGTTTTACTCGTAACACAGTTTCATTCTATAGGTTCGATTAATAATATTAATAATAGAAATACATCGTGTTAAAGTTCGAATAAAATAATAGTTTTTTGATCAGTTTATAGGACTCGATTAATTTGGCTCAAAATCAGGGACTGATTTTATAACGGATGAAATAATTGCCTAGCTTAGTTAGAACGGCTTCAAATATTAAAATTTTGTAATAAAGAGAATGTCTTTTGCGCTCGAAAATATGTGATCAGCATATTATAAAGCAATTTCACGTAGCCGAAATTGCTTGGTGTGGAACCATTGTGTGTATTTTATGGCGAACTTTCACAAATCAAAGGCAATAGAGCGGTGGCTCAAATACGGGTGTTTGATACTTTAGGTATCTTTGACAAGAAAAAGGAGGGTTGGTTTGTCGCATCGCATGTACAAATTAAAATAATTTTGAAAATAAGATTTTTACATTAACCTTTCAAAATGAAGTCCGAAATCGTATGTAATACAAAAAGAACGAGAGGAGTCAAATGGACCGAATTCGAAATAAAGCAAATGTTGCACACCTCATTTCTCTGCATAACACACAGATTGAATTCATATAGTATGTTAAATAAAAACAACTCGTCCATGACAGCGATTGACACAAAAACTAAATTAAGGATATATTTTTATACGTTTTTTGGATATTGTTGTTTCTATCTGGCAATTATTACTTCTTTGTTATTTTATCTTATATTCTATTCTAATCTTATTTTAAAATCAATTCGCACTATAGTATAAACTATAGAGTCGTGGTTGATGAATTTAGTAAGAATACAAGCAATAAATTATTATTTTTATGTATATACTATATACATATTTGAGAATTGTTTCTAAAGGCCGCGACCCACAAATATATGTATTTCGTGGCACAAGTGGCACTATTTAAAATATGATAGAAAGAAGAAAGCAAACACCTAAGAATGCACTACATCTTTCAATGCGTTCTCTTCTCGCTGGCGCTCCTTTAGTACATCCATTGAATGACAAGTTCACTGAGTTCAACAATACCATCGACGAGAGTTACTGACTATACAAACGAATTAGTACAGCTATTGGGCCATAATCAAAATGAGCAATTTTTTATATTAGCAGCATGGTTCCCATGAGGCATAGTAACTACATACACACTTAGATTTATGAAATATGTATAATTTTAAGTGTGTGTATGTTTGTACTTATATACTCACGTAAACTCAAACTATGCGCAGTCGATTAACTGTATACTTCATTAGGCGATTTAAAGAATATTTACTAATATCAAACTACAGGAGCAGAAATGTCAAAGGTTATCCGTTCAGAACAAAACTATCTTTATGGCAAAAATCAATTTTTTTATGAAAAACACCAAGGCAATGAAACAACCATTTTAATATACAAGATGAATTTGCATTCAATGAGCAACGTATAGAAATGAATTCAGAATCTTGTGCAACAAATTTGTAGACGTAACGCCCATTTTTTATATAAGACAAAATATAAAATATTTTCCCAAAAGGTCACAGTCCTTCTAAGTACAAAATATAACCAGTGGCAAACATTATACCCAAAAAAAAAATCAAGTCCAGATACATTTTTTTTGTTATCTTGCACAGAAAATGTAAATTATATTTTGTCCAATTTCGAAGACGACATTATTATGAGTATGAAACCCAAATATATAAAAATAATTCGTCTATTCTTATATCTAATTTATAAAATCTAAAAAGACAAATGTATATCCAAAGTAATAATTCAATAACTGAAAAAAAAATTAAATTTAAGAGTAATATTTGATAATTTCAGAAATAGTTGCTTATAAGAAATGAAGATACGTGTAGATGTCTATACTCAATGTCCATACGAAGTGTATTTTAAAAGACAAATTATCAGGCGTCTCCCATTTTTATAGTGGCAAAAAGATTTAAATTTATATATTCTAATTTTTATATTTCTTATTTATTTCATTTCTAATTTTTTAGTTAAATTATTTTAGATATTTTATGTTTACAAATATAAATGTTACACATATCATCATACTACACATACAGAGAGCGTAACACCAATAAGAACACTATCTTGTATATGCATAGAAAAGCAGTAAGTAGCATAAAAAAGAAAACAAAATAAGCTCATTTCTTATATTTTTATGAGACGTTTTATTTAAATTTGCATGTAAGAAGACGAAATTTATTTATTTTTATATATAAAATTTCTTTGAATCATATTTTTGGCATGGTTAGTTTATACAAAATAATTGAGTGCATGGTATAATAATTTCCCATATAAAGAAAAAGATGAACTATAATTAATAGAGAAATATATATGCATTTAATTTAGACACTAATTTAAAAAAAAATATTAATCTCAATTAAGTTTATTTGTATCTTAAATACTCAATTGAGGGAATTAATTCTATTTCGTACTTATGGAGCAATTGTTGATTCAATTGAAAAAATAAATTATTTTCTACAAATAGTAATATGTATATGCATATTTGGAACTTTTTTAACGTGAAAATTTTTTATAACACGGAATGTTTTGAAAATAGAACGAAATTGACTCTTGGTCGCAGGCAATTACTCGTTAAGTATAAGTATTATATTTAATTTAAATACATGATTGCGTAGGTTGATGTTTAATCTCGAAGCGTCATTCATAAAATCATCAAATTGAGGTCAACAGACGGCAATTTGCTTTACATAAATCATTTGTTGTTGTTGTTGTTTTCAAATGAATGTTGTACATAATAAAAAATTCATCCATAAATGTGTTTACATTAGAATAATAATGTGTAAATTCAGGCGAATGTACATATATAAAAAATAGTAAGCATTACTTGTAATAAATGTTCAGTGCACATCGTTTATTTTCACTATAGGACAGTAATGAATGGGGAAAAATAACATTGGCGGTACAAATCTGCAGCAACTCAGATACTCAATACTCAGTGCTCAATTTTATTGAGTAGAGTGATTCTTGCAGATTAAATGATTCAGAGGCGTGACTACATTACACTAAGCGAAACATGGTTGCTTGATGACGAAGGAACCATTCCCATTCGCAACTACGAAATCATTGCCCGAATAAATAGCCGCAGCTCATGACAAAATAAACATCAGTTTGCCCTCGGATCCATCTATATTCACCCCGCAACAACTACGCAGAATACCTCAATACTTATGTTATGTAGCAGGCTGATTTTTTTTCATAGACCCGCATATCCAGCATTGAACAAGTAGTGTTTCATTTTTAGTGTTCATGCATATGAAATAATAATAAAAGTCAAATATACGTTTTAATTCCTAATCTTTTATTTAAGAGAAATATTCTTAAGAGTCAACTCTTGTTTTTTAACCACATTTTTTTCTCGTGTAATGTCTGACACGAAATATTAATATTTCTACTATAAGGACTTACCAATAATTATTCGAAGAGTTTCTCGTGATACACGGTAATGGCTCTTCAATTATATTTCTGTGTATTTACTCTATTGTGTTATAATAATTTTTAATTGAGACGTGTATTTCTTATATTAGAACTATCTTTCATCTTTGAATCACTGTCACTTGATTGAAACAACATATGTATGAATGTACTTAATTTAATTTATTAAAAAATCAATCATAGCTTATTCAACGCATAGTCTTATAATATACCATCGGTTTTAGAAATTGACATATAAAACACTGAACCGTCGAAAGCAACAAACAATCTTATTCTTAAAAAAACGAGTACTTAATTGCAATGATGTTAGAGGCACAAAAAATACTCAAGTAAAATAACATTAGTGAACCATTTTTGTGCGGGAAAAGAGTCCTACTATACCATTTGAGATCTGATTTTCTTTAAACTACATTTGCTTCCCAGGTACTTTGAAAAAAAAATTTGCGTTCTTCAATAAAAAGCTTAGTAATTATTACCAAAAATTGAGTAATTTTTGAGCCAACTAAGGGCTTTTCAAATACTGGCAATAAGGCTATTCAAATAAAACATTACAATTAGTAAATTCATTTTTTTTTTGTGAATATGCTGCATTTACTAAAATTGGATGTTAGTTACTAAGCAATAGCATTAATAAATTCAAAATTGAGCTTAGTAAAAACAGATTGTAATATTTACGCAGCTCTGTTAATTTCACAATATTCTTTTACTAAATTTAATAACAATTTACTTATCGCTTGCAGATAATGAAACAGCCGGCTTTCATACTTCATCAGCAATAGTAACATTCCCAATGCATGTTTTATCACTTTCCAGGTGTGTCTTTCATTTATTATCAGTTGGATACGAGTCTGTAAAAAAATTAAAATTATGTTCATTGTGATTTTATCGTGATTTGTGATAATTTTATAATATTTTCTTGTACATATACATGACGCATTTAGATTTTTTCTTAAAATTCACACCAGGCTGATGCATCGATTGGGATTACTTACTACAGAAGTTACATAGTTGTTTGAACTGCAACAATAAAAAAAGGAAAAAGTATTATGTTTAAATTAGTTAAGTTCTTAATATTTTGCTCTATTTTATTTGAATAAAATTTAAACTTACATTAAAATTATTTCAGCCGCAAAAGCTGATAATTGTGAACAGCTGGTTGGGTCACTGACATCAAAAACGTTGCTAAAATTAAGAAATCCTTCGATTAATATATCTGAAATAAAAAATAAACATTTTAAAAGATTCTAATTATATTTTTACTTGGTTATAGTTGATAACCACTCCATACTGCACTGATTAAATTTCACAGCTACAATAATTTGCACGTGTTTTGGATTGTGTCTCGAGTATTTTTGATACAACATACTAAGTACAGTTCAAATCTCAAAACGGATTTATAAATAGAAAATAAGCTTTGTAAATTCTGCTTTACTATATTGTTCAATTTTACAATTGAAACCCGTTTAATAATTACTCCTCAAGTTTTTCCATAATCAAAAATCTGTTGCAAATCTTACACTGCAATTTTATACACGGGACATACTTATTTTAAAATTAATTTGTGATATTTGAAATTTTCGGTTAACTAAGCAAAATTAGTAATTAACTCACAGCTTTTACATATGTTTATTTTAATAATAATTCATATAATTTATAAACAATTTACATATATATTGTATTTAATGTAACAATTTTATATCAAAAAGGAGTGACCTATGTATGTCTGTATGCAATATGTATCGAGAAAATAATGTATGTTCCATAAACCAAAAAATAACGACTTTTGAAAATCTGTTTAATATAATCATAGTTTTTTTTAAATAACTAAAATGCTTATTCAAGAATTACCAATAATTTTCATCATAATCAGCAAGAAATCAGTTTCATATATAAACAGCATATAAAAATGATCTAATAACTAGCAGACGAATAAGCATGTTATAGCTAATGAAAACCGATTATCAATCCACACATCTAAACGATTTTCGCTTTTAACGGCCTATAAAACCCATGAATGAACGACTTGAATACTATGTAGTAAAGTGCTACGTGTTAATTTCATTTTTAGAACTATAGTGTATATGTACATACACATATGTATCTATATGAGAGAGATACTCTATATATAGCAGATAAAAATCATGGTATAGAGCTATATAAATAGTATTAAACTTTTGGTGTGAATATCTTTTGTATGCCATGGCGTGTGTGTAGACTAAATACACAATACTCACGTTATTTACATAACAATTCATATCAAAATACAATTGTATGTTCGACAAAAATCATTTTGTGAAAGATTATCATCACCTCACCAACATCTCATCACACGAACAGCGCACAACGAGCGAATGAACCATTTTCCCACACTGTATTTTATTCAAATAACAAAAATTATTTTAATGTTTGATTTTGATAGAAACACGTAACACTTAACAAAGCAGCCATAGATAATACAACAACAAATTTTGTGTTCCATTTTTTTTTTGTTTTATTAAATTGAATTGTGCATGATGAAAATTTATAAAAAATAATATTTTTAAATATATTGACGAGATACATACATACATATATTATGTGGCTATAATATGTCAACGATTTAAAAAAAACTAAGGTACATATACTTATAATATGTGTGTATTGTATATGTATACATATTTAAAACTTTGGACAAAGCCAGTGTCAATTAATATATGTATGTATAAAAATAAAACGTTCCTGAATTTTTCTCACTCAGTCAATTGACGAATTGATTTACAAATTTACATGTAGGTAGATAATCAAATATGAGCTATCAGAATCAAATATGACCTATCATTGAAATTTTATTTAACATTCGTATAGATAATTAAATTCTAAGAAAAAACTTGTTCTACGATAGTGGGTGTTTTTCTATATTTATTCTACTGAAAGAATAGAAGGAATAGAATACCGATCACATGACCTTAGAATATTCTGACCGAAATGTAATAAAAAAACAGAATGGAATAAATGGAATACGTTTTTGACAGCTTCGCATTTTTTTCAGTTTGACATATACATTTAAGTTGTGTGTTTGCTAGACGTATTAATTCTCTATTTATTAAAAGTGTTAATTTATTAAATACCGGCTCGAAAATATTAAATACTTAATGGATCGAAACAAGATTATTGGAATAGCCTTATGTGCCAAAATCAGTTGGGACTTATTCGACAGTGATTCAAGTGATTCGGACAACCAGCTAACCCGAAAAATTTATTGTATTATGAAAAGACAATTTGTAAGTTCAATGGCGAACAATTTAGGGTTCATTTTCGTATGCTGCCCGGTACACTGGAAAAGTTTTATCAAGAAATATCACATCTTGAAAGTAAATTCATCGATGTATCACGTGGACACCCACGAATTGCCCTGGAGAAGCAATTACTCATTACAATAAGGTATTTGGCAAACACCGAATGTTTCAGGTAAAATTTTAGTTAATATCATTCTTATATGAATACGTTAAACGTATTATATTTTTATAGATCTGTATCGGACAGGTTTGGGGTGTCAATTTATGGTTGCTGGAAAATAGTCTTCGACATTTGCAAGACAATTTTAAAATTAAACCACGAAAAAAAAAATCAACTGGCCATCGTCAGGAAAAGCTCTCGAAACAGCAAACCACTTCTTGACTAAAACTTAGTATCCAGGTAAATATTCTATATGTAGGACAATATTACACTATGAACTAAAAATAAACATATTTTTAGGAATCATCGGTTGCATTGATGGATCACACATTGCCATTCCAGCAGCTAAAGAATATCCAAATTCTTACGTGAACAGGAAAAAATTCCATTCTGTTTTGTTGCAAGGTGTTTGTGATGAGAAGTAGGGATGTTCAAAATTGATCTAACCTGGTTTATTTAACCTGATCGTTCAAAAGATCGAACTGGTTAGTTCAAAACGAACTGGTTAGTTCAAAACGAACTGGTTAGTTCAAAATGATCAGGTTAAAAAGTACCGAATTTCAATTTATATTTTCTTCTCTCTTCTCGTTCATTCACTAACCAATAACCAAATGTTCATTAACCAAAACCAAACCAAACCAATAACTAACCAATATTTGAATTGAATATACTATACATTTATTATATCTTTATGTAAAGGAGCAGTACGAACACAGTAGTAAGTATAATACCGAAACAACATTATATTTATTCAACTCATATATTAAAATGACTAACGTTAAAGAGAGAAAGATATCATTATGCGAATATTCATTCCTCATATAATATTACGTATCAAAATATAAACAAAACATCGGGATACACTGAAAATGAAATAAAAAAGTTTGCACGATGTCACTGGTTGGTTTGACAATATGACAATTGACATTTAATAATAAAATTCAAATATGTAATGTTTCAGTTTTGTTTGGTTTTGTTAAATACAAAATAAAAAAACTTTCTATTTATTTTTATTTTTTGATATTAAATTTATATATTTGTCGTTCGTTTAATTTGGTTTTTGTTTGGTTCTTTTTCTAATTGGTTAATGTATATAGAGACGCGAGCTGATACCGAGTTTTAAAAAATAAAAAAAACAATTAATAAAATCAAACTGGTTAGAGAGTTGGTTAAAAGATCAGGTTAAATTAACCTGGTTAATCGCAAAAATGAACTAATTGATCTTGGTTACCAAATTAACCAGTTTCGACCATCACTAATGAGAAGATGCGATTGTTACGCAGGCGAAGCGGGGTCAATTCACGATTCTTGTCCATTCAGGCGGTCCAGTTTATTTCGTAAAATATCTAATAGTATGTTAATTATTTACATTGCATAGTAATAATACAATTGATGTATCTCATTTTCTTAGATGAAATAGTGTTTCCTGAAGATCAACACATGGTGGGTGATCTTGGATATGGCTTAAAACCGTACCTGATAACTCCCTTCAAGGATACAGGCAATGAAACGCATGAGCATCAATTATATAATAAAGCTCATTCTTCAGCTAGGGTCACTATCGAACGGGCATTTGGCTTACTAAAAGGCCGATTTCGACGCCTTAACGGGTTGATCACGAGACGCCCAGACCTGATTCCATTATTAATTATGGTAGGATGCATTTTGCATAATGTATGTTTAGACGAGCAAGGCAACATGCTAGATGAGTTTCACACTGATATTGATGAATTCAGTTAATCAATTTTGTAAACTTTAAGTAAATAAATTATAAAATTAATTTAAAAATAAATGTTTTATTTTTTCTTTATATTTTTTCAATTAGGGTTTGGAAAAGGTCCAAGAATTTATCCATTCTTCCCATTTTTTCATTGTGCATTTTCATTTTATCAGCAGATTTCGAATCATTTTTATTCTTTTCCTGTGGAGCAACGAAGGAGAAACTATTACCGTGCTCTCTTCAATCACATCAGCAAAGTTAAAATCTTCTGAGACATTACTGTTGATTGTTACATGGGCGTCACTGCTGGAACAGGTGGCAGGAGGGTTCACTTCTGGCCGTTTGTTTAAAACTTCGTCCATTAACTCAAAATATTCCCACTTTTTGTGGGAATTGCCGCTTAAATTATTGTGGTCCCTTAATTTTTTATACATGGACTTCAGTCCCTTCCATTTTCGGTCACATTGATCGGCAGTGAAAGTTTTTTTTCTTGTACTTGATAGATGTTCTAAAAATAAAATTAATAATAATTCAAATTCTTACCCGTATTAACGTTTTCAAAAAAATTACTGGCAATATCGATCCACACTTTTTTTTGGAGTATTTATCAAATGATTGTAAATTTTCTATAAATAAATTAATTAAGCATCTAATATCCCCTGGGCTCCATTTTAAACATTCTTGGCCTGAAATTAAAAACAAAACCTCAAAAAATTGAATACATTATAATTATTAATAATATCCATTATTTTATATGGATTATGTTATTTTGTAAAAATATCAATTGTTTGAAAATCAGTTAAATGAACAATTGAACAATAAAACAATGACAATTTAAAGAATATTCTTTTTATGCGGTGTTTTATATTGTAGAAACAGAATGCGTTCGGAATATTCTAAATAAATAAAAAAACATGAAAAAGAAGGAATAGAATACATAGAATAAATAAAAAAACGTTTTATGTCACTTTCGAAACGTTCGGAATATTCGGAATGAATAAAAAAAACACCCAGTATCAAAATCGTTACCGTTAAGCCGTTATAACGGATTAAATATAAATAGAGCATTTATAATTTTATTTTAGAAAATTATTTGCGGTATAACAGATTTTTATTTTCACTATTCTACTCATAATTAAATTATCCTTATCGAGGAAATTAGTTTTTATTACTATTTGTCTGATAAAATGGGTTAATAATAAATATAGATCTTAATTCGAAATTTGAAAAAAAAAATCATGAACATTTTCGTTTCTTATTAATTATCTATAAAATGAGGTCGCTGATATAAATTTTTTATTTTACAAATTGATAGACCTAAGCTTTCTTAATATAACAGTAGAAGATAAAGAAGAAAATTGAAAAACAAAATTATAGCGAGAATTTGAAGAGGGAATAATTTAAAGATGATGCAGGTTTTATTTTTTATCAGTCGCCACACTTACCTAATAAACGAGCTCTATATCATAATTATCCGAAAACCAGTTTTTATTTGACAGCCACAAATACATTACCATGTCCGTGTATTTTTCATATATTTGACACCCTGTATCTTAGGCTACGACAACAATAAAAAAATATCGTCTTCCATAAAATGTTTCTTTTATCAAGTACTAAACAATTAAACAAGAAAAATTATATAATTAAAATATAACTGCCACAAATTTATGATAAAAGTCAACCTTCAGCGACCATACGCTGATCAAATAACGACAGCGCAACTGTCGTTTGGGCTACAAAAAATGAATCTAACATTATACTTTTAGATTTTGTACAAATCAAGAGTACAGAAGAGTGGCACGATAACTACCAAAAAATTTTGATTTAGTAAAAGCCATCAGGGGAACTCACGATTACCATTGCTTTATTCTCATTGGTAACAACCACATCGCAGCGCGTCGATTCTCCAATTCTGATAGTTTTTATGATTTTAAATTAAAATAACTTGTAAACAAACTAACTTTATTGAATAAAACTGTATACGAAGAAAAACGTAAATTTTTTAGTTTTTAATTATTAATTGTACTGAAATATTAAATTCCATTCTAACATGTTATGACGTTTTATTATATAACGCTCGAGCCTGTCGAGTCTCCATTATGTAAAATGGCTTGTTCAGAAGGTACTTTTACGGGCTTTACAATGAACATCAAACGAGGAATAGTTCGATTTTTCAGCAAAAGACAATTTAAAACTGAAATTCAAAGGATATATTGTACATTAACACCAAAGTTTAAAACGCTTATTGCAAAGTATGTAAAATTATCTTTCCAACAAGCTATCACGTGGAAATATTTAAGATACATGAATTTAAAGAAGTCCACGTTCGAGTATCCGACAAAATGAAATATTACGGAACTCCGCGTATTTTGTACCTCCCGAGTACCCCCCGTATGTCTGATTTTTTATATATATATGTATATATATATGCGGAGGCAAGGTGTCCAATTATTTTGAAATTCGATGAGATGGATGGTCTCGATAAAAAAAAAATATAATTTGAGTAAAAACTCGGTGAGGTCAAAATACGCAGAGTTCCGTTATAATTCGTTTTTGGCGGAAACTCAAATGTTCACATCTTTAAATTCATGTATCTTAAGTATTCCTTGTCCTATTTTCACGTGCAATAGCTCGTTGAAAAGACCGTTTTACATACTTTCAAGTAAGCGGATTAAACTTTAGTGTTATTGTACAATATATCCTTTACATTTCAGTTTTAAATAGTCTTTTGCTGAAAAATCGAATTGCTCACCTTTTTTTTTATTTTTTTTTATCGTAAAGCACTTGAAAATACCTTTCCAACAAGCTATCTTTCACGGTGGAGACTCAACGCGTTCGAGTTTTATAGAACAAAACATCATAACAAGTTAGTGTGGAATTCAACATTTCAGTACAATTATTAATTCTAAACTACGAAATTCATGTTTTTGTTCTTACTTATACAGTTTTATTCAATAAAGTTAATTTATTTACAAATTATTTTAATTTAAAATTATCAGAATTGGAAAATCGACGCGGTGTGATATGGTTGTTACTATTGGGAACAAAGCAATGATAATCGTGAGTTTCTTTGATGGCTTTAACTGAATCAAATTTCTTTGCTAGTTATCGTGCTACCCTTCTGTACTCTTGATTTGTACAAAATCTAAAAGTAATGTTTGATTCATTTTTTGTAGCCCAATCGAAAAGTTATTGTGCTGTCGTTATTTGATCAGCGTATGGTCACTGAGGCTGGCTTTCGTGGCATTTCGTTTGAAGGCACCCCCAATTCCATCGCAAGGACCTTTTCCATGAGATGTTGCAAAAAGTTGCCATTCAGTATCAAAACCATGACTTGTCTTGTATTGACGCAGTTGGTAGAAGTACTTTTTATTTTTGTACTGCCCGCCAGCTCCATCGGAAAAAAATATTATTTTGTGTATAAATAGCTCCTGATGAAACTGATACACAGCTTCGTAGTTGTGTTTCAAGCTTCAAATACTTGCTATGAATTCATGAGGTATCAAGGCAGCAAGCTTCGTGTTGAATTCTGCAATGAAAACAGCCGATGATTTTGATAATTTTTCTAATTTTGACCTTCCTTAAAAATTGGAAATAAATGTTTAATTAACTAATGTAATTAGCTTCATTAAATTTTATTCTTACCATTTTGATTAATCCACTATTTGTAAGACACAATGTTTAGATCATTATCTTCCATAAGGTGACTGGTGGTTCTCCATTTTTAATATTCCAGGACAATTTTTAGAAATATTTATAAAACAATCCATGTTTGGGAATTCACACAACATCATCTTGAAGAGATCACGATATGTATCGACACCGAATATCCTCTTCATTGGTTCAAATATCAGTTTAACATTCTGATGATAACAGCCAACACAAACAGAATGTGTTACGTGGTGGTCGAGGGCCAAAAGATATTCAGCCGGCCGTAACAATGCAAATTTCGAAAATCCAATTTTGCGACCAATATTTTGTTGCTAGAATAGAGCATATGCTTCTGTGAGATTCATGAGAATTAGTCGCCGTTGTTTTGAAATTTTTACATTATTCTCATCGACTCTCACATATTCTCTTTTTCCAGCACACACACGACTGATATTTTCACTCACATAGAATTCTTTCACAAGCTCTACACTCTCAGGATTGATGACATTTGTGCCAACGCGCTGTGAGTGATTGAACATGATTCCATTTTCCTCCACAAGTCTCTTGGTGAGCAGTGCTAAATGCATTGTGGTATTGAACTCCTTGACAATTGTTCGCGCTGACCATGATCGTGGAAGAACTGCAGGAATTTTTATTTTGAATCCTTTATCGGTGGCTTCAGCAAATTTAACTTTTAACTGGTTTATCATCTCATTTTCACTATACTAGTTGTTTCAGTCTGAAATGCAGTGGAGTCCAAGGATATTACAAAAATATTGCTTGCCAGTTTCTTTGCTATTTGGCCAATTACACTGCGGCAGTACAACTGTGACTTCTTAATTAATTAACAGTTACTTGGTACTTTCTTCTATTCCCCCTATGCTAATTATTATTTTATTTTGAAAAGGTGAATAATCTGATTTATTTTATCTTTTAATTAATTAGGATTTTATGAACTGTTAAATTTTGTTTATGAATTCACGTCTCTTACGGTTTCATGTTTTATTTGTAGGAAAGCCCTAGCCTATATTCTCTGGGAGGCCTAACATTTCATGTAATGACACTATTCCCCAAGTGGGCTTAATGATCTAACTCCCAGGTAGAAATTTGGTATTCTAATATACTAACATCGCCTCCTATCTTTGTTAATTCGAAAAATGCCAAAAGAAAATGTCTCTTCTTCAGTTTCTCCATCGAAAAATAAATCCCAACTATTATTTATCATCTAGTTGGAATTATTATTTATTAATAATACATAGTTATTATTATTTTTTATGAACACGATATTTATAAATACCCACTAAAAGAAATTGTCCTAAATGCAAATATCAAATCACTATAATAATGTTTTTTTTTTCAATTTCTTTTCCAAATTATTGCAAAGAATCTCGAAAGTAAAAAGGCATGACAAGTTCACTAAGAGATAAGGATTTCATTTTCAGAAACAATGTTTTTATAGACAGTTAACTATGATATTGATATATACATATATCAATATCATAGTCATCTCTTTAACAAACTGATAAATTATCACGTGACAGGTTGCTTCAGAATTCTAGAGAACTTTTAACTGTTGCCCAGGACGTGCAGGAAACGTGTTTATGAAAAATTTACATTCACAAAGACAAGGATCGCATTTATGGAAAAGCTTTAAAATTCTACAGCCAACTACAAAAACACAAGCTCATTTACAAAGAGCTGCATCAGATATAATTAATTGTGATCAGCTCTATTATATTTAACAGTATCGACTAACGGCAGATTTAAATTTTCAAATTGCTATTTTGCAAGGGTTGGGTTTTTCTAGGCAGCAATATTCCATAGAATGTTTTTTCTAGGTACATTTATGAATAATTCATCCTCATACCTGCAAATCGATATATGTATAATCGATGTATCAAAATAATGTGTCAATTTATTGATAAAAATGAAAATAATTTTTTTTAAATACCTAATTGAATGTAAATTAATGTAGAATTCTTTGGTGCCACCAAAAGTGATGTATGTACATCAAAAAAAAATAGCAAAAATGTTTGATGTACATCACTTATCATATTCTTTCGTGTCAAAAAATAGCAAAAAATAGCAAAAAATAGAAATTTCGATTTTTTCTTCCTTTTTAACTAACACCAACACAAAATTATGCGTCAATTCGAAAATATAAACAAAGCAAAACGTGATTTCGGTCATTCGTGTTTCTCTTGTTGTTCTTAAAATACGTGTTTATAAAATTAATCTTGAATTAAATCGTATCAAAAAAATTGATATATAATGTTTAAAGTTTTTTTGGAAATACCAATTTTTTCTGAAGTTTTCCAATATACCAACACTCTTTCTCTCTTTACTAACACAGAGACAAAAAAACATCAATTTCTACGCGTTCTTTGGTGTCAACGAAAATTTGATATTTTTTTAAAACCCGACAAAATTTGACATAAGTAGGCAACGGTCTATCTTCGAGTAGGTTCATAGTGTTCCATGCTGTCCTAAATTTTTAGTTGAATTGAATTAGATTTCGAAAACAAATGAATTTGATTTGGAAAAGGTTGAATTAAATTTATTTATATACATATAAAGGATGTTTTTTTAAGCCTAATAGAACGTGAAATTGTAAAAAATAAAACAAAACATTTTTTTGAAAAATATACTCTAACAGATCTCAGTATACTCTGGCAAATCATCATGAATAGTCTCATGGTTGAACAACTCAACGAAATTATTAGAATTTACTTTGAAAATCAGTCATCGATTCGCGCAACTAATAGACTACTTCGTGATTTTTATGGAGCACATAATCATCCATCTGAGCAAGCCATCCGTCGAGCTGTGGATAGATTTCGTACCACATACTCTCTAGAGGATGCAATAACATCAACACGTCGAAGGAATGTGTGTACTGAAGATAATATCGCTGCTGTAAATGAAAGTGTGGAAGAACCAAATTTATCGATTCGTCGTCGTTCGAAGGTATTGGGGCTCAATCAATGAATTTTTGTTTGAAAATATGGATGACATTGATCCGGACGACATTTGGTTTCAACAGGATGGTGCTGCGTGCCATACGGCGACCGAACCATCGACTTATTAAAATCCAAACTAGACGATTAGTTTATTTCGTGAAATGGACCTATCAATTGGCCTCCAAGGTCGAGCGATTTGACCCCTCTCGATTATTTCCTGTGGGGTTACGTGAAGTCACTGGTTTAAGCTGATAAACCAGCAATAATTGACGCCTTGGAGGCCAGCAGTGCTCGAAAAAGTGGCCAAAATTGGACGTCCAGAATGCGTTTCGTGAAGAACAGCCGCGGTGCCAATATGCCCGAAATCATTTTCAAATATTTATGCCATGTATTGATCTTTCGAATAAAAAAAAAATTGTAATTACAATTTAATTTTTTGTGTTATTTTTTACAATTTCCAGTTCTATCGGGCTTGTGCAGTGTTGTTTGTTCCGATTATTAAGAATTTCCAAATGCTGATGAAAGGTTCTGCTAAACATTTTATTTTAATAACCCATCCCTATAATGTAGATTTTAACAAGATTAAACCGTTACAAAAGAATCATGAAGTTAAACCAATTTTTGATTCCTGCACACGTTATTTATTATCTATGTATGTATATATTGTTGCTAAAAACAAAGTCGTTGCGATTTTTTCGATAACAGCAACAAACGAAAATTTGGTATATTCTGGTGTATTCTTTTTTTTCGTGTCATGATGACTTTACGTGATCAAATTTTAATGACATTTTTATTTGTTTTATTAGACAAAAATCAAAATAAAAGTTCATTACATTGTAATCTTTTTATGAGTGCCAAAAGAACATAAAACACAAACAAACACACACACACACATTAACAAAAGTACAAAAACAAAATTGAAAGCTCATCCAAAAAAAAAATAAAAAAATTCGAAAAAGTTTATCTCTTTTGATATTTTTTTTTTTGTTCCTTCTTGCGATTCGCTTTATTCTATTTCCATTGGAAAATAGGAAATTAAAGTGATATCTTATGTGGATTTTCTCGTACATAACGGCAAAATCAAAACTTTTTCTTTTTAAGGTTTATTGTAGTTTTTGTTGTTGCTGTTGTCAGCTTTGCTGATATAAACACACAGTGAGTTAAACTTGAGAGTTTATTTTGACAATAATAAGTTATATTCTGTAAATCACTTAGGATTTATTATTGATTTTGATGGATTTTTATTTTCTTCGTTCACTCAAAAAATGTTTTTATTTTGGTTTTCTTTATGTACTCGTATGTACATACGAGTATATCTATCTGTGTACATATATGTATAAATATATATACGTATATAGGGGAAAAGCTTAGAAAACAAATTTTATTAAAGGATCGATTTGGTATTTATTTATGTTTCTTGTTTATTTATTTTTAAATATTAAGATTTATTTATTTAGTATAAAATCGGGGGAACAAAAATTTGGTTTGCCGGATTTTGTAAAATCAATTGTATTGGATAGAAATCTGTAACATTTATTTTACAGAAGACACAGAACCAAAAATAAAATGGTTTGCCGTACATATTTTGAATTTGTTGTTGTAGAAATTCACTAAGATACATAGTATATGTACATCGATATATAAATCGAATTTTACAATTGTTGTTATATGGAGGATTTAATGTCAAGCTGCGCAATTTAAAAGTTGAGGTTTATACAAAAATTATTGTCTATACATATATCTTATTTTATTCTTGGGATTTGTATTCAATATAAATGTATACTTGTACGGAGTTAGTATGGATAAATAAATCGTTTTAACTGATGCACATATATAGGATGATGGTGTATTTATTTTAAATAACAAATATAATTGGTTGTTTCAGATATGTATAAGTTTCATTTTTGGCGTACAACGAGGTCTACTGGAAGCTAAAACCAAGATCACCGTAACAAAATAGTCTAGCTTTGATAATTGGATAAAATAATCGTGTTAAAAGTAAAGTAGCCACAGTTTGAAAATTCTGGATCAGAATAACCAAACATTTTAAGTTTTGGAATAAATAATACAAAGTTTGAGACCGACCAAATAGCGACTGATAATTAAAAATTTACTGAATGTGAGAATACTAGTAACTATAGACAATATAGTTGAATCTAATAAAAAACAATTTCTGGTAGTAACAAATTTTAGTAAATTTTACTAGAAATTAATAAAAGAGCCGAAATTCTAGTAAACAATGCGCTATAATTTGCGGCTGGAATTCTTGTGAAATTAAGAGATAAATCAACTTTTATAAGATTTCCAGTATTAAGGGCTTACCGAGCCTTCTAGTAAAACTACACTCAAACACGCTGACACTCGACAACATATAGTACGAAATGAGATCAGGCACGGAATATAATATTTGGACATTCATGGCCTAAATAGAATTCTTCGTTGATTGGGGAAAGATCTGAAATATGGCCAACTGGGATGCGATTTAGCTATTTCTTAACAGATTTTGATGAAGTTCCTCATGTGCAATAGAAATGCTATTCCGAAATGATTTTTATGTTTAGTATTGGAATCTGGTTTTCTATTTGGAACAGAAATTATCAATATACATATTTTAATTAATTTCAGTGACCGATAACTCTCTTAAAAGCAGAAAACTCTAAGTGAATGGAAATTTCATTAAATTAAAGAAAATTCAATTAATCGGATGAAGATTATTTTTCTTATCAGAAATATGTAGTGAGGTACCCTGTGCTAGCACTGTGCAATAAAATACCATATGTTTTAGAAGAAAATTTCATTCATTTACAAATATTTCAGATTATACTTGGCGGTGAAAAAACTCACATGCATAGAGATACTTAAATGTTTGCATATTTAGGGAAATCACCAGAAACAGATAATTGTTTTTTACCTTAAAAGAGATCCTTTCCTGTTACAGTCATTAAAATTCTTAAAACTTCCTTTTAGTTGGGTTGTTTAGCAATAACCATTTGCCGACGATTACTTACAGCATATTGAAAATCTGGAAAAATAATGTGAACATATGATTATCATTATGAAGAGTTTTTTGGTCCACAATATTGAATTAAATATAGAATAACTGGATATATTTTCGTTGAAATGCTTAAAAACGCGATGCTCGATTATGCTGAAGATGCAATGATCCCCAGGTAGATATTTTCAGTAGAATAACCAAATTTAAAAATTAATATTGTATTTGATAAAATTGAAAAAACAAAAATTTTCATAATACGTTCGGAATTTCAAACAACTTTAAAATTCGATTAACATGCAATATTTCATCAAATATCAGAAATGGCATATTGCTTAATGACAATGGGCGCATTTGGGTCCTATAGTTGTTGACAACATCTTGAGTACATCCAACATGTTGAGTTTTGAATGCATCTGATACATCATAAAATTCATGGCAATGTGATAGTTTCAATGCTATTGCGCTCAATAGTTCAAAATAGTCAGAAGACAATGGGCATTGAAATAGAATCGAGCGAGCCATGGCCACAATATGAGTTACGAAATTGAACACGAAAAAGTATTTCATTTTGAGAGAGAAATTTTTAGAACAACTGATATGTACTGCAAGAACTGTTAATAACTTTCTGGGTTGTTTAATAACTGTCTGTGTACATACTCAAATTGTAATACTTAAGCCTCTAGATTTCGCCCAGAAGCTAAATCAATTTATAAAAATAACATTTTTATCAAATTCTAATAATAATACATACATTCTTGAACATAAACGTAGTACAAACAAAATTACAATATGCGTTTACATCAATGTTATTAAATAGCCATTTTTACCATCCGTTTTCAAAATTATGTTTTGGTGTCTTAAGCAAACGCGAAGGACGAAACCAAAACACAAAGCATAAACTAATATTATTTTAATATCTTTCAGCTAAACATACATAGCTCGAAACATAAAATTTATGAATTATATATAATGATGTGTGAACAGATTCGTTTGATTGATGAACGCAATTATGAGAAATCACGCATGAAAGATAACATTTAAAATAGCATAACATTAAAAAAAAAATCCCAACGTATATAAATGTTCATTTTCTAGTCGTCTACATATGTCGGTATATGTATACATATATGCATATAAATGTTATGTTATATTTTACATATTGTGTATATAAGCGAATGTACATAAATTATGTTTTATTCATGTATATACATACAGAATAGATTTATATAGAATTTAATTTTTATATATTTTCAATTCTCATACCCTGCTGCCGTGCACTTGAAAAAAACGCGCATATATTTATATAAACATGTATACATACTTATACATAAAAGCTACATGAATCGAAAAATCGCGGCTGGAAAATTAAAATATGTACATATATGAAAATTTGCGATACCAACGCTCTTGTAAATGTGTTAATTGGAACATATTTTTTAAGAATTTGATATGTACAATGTACTCGTATTTTTGAAAGATTTGTAATTGGTTTAATCCGAGGTCAAATGTGCTTGAAACTTTGGGCTTGAAACAATAGTGTTGAAATTTTGTGATGAATTTATTTGTTTTTATTCGATGCAACTTATTCTTGACTCGAAGCTATCAATTCAAGTGGGAAACACTTTGCTTTTGCATCGATGAAGGGTTGATTCATTATTATCACTTATCGTAGTCCGATGATAAAACCTTCCTTCTGGTCATGCTTATTGCGAAATTCGGACTCAAAGTACATATCTCCCGATCTAAACGCGACAATTATTATGTAAATTTATCTTCCATGTGATGATAATTTTACTACATTTATTAAATAAATCTTATTACTTTAAAACTTCCAACGTGAAATCTGTTTTTAAAACCCACAGTAAAAGATTATAATCAAAATCAACAATATTCCTTTGCACCAAAAAATTTATTGAAAATTTAAGATCAAAAAACGATAAATCAGTTGATTCATTTGTGTTTTGGTTTAAGTGCAGTTGGAAGGTTGTTTCACAAGTTTTTTATTAAAATTTTAATTTAATTCATGCATTTTACAAATATTTGAGTTGAATTCTATTTTTTACACCTACAGAGGAGGAGAAAGACACTTTAGTTCATTTTCTATGCTCATGTCCGGCATTAGCTCACAGGAGGCATATATGTATGTAGAGACATAGGCGGTACATAATGGACAAGCTCTCGCATCTTGAAAACTGTAAACTCTAACTGGTTCTTCCAAGGGTAAAAGGGAAGTACAACCTAACATAACCTATTACAAAGACTACTATGATAGGAAATACTTTTGAAATTTAACTAATTTTAGTATTTTTGATTCTAATGGGCCTATTTAGACGTGTATGCACTACATCATGACATTACACACATTCGTGGTTAGACGTAAAACTTGAAGCTGTTGACACCAATTGCGATTTATCTTTGTGTGTGTAAAATTATTTTCATTTCAGTATGATGCTTTGAGAAAAAATCCGACCAAAACAAATTTTTTATTGCTTTTTCATTGTATTAGTGTGTAACAAATCGTACCGCAATTAAAATTTTTGAGGGAAAAGCGCAACACAAATATCCCCACTCTAAAATTAGTTTATAGGTAAAGAGGTAAAAAACGAGGAGATACATCGTGCGCTGTATACATCGTCTAAACAGGCCCAATAGCGACCAGTAATCTTATTTTCATGGACTAATCTTTTACAAGCATTAAAAAGTTTAAGCAAGTTTAAAAAGACAGTGGGTATTGTATCTTGCTTTTTATATATTGTCTGTCTATAAAAAATAAAAGTTAATAATCTGTATGATTGTAAGGCAAGTTTAAATTCTGAATTTTTCATATCTTCTTATTTCGAAATTCGAACTAACAAATTTTAAGTAAATTAGATTTTAAATTTTTATCAACTTCAAAATTGTATCAAATTTTGTTTTCTGAAATTATATATATAAAATCAAAAATTTCAGCAAACAATAACTTGAGTTCTTTTTCGATTTAATAAGTATGGTTTATGCCGAAATCTGAAATTTGAAGAAATATAATTATATTCTATTCCATAAATTCTAGAACGTTTTTTTTGGACGTTTTACTAAACAATTAAAATTATAGTTGGGCGGATTATTCCAGCACTCAATGATACATGGGCCCACGGTGCAATACCCGGACAAACACATATACTCATATACTTACACATTAAAAACACCCAACCGTGATTTTTGGTCACCATCGGGAATCGAACCCGAGACCCTCGAATAACAAAACAAGGACGCTACTTACTGTGCTAACGAGAGCGGCAAACGTTTCACTAAATATTATTTATTTCACTAAATTTATTTGCAATTTATAAAGTTTATTTATGTAAAATCTACTAAGTATTTGCTACTTTTGTAATACTACTTTCGTAGAAGTTTTACAAGCTGATCGAGGATGCACACAAAGTACTTGTGGTAGTAGATATATGAAAATATAGTCCATTTAGCTTTAAGTTTTTTTTATTAAAATTGTAGTAACTAGAAAATTATATTAGTTGAATGATTAAATTATCGAGTGATATTTGTAAACTTTATCGGTCTGGTCTAAATTTTTATTACATATGCTCAAAAATTGGATTAAAAAATTACATAAATTTCAGGAAATAAAAGTTGTAAGAAGTATAGGTCGATGAGCTTTAATGTTTTTTAGATTAATTTTGTTAATTGGAACTAGTGTGTTTTGAATTTTTTTCTTAAATGGAAAGTTTTAAAACAGCTACTGTTGTCGGGATGAGAATCCCAATAAATAAAAGTTCACGGAAAATGTATCAAGGAAAACAGTTAAGTAATATGTTTGATTAGAGGATTCACAAATATTCTGGTTCAATCATTTCCATTATTTAAACAGAACCAACCGCAAGAGTGAAAATTCAATCATATCCAGAGAAATATCGAAAGAACTTTCCAGTCGCAAAATAAATGACTTCGCTTAAACCAATATGTTAAATATTTCAAAACTCCGATTACCGGCTGCTGGCGATTTTATGACTAAATAGAAAATACAAATTAAGGGTTCAATCAGTTGGCAAAAGAAGAACTCGAGGGTCATACAATTTGATTTGACTGCCAGAAGAATATGGTTCTTCCAAAAGTTTCAGAGCATTCACCCTACTGTTCTAAGCAGTTATATCTGTATAATTTCAGAGTTATGCGAAGCTCGTCTAATGCCACTCTTTATAAGTACAATGTGTTTTTGCATGTACATACATATATCTGGAATATGAACAACAAAAGAATTAAATTAGATAGTTTCACCGTTATACCACCGTCAAGTAAATTTTGATAAATGTAGGAACCCAAAATAAAAATTCTGCCTTAATGGAGATGCTTTTGTTTTTGTTTGAAATTCAAACTATGTTTCCAATTCCTAGTCACCAGTATATTCCACGATAGTAAGTAAAATCAAAAGAACACATAAAAATATCATATGCATAATACGTCTTATTTGCGGAAAATGGACAATCCGGCTTGAATCTAATTTATATAAAGTACAGGTTTAGAAAACTGCAGCTGCTGAAATCATTAAGAGATGTGTACCATTTCCAATTTAATAAGGCGAACAGGTTCGTTATTAGAAAAAATAAGAACAACTTATTGTCCACGTAATTTCGGGTTTTTTCTGAAAAAATAGGGTAAAAATGAGGAAAATCTTGTTAAAACCGAGCTAATATTCATCCAGAATAATGTTCCGATTATAACACACATCTAATTCGATTTATCCATCACAGTGGAAAATTTCTCAAATAACTCCCATACTGAAAATCTCACTATCGAAGTAAATAAAGGATTTTTCCCCCAATCAGCGTTTTACCAGTTATATCTAAAGTACTTGACATATTATCAGATCAACTGCTTTATTGAGAAATACATATAATATGCTGAATCTGGATTTAGAGCATGGTACTGTTCTAGTGTTCTCTTAAAGATAATGCTTTTATTTGAAGTACAAAATTTTACTGAAAACAGAGTTTTGAAAATACAGCTTTTTCTTATTACAAAATATGCTCCTAAATGGTTTAATATGTCTGAAATTTTCAAAACCATCTGCAGGGAATATTTTTGTTTATTTTAATATTACAACGGATTTACAAATCATCTAGTAATTTATTTTGCAAAAAACAAATTGCATATGATTCTTGACGAATTAAAAAAATTAAAAATAATTTCACCGTACCATTAACCACACAAGCGGAACATTGTAATTCAATTTAGTTAACTATTATTTAACAAAAAATAGATCCTATACACTATATATATGGATAATCCTATATTAGGAACGTGATGAAATATAACTTTTTCAGGCAATATTTGTCAACACTATACTCATGTTTTAATAATACTGATTTAACAGCTTATACCATGATGAAAACATTGTTCTTGTCCAATTTTTATTATTGTTCCTTAAGGTATATACTATTTTTAAATACGGTGTGCCAAAAAACCAAAATTTGTGCACACGCAATAATGAAGACAATGATTAAAAAGCTTAAAATAACCATTGGCTCTCTCTAACAATAATCCATATATGTATGTATATATAACTAGGTACAAAAAATGTTTTAAACACTTGACGTAAATTTTCATTTTATGCTGGGAAAAACAAGCTAGATAAAATTTTTAATTGGCGCACATGTTCACAATAATAATAACTATATGCATGAGACCACATCATGTCTAATAAAACTAACTGAATATATATGTAAACATTTATACATATATATCGGTCGTATTTCAGTGATAATAGTTTTAGCAAATAAAACGAAATTCGCTTGTTTAAATTTAAAATGAGCTTTTACCATGATTACTGTTAATCCATTACTAGAGACATGAGCAAACAAAACCTGAACAGAATTGAACAGAAAAAAGAAGCAAAATGATTTTCGTTCAACTCACATCTACGATACACTATAGATTTTCGATCCGACATACCAGTATAAACAAAGAACGCCTATTGAATTTATTAAAAGCTTATAAAAGTTCATTTGTATCGGCAATATAGTGCTTTTGGTACATAAAAATTGATAACAAAGTGATATCTTTTCGACCATAAATATAGTTCGCTGTCATACACCGTTCTTCCTCTATTATTTGTGCTTCATTGAAAAAAAAATCCGTAAATTAGGCTTGAAAGCTTTGTGTTGTTATTATTGTTGTATAAATAAACATCTACAGAAAAAGAGTACCATGCCGACTATTGTATTTGTAGGAAATTAAAATTAAAATACAAAATGCAATACGTTAAAACAAAAAAGGTCCCTCCACAAAATGAAATTGCACACAAAAAAGCTTATACCAGTATAAAATAATCAAAATGAAAAACTAAATTGTAAATGAAAAATGAAAATTGTAAACAAACATGGAAAAACTTTTATGTACATACATACTCGTATTACATACATACATGTATGAGGGAAATTTTTGTTTATACAAATGTCATTTAAAATCTTGTTTTGTTTGTATTATTTGTATACACATATTACATGAGAGCTTGAAAGAGAGATGATACCCTATTCGGATTCCGTATGCATATTACATAATACACGAGTTATATCGTTGTTTGCTTTCCCGATTAGTTGGGATCTAGCCAACAACAATGTTTTTTTATTTAGATGACCCAAAAGAATTTTTGACCGAAAAGCGAAAAGACGTGATTATATCGAAAGGGACAAAATCTCGTATATAAATTTCTTTGATATTTTATGCGGACTTTTTATCAAAATAACAAATTGTATAACTTTTAAAACTATTGATAATGTAAAACAAATATGCATTATAGTCAACGTTGCATGTCAATTTTTTTAGAAGGATTGTACTTCTGTCGGTTAACAGCAAACACGGACATTTTCTCAAATTAAGGAAAGGCATCTAAAACGAGAATATGTACACATATTTGTGCTAGTTCTGGAATAATATGAACAAGAACCGTAATGGGAAAACAATAAGTATGCATACCGAACCCCTATTATTACTAAGCAATCCGTGATAACAATTGACATTTACGAACAGTGACAAACCACGCGGAGTATATTTTAAAAAAAAACGTTTACGATTGCTCTCAATCTTTTAGACTAGTTTTGATAGATCATTTACCGACTGAGAGAAACGTAGGTATATACTCAATGTATAACGTACCATATGTAAAACATACGTAATGTATATATATGGGTCCTTGAATTCCTGGCATTGTCTTTTTAAAAAAGCCAACAGGTAGGAATGAAATGTAATTCCTGGTGCCGTACGAATAAAACTCGTCCAACTTATACCTTATTTATAGGATAAACTGTTAGATCAGTAATTCTAATTTCTGAAAATGTCATTATATATTTATTAGTATTTAGAGTTTGAAATTTCTGTCGCATTATTCGAAAAAACTATTAATATCCTTTTGAAATGATAAAAACATAGATTCCGTTCGAATTGTCCTGTAGATTTTTATATCATCGATATGCTTTAACACTTTCGAGCAAGCGATTAGGCATTACTATATAAAAAGAGAGACTGGTCTAAAATCTATCGAGATTAAATGTGGTTGATTTTTCCTGACTAACCCCTTTAGAGTTTCACTAAAATACTTTCTGGAATTCTGTATATTTGTAATTTCAATTTTTTCTATTAAATTTTATAAGCAGAATCCTATAAATACGTTCTTATAAATATTTCGCTTTGGTAGAGCACACATGAAATATACAAATGCAAACAACCAATGTTCAACACTTATATCCTCATATCATAGGAATCAAATGTCCATTCCACAGTGTTTCTGGCCCTGATTTGAATATTATTAAATTTTTCCTCTTGCCTGGTGACTGGTTGAGACATTGATGTGAGAAGCCACGGCTCTAGAGAATAATTTTCACCCTCAATCAACTTATGCCTACTGCTACTTTATTGTTGGATTAGATAATTTCTTGCCGACGGTGTTGACCAGATACCAGAATCGTGAACACTGCCGGGATATCTGGCATTGGCCGAAAGAAATTTAATGTTTGAATCTGCAATCTACAAGTGAAAATAGAAATTATATGTACATATATCAATAACTTGTATATGCAGTACTATTTTACAACCTCCACGTTGATGGAGCTACAATGCCTACATGTGTGCAATCATTGCACCAAACACACCTTTAATGCCAAACTTACTATAAAGTCTGATAAATTAAAGTTGTAAATGTTTTGTAGATGTACATAAGTCTACATATATAATATATAATAGACTAGTTTACCTACCTGTATTTGCTAGCGTCCTTTTCCTCTTGATACATGCACAATTTAATTGAATACTCCATGTTTGTAACAATTAGCTAGTGTATATGTATATGCTATGTTTCAGTATATAGTTGGCTGACTCATAGGAATGTTGGTAAATTATTATTCGTTTTTACGTCATGCTCTGTTCCAATTGTGAAAATGACTAAATATATATTGATCTACAGAGAGATCACCCAAATTTCCCATTACATTAATCATATTAATTCCTTAAGGTGCCCTCTAGACAGTATTACAGTCTCCATTTAGTGTTATAAAATTTAGATTATTCAAGATTAAAATCTTTAAAAGTTTTACCAAATTTTTCGATAATTGAAATAAATAAATAAATAATATTTTAAATTTTGATCAAATTAAATTTTCAAAAGTTATATAAAATTAAAACATTTTACTGAACTTTTAAAGACTTTTGAAGAAGTATTATTAATAATTCAGAGCTTTTCCATAAATTTTGACAAACATTTAAAACGAAAATTGTAATGCGAAATAATAACGGTACAAATACGAAAAATAGGTGATTATATATTCTCTCTCTGCTCTACATTCATATAGAATCGAATGAAGTGAAGGACAAAAAAACATCTTTCTACTACAGGTATAGTAGGGGCGCCCAAAAACAAATTTGCGGCGCCCAATTTTTATTTTTTGTACGGGATGAGCTCTCTATAAGGTTCTATTCTCTCTGCTTGAACCGAATAATATTTGTGCAATGTTCAAACAAATAAAAAAATGTTACAAATAAAAAGGTAAAAATGGACGACATGAAAAAGAAAGAGAAAAAGGATTATTTTCGTCACGTTTTTAGTTGTAACTTGCGTTGTGTAACAAAAAATAAAATTTGGGAATATTTTGTTTCACTATTTTGTTAATAAAAAAACATGTTTTTAAACTGTAAAAATTCCTGAATTTTTAACGATTTCTATTTTGTTTGTAGCAAATATTTTTATTTTTAAGTTGTTACTTTTATAATTGTGAACGATGCTCGTCGTTTTTGTGCCGGATTTAAAGCTATAGGTAATGAAATGCTTGTCGGGACATTAGCACCACTGTAGGAACGTACTATCTATGGTACAATAAAAATTGTCCAGGCAGCACTCTCTGTTGCTTATTGACGTGTAGACAGCAAATTTTGTGTCTGAGGGCAATACTACCGAACAAAAGTAATTTAAGTTCCTATAACAAGGATTGCTTGAAACTACTTCTATAATATTTAAAACATTTGTATCCAAATAGCAAGCTAATATCTCGCCAATACATTCAATTGCTGAATTTTATCAAAAGTCTTGAATTATTTATATGGATACATAAAACAAAGTAATGAATGTTGGTAGCCAAAATGTATTTCATTTAATTCCCCTTATGAGTTGGTATATTTCTCATCTTAATGTGGGCGTACCACGTATTCATTATACAAACAAACATCAAATGTAATAGAAGTCAATGTCAAGAGAGGGAAAAGTAAAAAAATAACTTCTTGGTATTAAATGAGATCCCTATCAGAGTATGTAGAGTATACGAGTATGTATGTATACATAATATTGTAAAATATATTCGTACACAGAAATATATACCTTTTTGTGAGTTCTTTGATGCATAAGGTAGAACACAGTATCAGTTAAATATTTAATGGAATATTTAATTGGTTCTGATGCTGATGCTAGTTCATTGACTATTTAAAAATTGAAAGCTTGAGAAAATAAGTTGAATAAAATAAAAATTTTATTCATATGCATCAATATGAAATAGCATCATCTAAATTCCACTATTCTTGATTTTTGAAAGAAGCACAACAACAATTTTATGAATAAAATTTGCTATACTGTAAGCTGGTAAATATCTTTTACAGCAGAACTATATCTAAATTTGATGCAGTCATGCACATATTCAACCATAGTATTAAAGTAATAACTTTATTGAAGTCAATTATTTGATATAAGAAAGGTGATAAGATTTTTGTCGGTGAATTAATTCAACACTTTTAAAATTTGCATAAACTGGTTTCATTTATTCGTTAGAAATTATTAATTTCGATTTTCATATTTATGTATAGAAAAAAAAAAATTTAAAGGTCATTTATTTCAAAAAGGATTACATATTCATTTAAGAATTCCATATCTCTCAAAATGGATTCACTGAACTTTAATTAATAAATTCTTAAAACGAAAACAAATCCTATAGATCAGAGTAACCATAGAAAACGAGTATTGGTTTTCACTTATATCATAGACATTTTTTCATTTAACCTGGGGTCTGCACTATGCAAAATTGCTGAGATTTTCTCTCATGAAATTTTATGTATGTGTATGTTTTTTTTCAATATATTGATAAATATTTGTTAAAAAATTATCATAACTGGGCATTTTATTCTCATGATAATTTCTTCAAATTTGTAATAAAATTTGGTAAATACTGAAAAATTAGTAGACCATCTCAACACTCCTAAAAAAATGAGAAACATAACCATAAAAAATCATTTTAATTGGACATTTCGTACAAATTTTATGATAATGTTTTCGTGAAATAGCCTCCTGATAATTTGCTGATAATGCCAAAATTTGTATAATATACATACACACACATAGATAAATTTAATTTCATGAGAGAAAATTTCAGCAATTTTGCATAGTGTGGACCCCGGGTTAATTAGGCAATAAAATATTCACGTGTGTACGGATAATTATTAGAACGAAGCGATTGCTCATCGTCGTCACGTTTTGGTGAGTCTTTACTTATGCTATACATTGTATTTCCTTCTTAACTAAAAACACCGTCATTAATAGTCTATACTATAAGGACGATTTCGCAAATACAACTAAATTATCTCTTTTGATATTTTCATACTAAAATAAAATTGCTGATAAAATTCGCAGTTTTATTGTGGTTTAAAAACAGTGACTATAACTAAAACTTGTAGTTATATCTGTCGATTGCGGCCTTAATGGTATACTATAACTCGAAATTATCCAACTAGTTTGAAATTCGCTAGAAATGCACCCATAAACCAGTCATCCGCGTAAATCCATTAGTTAATCATCTTGATACAATGGGCGGCAGATTCAGATTCGTCTACTGATACATCGACAATTTCATGACAATGTGATAGTTCAAATCATTATTTTTCCAATGCCAACATAATGACAGGTCTGGGGGCCTATTATGAAATTTTTCGATTTCGGATTTTTTCGATATCTGAAAAATTCGATCCGCCGCGGATTTGCCTTATTATGAAACTTGTTATCGAATTTTCCCGAAATCGAATTTGCAACAACAACACTCAAATAATTTATCAGTTGTTTTTTATTTTGCAATGGTTTATTATTATGCGTTGTTTAAAGTGTTTAAAATTTTTATTGGGAAGCGTTCGGAACCGACCGAATTTATACCATTTAAGTAAAAAATCGGTTGTCGGACCGACAAAATAGAAAAACTCTTATTATTCAATTAAAATGGTTATATTATTATACATTTATGATTTTAATTACTAATTGTAATTATTTCATATATTTTCTCAATAATTTAAGCCAAAAATATGCAATCATTTAATCATAAATGAAAAACTCGGTCCCAGGATTTCGCCGATATTTTTGTCATGTGGCAACGCCTTTAGACTGTGTCCGAAACCTGTGATAAAAATTCGTGAATTTATTATTTGACATTTACTTGATAATACCGAACACACCCAAATTAGTTTAGCATCTATAGGGTCATACCGAGATATTAGCTGTGTTAGCTGTATTATTTCTTGATTTATGGTAACTATCATATGTCGGAATCGTTTAATTGTGAATTTGATGTGAACTGATTTAGTTTCATTCAGTTCTCGCTTTTGTTTTGTGAGATTTCTGCTTTGCAAGTTATTAGTAAATATGTTAACAAAATACAAATATAATCATTGAAACAATCGAGCTGCATAGGCCTTGGGACGAGCACGTTAGTATGTTCGAAAAGTTAATCCATTTCTTTTATGATCTACAAAATTAGCTATAGTATTATGTACGTTAAGTTAGGCCGAAAAACCACCCCGAATAAAACGTTTTTAATTTTGTTATGTTTCTATGACAAATTTTACAACATCAAGAAAAAATATTAACAACCGTAAGAAAAACCCATAAAATTCCGATATTTTTAAGTGGTGTACATTTTTAAGTAAACAATTGAACAGATGAAGTAAAATCAGCTGGAAAAATTATCGACATTTTTAAAACAATGGATGAATTTTTAGTATTTCAGTGTCCTATATTGTATAGGAATCATCTCCATATTTATAATTGTTTTGAAGAAATTATATAGAGATAAATCTCTCGGGGTTATTGTCTTAATAATTAGGTGCATCCATCCTACATATAATTCTTACCAGCCTATATTTCTACAGTCATTTTTACTAACAGTAATAATACGAACAGTAACATAAGAATTATCTGAAATATTTATAATTTTTTGGGGTAAATTCTAGAGATAACCTGCTCGAGGTTATGGTCTAAAAATATACGTGCATTCATCCTACAAATAGTTCTATGAATAGTTTATATCATGGAGCTAAAGATTTCATTTAGATTACTAATAGTTTCAATTGTATTTTATACAAATTATCAATGTCATATAGCATATTTTCGTATCATGGAGCTAAAGGTTCCATCTAGGGTCAATTGTACGATACGGATTATCTTCAATATTTATAACTTTGAAGCCGCGTTGATGATACCAAAAAAAATTTCCTGTGCACTAAAATTCACCACAAAGTGGTGAGTTGATATATTCTCTACTCGAATAAAATTTCACCAGGACAGCCATATTAACAAAACTGAAAATTATACTTGTTTTGCTATTTGTTCGTGAATGGAACATATTTGCCTAAAAAAATGTTCCTTTACCAGAAATTCAAAAATAGCAACTTGTTTTGTTGCTTGTTTATTTGTAAATAAACAAAGAATTTTCATTTTGAGTATATATAGTTAAACAAAAGTTTTCACTCAAAAGTCATAATATTTTCGTTATTTACAAAGGCTATACTGATTAAATTATATTTCGTGTAGTGAATATTTCAACTCATACAGCTAACTTCGTGGTAAATTTTTGTGCATCAGAATTTTTATTTTTTGTATCATGTACACACCTTGAGGAAATTTATTTATTTGAATTAATAATCAAACAATTATTCTTTTAAAATTATTTCAATAATTTAATTAATTTTTTAATTTATTTACCTATTTATTTAATCTAATTAAATTGTATTATTTAATGATTTTATTTAATTTGTTTACTTTTTGAATTTATATAAAAACGCTAGGATTTCCCCTCAAAAATTATAAAGTTTTTGGATAGTTCATATACGTACGATTGACACTGTTAGTACAAATCACTCTATAGATGAAACCTTTAGTTTCATGATACGAGAATAGGCTAGTTGGCATTGTTTGTCGGATGAATATACTTATTTTCAAAGGTCATAACCTGGAGGGGTTATCTGTAGGATTTTCCCCAAAAAATTATAAAAATTTCGGATAATTCGTATACGTACTGTTGAAACTATTAGTACAAATAGATGAAACCTCTAGCTCCATGATATAGAAATAGGCTATAATGGCATTATTTGTAGGTTAAATGTAAGTATTTTCAAAAACCATAACCTTGAGGGGTTCTCTCTAGAATTGCTTCGAAAAAATTTATAATAATTCGTATATATGTATTCTGTTGAAACTATTGGTACAAATGTCCCTAGATGAAATCCTTAGTTCCATGGTACAAAAATAGGCTATGCTTTTCATTATACTTGATTTTCTATATAGATTTCGCGCTGAGATCGAAGACACTTATGATATTTAGCAAGGAAATATTCGGAAAAGAATTAGTTTTTTCGGGAGTAAAAGGTTTTTTAGGTCTAACTATACACATACATTATGGTATTCCATTTAACGTTCTAAAAATAATTTTAATTTTGATTTAAAATTCATTAATTTGATCTTGGTTCTATTGTTCCATTGCAGCTAGTAGCTAATCTGTGTCTATAAATAAAATTTGAATATGTAAGGCATACATGCACATGTATATTTAAATATATTCGAATATTGATTTAAAATACCTGAATATAAGGACAGAATCAGAATTTGGAGGGAAAATAACATCGTTTCTTGAACCATATTATATAATATATAATCATAAATAGTTTATAGATTCTAACTACCGGATGTACTTGAAATTATGAGATCTAAAAATATTTTTAAACTAAACACTGATATCAGTTGTGATTGTGAACCATCATTCATTTGACAACTCTTAGCTGTTTTATTTTATCTAGCGAAACGGTTTGGTTTTAAAATATCGCACAACTCATTATAGTTGGCCCATTTCTTTAGTCTATTTTGTGTAGACTCTTAAATTCGTTACATGTAGAAACGATTTCGAACAATATTATAAACGGATCGTGCGAACCGCGGGTGAATAATAAAATATTAACTTTGTATCGATACCAATTTAAAAATTTCGCATTTTGATATCTTTCTAGATCTTAATGAATTTAGTCAAACAAGTTAATTTACATAAATGACGCAAATTATCACTTTATTTACTAATAAAATATAATATATCCATATATACTTATAGGTACATTCATTTATTAGAGACTCCCGCTAGCTAGTAGATTTATTGTCCTTCGAATTCTGAACGGTAACTCCTTTTTTTGTTCACAGATACAGGTCCGGCTTTTATTTGACCATTTGTACACTGCATAACTCCCTACCAGCCTGTGCTCACATAAAAGATGGGTCGGGTCCCCCCCGAGTTGTACATTCCAACTGCTGGTCTTAGCTGATTTCAATTTAGTCATCGATCGTAATCGCCGGGCGAAAGATCCTTTTTGCATCCTGCCTCTGTTGGGATTCCCACCCTGTACCTCTCGTTCCAAAAATCATAGCTATAACCACTGAGCTATTAACTGAACAAGCTGAATCGCAATAAAAAAGCGTAATTAAATAAACGAATTATGGGCTAGTTTTGTTAGCTTACCACATTAACAGTAAAATAGAATTAGAATTCGTCTTAGTGTATAATATGCGAGAGTAATTAAAAGCCTTTCAAAGATAACTTAACCCAAAGTTAAATGAGATATAATTTAATGAAAGCAGTTTGAACCAAATGTGGTTTTAATTTAGTGTATGACGTATCCGTTTTAAATTAAAAAAAAAAGTAATAATTTTTGACACATTGCTTCTGACATAAAGGATCCCCAAAATTAAATTTCAGCTATTACCAAATACAATAAGTTATTAATATTATATGACAAGTATCTGTGTCTTCTTTAAATAAACTCGAACATATCCAGCTATGTATCATAAGTTTCACTCACATATCACATTTTATCCTCTATTATAATATAACTCAGTAAGTAATGATAATGGCAAGTAAAAAACAAAACTCTATAATATGGAAAATTGGTAACGAAAACAAAAAATGTTTTCGTCATCAAATGAAAATTAATGAATCGGAAAGTTGATTTGTTAGTTTATGTTCCATTGGTGCACTTTGTTGTTATTGTGTTTTGTTGTAATGATTTTGCGAAGGAATAAAGTGAGCATATCTTTAATGGAAAATTATTTTTCTTATAACTTGGGCTTCTATGTTGTATATGCGAGTATACATACAAGTATGTACAAACAAATATTTTTATTTTTTGATTGGTGTAATTTGGTTTAATATTTATTTGATATTTATAGGGTTTAATTTACGGTAAATTATATAGAGATTGTAATTTTTATTATTATTATTATTACTGTTATTTGTTATATTATACAATCGATATTGAAAAATATCTATATAATATATATTATTATTTATTTTGAAAATTATTATTTTTAAATGGAAAATCATTAATTTTAAATGGCAAATCATTTTTTACTATTTAACTTTTATCGTACATATTTAGTCCTATGTATTTTTGTACGTGATTAATAGATGGGTAAGTTCAATCTATTTTGTGTGATATGAATTAATAAATGAGAACTGTCCAAATTTAGTAAATTATGCCATGTTGATTTTAATAATGAAATGTGGACGCTAACATTAGGTTTTCTTTAAAGTATATATTTAATCGATTTTCAAATGAAAATACCTACACTGAGAAAAATAATTACACTTTATTATTGAAGACGTCGTCTACCTTAAAAAATTGATCAATAAATTTATTATATGAAAGAATAAATTTTAAACAGAATAATATTTTATTAATACGCTATAATTTTTAATTATACATACCTAAAACTGATTAACATTTTTTTATATTTTTACGAGTGTGCAATTTTTGCCAGATTAATAGAATATATCAATGTATTAGTAATACACTGTTAAAACAAAATAAAATAAGAAAAAATATGATTCTTATTGGAAATTTCAGTGTTATTTTAAACATTTTAAGTTAATTTAAAAACACTTCAAAAACGTAATCGAAATAAATAAACACATATGTATACTAGTAAAAGGAAAGTTTTCAAAAAGTGCAATCCACTAGAATAAACTGATATTAATTGAATCAACAATCAAAAATTGTCAAAAAATGGATATTTTCCAATTAAAGTTGGACATCAAAAATACACATGTAATAATTTACCTTCCAACCAATAACAAAATATTTCTTCGTACAAAATAATTCATAGAAAAAAATCTACTCAAATTTTTCTCTTGGTTCCATCCATTTTGCTCAGGTAATTAAGTGGTCTTTCCCATGTACTAGCCACATATGAGTCAACATCTCTAGGATTGACCGAAAACTATCATTCAAAATTTGAGTGTGAACAAGGTTAGGTTAGGTTAGGTAAGGCTGGCGGTCCTAAAGGACTAGAATAGACACAAAATTGGTAGCTGTACCACATTCGAGTTTCCCGGATCTCGATCTTACTAAGATACGTGAGGTCGTTCAAAGGGAAAGTTCGCATAAATTTTGTTCTGCTGTACGCTAGACTAGGACAGGTGCAGAGCAGATGGAGCACATTTTCCACCTCCTCCTCATCACCACGGCTGCGGCAGTAATCATGGGCTGGGACACCCATTCTGCTCGAATGTATCACAAGAAGACAATGTCCCGTTATAGCTCCCACGACCATACCAATATGGTGCCGTCGAAGCGATATCAGTTGACCTGATCTGGACCGGCCAAGTCCAGGCCAGATCTGCCTGGTTATTACATACGAACTGGCGTTAGACCATCTGACGTTCGTTTCTTTTATAGCTTCTTCCTGAAGCAGCAGTTTACATGAAGCAAGGAAAAGGAATGGTGTTCGGACACTTTCCAGTTCAATACCACCTCCTTAATAAAATCTGAGACAAGTGTGATGTCTAGCACTTCTTGTCTATTTTTAGTAATGAAGGTTGGCTTGCGCCCGATATTACATATATTTATAGACTAGTACTTAAAATAAAATCAAGGAGTAACTCACCTCGTCTGTTGATATTTGTACTTCCCCAGATTGAGTGATGCGCATTAGCATCACTGCCAATGATGACTCGGATTTTTCGTCTTTGAGCCTATGTTATTGCACTACCCAACCTACCTGGAGGTATATTTTCCTCCTCATATGGTAGGTATGCCGATTTAAGCCAGAGATTTTGCGCACCCATCTCGATGGTAGCCACCACTACATCAGCGTTGCTGTAATTTAGTAGTATAAAAATGTTCAGATTATTTCTAGCGAGAATGCTAGAATTTAGTATTTTATTTGGAAGTTCTGAGACCCAGCACTCGGTCTCCACTGACCAAGGCCCCTAGACCAGAACCACATCAATGGACTCAGATTCCATTTTGACCAGAAGGGCCGCCGAGGCGGCTTTGCAGTGGTGGAGGTTGAGTTGAAGGATCTTAAGCATTAGATAGTACTTACCTCCAACACTGTTGAGTCAGACTCCTCCTCTGATGGCGATTCGTCCATTTGGAGCGCACAGTGTAGCCCCATTGACCTCGACATCTCCGAGTCCAGGGATAGTGTCTCCTAAGCGGAGGGCCAGCATTCGTGCCTTTGCCCTTTGGTTTCGAGGAGCCAGCCTCATTTATGGTTATGCCTCTTTTTGCGCTTTGGAGACCGGGCCTAAAGGCCGATTTCTCCACAGCTCTAGATACCGGTTTTTTAAGAATACCGGTCTCGTTTTGCTTATTTTCTTTGTTATTCATAATATAGGTCCCACGAGTAGCGGAGAAAGGGGGTCCACCTGTGCAGAGATCCGCAATACACAGATAAGGCTGCCTGATCCCAAGGTCGCCAAGTATCCGGATACATCGTTAGAGACTGGGGTAGTTTTTAGACTGAGCCCCCAGCCTGGTCGGTTATCAGCACGCAGCACGGTACGGTTAACACCTTAAACCTCGAACAAAATAATTCATAGAAAAAAATTTACTCGAATTTTTCTCTTGGTTCCATCAATTTAGATCAGGCAATTAAGTGGCCGTTCCCATCGACTAGCCACATATGAGTCAACATCTCTGGGATTGACTGACA
Organism: Tipula unca; assembly: GCA_951394425.1. Taxonomy (NCBI): domain Eukaryota; kingdom Metazoa; phylum Arthropoda; class Insecta; order Diptera; family Tipulidae; genus Tipula; species Tipula unca. Next base: position 92,755,266 of record OX596380.1, read on the forward strand.
ATTATCATTCAAAATTTGAGTGTGAACAGTTCATCGTACAAAATATGAATGTATATGTTAGTGGTGACGATCCAGATTTCCACACCGGTCACCTCATTTATAACCAAATCCAAGGCAAGCAAAGAGAGAAAATGGAAAATGTACTCAATAAAACACCAGCCCACAATTTTAAATTAGAAATTGTTAAAAACGCGAACATTGATTTGGCTATAAAAGGTAATACCCAACAAATGGCATCTGATGAAGTTTTCTTCAGAAAAATAAGATCAGCGTCCCTTAAACGGAATGACGTTATGAACGATTGCAATTGTATGAATATTTTCTACAAGTGGTCAACATAAAACCAAACTAATAAATATATATATATATATATATATATATATATATATATATATATATATATATATATATATATATATATATATATATATATATATATATATATATATATATATATATATATATATATATATATATATATGTATATATATATATATATATTCTGTGGCTGAACCGCTTAATATAATCATGATGCAAAATAACATGTTGCAACTTGAATCAAATTATGATGGCCTTGTTTATTTTGATGCCACTGGTAATAAAACCTACATGTCACAAAGAGCATGTTTACCGACGAATTTTATATTACGCCGCTGTAATAAAAATAAATGGTATTATAATTCCAATAGCAGAAATGCTATCATGCCAGCACGACACTATTACAATTACAAAAATTGTATTGGATTTAAAAAAACAAATTAAAAATAATAAAGTGATCATTCGAAAAGAACTTGCAAATCAGCAAATTGCAAGTACGGAGCTAGGCCAAATGATATTAGCAATCAGGAAATGTGGAGTAAGGGCAAAAAATAGTAAAATGCCTAACCATTTAGGGCTTTCCTAACGATACGGCTCCAAAATATTATTGACAGAAAATAATACAAGCGACCAATCAACTTGCAGAGCCCCAACAAATCAAATAAAAATGACAGCAAATTATGATAGAAATTTAAATAGCACTGAGCAACCAAAACGCGGAACACAGAACGCTAGATAATTGCTTGATCAAAATGGGTGGAACCAAGAGAAAAATTCAAGTAAATTTTTTTCTATGAATTATAAACGAAAATCAAGAGTAAAGATTGTTATTTTAATTATTTTTAATTACTTGTCCAATTTATCACTAAATTTTTTAATTGGTTTATTTTATTATTTGAATAGTTTTATGAATGCAGATTTCTAAATTACCTACGCATAAAATTTAATTATTTATAAGTATTATTAGGAGGATTATTAGTGCATCTTTAAATTTCACTTATTATACTTGTGGTTTCAGAATCATCTATTTTTTTATTATTACTACTGGTTTTAATATTCCTATTGGAAACATTTATTACTGTTCTAAAATTTGTGTTTACATTTTTGTGGTTAGAATCTTGACTGATTTTTGGCTATTGACGATTGGAAAAGTAGAAATGCGATACCTATCGGAAATAATGTAAACCCTACACTCTATATTACTTACATTTCACCATCGGTTTTACAGGTAAAAGTAAATTTGGTTAATTAAATATTGTGTTTTGTGTATTTATTATTGTTATAGATTAATAAATTTGTTGCTAGTTTTAATTATTAATTATTGTGTTTTTAAATGCACAACGAGTTGCATTCAATTAGTATGTTAATTATGCTAAATTTATCGATCAACATTTTTGTAAACATTGGTTAGACCTAACCTTAAAGAACGTTATTGTTGATTATTGAATTTTAGTATGAATATGTATATTTTATTATAATATGTTGTTTGTTATGATGTGACATTTGATTTTAAATAATCAATGATTATTCTCATATATTTAGCAAAAGGTAAAATGAAAAAGGCAGAGACAACAAATCGTACGGATATCAGCCAGAAAATTACTAGTTCTTTTTCGGAAATCATAAAATATTTTGGAGGATTCAAACGGTTCCTTGAATTGAAATAACGAAATGATTTTTTTTATACAAAAAAGTAAATAAATAAATAAATAAATTTTTTGTTTAAGTAATGTAGAACATGTTTTATTTAAAAAAAAAAATTAAAATTTATCATCGGTTAATATGGGAGAACCCAAATTTGATAAACCACACAATACACTAATTATATAATCTATATAAGGTAACACGGCTACGTCTACTTTATCAGAAAGCACCTTAAACACTTTAAGTCGTGATATTCTGCGTTCCACATGTACGCGCGCTGATGCAATATACGTATTTTTATCCACATCCTCCTTCGAAAAGTTGTTAAACAAAAATTCCGGCCGCACTAATTCTATCCCCGCTTTTGCCAATTCATCAGCTATTAAAAATCCTTTGTCGACCATTACAACGTCGCCTTTTTCTAGCTTGTCTAACAAATTCGAAATGTTTAATATGGCTTTGTCTGAGGATTTACCTGTTGCCACCTTGCTTATATAATTTATGAGCCCCGATGGTGAGACTCCAATTAGTAGTTTTAAGGTGTGTGTTCCCTTATAATTCGAATATGTACAAGTGCGACAAGTTAAGCACTGGAATGTTACCGTTTTAAATTCTGTACAATCGAGCACAGTTCGTACATTCTTAAACGGTTCAAAATATTTCGGATAACTGCGTAAGTTCTGCTCTCGTGATTGCCAATGTATTAGTTTCTGCGTAACTTTAGCTAACAACTGTATGGTGTCAGCAAAATACAGTTTGGCAGTTTTATCGCAAACCTAGAACAAAATTGCGAGGTGAGCAAATGAGGAATTGTTTTTAAGCTTATACATAGTTAGCAGTATTCTGTCCTTCATTGGCATAAAGCAATCATCATTTTGTCTAGCATCTTGACAAATTTTAGTTAGTCTGTTTAAAATACTAGTTTTTTGTAATCCAGTAATAGTATTTAACTTTTTGTCCGCCTCCCATAAAAGAATTGGACTAACAAATTCCTTCATATTAGCCTGTATTCCTTTGCTTGCAGTCTGAACTTCTATTTGAACGGACACACTCGTAGTTGCTTCTTCAAAATCGGGTTGACACTCATGTATGTCGGAACTAAATGCATCAGCACTGTTTTCTACGAAAGGGTTAGCATTATTCACCTCGAACCTAAAATAATTTTGTGTTATTATCTTTTATTATAAGTTTCAGATTATTTTGTTTACCTTTCTATTCTATTCAAGCGACCTTCTAGTCGTTTATTACGGTTATTTTGTTGCCTTTTTGTAGTTATCGATGATATGGGTAGCTTTAGACTAGGAAAAGCACCCTTAACGAGTCTTGTTACATGGCGCATGTATGGAACACGGGTAGGTATCATTATTTCTTTTGTAGTGAAATGTTCACTACAAATCTTGAAGTGACTTGGAAATTGTTTACCCATTTTAAGTACGATACTCCACTTTTTTAATAACATACGAGACGCGCGAACCGCTTTAGGTAAATTATACATATATATGCTTTCCGTTTTGTAATTGTTACATTGCGGCACCCCTCAATGATCTCGAGATTTTTTAATATTATTATCGGAATCGGAAACCATTATTACAATTACAATCGCTTATAATTTCAACAAAAAATCAACAAAACAAGACAGATATGTCAAATTTATGTCGAGTGTAGGGTTCTTTCTTTTTCCGCTAGAGCACACGGTCCAATCGTCAATTTCGTTTTTTTTCATGAGGCAGATGACATAAAAAAAGAGTGTTTCCATTAAATTAATCAATTATTAATAAATATTTGTTTAATTTATGATACGATGAGAAGTAGGCCACCTTAGCCTTTTTAAATTTACCTACGTATGCCATTTACATAAGTTATTTTGGACTATTTTCGAAAGATTCTTATTCATACACAGTATAAAATGTGATAAATAATATATCTGCCTCATTTTATTATTTCTACTTTTGAAATTTATTAACCCTGAGCTAAAATCTATAATAAATACTTTGATTTACACTAAATCTTGTTAAATAACTTATTATTATCTAATTTAAAGAAAATAATTTCGTTTCAATTTTTATTGAGAAATTATGCAATTTAGAAATCATCATAAGGTGCGTTTTTTTATTAACAGAACTTCAAGTTCTATAAGAACATCGGGAATAATACTGGGAAATTTTATTTAGTTTAACCAATATATTTTATTTAAGTTCTATTTATTTGAATAAATTTCAACTTCTAACTATATTTTTGACGTCTATTGTGAAATAATACAGGTATCAAGCATAAAACAATAAAAAATATTTGTTTAAAATATTTCCTTTTAAAATTTCCCTTTTTTTCGAGTTCGTGTACTATGAATTTATCGCGAACTTGAAAAAACCAATGTTTTATCCAGACATCTAATTATTTTACATCGAAAGTTGACAGATTATATTCATTATTGAAAAATTTGTGTCTTTGATGCAAAAAAAAAAAATGGTTTAGGATTTAACTGAAATTTTTAGTTCATTCATTTTTAATTAGATGTCATAGGTTGCAAAAATAAAATTTTTCTTTGTAATATTCTCGATAGCGGAGATTTAGATTATTTTTATTTTTGTTCTAGGTAAAATAGAGCCTTAAATGAAGGATACAAGCAGCAGATACAATTATTCAGAAAATTAAATATGCTAGGTATAATGGTATATTGCTGTTTGTGAGTGAAATAGCTATTGTTTCTGCATATTGCTATTTGTGAGTGAAATAACTATTATGTATAGTTACATTTGTTGTTCAACTAAAATCAAAATAAGTTATTATTCAGTAAAATGAAAATATATTTTGCCTTTTCATTTTTTCTCTTTCATTTTTACATTTCTGTTGAATTTTCGCAAAACTTTTATAGTTTTCACGATTTTCTACCTTACGAGAACGTGGTTTACAGCCAAATGTTTAACATATAGCTAAAATTATAGTTTTAATACTAACCAGTTTAGTGTAAAAAAAAATATTGGCTGTTGTTTTGTTATAAATAACTAAAACTATATATTTTTATATGTGTAAAACGCATTAGGTTAGGATAGGTTAGGTTAGAGTGCAATTACTATGGTACAATTAGACCGGTGACGGTCGATTGTGATACCACAGAAACTTACTTCCCTTTTAAGTTTATTAAAACCAGTTAGAGCTACTTATGTAGTGTGATTTATCTCGCACTTTACAGTTTTCGAGTCAGAAAGGCTGTCCATTATGAACCTATCCATAGGTCTATGCTTTCTGCGTGCAAATGCCAGACATGCGCATAGGAAGCGGACTAAAGCCTCTTCCTCCTTCGCGGCTTCTGCAGAAGTAATTTGTTTCCAGACCTGCTCGCATCTTCTCCAAACAGGCCATGTCCTGTGAGTAGCTCTACGATCGCTTAATTCACATCTACGTAGGGAAATTAGTGTGTTGGAGCGTTTCACGTTCAGGGGCCCTATTTCTGAATACGAATTCGTATAAAAATTACACGAACTCGTACCATTGGTATTTTTGAATACTAATTCGTATTATACTAATACGAATTCGTGTCTACTTGATCCGTTGCGAAATTCCCCTTACTCCTCAATACGAATAAGAGCCAAATTTGTTCGATTATGAACGGATTTCTGATTTTTTTTAATAAGTTTATAATCTAATTTTTTTTTTTTTTTAATAAAACGGTTGGAACCTACCGAGGTTCCGCACTCAATGCCACAATCGCATAACCGCACTGCAGCCTTAACAAACTGTGTAGACAGTCGTCCACTTCCTTCAGCTAACGCCACTTCTGCGCCAGTTCAAGTAAAGCAAACTTCTTAATAGCATCCTTATCAGCGTTGAAGGAAAGAGGAATTGCGGGCTCGGGACCACAAAATTTACTGCGCGATCCAGCTTTCCCTAAAAAGTCAGCAACCTCATTTCCCACAACGCCCCAATGAGCAGGCACCCACATGACCCTTACTCTCGAATTAGAGCAAAGGAGATTAATGACGTGTTTGCTCTCTTTGACCAGTTTAGATGTAGGCAAAGGGTTTTTAAGGGTATTGAGCACAGCCTTACTATCCGTGCAAATAATAATACCTTTGCCTAAACCACTAAACTTAAACGCCTCAACTGCACTATGGGTAAGTGTAATTAATTCAGTTTGAAAACCCGTGCAGTGTTTGCCCAGACTACTCGAGAATCTGAGCCCATACTTTGGACAAAAAAAAACTACACTGACTTCTAAATGAGAGCTATCCGCAAAAAAAAATATCGACTTAGACAACTGTCTATAGAAATCCTGAGACAGCCACAGTTCTCTCGATGGGAAAACGACGGAGAATGAATTGGTGAAGCTAAATTCGGGCAATAGCCTGTCATTCACCATTTCAACCTCCGGAATAAGTGACTTAAACTTATTAAGAATCTGTCTATGCCCCGTACAAATCTCGAAGGCATTCCATGCCATAATGCACCTCAGTCGAAACGCAGCAGAGCACGCCAGACGAAGAATGTAAGACTGCAATTCGGACAAACATAGAATAGACTCCATAGCAAGAAGGGGAGGCGACATAGCCCCGGTTATAGCCCTACAGGCTATCATCTGCAGTCCATCCAGCCTTGTTACAGAAGACGTCAGTTGAATGTTAAATATTAAATTAATTGAATTAAAGAAATAACAATTAAATATTTTAATTTTTTTTTTTATTGAATTTACAAGTTTTATCTTACACATATTCTAAATTACGAGTAAATACAAAATATTTAATTTTTTTATTACTGAAACTGTGAAGCCCCATTGGATTTGAAATACTGCCATTCGTCTTGGAGGCAACCTTTTCCTGAGCCAATTAGAAAACCGCTTCAAAATCAAGGATCGGTAGTCACGAAATTTGGTCTCAAATTGAGCTATTTAGGAAAACATGAAGTATAAAATCTTACATCTAAATTGTTTTCAAAAATACTTAACTTAATTTTGAATTTCTTGTATCGTAACTGATGAGATTTATTTTTATTATAAACGTTAAAAATGTTTGTGTTATGACACAAACAATAAATGAAGTATGAAAATTCCATATTTTGTATAAAATTCATAGAGGTTTAATCATTCAAAATAAATTTCCCAATGAATACTTGACAGTGTAAAAATATTTGATTCAATCGAATTCAGAAATACCAATTCATTTTCGTTTCGTATAGCATTTTCGTATCGTACAAAGATACGTATCGTATTCAGGAATAGGGAGTCAGGTTTAACCAAACTTGTGTTGCTATATACACTACTTGTGAGGGTGTTAGTCCATCTTTCATTTGCTGATGCTATTGCCTCTTTTATAAACGCTGTCTTGAGCGCTGTAACAGTTTTTCCCAGGCTTGCTCTTTTCGGTAGCAGTTGGAGAGTTGTACCATGCCTAGCTAGTTCGTCCGCCATGCAGTTTCCCATGACGCCCGAGTGGATAGGACCCAGAATATCCGGATGATAAAATGCTGACTCATCTCATTTAGAAAAGAATGGCAATCCAACTCCATCCTTGACGTCAGAGAAACTCATTCCAGCGACGAATCGAATATACTTTATGTCTCAAAATAAAAATTAGTATTACATATTAATAATAATAAATAATTTTTAAAGGCCACTACCGGCCCTTACTGTGTCAACAATATGTTTTGGATTCGATCCTTAACTTGGCCTTCATTGGTCTTAGACAATCTGAAGTAAACCGTAAATTAATTCTCTACACCATAGAGCCATCGTTGCCTGCAACGACCTCTGTGGCTACCATATGGTGGCACTCCATTCAGAGATCGCTGTACAATTCGTTCGAGATCGGCACGCAGAACCTGACTGAGTTAGCGTACTCCCTTAGATCTTACTTCATGTATAATATCAAGGATCTTCATCAGATCTCTGATCTTGATACATTACAGAGCCCGGTATGTACCATCGACTTCACATTTTGGCCGCATGATTCTTCTCCCAAATATAAGGAGCCATTTTTCGTACTTAACCGTCAGCGCCCAACTTTCACACCCATACATAATAACGGGCCTGATCAACGCTTTGTGAATCTTCAGCTTTACGGCACATGATAGGTGTTTAGATTTTAGCAGTAATCTTAGAGGTACAAAGCACGATTAACAGCTGCCAGCCGCACTTTAATGTACTCACCCACACTGTTATCGTGAGTGATAAGAGAACACAAATATTTCAACCTCCTCACTCCCTCAAACGTGTAATGGCTACTACTAAAATCTGATGTGCCATTGATCCTATTACCAGAGATCAAGTATTTTATTTTGGACTCATTTATCTGGAGTTCAACATAAGCCGAAAATTCTACAAGCGGTTCAATAATTTTCCTCATTCCGTTGCTATTCAGTTCAATCGTGCATTTGTATGTCATCATCTTATGCAAGCACCTGATTGGACTGGCGATATAAGATGTTGCGCTGAGGTGTATCAGTTTTACTAAAGTCACCACTCCTTGATAGTCACCAAATAAACCGTCCGCTAGAGGGATGATTCTATCCAATACAACGTAGGACAGTAACTTGTATGCAAAGGAGAGCTATACCGTGATAATTCTCACACTTCAAGTGCGGTCTTATTTCTTGAAGGTGGGGCATATCGCGGCCACTTTCCATTCGTCAGGCATAACTTCGGTTCGCCATACTAATCGAATAAGGTCGAAAAGACAGTTCCACAAAGTATCCCCTCCGAATATCAAGAGCTCCGAATTAATGCAGTCCACTCCAGGTGCACGGTTTCGTTTCAATCTCTGCATGACCTTAGTGAATTCTACATGGGATGGCTCCTCAATGCAAATCTCCGCAGTCTGTATTAGAGGTGGCTCAACAACAGCCTGTGACGCATGATGGACATCAAGGGTCAGTAAAGTGTCCTCTCCATGCGTCAAGTACTGCGTCGATGTTGACACAGAGGTTTCCATCCCGGTCCCGAATGGCGGTTATTGACGCAGGCCTGAAAGTATGGTGCAGTCCAATTCCTTTAAAGAATTTATTTGAACTGTACTCATTGCCGAATTGTTGTACTTTCAGAGCCTCGGCCTACCACCATCCTCGCTTTTTCCGTCTACAAATCTGCTTAGCTGACCTCCTTACATGAGCAGCCTTAATTTTCATCGCTATTGTGAGACGTTGTTGCACTTCACTATCGGTTGTATTTTGTTGCTCGACAGCGAAACGACACTAATTCCTCTTTTCTAATATTACAGTTAATTAAAAATATATTTTATTTCTTACGAACATTATTTCAATTGATTAAAAATCGGTAAATGAAATTCATTTCTTTACGTAACATATTTTTGTTGCTATGTTTCCAAATAAAATTCTTTAACATGAAGGAAATCAATACAACCATAAATTCAATTTTGTAAAAAAATAATTAGATATATGTAATATATTTCATTAAAACAAATTATTTTGATGTTTAATTAAAATGATTACATCTCATCAAACATCAAAGAATTATTCGTAAGCTATGAACAGATATTTCATTAAATTAACCTATCATCAAAGGCGTGTTTCATTAGATTACATGATACATCGATATTTTAATAAAGCTATACAAGCTCACATCTTTTACGATACAAATTTCAAACCTGTAATTAAGCATTTTGCGGCCAAAAATTGGCATGTACTCGTATGTCTTATTTGGTCCACTTCCTATACTGCTTCTTGGTATTTATTTTTAATAACGAAAAAATAATCATATAAGTGGTACTATAACGCGATTAAGCAATGTCAACAATGTTTCGTGAGCAGTGTACTTTTAAATTTAACATACAGTTTTGCTACATTTTCATAAAAATCGTTCACAAAAATTATTGAAAAATATTTTCAGAATTGTTAAATTGAGCCCTTTAAAATTTGTAAGTAAAATTTAGACTGTGGATTAAAAGACTTAATGTACATGCCAAATTTCTACTCGTTACGGTAGTTCAAAAATTATGAGCCTGTGACAAACTGATGTCGATTTTCTTTGGTCAAAAATAATTGATTATTTTGACAAATAATTGATATTTTTCAGGATTTCATTTTTCTTTGGCGAAAATAATTGATTATTTTTTGATGTATAATCAATTTTTTCAAATCATGATTTTTTCTATAATCTACTACCACTACATTGAAAAATAGAAATGTCAAATATGACAAATAGACGCCTCGCAATTTTTATGTCAATTCAATGGTTTTCTTGCTGTGTGGTTATAATAATTTGTTCATAATAGTTGTCCATAATTTTGTTGACGAGGTAGTCTGCATTGACAGTGGCGATTTATGGGATGAGGCATCAAACATTACCTCAGATCGACAGAACAAAATGATTCAACTGATAACTCGGGAGAAAATGTAACTGGCAATGTATTGAAGCATTTGGGCGAAGTAAAACGCAATCGAATTGCTTCTAGTTTTTAAAATTTAAAGCAAAAATATTACAAATAAATTAAAATAATACATAGATAGATTATAATAAATAAAACACAAAATGATTCATTATATTTATTTCATTCACATGAAATTCACATTAAACTGACAGAAAACAAAATGTCAAAATACCAACACAAAGACAAAAAATAATCAATTATTTTTCGTTTTCGATTGGCAAGAAAATAATTGATATTTTTTGTAAAACCAAAGAAAATCGACATGAAACTAGACAGACGAACAACGGAGTGAAACGATACATAAGGATAACGTTTTACTTTTTATGTACGGAACCATAAAAACAGACATCGGACATGCACAACTTGAATAAAAACTAACAGTGTGTAAATATTTCATCATGCTTGAAGCAGCGTACATAACATCGGGAGAATTTACCATAGTATTGAGTTGAAGTTAGACGCTGATGTTTTCGCTCAAAATTTAGCCCATTTTGTTAGATTTGCTAAATTTTTCATTATCAATTTCAGATTGGCTGTGTCAAACTGTCAATACCAAAATTTTTATTATTGTGCGTTTTGAGATAACCTGTCTTATTTTAGGTTTTTCAATTTATTATTTGTAGCGGCCATTTTAAATAACAAATAAATTTATCGAAATGGAGTAAAATATTGATATGGCCGTATTGGGACTGATTCACTAATTTACTACACAACAACAAAACACAATTCCAAAATAAACGGAGACATTTTGGAACTGTATTGCCCTTTATACTGACAACAATTAATATAATAATTAATATTAATCAAATGACGAAAGGTGGGTGATTTCTGGTAGATCGGCATACCGTCGGACAAAACGATGCTCATCTCTATGACGGATTATTATCTCTACTACGGTTTATTTTGGATACTCACAAATTATGAATTTTGAATGAATGCGAATATCTGCTGAAAATCATTTATTTTAATTGATAATATGTAAAATTATATTATATAAAAATCTAATTTTATTATAATATTACATAATTTTATATTAAAATTAAATAGCTATACGAAATATAATTAAAACAATATACATATGTACACAAAAATTATCGGTGACACGGAAGAGCAAACTATAATATGCAGTTCATCTATAGTACACTGCGTATTACAGTAATAATTTAGAAAAATATATTTTTTTGTTGGTAACCCTGCGGATCATTTTGCTCAAAGATAAAAAAAATTTAACTCGAGTATGCCACAAGTAGGAGAGGCTTAAATCATTTTAAGCGATTTGATTGATCGAAAGATTGGAAAAAAGGGGAAAAATGTACTATGGTAAATTCTCCCAATGTTATGTACGCTGCTTAAAAGAAAACCAACCGATCAAAAAATGTATAAAAGCGTTTTAACAAACGCGTTCTAAAGGAGTTTGGAAAATTTGCCCAAGAAAGAGAGACACAGAGAACATAAGATATTGCATTGTCACTAGCTATGTAGCTATAATATAGTTAGATCTATGTATAAACAATGCCATATTTTTCAAGTAAATAGTAAAAAACAATCAAGTTAAATAATCGTGCAATACATAAATAGCCGTCAAAACGTAGATACAAGAATCAAAATATTTTAGTTAAGAAGACGCAGTGATCAATAAAATTGTACCAAAGGAAATGGTAGTAGGTACATAATAGTGGAGTTGTCTTCTCTATAGCGGAAATATAGCAACTTTGACTTATAAAATACTCATACCAGATTACAATTTGTTTGTATCTGTATACAAAATATCTAGATTAAGCGTTATTTTCTATATATATTCATAGATCATAGTCTAAACTTATACTCAGGATTTCTATTGTGTACATACAAAATACATATCTATATAATGAAAAATATTCGGTGAAGCAAAAAATTGTCAATATGTATGTATTATTAAAGCATTATTTTTGTTGATATTCAATTTACGTGTACTTCACAATACACGTTACACAGTATACTCGTAACAAAAAAAATTATAAAATTTGTAAGCTCATTCTACGAAAAAAACATAAAATATTTAAGATCGAAAATGGAAATATGTACATAAATATTTTACGATGCAGAAACATATTATGTATTTTTTCATAATTCGACTGTTATTTTTGGGTATAATTGACAAAAAATAAGAGAAAAATGTAACAATGTTGCATGAATAACCATATACCATATAAACTATAATTTACAATGTTATACATTGTATTTCATATTTTATGAATTTCTTATATAGTTTTATTGGACGGTAAGAAGGCAATTAAGAGAGCCTTCTTACATCAATAAATCTAAAAACAACATCTAACACAATTTTTACTTTAATTCTTTTGTTTTGCATCATCAAGATTTGTTTGATATCTCGACGCGTACAGGGTTATAACTGTTTGATCGTTCACGCTCGCACTCAACGATGCAACGCCAAATCGAGCAATTCAAACCGTGTATACTGCAAAGGCTATATACAGCAGTATTGTCTGACACTGGAATTGCTTCCACCATGTTGCAAATGAACCACCGAAAATGTCTTGGTATGTCTATAACAACTTTAGTCAAACATAGTCAAATTTATATAAATATGTACTATATACGTTGTAACGGGATCAACTTAATTATTGGCCCATTACCAGAATTTTTACTCACTCAGAGGTTTCGGGCGGCCAATCTCCTGAGTTCTAGCTGGCTTCTGATAACGGCCCCGAAACATCTGAATCTTTTATTTGTCATTAAAGTTACTTCTAGGTTTAGTTCCGTTAATTTTCCGTTTTATTAATTTGATTCCTTCATCACCGTCATTCTCATTTTTAGTCAAAAATTTCCGTATACACACCTGCAACCAGATTGTAGAACTGTAGAATCAGTTGTTAATCATTCGGATTTCCCCTATCAAACAGTTCATCAGTGTATTGTTGTTTTGCTGTGGTGGTTCGATTTAATTATGATAGCGCTACTTCCACGTGCCGATCCTAAATCTCGTGTCCGGGTATTTGAGCGCGGATCCGGTGTTGTTTTGGCGGTATCCATTTTTTGTTTTGTTGACTTTATAAACCGTTGAGTTTTTTACGGATGCGGGTCATCAGCCCAGCGATCCAACCGTTTAGTCACCTCCTACGACAAGCAAAGGATACTATGGTGGTATTTTTGGAAAACATGTTGGTGCAATTTAGGTTTACGAGACATGTGTGCCCCTCGACCACAGGGGCCAACTTGCCATAAATTGTAACAAATATTACTTAAATATTCTCGAAGATCGCAGTGATTTATAAAAGATGGACCAAACTCGTATGTCGATGCCACAATAGGAATAAATAACTTTAAATAAATAAAATATTTATTTTAGTTATTTTTATTTATCACAAGGCTACATACGCCTCATACGCCTCAATTAAATTTATAGCTTGGAGCTACAAAATGGATAGAACGTCGATTATACAGATTATATTTGAAACATTTTTTAGTGAAGATCGTCTAAACATTTTCACGAACATTCGTAATTATTGTTTGTAAATTAAAATTCTTCGTTACTACAATAGTTTCATTTACATATTCATTTTCTATCAATGAAAATCTATCATTGAGAACTACATCCAATCCTTTAATGTGGTTCATCAACATAATTGTACTCCATATCAGTCTTCTACATCATCTTTAGTAATCATCTGCTTTTTGTATAAAACATCCACAATTGCGAGTTGGATTGTATGTACAAAACATACATTTTGTTCATATGGTATAGCAATTTGCCCACCTTCTCCATTATGGCAGCTCCGTCAGTGATTATGTGAAAAATATCTTTTTAAATAATAAATTGGAACTAATCAACGTATGATTCGTGTGATTTCTAAATTCCAGACTTGTCTAGTACCGTGAACATTAATGTCTTTTTTGATGAAGGCATGTTATAGTATTAGTAGTGGTACTCGTGTTCTTTCGCTTTTTTAACATTTTATTGTTACGGCGAGGTGACGTATGTGAAGCTGTCCCGAAAACCATCCCGAAAAAGAACTTTTCAAAAAATTGGAGTGTGTCTGTGCTAGATGTAAGAAAAAGCCTTTCAGCCCGAAAAATAACATATAAAATCTTTCAAAATTACGTTCTATCCCGAAAAGTCAAAACCAAAAAAATATATTTGAAAATATATGTATGTAGTAATTATTTTCGGGTTTTTCAAATAAAAAATAAAATATTTGTTTTTCAAAACAGTTAGTTTTATTTTAATTTCTTTAATTATTTAGGAAACGAAATTGAGAATTATTTAACTTTTTAATTAATTAATATATTACAAACATACCTATAAAATATCATCAAAAAAAAAATTAACTTAAACAAGAATTAAACCGAGATTCAATTCAACGACTAATTTGAGTATGAAATAGCACAAGCTTGTATTCGAATGTGACGGTTCCCAAAAATTGCGGCCTATATTGGATGGTACCAATAAGTCAATAGGACCTTTTTCAACTTACAGCCAGATGCATATTACCATACAGTGAGGTTTAGAAATATTTTTGGGTTCCGATTCATTCGATTCTATTGTATGAGTGACGGCTCAGGTTTGTACTCGAATATTACTGCTCACAGAGATTGCGGCCTATGTTGGATGGTACCAATGAGTCAATAGGACCATTTTCAACTTACAGCCAGATGCATATTACCATACAGTGAGGATTAGAAATATTTTTGGGTTCCGATTCATTCGATTCTATTGTATGAGTGACGGCTCAGGTTTGTACTCGAATATTACTGTTCACAGAGATTGCGGCCTATATTGGATTATACCAATGAGTCAATAGGACCTTTTTAAACTTACAGCCAGATGCATATTACCATACAGTGAGGATTAGAAATATTTTTGGGTTCCGATTCATTCGATTCTATTGTATGAGTGACGGCTCAGGTTTGTTCTCGAATATTACTGTTCACAGAGATTGCGGCCTATATTGGATGGTACCAATGAGTCAATAGGACCATTTTCAACTTACAGCCAGATGCATATTACCATACAGTGAGGATTAGAAATATTTTTGGGTTCCGATTCATTCGATTCTATTGTATGAGTGACGGCTCAGGTTTGTACTCGAATATTACTGTTCACAGAGATTGCGGCCTATATTGGATGGTACCAATGAGTCAATAGGACCTTTTTCAACTTACAGCCAGATGCATATTGCCATACAGTGAGGATTAGAAATATTTTTGGGTTCCGATTCATTCGATTCTATTGTATGAGTGACGGCTCAGGTTTGTACTCAAATATTACTGTTCACAGTGATTGCGGCCTATATTGGATGGTACCAATGAGTCAATAGGACCATTTTCAACTTACAGCCAGATGCATATTACCATACAGTGAGGATGAGAAATATTTTTGGGTTCCGATTCATTCGATTCTATTGTATGATTGACGGCTCAGGTTTGTACTCGAATATTACTGTTCACAGAGATTGCGGCCTATATTGGATGGTACCAATGAGTCAATAGGACCATTTTCAACTTACTGCCAGATGCATATTACCATACACTATACAGTGAGGATTAGAAATATTTTTGGGTTCCGATTCATTCGATTCTATTGTATGAGTGACGGCTCAGGTTTGTACTCGAATATTACTGTTCACAGAGATTGCGGCCTATATTGGATGGTACCAATGAGTAAATAGGGCCATTTTCAACTTACAGCCAGATGCATGTGTCAAGGAGGTCCATTTCACTCAACGGAGAGCTCGTCTATTTAGTTCCAATTCACACCGGAGAGCCCGTTCATATGGTTCCACATTTTCACCTCAATTATCATTCATATGGAGAGCCTGGGTCAAGGGGGTCCATTTCACTCAACGGAGAGCTCGTCTATAGAGGTCCAATTCACACCGGAGAGCCCGTTCATATGGTTCCACATTTTCACCTCATTTATCATTCATATGGAGAGCCCGTGTCAAGGGGGTCCATGTCACTCAATGGAGAGCTCGTCTATAGAGATCCAATTCACACTGGAGATCCCGTTCATAGGGATCCTCATTTGCACCTCAATTAACATTCATGCGAAAGGATCAAGGATTGGTAATTAGTAATTAGTAATCAGTAATTAGTAATAGGATAATAGGATTATTGATTATTAATAGGATTAATAGGAATATTTTCAATTTACATATAATGAATTGACCTATGATTGAAGAATTTTTGTTTAGTTTCTTGTATAGATAATCATATGGGGATTTACCGGAACAGTTTTTTGGTTTCTTATAACTGGCACATATCGCTTTAAATCATTTTGTTTACAATAGCTAATAAAATGGCCTTGTTGAAGTATATATTCATAACTGACGCTCTATTATATTTAATATTATTAAAATCAAGTGTTGGTTCAACAAGATCTAATGTGACCCTTGGAATGTTTTCTGTTGGATATTCTGTATATATTGAAATAATTTTATTATAGTTTGAATATGTAACTTCCATTTTATTTAAGCATATTGGACAACTCTGAGGTGGAACTTCTTCTATGCAATGTGCTAAATTTGAATATCCCATCTCTTCCAGCTTTATCAAATTTATTAGAAGGATGTTTCGAGTTTCTTCAACTGATGTTTCACATTTGTGGCACTTCAGTTCAACACTAAACCTGAGCAGTCACTCATACAATAGAATCGAATGAATCGGAACCCAAAAATATTTCTAATCCTCACTGTATGGTAATATGCATCTGGCTGTAAGTTGAAAATGGTCCTATTGACTCATTGGTACCATCCAATATAGGCCGCAATCTCTGTGAACAGTAATATTCGAGTACAAACCTGAGCCGTCACTCATACAATAGAATCGAATGAATCGGAACCCAAAAATATTTCTAATCCTCACTGTATGGCAATATGCATCTGGCTGTAAGTTTAAAAAGGTCCTATTGACTCATTGGTACAATCCAATATAGGCCGCAATCTCTGTGAGCAGTAATATTCGAGTACAAACCTGAGCCGTCTCTCATACAATAGAATCGAATGAATCGGAACCCAAAAATATTTCTAATCCTCACTGTATGGTAATATGCATCTGGCTGTAAGTTGAAAATGGTCCTATTGACTCATTGGTACCATCCAACATAGGCCGCAATCTCTGTGAACAGTAATATTCGAGTACAAACCTGAGCCGTCACTCATACAATAGAATCGAATGAATCGGAACCCAAAAATATTTCTAAACCTCACTGTATGGTAATATGCATCTGGCTGTAAGTTGAAAAAGGTCCTATTGACTCATTGGTACCATCCAATATAGGCCGCAATTTTTGGGAACCGTCACATTCGAATACAAGCTTGTGCTATTTCATACTCAAATTAGTCGTTGAATTGAATCTCGGTTTAATTCTTGTTTAAGTTAATTTTTTTTTTGATGATATTTTATAGGTATGTTTGTAATATATTAATTAATTAAAAAGTTAAATAATTCTCAATTTCGTTTCCTAAATAATTAAAGAAATTAAAATAAAACTAACTGTTTTGAAAAACAAATATTTTATTTTTTATTTGAAAAACCCGAAAATAATTACTACATACATATATTTTCAAATATATTTTTTTGGTTTTGACTTTTCGGGATAGAACGTAATTTTGAAAGATTTTATATGTTATTTTTCGGGCTGAAAGGCTTTTTCTTACATCTAGCACAGACACACTCCAATTTTTTGAAAAGTTCTTTTTCGGGATGGTTTTCGGGACAGCTTCACATACGTGGCGAGGTGCGTGTGCATGGGAGTTGTATATCTTTAAAATTTGCGAGCATTCCATATATTTTGCTACTTGACCGTTTTTATTTAAAAAAAAACATAAATCCATACTGAATTCGATTTGTCTATAAAAACGTCTTCTTAATTTTTTGACATCTTCGCGGTGATGGAAAAACTATCCATTTAGATTTTTTAAATTAAAATATATGTTTAGATTTTCTACTTAATTTTTACGGATATTTTTTACTAATTGCGGATTTTCGAACTTGGAAAAGGTGCGGAATTTTAGAATTGCACTCTCTATAGGCTCGATGGGAAGTACAAACGTACAGACGTTAGCTGGTTTAACGTGAGCTGGTTTGTCCGAAATTGACAAACATCAGTGAAAGATTGCTTGAGACGTATTTCATGATTTCGAATCACACTCAAACCACCTAAGCAAAAATATCAATCTATTTTAGTACTAATTCAATTTTAATCCAATTAGTATTTAAGCTTTTCACGTTGCAAAAACGAATTATTTTCTTTAAAAAGCCAAAAATTACGGTCACTTAATTATTCTGGGGATATGAAACACCTATTGCGCTGTTTTGACGGGGAATTTAATGAGCTATTTCATGTACTATCGGAACTTGAGTTCAAATATCTGGCAACTGGTGTCAATGGCTATTTTTCTATGAACAAAATCGGGTCCCATTTATTTCTCTAGATAATAGATTCCTTTTGGGCTTTTTGAATGAGAAATTTAATAATCTAAGTCAGGTACTATAGGAACCTGAGTCGAAATCTCTGGCAAAAGGTGTTAATGACTATTTTCGGCTATACTTTTTTTTTGGAAAAAAATTCAGAGTTCTCTGCAAAATAGATTCCTTTTGAACAAGTTGGACGAGGAGTTTAATGAGCTATTTCATGTACTATTGAAACCTGAGTCCAAATTTCTGGCAAGGGGTGTTAAAGGCCATTTATCACTTTACGAACTTTCTTGAAAGAAAATTGGGGTATGTTTATTTCTCTAGATAGCAGATCCCTTTTAAACTTGTTGAACGAGAAATTTAATGAGCTATTTCATGTACGGTCGGAACCTGAGTCCTAAATTCTGGCAAGAAGTGTTAATGGCTATTTATTAAAAAATTCGGGGCCAATTTATTTTTCTGGAAAATAGATTCCTTTTAGGCTAGTTGGACCAAGAATTTGATGAGCTCTTTCAAGTACTATCGGAACATTAGCCCAATTCTCCGGCAAAGAGTGTTAACGACCATTTATCATTTTCGGCCAAATTCGTACTTTCCAGAAAACAATTCGGGTCCAATTAATTTCTCGGGATAATGGATTCCTATTAAACTAGTTGGACGAGGGATTCAATTGAATTCAAGTCAAGTCAATTTATTTCTCTAGATAATGAAAATCTGTTTGGCTAGTTGGCCGAAGAATTTAAAAACCTATTTCATGTATTATCGGAACCTGAGTCCAAACCTCTAGCAATAGGTGTTAATGGCTAAAAAAGAAAAAAAAAATCGTGGCTAATTTGTATCTTTAGATAAAAGATTTCTTTTGGACTTGTTGAACGAGGAATTTATGAACCTGAGTCCAAATCTCTGGCAAAGGGTGTTATTGGCCATATATTATTTTCGGTTAAACTCAAACTACCCAGAAAAAATTCGAGGCCACTTTATTTCTTGAGATAATAATATACTTTTGAACTAATTAGATGAAGAATTTAAAGAGCTATTTCATGTGCTATCAGAACCTGAGCCCAAAGCTCTCTAGAAAGAGGTGTTAATGGCTATTTATCATTTTCGACCATACTCGAACTTTCTTGAAAAATTTCGTTGCCCGTTTATTTCTCGGTATAATATAGATTCCTGTTGAGCTTGTTGAACGAGTATTTTAATGATTTCATGTACCACCGAAACCTGAGTCCAAATCTGTGGTAAGGGGTGTTAATGGCTATTTTTCATTTGGCTACATAATGACACTTTCAAGAAAAAAATTCGTGGCCAATTTATTTCTCGGGATAATCGACTCCTTTTGGATTTGTTAGACGAGGAATTTAATGGTCTAATTCAGGTTTTATCGGAACTCGAGTTAAAATCTCTGGCAATGGATGTTAATGGCCATTTAACATTTTCGGACAAACTCGATTTTTCTAGAAAATAATTCGTGGTCAGTTTATTTCTCTAGATAATAGATTCCTTTTGAGCTTGTTGAACGAGGAATTGAATGAGCTATTTCATGTACTATTGGAACCTGAGTCCAAATCACTAGTACGGGGTGTTAATGGCCATAATCGCACTTTCTAGAAAAAAATTATTTCTCTGTATAATGGATCAGTTTTGGGCTTATTGGACGAGCAATTTAATGAGCTATTTCATGTATTATCGGGACATGAGTCCAAATTTCTGGAAACCGTAGTTAATGGCCATTTCGCCGTCGTCGTTAGCACAGTAAGTAGGGTGCTTGCTTTGTTATTCGAGGGTCTCGGGTTTGATTCCCGGTGATGACCAAAAATCACGGTTGATTGTTTTTAATCATTTTAAATAATTTCTTTACTATTTAATTTCGTAATTAAAATCCACAGGAAAAACCAGTTATCATTTAAATTTTTGAATTTAAATTGACTCCCTTAATTAAGAAACATAATTGTCTTAAATAATAAATTATAAATTATTAATCAGTTAATTTATAATTTATTATTTAAAAGTAATAGTTTTTCAAATGTTATTTTAACTCATACCAAAAGGAGATTCGGCTTATTTATTTTGCAACATAATTGTATTTTATCTTTACTAAATAATTAATGTTGCTTTAAAGCTCGTATTGTAGTGAAAAAAAGTTTAAAGTTTCTGTACAGAATGCTTTTCAAATATCATATTAATCGTAATAAGAGAATGTTAGATGGCACTGTAATTCAAAACAGACAAAATAAATTATGTATGTGTTTACTTGGTACTAAAATTCTTAAATTGGTTTGTTTATTTGACATTATGTTATTCTAATAAGAAAGTGCTCATGTTTAATATTTGAAATCTAATTAAACAAAATCTAAAAAGCCAATCATCACCGCTTGCCAGAGATCTGGACTCAGGTTATGATAGTATACATGAAATAGTTGATTCAATCCTTCGTCCGAGTATAAAAATAAATTTATGGCGATATTTTTTCTGTGTGTTTTGCCTTTGGTTGAGGTTAGTTACATACCTGTCCAGTTATATTTACTCTAGTTCTAGTATGCACGAAACAGTAAATTTGATTCCTTGTCTAACAATCTTATTAGATATCTTTTACCCGAAAAAAAATTTTTAAATTCTTATGTTTTGTCCGAGTTCGACTTATATTTTATATTTTAACATTTCAATAGGAAACACATTTTTTTCTTATTGGAATTTAACTTAACAGTGTGATACCAACACATATATAAAATCTGTGAATTTGTGGAGAACTTCACAAGCATCCAATAATCATGTATTCGGACGCAAGAGGGAGCGTTGTGAAGAAACCCATATCACCCTGAACGCAATTGTAATAAAGTATTATATTTTGTATGTGTGGCAAATTTCGGGATTAACAACAATTGTCTCAGTTACTGAACTAATTTCAAGCAAGCATGATACTAAATACTACAATATCCACATTTTTGATGAAATTCATATCATAAATGATTTTACAAAAGAAAATACACAAAAGAAAATTGTAAGAATCGGAAGATTTGTACTAACTGTTAAGACGCAAAAAAGAGCTGTTAGTAAATTCGCAGAATTTCCGAAGTACTAATCTAACACCTATACATTTTTAAAGACAAACGAGTTCGATGAAGAGCCAGATAAAACACAGAGTTCTAAAAATTAACATAAAAAACTACGTATTGTAACGAATCATTTTAATTCGCTTCCAATGCTAAGCTTTGGTCGTGCACTCTATACTCTGTATTTGCAACAATAAAATTAACTAGTTGACGCGAAGATGAACCAGCGCCAATTAAAAGTGTGCTTTTATACAACCAGGAATTTCCTATTAAAATAAAATTGAATTATGATAATAATTAACGGGTTTTATTTCAAAGTGGCAAGGCTAAAAGTAAAGAAGGTAATTTGCTCTGAACAATTTTCTCTGAATTAAAAAAAATTAATTATATAAATAAAGCAATTATGTACAATATTTGAAAATAAGAGGAATACCCATTCTTATGTTTTGTCCGAGTTCGACTTATATTTTATATTTTAACATTTCAATAGGAAACACATTTTTTTCTTATTGGAATTTAACTTAACAGTGTGATACCAACACATATATAAAATCTGTGAATTTGTGGAGAACTTCACAAGCATCCAATAATCATGTATTCGGACGCAAGAGGGAGCGTTGTGAAGAAACCCATATCACCCTGAACGCAATTGTAATAAAGTATTATATTTTGTATGTGTGGCAAATTTCGGGATTAACAACAATTGTCTCAGTTACTGAACTAATTTCAAGCAAGCATGATACTAAATACTACAATATCCACATTTTTGATGAAATTCATATCATAAATGATTTTACAAAAGAAAATACACAAAAGAAAATTGTAAGAATCGGAAGATTTGTACTAACTGTTAAGACGCAAAAAAGAGCTGTTAGTAAATTCGCAGAATTTCCGAAGTACTAATCTAACACCTATACATTTTTAAAGACAAACGAGTTCGATGAAGAGCCAGATAAAACACAGAGTTCTAAAAATTAACATAAAAAACTACGTATTGTAACGAATCATTTTAATTCGCTTCCAATGCTAAGCTTTGGTCGTGCACTCTATACTCTGTATTTGCAACAATAAAATTAACTAGTTGACGCGAAGATGAACCAGCGCCAATTAAAAGTGTGCTTTTATACAACCAGGAATTTCCTATTAAAATAAAATTGAATTATGATAATAATTAACGGGTTTTATTTCAAAGTGGCAAGGCTAAAAGTAAAGAAGGTAATTTGCTCTGAACAATTTTCTCTGAATTAAAAAAAATTAATTATATAAATAAAGCAATTATGTACAATATTTGAAAATAAGAGGAATACCCATATGTATCTGTATGTCGTTACAAAACAGGAAAGTGTTAAAATTATTAATTGTATATCTATAGATCAAAATTACCTAATATTTAATTTTAAATTAATATTTATATAGGATAATGCTGTAATTAATACTACAAATAAATATTATTTATAAAATGTTAAGTACATAACATGGAAATAAAAATATATATGTACTATGTACATACCTACCATTAGGTAGGGTATTTAATATTTATCGCACATAAATACAAACACCCACAACATTTTGTAAAAAAAAATATTCATAAAGTTCAAAGTGATTTTAATCTGTGTATAGAAATATTTTTTGGTGATGGTTGTATCGTTAATAATAATACAAGTAGAAATATAATCGTAATAATGCTATTACTAAATTTAATTACATTTATGTGTATTAATAAATAAAAATTGTGGTTTATGAATAAAATTTATGAGACAAAATTAATTATGTAAATCAACGGAAGCGAAACTTATTACTATAGGCAAAGAAAGCATTTACAAATTTTAAAATAAATTGTTAAAGTCTGTAAACCAAATAAAGTAAGTCCCATTTCATAACCCATATATAATAAACCAATTATTAAAATTTTAAATTGATTTAAATATATTCGATATTTTTTGATCGTCCAATAATATTTTAGTTGATAAATAAGTATACCTCTCAACTTATGCTTGGATTTGATTGTGCCAATTTGTACCAACAACACCGGACCCCCGCGCAAGTACCCGGACACGAGATTTAGGATCGGCACGTGGAACGTGCAGTCTCTTAAGAAACCAGAAAGGTTAGAGGGCCTAATCACATGCATGAAGGAGTATCGGCTGGAACTCGGTGCTCTTCAAGAAACTCGCTGGCCTAAAAGTGGAGACCATGTGTCCCAGGGCTATACGTTGTTCTACAGTGGAGATGACCTCAGAAATCTTGGAGCTGGATTTCTTCTTGGGCCGCAGGTAAAGAACGCTGTTTTGGATTTCCAAGCAGTCAATTAACCGATTGTGTAAGCGTCGCTTGCGAATGAAGTTAGCTAACCTGTCGATAATTTGTGTACATGCCCCAAGATAAAGACTCATTTTACAATGACTTGGATGATCTGAAGGGATCTATACCCGAACACTATGTTAGAATGGTAATTGAGGACTTTAATGATAGAGCTGGCAGAAATCAGGCCGATTTGTGTGAAAACATAGGTCCGTACTCCCAACACGAAACTGCGACCGATAATGGTGAGAGAATGATGTACTTTGCAATTGCTCGAGATCTTAGAGTATCAAGCACATTTTCCCCTCACAAACAGATACATTTGGACACATGGATCCATCCTCGCATAACTTCCCTTCCTGCAGCCAAATTAACCACGTGTTAATTTCAAAAGGGCGAGCTCGGGTTGTGCAGGATGTGAGAACTTATCGGTCAGCAACCAAATACGTAGGCAGCGATCATTATTTGGTCGCTGCAAAGCTACGGTGGAAGTTTTCGTACAAGTAGGAACACAGCGAAACGCATGGAACGTTTCGACTGTGAAGGTTTGATAAATGAAGATCAAATGAAACGATATCAGGATCTTGTCAGCGCCAACATTGAAGGAGCTAATTACCAGTCTGACTATGTGAACTCTGTCTGGAAGGCACTGAAAACTTCGGTTGTCAATGCTGCTCAACAGACTTTAGGTATAGTGTAGGTCAGACCCAAGAATGATTGGTTTGATGACGAGTGTCATCTGGCAGTTAAGCAACAAAATATAGCCCATAGTGAAGTGCAACAACGTCTCACAATCGCGAGGAAAAACAAGGCTACTCTTACTAGGAGGGCAGGTAAGCGGATTTGTAGACCGAAAAAGCGAGAATGGTGGAAGGCCGAGGTTCTTGAGAGGAATTTCTTTAAAGGAATTACTGGATTGCACCATACTTTCAAGCCTGCGTCAACTGCCATTCGGGACCGGGATGGAAACCTCTGTGTCAACATCGACGAAGTACTCGACACATGGAATGGCCACTTTACCGACTTGCTTGGTGTTCATCATGCGTCACAGACTGCAGTTGGGTCACCTCAAATACAGACTGCGGAGATTTGCATTGAGGAGCCATCCCAAGAGGAATTTACTAAGACCATGCAGAGATTGAAACGAAACCTCTCACCTGAAGTGGACTGCATTAATTCGGAGCTCTTGATATTCGGAGGGGATACTTTGTGGAACTGTCTTTTCGATCTTATTCGATTAGTATGGCGAACCGAAGTTATGCCTGACGAATGGAAAGTGGCCGTGATATGCCCCATCTTCAAGAAGGGAGGCCGCATAAAGTGTGAGAATTATCGCGGTATAGCAATCACTTTTCTAGCGGAGAGCTTGGTTGTTGACTATCAAGTATGATTTCGTCCGAATCGATCAGTCACTGATCAGGTCTTTTCGCTGCGGACGATTCTATCTAAATATTACGAGACTTCCATCTCCGTACATCAGGTGTTCCTGGATTCCCGGCAGGCCTATGACTCGATCAATCGAGAGAGTTTGTCGTTTGCCCTGGAATACCTATAGGAATACCAACAAAATTGGTACGACTGTGTAGGATGACAGTGACGCAGTCTCAATGCTGTATTAAAGTTGAGAACAGGCTATCGAAAATTTTTGTAGTTAACTCGGGTGTTCGGCAGGGAGATGCTCTGTCCCCGATACTCTTTAATCTCATGTTGGAGTACATCTTTCGTAAAACTGAAACACCTCAGCGCAACATCTTATATCGCCAGTCCAATCAGGTGCTTGCATATGCAGATGACATATGCGTGATTGGACTGAATAGCAAAGGAGTGAAGGAAATATTTGATCCGCTTGTAGAGTTTTCGGCTTCTGTTGGACTCCAAATCAATGAGTCAAAAACGAAATACATGATCTCGGGTTACAGGGACATTGGCACACCAGATTTTAGTAGTGGCCACTACACGTTTGAGGGAGTAAGGAGGTTCAAATATGTGGGCTCTCTTATTACTCACAGATAACAGTGTGGGTGAGGATATTAAAGTGCAGCTGGCAGCCGTACTTTGTATCCTCTTTGTATCCTCTTTAGGCCACTGCTAAAATCTAAACACTTATCAAGTGCCGTGAAGCTGAAGCTTTACAAAGCGTTGATCAGGCCCGTTGTTATGTTTGGATGTGAAAGTTGGGCGCTGATGAATGACTACGAGAGATGGCTCCTTACATTTGAGAGAAGAATCATGCGTGTGATTTACGGACCAAAACGCGAAATAGATGTTACAAACCGAGCTCTGTACAATTTCGAGATCAAAGATCTGATGAAGATCCCCGATATTGTACATGAAGTAAGATGTCAGCGAGTACGCTGGCTCGGTCACGCTCTGCGTGCTGATCCCGAACGAATTGTGCAGCGATCTCTGAAAGGAGGGGCACCATATGAGTAGGTGTTGTGGCGGTTTGGCGTGGGAAAATTTGTAATTTGACACCTGACCTTGAAATTTGACACCTTGAAATTTGATACCTGTGGGAAAAAAAAAAAAAAAAAAAATTGTAATTTGATACCTGTGGGAAAAAAAAAAAAGTGAAATTTGATACTGCGGAAATAAAAATATTTAAATTCCATGAAAGTCAATGACCCCGAAATTAACACAAGGTTATTGACTTTCATGGAATTTCAATATTTTTATTTCCGCAGTATCAAATTTCACTTCCAAGAATTGTGACGTCATAGCATTGTGGGAAAAAATCTGATGATGTGGGAAAGTATTAAAATTATAAAAAAAAAAATTAAAAAAATTAAAAAATAAAAATATATCGATAAAAAAAATAGGTACGAACTCGGTGCGGAGCGGTGGTATTATGAGGGTTGTACTTTTAGAATGTAGTAAAGGTTTTTAAAAATTAAAAATTAAAAAATTGAAATTTAACACTATTGATATCTGAATAATATGATTTGTCGTTGTTGTTTCGTATGAACACGATCAAACATGAATTTTTGTTTCTGGAAAATATTAATGTATACATCATAACAACAACAACGAATCTGTTGGATGAAAATTGAACTAATATAATATATAATATAGATATCGCCTACACAAAAAAATTTACATGTTTTCGGCATTGTATTGATGCGAATGAAATTCTATAAGTATGAAAGATAAAGAATTATTATTTTTTTTAATTGCGAGATGTTGTCTGTCTATCTGACTACAACCTTGATTTTATTATTGAAATTTAACGATAGTAAAGGTTTATAAATAAAAAGTGAAATTTAACACTATAGATATCAGAATATGGTTTTGTATGAACGTTTTGTTGTATATGGATATTAGAATATATTATGTTGCACACTCACATAATTAGATAAATGACGGAAGCAAGATTTTTTTTGTTGTTGTTTCTGTTTTTCGTATATGCATATCGGATGGAATGAAATACAAACAAACAAATGATCAAACAAATAAATACATATACATGTATATTACCAAGCTGGACATTATCATACAGAATAAAGATGATCATACAAGAATGTTTAGTTACAATTTCTGATATAACTTAAAAACGATATCGTTTTAGAAATTACTTTAAACTGATATACATATGTATGTAAGATGCATTGTACAAGTGTATATTTAGCACGAATAAAAATGTATCTATAGAATATACATATATATATATATAAATTATACAAATTGAATTTAAAAAAATTAATAAAAAAAAATAATTTAGAAATAAAAATATTCTAAAACTAAAAAAATAATATCTAAAACATCTGCTGGGTGAAAATTGAAACAATACCTGGAAATATCAACCAATGTGATCGTACAAAAAATGAATATGATTTGCATTAAAGAATTTTATAATGCATATTTAAAATGCATATTTAAAATGCAAATAAGGTGGATAGCGTACGGTACCAATGATCATGCATTAGGTTCAACTATAAATTATAGATTCAACTATAAATTATAGACGATTACATCAATTTTTATCAAACATAATAAAAGACATCAAACACTCTGGTCTATCAAACATTGTGTATGTAGCTTTAACTGAGAGTAATTTTTTTTTATAACAACATCATCCTCCTCAAGTAATAAGCAATAAGATTTTGCTTTTAAACTAATTAACAGAGAATAATTTTTCAGAACATTCATCTTTGAACATGCCTAAAACTTTTTTTTTATTCACCACTGGTAAACGATATATGTATGTTTTCGATAGAATAATCTCAAATTTTATATTTACATCAGGTTTTTATATTATCTTTGTAGAAACTTGCATACGATCTCTATTGTGTTGTGGTTTATACTAAATATCTTATCGAGTTTCTGATTGTGCTCATCAGTCATCATCATAGAATTTCACCGATAACCCTTGAGAAGAACACGCTTTTTGGTTCCCGGAATGCAGCTTTCTCCGACAAGCAAAGGGATTTGGGTTCGTCGCTAGTGTCAAGAAGATATGGGCTCAACACTTAAATATACTGCAATGTAATAGAGACAGAATTGGATGATTTAATAATTTTGTAAAAAAAATAATTTAAAAACACGCATTTTATATCATATATGAAATAAAAATAATAAATCAGATATATATGTATATATTTTTTTTTTGTTTTTATTTTTTTTATTTTTACATAATACTATATTTTGTTATTATTAATATTATTTACTGCAAACATGCATACATATACTGTTTAATATTTTATTCAGAATTAAATTCTACAAAGCTTAAGATAATTAGAACCACCATGTTTCTTGTTACCCATTTAAAAAAAAAAAAAAAATCTTTTCTTTCTTCTTCACAGCTTTTCCTCTTCATCCTCCTGCTCACTGCCTTGCCAGATCTTGAATTTTAACAAACTGTAAAAAATCCATATCAAACAACGTTTTAGTGTTGTTATTTACATTTTTTTATATTTTTTTTATTTTGGTTACGGAATTCCACCTTTCCATTACATTGAGATTTTCTTCATTTGTCTAAAATTATTATTATCAATATTTTTTTTTATAATTTTTTTATTTATTTTTCATTATCAATTTTTTTTATTAAATTTTTTTTTTATATTGTTTTTCTACTATTATGTACCGAAAATTTCTTCATATACATATATTAAAATTATACTTATAGAATAAATTATACTAATTTTTAATTAATATTACATATGGAAAGCATGTATTACAAATCGACGAATAATTTTCTAATTTTACAAATTTTTGTTTTAAATAATTAATTTTTTAATTTTTTTTATAAATAAGTTTTATTTTATATAATTTGTTTTGTCCCTCGATAAATATTTTAATCATTTTCATTATAGTTAAAATAAAATATTGTGTGTTCGGAATTTTCTTTATTTTCTAAATTAATTTTTATTAACGTGAATTTGCAAATGTTAATTTAAACAAATTTTTTTTTTTTAATTGTTTTTCCACAAATCAATTTAAGTAAAGTTCTATACTTTACTTAAATTGATTTGTACATATTTGTACATTTATAAAAACTTTATTATAAAATAACAATATAAAATTAAAAACTAATATTTTTAAGAAAAATAATCAAATAATAACAAAAACATAATATAAAACTATTAATAATACCGAAACAAAAAAAAAAAAATTAATAATAATACCGAAACAAAAAAAATAAATGAAACACATAAGTTAAGATTTCAGTTTATTATTTTTTTTTTATGTTTTTGTGTGTTGTTTTAAGTTTATCTTAACTCTATCATTAATTCTATTTCTAATAGTTTTGAATATTGGTGGAGATACCTCAAAATAATAAGCAACATTTTGTGTATGTTTTACTTCATAGAATACATTCATTATAGCATGATCTTCCGGATTCGTAAAAATTGGGTCTTCTGAATAATATTTATACTCTGTTGCATCAAAAAATGATTTTTCTTCTTGTGTCAGATATGTTTCATTGATAGCAATTGTCGGATCATATTTCACATTATCAATTTCGGTCCATATATGTATAGGTGCAAGTACCAAATTATCGTATACCATCTTTCCATACATCATTTTAATACCAAAATTCTTTAAATGGTCAAAGAGCAATAAAGACGCAGGTAGACAGACTCCATACATTCCTTCCCGAATAAACTCTTCAGATATAATTTTCGAGACTAGGCGTGCAACTTGATGTTTATCTATTGACATTATGAAGAGAGTGTTATTTATTATTTTGATAAATATTTTTATTTTTAAAAATCAGAACCAAATACTCTTAAGCGACCGATCTCTGTAAATGGTTGTTTCTAAATGAGTTTACTCATTGTCTTCTCTTAAAAAAATGTTTTTGTTTTTAAACGGGTGTTAAAATTTACAACTAGAAAAGTTTTCGAATTTGTACCGTATTTTTTTTTTTCAACAACGATACACTTTTTCAATAGGACACTTCTATTCGCATAACTTAAAATACACAACGAAAATAAGTTTACATACATGTTAGTGACCTAAATTTTTTGTTGTAATTCGTGATTAGTAATTATGTTTCTAATTAGTAGGAAAAATTAATTTTGAAAAATTTAGATCAGTAACTATCTTTTTAGTTGTACTAAGAATCGTTCGTAATAGTATATTAAAAGTAATCCATATTTAAAAAAAAGTGTGTTGGTATACATAAGGTTATTTGTTTAATTTTTTTTAAAAACAGAAAAATTCCTGTTTGATCGTGTCCATACAAAACCACAAATCATATTCATCTTTTGTACGATCATATTTGTCGAAATTTCCAGGTATTGTTTCGATTTTCACCCAACAGATTTATTGTTGTTATGATATCACATTTTAAGATTTTTTTAAAATAAAAAAAGTTATTATATGCGGAAAATTTCTAAAAGGAATAAATTATAATTATATTTACAGAATAAATTATTTCATATTACATATTTTTATATGTTACATTTTTTATGTAATGTAATATAGAAAAATAATTAATTTAAATTTGTGAAGGTTTTTTAATTGAAAGTAATTTTTGAAATAATAATAATTTTTTTCTAAATTATTTTTTTAGAATATAGTTTTTAGAATATATTTTTTTTATAAATTTTTTTATAAATTTTTTTAATTCAATTTGTACAATTTTTAATAGAAAAATTCTTGTTTGATCGTGTTCATACAAAAACAATAAATCATATTCATCTTTTGTATGATCTTTTGTATGATTTCAATTTTCACCCAAAACCCTCGAAACACTTATATTTGTATATATGTATATTCTATAGATAAACTTTTATTCGTGCACAATGCATCATACATACATAATATGTATATCAGTTCAATGTAATTTCCAAAACGATATCGTTTTTAAGTTATATCAGAAATTGTAACTAAAAATTCTTGTATGATCATGTTTATTCTGAATGATAATGTCCAGCTTTCATTTCATTTTTATTTCATTCCATTAGATATTCATATACAAAAAACATAAACGACAATCGTGCTTCCGATATTCACCTGTGTGAATGTGCAACATAATTTATTCTAACATCCATTTACAACAGCAACAACCAAAAATTATTTGTTGTTATAATTCATGCTTAGTAATTATGTTTCTAATTAATAGGAAAAATTAATTTTGAATAATTATGGTCACTAACTATGTGGATTAGTATACATAGCAAAAATCAAGGTTGTAGTCTGATACAGACATCATCTTACAATTAAAAATCAATTAATTCTTTATCTTTCCTACATAGAGAATTTCAATACATATCGTCTATGTACACGAAAATAAATAAATAAAAAATTTTGTGTAGGCGATATCTATATTATATCACTTCAATTTTCATCCAACAGATTTGTTGTTGTTATAATATGAACATTAATATTTTTTTTTAAAACACAAAAATGAAATTACAACAAAAATCTCTAAGATCTAATATCAAAAAAAAACATTCTTGTTTGATCGTGTTCATACAAAACAACAAATCATATTCATTTTTTGTACGATCACATTGGTCGATATTTCCAGGTATTGTTTCAATTTTCACCCAGCAGATATTTTAGATATTATTTTTTTAGTTTTAGAATATTTTTATTTCTAAATTATTTTTTTTTATTTATTTTTTTAAATTCAATTTGTACAATTTATATATATATATATATATATATATGTATATATATATATATATATATATATATATATATATATATATATATATATATATATATATATATATATATATATATATATATATATATATATATATATATATATATATATATATATGTATATTCTATAGATACATTTTTATTCGTGCTAAATATACACTTGTACAATGCATCTTACATACATATGTATATCAGTTTAAAGTAATTTCCAAAACGATATCGTTTTTAAGTTATATCAGAAATTGTAACTAAAAATTCTTGTATGATCATCTTTATTCTGTATGATAATGTCCAGCTTGGTAATATATATATGTATTTATTTGTTTGATCATTTGTTTGTTTGTATTTCATTCCATCCGATATGCATATACGAAAAACAGAAACAACAACAAAAAAAATTTTGCTTCCGTCATTTATCTAATTATGTGAGTGTGCAACATAATATATTCTAATATCCATATACAACAAAACGTTCATACAAAACAATAACAAATCATATTCTGATATCTATAGTGTTAAATTTCACTTTTTATTTATAAACCTTTACTATCGTTAAATTTCAATAATAAAATCAAGGTTGTAGTCAGATAGACAGACATCATCTCGCAATTAAAAAAAATAATAATTCTTTATCTTTCATACTTATAGAATTTCATTCGCATCAATACAATGCCGAAAACATGTAAATTTTTTTGTGTAGGCGATATCTATATTATATATTATATTAGTTCAATTTTCATTCAACAGATTCGTTGTTGTTGTTATGATGTATACATTAATATTTTCCAGAAACAAAAATTCATGTTTGATCGTGTTCATACGAAACAACAACGACAAATCATATTATTCAGATATCAATAGTGTTAAATTTCAATTTTTTATTTTTTATTTTTAAAAACCTTTACTACATTCTAAAAGTACAACCCTCATAATACCGCCGCTCCGCACCGAGTTCGTACCTATTTTTTTTATCGATATATTTTTATTTTTTAATTTTTTTAATTTTTTTTTTTATAATTTTAATACTTTCCCACATCATCAGATTTTTTCCCACAATGCTATGACGTCACAATTCTTGGAAGTGAAATTTGATACTGCGGAAATAAAAATATTGAAATTCCATGAAAGTCAATAACCTTGTGTTAATTTCGGGGTCATTGACTTTCATGGAATTTAAATATTTTTATTTCCGCAGTATCAAATTTCACTTCTTTTTTTTTTTTTCCCACAGGTATCAAATTACAATTTTTTTTTTTTTTTCCACAGGTATCAAATTTCAAGGTGTCAAATTTCAAGGTCAGGTGTCAAATTACAAATTTTCCCACGCCAAACCGCCACAACACCTACTCATATGGTAGGCGCAGAGGTCGTTGCAGGCGACGATGGCTCCACGATGCAGAGAACGACTTGGCCTATAGTTCACTTGATTTTTCACTTTTAAATTTGTTTTTATTCAAATGATTTATTAATCCATGTTTAATGCATCCCAAAATGTATAATCACGTCGATTATACAACTGGGCGGATTTAGTTGATCCTCATTTAAAATTATTTGCACTATATAATCCGCCGGAAAACTGTATGAACGATCAGCAGTGAATCTGAAATTTCACCAGTATTTTCAAAATTTTGACTTGTGTTTTCAATTGTGTTTTTTATGCCGATTTACATTTTTTTGTGATAGAAGAAAACAATTAAATTATTTTTTTTAAATAGTAACTATATAATGGATACCATAGGTATTTATTTAGATTTTAATGAAGATGAAGCCGCACTACAAAGAAAAGAAACGAAAAAAGCTTGACGGAATTCCTGCAAAGATATATTCCAGTTGTCTAATGTCCAGTGGGAAAAATTATTTCTGAATTTATGATTGTTGAATATGTTAATTTTTTTTAGATTTATAAAAAATTGCACATTAAATAAATCAGCCTTTAAATATGTTTATAAATTAATTAAAAACAAATTTACTCCACGTGGTTAAATCATCATCACTTACGCCAGAGTTTAAATTGGCCGCTACTCTCACGTTTTTGTTCGAAAGTGGATAGCAAAAAAACATTGGGCAAGATTGCTTTGTTGGTATGGCACAGCCAACAGTCTCGGTCGTGATGTCTGAAGTGTTAGATATTTTAGAGGATATTTTGAGCAATAAATGAAATATTAATAATTGAGGATGAAAAATCAGAGGCCAGGGTGTATTTTTATGGAAAGACCAAAAGCCCTGGAATTGTAATGTATGTAGATGGTACGCACATACAAATTGCAAAGCCGGCAAATGAAGATACTCATCTCTTTTACAACTCTTTTCGATTTGTTGTGTTGATGCCACTTACTCTAGGACGAGTCATGATTCCTTTGCTTGGGGAAACGGTGATGCCACGGTGGTTGTTGTGTTAGGTAGTCTAGATCTCAAAATTTTAAATTTTATTATGATTGAACTTTTGGAATTATTTGGGTCCAAATTAATTGTACACGACACTGTTTGATTTTAATTGTTTATTTATTATATTTATTTTATTATTAAAATTCATTAATTTATTTTATAATTTGGTTTATTCAATTATTTTACATTTATTTTTTTATATGATCAAATTAATTTTTATTATTAATATTATTTCACCACCACTTTTTTTGATTGTTCATCAAGAGATAAAAAAAACGTAATGGACGCACAAATGTCTTGTTGTTTTTATTGTTTTTGTTTTTGTTGTATGACGTCGCCTTCGTGTTCGTTTTGTGTTGAAGGAACACATGCGCCGGCGACGGTGAACATTGCACTTATGTTAAGTGCAGTGGATTATTAGTCGAATTGGTAAGGCGACTTAATAATTGGATAATTGGTTCGGCTATTGGATGTGTGATGGGGTTAGTAAACTCTCAATTCAAATAAGTTGATTTATATTTGAATTTTACTAATTTGTTTTGTTGTGGCAGTATCGAATATCGGTGAGTCGAATATTCGAGCTGCTACAGTACCCCCTCTCCAGATGAGAAACCATAGGTTTTGAGACGTTATACGTTGAACCGGACTGTTTTATATCGTTTGCTGGCTGATATTTGATCAGCCGTGTTGAGAATACCGTACGCCGGTTTCAATCTGTCGATGGAGATTGAGTGGTGTTTGTCTTTGATTGAGACAATGAATTGCTTGCGTAAGCGGCGTATAACTTTATATGGCCCATCGTATGGAGATTGTAATCCAGTTCGAACCTTATCAACCCGGACAAAGACGTAATCGCAATTGTTGAGCGATTTAGGAACGAATATGTTGCTTTCATTCGTTGGTCTTGTTGTCGTGGGGATAAGATTTTGCATGGTGGTGCGGAGTTGGTCGATGACTGTGTCGGTTGTGGATGGAGACGGTAGAGGATGTTCGA
This sequence comes from Tipula unca, assembly GCA_951394425.1. Taxonomy (NCBI): domain Eukaryota; kingdom Metazoa; phylum Arthropoda; class Insecta; order Diptera; family Tipulidae; genus Tipula; species Tipula unca. The sequence goes on from OX596380.1 coordinate 92,790,866, forward strand.
TGAAGAACTCACCGGGTAGCTTGATGGTTTGACCGTAAACCATTTCAGCTGGTGAGCACTTCAAATCTTCTTTAACCGTTGCTCGAATACCAAGTAGAACGATTGGTACTTCGGAGCTCCAGTGAATTGTGTTGCCTCGGGCCTTGAGAGCAGCTTTGAGCTGGCGGTGGAAGCGTTCAACCATGCCATTGGCTTGCGGATGGTAAGCCGTTGTACGTATCCGATGCGAGCCGAGGAGTTTCGTTAACTCCGAGAAGAGCTTCGACTCGAATTGGGTTCCTTGATCAGTTGTGATGTCAAGTGGAACGCCAAATCGTGATACGTAGTTTTGCACGAATGTGGTGGCAATGGTTGCTGCAGACATGTCGCTCATGCAGTACGCTTCTGGCCATCGAGTGAAACGATCGACACAGGTGAGTAAATATGAGTATCCATTGGATGGAGGAAGTGGTCCTACGACATCCAAATGAATGTGCTCGAATCGACCAGGTGGAATTTCGAATTGTCCAAGAGGCGATTTTGTGTGTCTCTGGACTTTCGATTTTTGGCAAGATAAGCATGCTTGTGCCCAATGGGTCACGTCTTTGTTTATGCTGGGCCAAAAGTATCGAGCAGTATTCAATTTACGAGTTGCGCGGACACCAGGATGTGAGATACCGTGTAGTGTATCGAAGATGGTTCGACGTAGTTGCTCTGCGATGTACGGGCGATTTGCACCCGTAGATGTTTCGCAGTAGATTTCGAGGCCAGGTAGTGTGAAAAGCTCTAGTTTCAGTGATGAACTAGTGTGACAAGCGGAACCAGAAAGTAAATTCTGAAGTTCCAAGTCTGCTTTTTGCGCTTGTGCGATCTTATTGCAGTCGAAGTGAGTCTCGACTGTGGCCGTTTCGTTTGTTGTTGTGCGCGAAAGTGTATCCGCGACAACGTTTTCGGTACCTTGAACATGCTGGATGTCCGTGGTAAATTGACTAATGTAATCCAAGTGGCGTGCTTGCCTTGGATTGCGTTCAGTTTTAGACTGAATTGCTCGAGTGAGAGGCTTGTGGTCGGTGTAAATTGTGAAGTCCCGACCCTCGACAAAATATCTGAAGTGTTTGATTGCTAGATATATTGCGAGTAATTCCCGATCGAATGCAGAGTATTTCTTTTCGGCATCCGAGAGCTTCTTTGAGAAGAATCCCAGGGGCTCCCAACACTTGTCATTGTACTGTTGCATGACTGCTCCGACAGCAGTGTTTGATGCATCAGTAGTAATTCTGAGCTTTGAGTCGCTCAGTGGATGTGACAAGAGTGTTGTGCGTGCCAATTCAGCCTTGAGTGACGTGAATGCGTGTTGACATTCGTCAGGCCAAGAGAAGTTCTTGGCGGTTTTGGGCTTACGTAGTAGTACTGCCAGGTGGCTGTGAATTGGGTTGAGTATTTCAGCGAGCTTTGGTATGAATCGGTGGTAGTAGTTGACCATGCCGATGAATCGCTGAATACTTTTGATTGAGGTTGGAGCTGGGAATTCTTTAATGGCATTGATTCGGTCTTGTGACGGAAGGATGCCATTAGCGGTAATCTTGTGGCTGAGGAAATCAAGAGTGGATGCGCCGAAGACGCATTTTGAGCTCTTGATGTGAACATCAAACTCGACAAGTCGTTGGAAAAGTGTTTCCAGATGGAGTTTGTGTTGTTCCTCAGTTTGTGATGCCACAAGAATGTCGTCTATGTAGACGAAAACGAAGTCGAGATCTCGAACGACTTCGTTCATGAAGCGCTGAAACGTTTGTGCGGCATTGCGTAATCCAAATGGCATTCGGGTGTATTCGAAGAGGCCAAATGGTGTTGTGATTGCCGTTTTGAAAACGTCTTCAGGTGCCACGGAAATGTGGTGATAACCTCTGATGAGATCAAGTTTGGAGAAAACTTTGCAGCCATGTAAGTGCATGGTGAAGTTTTGAATGTGGGGTATCGGGTAGCGATCCGGTATCGTAACCGTGTTTAAACGCCGATAGTCCCCACATGGCCTCCAGTCTTGATCTTTCTTCTTGACCATGTGTAATGGACAAGAGACGGAAGATGTCGATGTTCGACAAATCCCTAATTCCACCATGTGTTGAAATTCTGCTTGTGCAGCTTTGTGACGCACCGGATCTAGTCTGCGTGGTCTCGACACGGGAAGATGGCCTTCTGTGACGATGTGATGAACCACGTTGTGTCGGACTGACATTTTGTAGTTCGGCTCTGCTGTAAGTAGTGGGTACTTTTTGAGCAGAGTGCCGTAGCCGTTGTCGATGTTGAAATGGATCGGTGTTGGTGTGTTAACACGAACCATTGTGGCGTTTATTGACAGCTTTGTAGCTGGGTCAATCAGCCGTTTGTGTTTGACATCGACAAGAAGTCCGAATTTGCTTAGAAAATCGGCGCCAATGATCGGACGATTCACTGCAGCTAGTATGAAAGCGTGCGTGAAGGTTCGTTTGAGTCCGATATCCACGTTAAGCAATTTTGTGCCGTACGTGTGGATGATTGAACCATTGGCAGCCGATAAGACTAGATTTGAATTTCGATTTGATAATGAATATTTCAATTTGTAATTCATTGCTGGAATAACCGAAAGGTCAGCGCCAGTGTCGACTAGGTAAGTGAGTTTGTTGTGTCTATCGTACACAAACAAACGTGACGTATAGGGTGTGTTTGTGGTCAGGGGAGGCATGTTGCTCTCAACCCGTGACTCTAATAGTTTTTTGTGCGTCAATGTCCAATTTTACGGCGGCCGCGGACGTCGATGGTTGCGACGTGTTGAAATTGCACGGTGGCGTGCATTTTCTGGCGGCTCTACCAAACTTTGTGTGGAACCAGCATTTACCATGTTGGTACGTGTTATTGCTGGGACTGCGGGTTCTATTGCGTGAGGGAGCTCGTCGCCCACGCGAACGGCTTCGACCTCTAAGTAGCCCGTCGAGTCTAGACTCGGTTCTCGACAGTCTTTGTTCGAGTGTGTTTGGTGCTTGTGTTGAACGGGGAGTTCTGTCTCCACTGCGTTCACGTGATTGCCGGTATGGACTATTGACTTGGCTGACGCTTTGAGATGTGATGTTTATGACATCATACATCTTGTCGGCTATTTTGGCTAACGTTTGTGTCGTGGAGGATTCGGGCTGTGCTACCAGCGCTATGCGAATCAACTCCGGCATTTTACGTACCCACAAAGATTTAATGATATTTTCATTAAAATTATTGTTAGCCAGTGTTTGTATGTGCCGTAAAGCGTCAGATGGTTTTTGGTCGCCTAATTGCTGGCCTGAAAGCAATTGTTCTAGCTGGCGTTCGCCCGATGGTGCTAGTCGTTCTAGCAGCGTTTGTTTTAATGTGTTGTATTGGTTGGTTGTCGGCGGATTGAGGAGGAGATCCGAGATCACATCACACGTCTCTGGTTGCAAAGCTGATAATGTTTGCAGGTACTTGGTTTTATCAGCGTATATACCTTGCAGCCCGAATTGTATTTCGGCGAGCTGAAACCATGTGTTTGCTCTTTGTGGCCAGAAAGGTTGTATTGTGATTCGCTGATGTGATGCCGCGATCTCTATTTGTGGACTAGCGCCTTCAGGCGTGGTGTCCATGTCCTGTGATAGATGTTTTGCATCTTCTGTCATTTTTGGTTCTTTTGTAACCAACAAACCAATACAATAAAAAAAATACAACAATACAATACTGTGAGAAACCCCCGAATATGGAGTTCCTTTCGTCCTACCTTATATTGGGGGGGCTCGTTTAAAATTTTAAAAAAAAATAAAAATTAAAATAAATTTAATTCATGCGAGGTGAATTTTGTTGCAGCGAGAAAACGACCAGGGTGTGAGACTATGGATGGGTGTGCACGTGGTGGTGAAAAATATATATAAGTAAAATTGTACAATTAAAATATTTTACAAGAAAAAAATGATTTTACGTTAATTTGTGAATAAAAATTGATTCTACGTTAAATGAAAAATTAATGATTTGAATTTTTTAATGTTCAAGAAAAAAAAAATATATTAAAAATAAAAAAAACTTGCGGTTTGGTTTTCCCCTTTGATGTTGTTTCTGCTGCTGCGTTGCGGTGAGGGTCAGTCGCTTCACCGTTAATATTTTTCCAACGTGTCCCGCGGTGCGTGGGTTGGTGCTTCCTGTTGCCACGTGTCTTATAATTCTAAATCCCTCGTTGCGTGGGAGGGGTTTTGGTCCCTACACACGTTTTTATTATCTTCTTGCGGTATTTAACACGTGGTTTTGTGGCCGCTATTTGTAAATTCAGGTATGTTGTTTGTATGATGATGTCCCAGTATATTTTTTCCGTGCAGTTGACGATCTTATTAGTCATGTACCACGGTACACGTGCCAGACTTTTGTTAATGTAGCGCAATAAAAATATATTTAGGTATAGCTGCGTGTTCCGGTTATCACCTTTTCGGATTTTGTATTTTATTATATTGATAAATTCAATAATAATGTGTGTATACATGTAATGTGCGGTAAAAACCGCTGTCGTTTGGTCACCAGTTTGGAATTATTTGGGTCCAAATTAATTGTACACGACACTGTTTGATTTTAATTGTTTATTTATTTTATAATTTGGTTTATTCAATTATTTTACATTTATTTTTTTATATGATCAAATTAATTTTTATTATTAATATTATTTCACCACCACTTTTTTTGATTGTTCATCAAGAGATAAAAAAAACGTAATGGACGCACAAATGTCTTGTTGTTTTTATTGTTTTTGTTTTTGTTGTATGACGTCGCCTTCGTGTTCGTTTTGTGTTGAAGGAACACATGCGCCGGCGACGGTGAACATTGCACTTATGTTAAGTGCAGTGGATTATTAGTCGAATTGGTAAGGCGACTTAATAATTGGATAATTGGTTCGGCTATTGGATGTGTGATGGGGTTAGTAAACTCTCAATTCAAATAAGTTGATTTATATTTGAATTTTACTAATTTGTTTTGTTGTGGCAGTATCGAATATCGGTGAGTCGAATATTCGAGCTGCTACAAACTTGTTTCATGCAGAATGCGTATAAATTTTCCGTTGGAAATAGAGTGCAAATCTTAAACAAAGGCAATGATTTTCGGTTTTTATTAAATAATTTATTATTATTTAGAAATTATAATCTTTACATTTATAGTTTTTATAAGTAAACACCAATTATATTCTTATTAGAATAAAAGCGTATTTCAGGACAAAGCAATTGTATTGACTATATGTAAACAGCGCGATCTAACTATTATATTGATATAATACAAAATACTTTTTAAAAACACATTCTTACTCGCCTTGTGTAGGATGCATCAAAAGTACCATTATATAGCAAAGATGATTTAACATTAAGTTGAGAAAACAAGAACAAAATAGTTCATACACCCATTTTTTGGTTTATAAGAATTATTTTCTAACTACCACCTAGCGGTAAAGTTTTAATGATTGTAAACCCGGGAAACCATCCAACCAGGGATGGACGTTTACGCGTCATCTATTATTTTCAACATTGATGTGTCGACAACCCGTAGATAACGTCAAAAACGTAGACAACGTCGATAATGTAGACAATTCCTAGAGTGGTTTTTCAATTAGTTCTAAAGTATAAAGGGTATAAGAAATTTCTTTAGGAACAATGCGTTATTGGTGATAGTTTAATAAAATGTCCGTCAATGCATTGAAATCTCTTTTCAAAAAGAGCGGAATTTAAAACTAATCGTTCTCAAATACCATGAATCTACTTCAGCGTCATGTTTATCCATTACAAAATTATTGAATTGACTCAAAACAACGATGTATAGCGTTATATAGAGTGTGGCCCTCTTTAGAACGGTGGAACGGTATCGTTCGCAAAATCGGCTCTCTAAATCGGAAAAAACGGCTCACAAAAAATCAGACAAAAAGGTTATAACTTTCATTAAAAATAATCCGTCCATGGTAAAATGAATTCTAGTTCAGGAAGGCTATAAGAGCTACCGAGTTATTAAAAAGCCAAATCGTTCAGATAACCAACGCATGTATATAAAAACCAACAACTTTCCTATTATTGTGACTGAATTGAATGTCAGACATTCTATTAAAAACAAACAATACTCAGAGTTTTTCAGGCGTCTGAGAAAAAGGTTCATAATAGGTGGTGATTTCAATGCGAAGAATACTCACTGGGGTTCTAGATTAATTACAACTAAAGGAAAAGAATTAGTGATTGCCATTAAAGAAAATGGATGTGTATTCATTTTAACTGGAAAACCAAAATATTGGCCAACTGACCCAGGAGAAATACCTGACCTGATCAATTTTTTTATAACCAAAAGTATTTCTGGACTCTGCTTATTTGACCATCGCTGTACATTTTGCCACTCCATGGTAAAACTAATTCGAGTTCAGACAAAATTTTCACAAAATTTAGTGGATGTGTTTTGATGGATGACGAAACGTACATGAAATTGGTTTTGAAACACTTCAAGTTCGATAAAAACGTTTGCAAAAACTTTTGACCAGCAATTTCCAGTTGTGGAGCCAGGTTTTTGTCACATTTTTCATAACGACGTAATTCAGCAGTTAAGTTTTGGCCATATACATAGATTGTTCCATCGCAACTGCGATGGTCCTTTCTCAAAGTTCAATTTTTTATGTCGCGTTCGAGAATATCGAATGGTATTTGGCGAATGACACGAGTAATGTTGGCTTCCTAATACTTCAAACCTAGCTGGTTTATTCACATAGACTTTGGAGGACGTAGCCTCAAAGAAAAGAGTCTAGAGGTATCCCACCATATAAATAGCCAATTCAACGATCCGAACCGTGAAATTAATTTCTCGCCAACATGATTTTTCAATAAAGCAATGTATCGCGCGCTATATGACAAATAGCGCCGACTTCTTGGAACCAAATTTCGTCGAAGTAGGTCTTCAATTTCAGGTAGCAAATATTCCGTTATCATGGCGCAATAACGAGCATTATTCACATAGGTACGTCCCGGCCGTTTTCTCTTTCTCAGCAATCAATCAGAAATTTGATCATTTTGGATATTTCTTCTTATCATTACTATCGGTTTATCGATTTGTAATGTTTTCAAATTGTAGAATTAAAAATCGACCAACCAACCATCAAAAATAGAAAAAATTAAAAACAACTAATAATTTTAATCAATTATGACGTAGACCACCAAGTGCGGTGATACCATCTGATTCGAGGTGTTCCTGATTGTTGCAATATAAGTGCTTGAGATATCATACTAAAGCTACTTGCCATTTCTTTGACAAAAACTTATAAAAATAATTATCTCCGACTGGGACATCTCTGAGATCGGCAGTAATATGAAAAATTAGGATGGCACGCAATTTAATCTAATTGTAATCTAATTGTAATTTAAATTAGGACACAGACTAAAAGCCTATTCGTGCTGAGTATAATCATTTCGAACAAAGTTATCATACGCTTTCTTGCCTCACAATGATAATGTAGTTCAATGATGTCAAACATCGTCTCGCCACTTACAGTTGGGCTTAAAATCCTCTGTAAAACCACTACTTTAGAGCCTGTCCGAATTCATTCGTAATCGACTAAACTAAATAGTTACCACCATTTTTCCGCGAGAGGCGGTAATATCGCGTAAAAGTTTAGTATTCGACTAGACTAAATCATTCTAAACTGTGATTTCATTTTGAACGGTAGCGTTTTAATATATTCAATATTTTTTAATATATTAAATGTAAGGTTATGTTATAAAAATATTTTATTCATTAATGTTACCCTTTTATTTGATACGGGTAACGCGTTTTCATCAATTAAAGTTAATGACAATACGTAGCTGCATATTATTTCCCTTACGCATGATATAATAAATTCATCTTCAGTGCCAATGGCATCGTTATTTTCAATATCACTCATTTCTCGAAAAATTTATTTGACAGATTCTTTAGAAACTAGAATATAATGAATTCGAACGCTACACATTCTTAATTTAGTGACATCTATGATTATTTGAGTAGAACTTCACGGATATTTTCAGTTTAGTCGATTAAAAATGAATTCGGACAGGTAGTAAAATCTAAAAAATATTACGAATGGTGATAGTGGTAATGATGATACATGGAAACTGTGTCAATACTCTTACATTATTGAATCTTATTTCCAGTACAAATATCATATTCATAAACATCTATGAAAAAATGATAAATTAAAATACATTTTAAGTGTTAATCAAAATTAGAAACCAGTAACAGATACTGGTTCAACTTTAAAAATAAGTTTATAATTAAAAAATAAGTTTGGTCACTAGCTCATTACTGACATAAAGTTTTATCTAATAATAATTTTCATATTTAAAAATAAATAATATTTTTATTTATTTCAAAAGTCCAAATAAATTTATTTATGTTCGAAAAGTTAAATTTTATATGTTTTGGTTTTTGGTCCAGATAAAACAATTTATTGTTTTATATTTATTGAGAATACATTTTTTAACTTTACATATTTTTTTTAAATAAACATTTAAATTTATGATAATATATTACTGCACATATAATGTAAAACTACATATATGTTTTAACAAAATGAACAACACAATAAATAAATATATATTATGTATAAATAATAGTTAACATTATTATTAATTGGAATTTTTTAAGTGTGTGTGTATGTATGTAATGGCAAATACATCGTAAATAGATTGTTCCACAGAATTAGCCCTAGGCAAAATATATCCTTCGTTTGCAGTTCTATATTTTTGATATTTTATTTGGGCTACCGGCTTGTTAAATCGGAGTCAAATTTTAACCCTATCATTACAGACTTTAGAAACCATTCATAATTAGATATTCTAAAACTAAATTTTTCAAAAGAATATGACGATACAGTAACGAACTGGATGTTTCAAAACTATTTATCGTAATTGAATGAAACTTGACTATATTTTTTAATCGAGTATGGCGAAATTCAATATGTTGAATGAAACTGAAATCTAAAATCGTTTTGGAATAAAGATTTGGAGTATGGCCAACTGGAATGGAACCAAGTAGGCTATATCTTAATCTACATCTAGATCATACTTCACTGAAGTATTTTTCTGTTAAAATACTGTACTGACCTATACACTATAGGTATGTACATAGAAAATGTATATAAGTAAGTATGTACCAGATTTATTATTTTAAACAGTGATTTTGTTTCTTTCGGACAAAATTAGTTGTCAAGAAAATTTATGATGAAATTTTGTGTGAGAGTTATTATTTTTATGTACCAAATATTTTTTTTTTTAGAACATAAATATTGTTTTGTTAAATTTTGTACAGGATATCTTATTTTTGATATCCAAATAATTTTTTTGCCGAACGAAAAATTATTTTAGCGGTATAATTGAAATCAAATGAGCAATAATTAATGCAATTTAATTTAAATTTAAATTATTAGTTTCAAAAAAATTATTAATTTTATTTTTAGGTAAAAAATTTAGCTTGCACAACAACGATCACGTACACGCAAATAAAACGAAACATAAATAAAACAAGTGACGCTCGAAAATTTGAACAACTTCAATTTTATTAGGTTGGATCCAGGGATGGGCGAGGTAGATTACGCCATGTAATCTTCGCAGTTGTCGACACGTAAAATATAACGTAGATTACTTGGCAGTGTTTTTTGTCAACGTCGAAAATTAAAATAATGTCAACAACCTACAATATTTTAGCGATTTGAAATCAAAGTTCGCGGCGGTATTTTGTAAAAACGTTCATCTAGAGATGATTTTTTTATTTATTTTTTTTTGACAAATGACGCATGAATAGTTTCAAACTGTCATCGTGTTTTTATTTATTCAGTATTGTTTACCATTTCATCATGGAAAGACTGAGCCCGGCATAGCGTCTACAATTGTTCAGCTTTATTACGAAAATCAGCGTTCTGTGAGGAATGTGTTTCGTGCGCTTAGACCAAGTTACTGTTGCCATAATCGGCCTGTCGAGACCACTATTTGGAATACCATCGAAAAGTTTGAATCTCAATTTACAGTATTGGATGATACGCGACTAAATAGACGGTTTGGTATGGTTTATGCGCCTGTGAAATCATTCGTCAATATTTCTTCAAATAAGAAAACGGCCGGGACGTACCTATGTGAATAATGCTCGTTATTGCGCCATTTGGTTCCAAGAAGTCGGCGCTATTTGCCATGTATCGCGCGATACATTGCTTTATTGAAAAATCATGTTGGCGAGCAGAAATTTAATTTCACGGGTCGGATCGTTGAATTGGCTATTTAGATCGTGTGATACTCTAGAGTCTTTTCTTTGGGACTACGCAAACTCCAAAGTCTATGTGAATAAACCAGCTAGGTTTGATTATCAACACGAACAACAACTGTTCGTCTATATGTATACATTGGTATATCGTCCACACAACTTGTAAAAATAAATATTTATACTGTACAACGTGTTTTTTTTGAATTTTTAATTACTAATAAAAATAATTAGATTATAAAAATAAATAAAATCTAAATTTAAATACTTTATGTACCTACATACAAATTTAATACTTTTCGGAAAATACATATTGTGACATTTTAGACTTGTCAAACAAGGTTCGATCACTGGATTGTGAATTATTGTTATTACTGTTAGTGTTAACCCAATTTAACTTCTAGAACACAAATGCACTTATTTCTGAATTATCACACAAAACACTAATTCAATTAATTTACTTATTTCACGTTTTTACTTTAATTCATAATAATCACTTTAAATTAATACACTTCTTACTAACACTTAACTTTCATTTTTTCCATTTTACTACTACTAACTCTATCACTATTATAATCCAAATCAGTCATTCCACATATTTAACCTACTAGAATATTCCGTAATATTCGAGAAGTATCTAGACTAATCCTGAAGAGTCTAGACACATATATCTACAATTTATGTCATCGCAATCGTAAAAATATTGGTACGATCGTGGTGACATCTCTATTTGAGTAGGGGAACCACCGTGAATGTAAACTGTAGTTAATTAGATGTGTCTAGACTATTTTTAGGAATAGCCTAGACACTATCGAATAGAAATGATAGAAGTTAGTTAGTTGGATCTTAACCGCGATAGAGTTAGTAGAAAGTAAAAAGTGAAAGAGTTCGTCGTGTTTTAACTATGATAGAGGTAGTAGCAGTAAAAAGGAAAACTGTTTATTAAAGTGTAATAAAGCGTTATTAAGATGTAATAAAGTAATTACATATTGTTAAATTAAATAATTAAGTGAATAAGTGAATTAAGGAAATTAATGTTCGGTAAGGCAAAAACGTAACAATATTATTTTTAAAATATGACATAGTCATATTTGCCAAATCATATTTTTTTTTTTTTTAATTTTATTTAAATATTTTAAATAAACAATTATTACAATGACTAGCACCTGGACTAATGAGCAATTTTATTCTAACTTAATTTACTATGTTGTATTAATCTATCGCTTCTTCCCACTGGTGTTCCATAGTGTCTGATAAATTGATTAAACCACATCGTTATTGTGGATTTTAGATCAGCATTACGCTGTTTACACTAGCAATTACACCAGCTCCTCAAAAGGTTTAGTTCGTTTGAGCCTGCGTACAATATCTGTGTTGTTTAACAGCTTAGTTGCCTCAGTAACGGTAACGAATATTAAATAACTTTTGTCTTAGAATTCAATTCTTTATATGCATGTATGTTAATATAATACCAGTAATTGGAAAGACCCTGTATAGTGAAGGGCCGTTTAACAAAAATCGTTTAAAATAATTCCTCATGAGAATAAACCAATGTACAACGATGAAGATTTATTTTGTGCATTATTTATTATACATATAATATGTACATACATACATATTTCTATTTTGCGATAATTCAAAAATAACAAATGAATACGTAAACAAAATCTAGTAGCCAAATAATTCACACACATAAATAAATAAATAATAGTGCTGCTACACTGGTTGTAGTATCTCTCTATTCATAAACAACAGCGATATTATAATATATGCAGACATATTTTTAAAAACAAAAATGTTAAAAACAATCAAAAAATCTTATAAATACATTTCCTTCTATATCTTCCCCACATATGTTTGTTTAACACAGTGTGTAGGTTTTCCCAATTTGAGGAAAATGGGAAAATTTGTGTTGATTATAGAGCTATCGGTTAACAAATAAATATAAATAATAATATAGAATGTATACCATAAATATTAATATAAATAATGTACAGTCAATATTATATATCTCTCTGTACACACATAAATAAATTCCAATATGGAAATTTATTATTAATATTTTTGGTCTTTCATTTATAACACATACCATTTTCCAATACATACAACACAATAGTCCAAAACTAACAGACAAATTTTTAAACAAAAATAAAGCCATGGTAAATGTTTACACATATCAACAAATCGATTATTATTCACAAACATTTGCTTTATTGTTGTTTATTATTAATTTTTAAAAATATTAATAATTTTCTGTTTTTAAATTATACAATTAAAATTTGTAAAATATTAACTTACAAAATTAATGAAAATTAATTTTTTAAATGAATTGCTAGCCTAGACCGCATCAATAAACTGGCATCATCCTAAGTTTGTACTAAAAAGACCACGACTTTTTTTTATATAATGGCGTGTAAGCAGGGAAGAAAACTTTTGGCTACCAACTGAACCGGCCAGTCCTCAACAATAATCCTCTAGATTATTCACTGTCAAAGGTAGTTAATATAACTAATATAACTAACTATAGTACTAAGCCAAAGGTAGTAATCGGTTCCAGATTCGGGCCTAATCGATAAATAATTTCTTTTTTTTTGAAAAATAATAATCAAATTATAATTATAATTATAATTAACGTATTACTATAAACTATACACAATTTGTTGGCCCCTGTGGTCGGGGGGCACTCACATGCCTCGTAAATCTAAATTGCACAAACATGTTTCCCAAGAATACCACCACAGTATCCTTTCCTTGTCGTAGGAGGCAACTAAACGGTTGTATCGCTGGGCTGACGACCCGCATCGGTAAAAAAATCAACGATTTATAAAGTCAACAAAAAGAAAAATGAATACCGCCAAAAAAACGCCCGACCCCCGCTCAAGTACCCGGATACGAGATTTAGGATCGTGGCACGTGCAATCACTTAGAAAACCAGGAGCGTTGGAGGGCCTAATCACATGCATGAAGTATCGGCTGGAACTCGTTGCTCTTTAAGAAACTCGCTGGCCTAAAAGTGGAAATCATGTGTCTCAGGGCTATACGTTGCTTTACAAGGGAGATGACCTCGGAAATCTTGGAGCTGGATTTCTTCTTGGGCCGCAGGTAAAGAACGATGTTTTGAATTTCCAAGCAGTCAATAACCGATTGTGTAAGCTTCGCTTGCGCATGAAGTTAGCCAACCAATCGATAATTTGTGTACAGAAGCCAGCCAGCCCCAAGATAAAGACTCATTTTACAATGACTTGGACATCAGATCGATGGGATCTATACCCGAACACGATGTTAGAATGGTAATTGGGGACTTTAATTCTAGAGCTGGCAAAAATCAGACCAACTTGTGTGAAAACATAGGTCCGTATTCCCGACACAAAACTGCGACCGATAATGGTGAGAGAATGATGTTTTTTGCAATTGCTCATGATCTTAAAGTAGCAAGCACGTTCTTCCCTCACAAACAGATACATCTAGAGACATGGACACATCCTCGCGGAACTTTCCGCAGCCAAATTGACCATGTGATAGTTTCTAAAGGACGGGTTCGAGTTGTGCTGGATGTGAGATCGGTCCGCAACCAAATACGTAGGCAGCGTAAGTTTTCGTACAAGTCTGAGAACATAGCGAAACGCATGGTACGTTTCGACTGTGAAGGTCTGATAAATGAAGATCAAAAGAAACGGAATCAGGATCTTGTCAGCGACAACATTGATGATCCTAATTACCAGTCTGACTGCGTGAACTCTGTCTGATGGGAGGTATGGCTCCTTACATTCGAGAGAAGAATCATGCGTGTGATTTACGGCCCAAAACGCGAAATAGATGGTACATACCGAGCTCTGTACAATTTCGAGATCAGAGATCTGATGGAGATCCCCGATCATGAAGTAAGATCTCAGCGAGTACGCTGGATCGGTCACGTTCTGCGTGCTGATCCGGAACGAATTGTGCTGCGATCTCTGAAAGGAGAGCCACCATATGGTAGGCGCAGAGGTCGTTGCAGGCGACGATGGCTCCACGATGTTGAGAACGGCTTGGCCTCTTCAGATTGTCTTAGACAGTATGAAGACCATTCTCAGGATCGAAACCGTTGGAGCCAGATGGTTGACTCAGTAAGGGGCTAGTAAGGGCCTTTAAAACTGTTTATTATTATTTATTATACACAATTTTAATCTAATACATGTACATACATAGAATACATATATCCACCACACATACACGAGTGATTTTGATTTGAAATTCACCACTAATTAATTTCTATTGCAAATAAGCTAACACTTTTTCATTTTATAATTTTTGTGTATTTCATTATTTGTATATGCATAAACGTAGTATAGGTGCAACGTGCAACCGCGTAGGGTAGTCTGGTGCGAAGCTGTCTTGGGCGAATCAAGTTGGTACTTATTGCCAGCTCCGTTTCTTGCAGCTTCCACAAGTGGGCGTGTTACCTCCTCGTGGTGACCACCGGGCAACTAGTACATCATGTTTATGTGGTGTATACTAGGCGAAAACATGGCGCTAAGCAACCAGGGTAAGGTGTTAACCATACCGTGCTGATAACCGGCCAGGCTGGGGGCCCAGTCTAAAAACTAGCCTACGTCTCTAACGGTGTATGATACTTGGCGCCGATCTCTGCACAGGTGAGTAGGTATTGTGGCGCTTTGTCGTGGGAAAATTTGTAATTTGACACCTGACCTTGAAATTTGACCTTGAAATTTGATACCTGTGGGAAAAAAAAAAAAAAAAAAAAAATTGTAATTTGACACCTGTGGGAAAAAAAAAAAGAAAAAAAAAAGTGAAATTTGATACTGCGGAAATAAAAAATATTGAAATTCCATGAAAGTCAATGACCCTAAAAATTTACACAAGGTCATTGACTTTTATGGAATTTCAATATTTTTATTTCCGCAGTATCAAATTTCACTTCCAAGAATTGTGACGTCATAGCATTGTGGGAAAAAATCTGATGATGTGTGAAATTATTTAAATTCTAAGAAAAAATTAAAAAAATTAAAAAAATTAAAATATATCGATAAAAAAAAATAGGTACGAACTCGGTGCGGAGCGGCGGTATTATGAGGGTTGTACTTTTAGAATGTAGTAAAGGTTTTTAAAAATAAAAAATAAAAAATTGAAATTTAACACTATTGATATCTGAATAATATGATTTGTTGTTGTTGTTTCGTATGAACACGATCAAACATGAATTTTTGTTTCTGTAAAATATTAATGTATTCATCATAACAACAACAACGAACCTGTTGGATGAAAATTGAACTAATATAATATATAATATAGATATCGCAAAGGTTTTTTTTTAAAAAAAAGTGAAATTTAACACTATAGATAAGAGAATATGACTTATTATTTTGTATGAACACGATCATACATGAATTTTTGTTTCTGGAAAATATTAATGTATTCATCATAACAACAACAACGAATCTGTTGGATGAAAATTGAACTAATATAATATATAATATAGATATCGCATACACAAAAAAAAAAATTTACATGTTTTCGGCATTGTATTGATGCGATTGAAATTATATAAGTAGGAAAGATAAAGAATTATTATTTTTTTAATTGTTAGATGATGTCTGTATCAGACTACAACCTGATTTTATTAATGAAATTTTACGATAGTAAAGGTTTTTTAAAAAAAAAAAAGTGAAATTTAACACTATAGATAAGAGAATATGACTTATTATTTTGTATGAACACGATCAAACATGAATTTTTGTTTCTGGAAAATATTAATGTATACATCATAACAACAACAACGAATCTCTTGAATGAAAATTGAAGTGATATAATATAGATATTGCCTACACAAAAAAATTTACATGTTTTCGGCATTGTATTGATGCGAATGAAATTCTATAAGTAGGAAAGATAAAGAATTATTATTTTTTTTTTAATTGCGAGATGATGTCTGTCTATCTGACTACAACCTTGATTTTATTATTGAAATTTAACGATAGTAAAAGGTTTAAAAATAAAAAGTGAAATTTAACACTATAGATATCAGAATATGATTTGTTATTGTTTTGTATGATCGTTTTGTTGTATATGGATATTAGAATATATTATGTTGCACACTCACATAGATAAATATCGGAAGCAAGATTTTTTTGTTGTTGTTTCTGTTTTTCGTATATGCATATCGGATGGAATGAAATACAAACAAACAAATGATCAAACAAATAAATACATATACATACATGTATATTACCAGACTGTATATTATCATACAGAATAAAGATGATCATACAAGAATTCTGAGTTACAATTTCTGATATAACTTAAAAACGATATCGTTTTGGAAATTACTATAAACTGATATACATATGTATGTAAGATGCATTGTACAAGTGTATATTTAGCACGAATAAAAATGTATCTATATAATATACATACATATATATATATATATATATATATATATATATATATACATATATAAATTGTACAAATTGAATTTGAAAAATTAATAAAAAAATAATTTAGAAATAAAAATATTTTAAAACTAAAAAAATAATATCTAAAATATCTGTTGGGTGAAAATTGAAACAATACCTGGAAATATCGACCAACGTGATCGTACAAAAGATGAATATGATTTGTTGTTTTGTATGAACACGATCAAACAAGAATGTTTTTTTTTTTTTTGATATTAGATCTTAGAGATTTTTGTTGTAATTTCATTTTTGTGTTTTTAAAAAAAAATATTAATGTACATATTATAACAACAACAAATCTGTTGGATGAAAATTGAAGTGATATAATATAGATATCACCTACACAAAAATTTTTTATTTATTTATTTTCGTGTACATAGACGATATGTATTGAAATTCTCTATGTAGGAAAGATAAAGAATTAATTGTTTTTTAATTGTAAGATGATGTCTGTATTAGACTACAACCTTGATTTTTACTATGTATACTAATCCACATAGTTAGTGACCATAATTTATCAAAATTAATTTTTCCTATTAATTAGAAACATAATTACTAAGCATGAATTATAACAACAAATAATTTTTGGTTGTTGCTGTTGTAAATGGATGTTAGAATAAATTATGTTACACATTCACACAGGTGAATATCGGAAGCAAGATTGTCGTTTATGTTTTTTGTATATGAATATCTAATGGAACGAAATAAAAATGAAATGAAAGCTGGACATTATCATTCAGAATAAACATGATCATACAAGAATTTTTAGTTACAATTTCTGATATAACTTAAAAAACGATATCGTTTAGGAAATTACATTGAACTGATATACATATTATGTATGTATGATGCATTGTGCACGAATAAAAATTTATCTATAGAATATACATATATACAAATATAAGTGTTTCGCGGGTTTTGGGTGAAAATACATACAAAAGATCATACAAAAGATGAATATGATTTATTGTTTTTGTATGAACACGATCAAACAAGAATTTTTCTATTAAAAATTGTACAAATTGAATTAAAAAAATTTATAAAAAAATATATTCTAAAAACTATATTCTAAAAAAAAAAAAATTAATTTAGAAAAAAAAATTATTATTATTTCAAAAATTACTTTCAATTAAAAAACCTTCACAAATTTAAATTAATTATTTTTCTATATTACATTACATAAAAATGTAACATATAAAAATATGTAATATGAAATAATTTATTCTGTAAATATAATTATAATTTATTCCTTTTAGAAATTTTCCGCATATAATAACTTTTTTTATTTTAAAAAAATCTTAAAATGTGATATCATAACAACAATAAATCTGTTGGGTGAAAATCGAAACAATACCTGGAAGTTTCGACAAATATGATCGTACAAAAGATGAATATGATTTGTGGTTTTGTATGAACACGATCAAACAGGAATTTTTCTGTTTTTAAAAACAATTATACAAATAACCTTATGTATACCAACACACTTCTTTTTAAATATGGATTACTTTTTAATATACTATTACGAACGATTCTTAGTACAACTAAAAAGATAGTTACTGATCTAAATTTTTCAAAATTAATTTTTCCTACTAATTAGAAACATAATTACTAATCACGAATTACAACAAAAAAAAAATTTAGGTTACTAACATGTATGTAAAATAATTTTCGTTGTGTATTTTAAGTTATACGAATAGAAGTGTCCTATTGAAAAAGTGTATCGTTGTTGAAAAAAAAAAAAAAAATACGGTAGAAATTCGAAAACTTTTATAGTTGTAATTTTTAACACCCGTTTAAAAACAAAAACATTTTTTAAAAGAAGACAACGAGTAAACTCATTTAGAAACAACCATTTACAGAGATCGGTCGCTTAAGAGTATTTGGTTCTGATTTTTAAAAATAAAAATATTTATCAAAATAATAAATAACACTCTCTTCATAATGTCAATCGATAAACATCAAGTTGCACGCCTAGTCTCGAAAATTATATCTGAAGAGTTTATTCGGGAAGGAATGTATGGAGTCTGTCTGCCAGCGTCTTTATTGCTCTTTGACCATTTAAAGAATTTTGGTATTAAAATGATGTATGGAAAGATGGTATACGATAATTTGGTACTTGCACCTATACATATATGGACCGAAATTGATAATGTGAAATATGATCCGACAATTGCTATCAATGAAACATATCTGACACAAGAAGAAAAATCATTTTTTGATGCAACAGAGTATAAATATTATTCAGAAGACCCAATTTTACGAATCGGGAAGATCATGCTATAATGAATGTATTCTATGAAGTAAAACATACACAAAATGTTGCTGATTATTTTGAGGTATCTCCACCAATATTAAAAACTATTAGAAATAGAATTAATGATAGAGTTAAGATAATCTTAAAACAACACACAAAAACATAAAAAATAATAAACTTAAATCTTAACTTATGTGTTTCATTTTTTTTTTTGTTTCGGTATTATTAATAGTATTATATTATGTTTTTGTTATTATTTGATTATTTTTCTTATAAATATTAGTTTTTAATTTTATATTGTTATTTTATAATAAAGTTTTTATAAATTTATTTCTATACTTTACTGAAATTGATTTGTGGAAAAACAATTTAAAAAAAAAATTTTGTTTAAATTAACATTTGCAAATTCACGTTAATAAAAATTAATTTAGAAAATAAAGAAAATTCCGCACACACAATATTTTATTTTATTTTAACTATAATGAAAATGATTAAAATATTTATCGAGGGACAAAACAAATTATATAAAATAAAACTTATTTATAAAAAAAATTAAAAAATTAATTATTTAAAACAAAAATTTGTAAAATTAGAAAATTATTCGTCGATTTGTAATACATGTTTTCTATATGTAATATTAATTAAAAAAAATTAGTATAATTTATTCTATAAGTATAATTTTAATATATGTATATGAAGAAATTTTCGGTACATAATAGTAGAAAAAAATTTAATAAAAAAAATTGATAATGAAAAATAAATAGAAAAATTATAAAAAAAAAAAATATTGATAATAATAATTTTAGACAAATGAAGAAAATCTCAATGTAATGGAAAGGTGGAATTCCGTAACCAAAAATAAAAAAAAAAATATAAATAAATGTAAATAACAACACTAAAACGTTGTTTGATATGGATTTTTTACAGTTTGTTAAAATTCAAGATCTGGCAAGGCAGTGAGCAGGAGGTTGAAGAGGAAAAGCTGCGAAGAAGAAAGAAAAGATTTTTTTTTTTTAAATGGGTAACAAGAAACATGGTGATTCTAATTATCTTAAGCTTTGTAGAATTTAATTCTGAATAAAATATTAAACAGTATATGTATGCATGTTTGCAGTAAATAATATTAATAATAACAAAATATAGTATTGTGTAAAAATAAAAATAAAAATAAAAAACAAAAAAAATATATACATATATATCTGATTTATTATTTTTTATTTCATGTATGATATAAAATGCGTGTTTTTAAATTATTTTTTTTTTACAAAATTATTAAATCATCCAATTCTGTCTCTATTACATTGCAGTATATTTAAGTGTTGAGCCCATCTCTTCTTGACACTAGCGACGAACCCAAATCCCTTTTCTTGTCGGAGAAAGCTGCATTCCGGGAACCAAAAAGCGTGTTCTTCCCAAGGGTTATCAGTGAAATTCCAATCACCTAGAACCCCACCACAGCTGAAACATTTCACTTTATCATCTATACCTGTGTAGTAAAATCCGGCCGACGATACTGCTTCGTGATCAATCAAATACCTCTTCCATGGAGATTGATGGAATGAATTTAACCGATCTTCTAGTTTCCTCATGTATGGAACATTATCATAATACTTCAAATCACAACAACTCATGTTTACTTTATTGGAATCTTTTGAACAGGTTTTCGATGTCGTATGATCTATTTCTCGTCTACGATCATCAGAAAAATGTATTAAGTCAGTTTCGATAGTACTACTTCGAAAGTTTGTTGAATCTACGAACGGATTAGTAGACATGTTTTGCTACTTCTAATTTTAAATGATTCACTTGTTTATTGTATCAGTTTTAACAATTTACTATAAATTTTATCAGGCTTGAAGTCAGTATTTATAAACATTTTAAACTCATTACCTCTATGATGATGACTGATGAGCACAATCAGAAACTCGATAAGATATTTAGTATAAACAACAACACAATAGAGATCGTATGCAAGTTTCTACAAAGATAATATAAAAACCTGATGTAAATATAAAATTTGAGATTATTCTATCGAAAACATACATATATCGTTTACCAATGGTAAATAAAAAAAAGTTTTAGGCATGTTCAAAGATGAATGTTCTGAAAAATTATTCTCTGTTAATTAGTTTAAAAGCAAAATCTTATTGCTTATTACTTGAGGAGGATGATGTTGTTATAAAAAAAAAATTACTCTCAGTTAAAGCTACATACACAATGTTTGATAGACCAGAGTGTTTGATGTCTTTTATTATGTTTGATAAAAATTGATGTAATCGTCTATAATTTATAGTTGAATCTAATGCATGATCACTGGTACCGTACGCTATCCACCTTATTTGCATTATAAAGCATTGACGTTTAAAGAATTAATTATTTTTTAATTGTAAGATGATGTCTGTATAAGACTACAACCTTGTTTTTACAATGTATACTAAAAAAAAAAAAATATTTGGAAAATGAGAATAGAAAAAAAATATTATAAAAAAAAATTAATTTTAGAAAACAAAATATTCTTATATGAAAAATAAAAATACTTTCAAATAAAAACCTCAGGGAGCGATCGGATTCAGACGTTGGACATCGGACGTCCGACGTCCAAGGTGCGACGTCCGACTCCGACGTCCGAACGGACGTCGGACGTTGGACGGTGCAGTTCGTACGATGGAATTTGATCGTACTGTTAAGTTGGTCGCTTGAAATTATTTTATATAAAAAAAAAATTGATATAAACGTCTATGATTAATATAAAAATTGCTGTAAACGTCTTTAATTTATATAAAAATTGATGTAGACGTCTATGATTTAGATAAAAACGGATGTAAACGTCTATGATCTTTATAAAAATTGATGTAAACGTCTATGATTTAATAAAAAATTGATGTAAACGTCTATGATTTATAATGCAAAATGCGGTGGGTATCGTAGCTGCGCGCAGCGCAGCTACGATACCCACATTCATGTGAGGTGTCCCCGAAGGGGACACCTCACATGACCGCATTTTGCATTATAAATCATAGACGTTTACATCAATTTTTTATTAAATCATAGACGTTTACATCAATTTTTATAAAGATCATAGACGTTTACATCCGTTTTTATCTAAATCATAGACGTCTACATCAATTTTTATATAAATTAAAGACGTTTACAGCAATTTTTATATTAATCATAGACGTTTATATCAATTTTTTTTTTATATAAAATAATTTCAAGCGACCAACTTAACAGTACGATCAAATTCCATCGTACGAACTGCACCGTCCAACGTCCGACGTCCGTTCGGACGTCGGAGTCGGACGTCGCACCTTGGACGTCGGACGTCCGATGTCCAACGTCTGAATCCGATCGCTCCCTGAGGTTTTTATTTGAAAGTATTTTTATTTTTCATATAAGAATATTTTGTTTTCTAAAATTAATTTTTTTTTATAATATTTTTTTTCTATTCTCATTTTCCAAATATTTTTTTTTTTTTAGTATACATTGTAAAAACAAGGTTGTAGTCTTATACAGACATCATCTTACAATTAAAAAATAATTAATTCTTTAAACGTCAATGCTTTATAATGCAAATAAGGTGGATAGCGTACGGTACCAGTGATCATGCATTAGATTCAACTATAAATTATAGACGATTACATCAATTTTTATCAAACATAATAA
Source organism: Tipula unca (assembly GCA_951394425.1). Classification (NCBI taxonomy): domain Eukaryota; kingdom Metazoa; phylum Arthropoda; class Insecta; order Diptera; family Tipulidae; genus Tipula; species Tipula unca. The sequence goes on from OX596380.1 coordinate 92,813,480, forward strand.
AAGACATCAAACACTCTGGTCTATCAAACATTGTGTATGTAGCTTTAACTGAGAGTAATTTTTTTTTTATAACAACATCATCCTCCTCAAGTAATAAGCAATAAGATTTTGCTTTTAAACTAATTAACAGAGAATAATTTTTCAGAACATTCATCTTTGAACATGCCTAAAACTTTTTTTTATTTACCATTGGTAAACGATATATGTATGTTTTCGATAGAATAATCTCAAATTTTATATTTACATCAGGTTTTTATATTATCTTTGTAGAAACTTGCATACGATCTCTATTGTGTTGTTGTTTATACTAAATATCTTATCGAGTTTCTGATTGTGCTCATCAGTCATCATCATAGAGGTAATGAGTTTAAAATGTTTATAAATACTGACTTCAAGCCTGATAAAATTTATAGTAAATTGTTAAAACTGATACAATAAACAAGTGAATCATTTAAAATTAGAAGTAGCAAAACATGTCTACTAATCCGTTCGTAGATTCAACAAACTTTCGAAGTAGTACTATCGAAACTGACTTAATACATTTTTCTGATGATCGTAGACGAGAAATAGATCATACGACATCGAAAACCTGTTCAAAAGATTCCAATAAAGTAAACATGAGTTGTTGTGATTTGAAGTATTATGATAATGTTCCATACATGAGGAAACTAGAAGATCGGTTAAATTCATTCCATCAATCTCCATGGAAGAGGTATTTGATTGATCACGAAGCAGTATCGTCGGCCGGATTTTACTACACAGGTATAGATGATAAAGTGAAATGTTTCAGCTGTGGTGGGGTTCTAGGTGATTGGAATTTCACTGATAACCCTTGGGAAGAACACGCTTTTTGGTTCCCGGAATGCAGCTTTCTCCGACAAGAAAAGGGATTTGGGTTCGTCGCTAGTGTCAAGAAGAGATGGGCTCAACACTTAAATATACTGCAATGTAATAGAGACAGAATTGGATGATTTAATAATTTTGTAAAAAAAAAATAATTTAAAAACACGCATTTTATATCATACATGAAATAAAAAATAATAAATCAGATATATATGTATATATTTTTTTTGTTTTTTATTTTTATTTTTATTTTTACACAATACTATATTTTGTTATTATTAATATTATTTACTGCAAACATGCATACATATACTGTTTAATATTTTATTCAGAATTAAATTCTACAAAGCTTAAGATAATTAGAATCACCATGTTTCTTGTTACCCATTTAAAAAAAAAAAATCTTTTCTTTCTTCTTCGCAGCTTTTCCTCTTCAACCTCCTGCTCACTGCCTTGCCAGATCTTGAATTTTAACAAACTGTAAAAAATCCATATCAAACAACGTTTTAGTGTTGTTATTTACATTTATTTATATTTTTTTTTTTATTTTTGGTTACGGAATTCCACCTTTCCATTACATTGAGATTTTCTTCATTTGTCTAAAATTATTATTATCAATATTTTTTTTTTTTATAATTTTTCTATTTATTTTTCATTATCAATTTTTTTTATTAAATTTTTTTCTACTATTATGTACCGAAAATTTCTTCATATACATATATTAAAATTATACTTATAGAATAAATTATACTAATTTTTTTTAATTAATATTACATATAGAAAACATGTATTACAAATCGACGAATAATTTTCTAATTTTACAAATTTTTGTTTTAAATAATTAATTTTTTAATTTTTTTTATAAATAAGTTTTATTTTATATAATTTGTTTTGTCCCTCGATAAATATTTTAATCATTTTCATTATAGTTAAAATAAAATAAAATATTGTGTGTGCGGAATTTTCTTTATTTTCTAAATTAATTTTTATTAACGTGAATTTGCAAATGTTAATTTAAACAAAATTTTTTTTTTAAATTGTTTTTCCACAAATCAATTTCAGTAAAGTATAGAAATAAATTTATAAAAACTTTATTATAAAATAACAATATAAAATTAAAAACTAATATTTATAAGAAAAATAATCAAATAATAACAAAAACATAATATAATACTATTAATAATACCGAAACAAAAAAAAAAATGAAACACATAAGTTAAGATTTAAGTTTATTATTTTTTATGTTTTTGTGTGTTGTTTTAAGATTATCTTAACTCTATCATTAATTCTATTTCTAATAGTTTTTAATATTGGTGGAGATACCTCAAAATAATCAGCAACATTTTGTGTATGTTTTACTTCATAGAATACATTCATTATAGCATGATCTTCCCGATTCGTAAAATTGGGTCTTCTGAATAATATTTATACTCTGTTGCATCAAAAAATGATTTTTCTTCTTGTGTCAGATATGTTTCATTGATAGCAATTGTCGGATCATATTTCACATTATCAATTTCGGTCCATATATGTATAGGTGCAAGTACCAAATTATCGTATACCATCTTTCCATACATCATTTTAATACCAAAATTCTTTAAATGGTCAAAGAGCAATAAAGACGCTGGCAGACAGACTCCATACATTCCTTCCCGAATAAACTCTTCAGATATAATTTTCGAGACTAGGCGTGCAACTTGATGTTTATCGATTGACATTATGAAGAGAGTGTTATTTATTATTTTGATAAATATTTTTATTTTTAAAAATCAGAACCAAATACTCTTAAGCGACCGATCTCTGTAAATGGTTGTTTCTAAATGAGTTTACTCGTTGTCTTCTTTTAAAAAATGTTTTTGTTTTTAAACGGGTGTTAAAAATTACAACTATAAAAGTTTTCGAATTTCTACCGTATTTTTTTTTTTTTTTTCAACAACGATACACTTTTTCAATAGGACACTTCTATTCGTATAACTTAAAATACACAACGAAAATTATTTTACATACATGTTAGTAACCTAAATTTTTTTTTTGTTGTAATTCGTGATTAGTAATTATGTTTCTAATTAGTAGGAAAAATTAATTTTGAAAAATTTAGATCAGTAACTATCTTTTTAGTTGTACTAAGAATCGTTCGTAATAGTATATTAAAAAGTAATCCATATTTAAAAAGAAGTGTGTTGGTATACATAAGGTTATTTGTATAATTGTTTTTAAAAACAGAAAAATTCCTGTTTGATCGTGTTCATACAAAACCACAAATCATATTCATCTTTTGTACGATCATATTTGTCGAAACTTCCAGGTATTGTTTCGATTTTCACCCAACAGATTTATTGTTGTTATGATATCACATTTTAAGATTTTTTTAAAATAAAAAAAGTTATTATATGCGGAAAATTTCTAAAAGGAATAAATTATAATTATATTTACAGAATAAATTATTTCATATTACATATTTTTATATGTTACATTTTTATGTAATGTAATATAGAAAAATAATTAATTTAAATTTGTGAAGGTTTTTTAATTGAAAGTAATTTTTGAAATAATAATAATTTTTTTTTCTAAATTAATTTTTTTTTTTTTAGAATATAGTTTTTAGAATATATTTTTTTATAAATTTTTTTAATTCAATTTGTACAATTTTTAATAGAAAAATTCTTGTTTGATCGTGTTCATACAAAAACAATAAATCATATTCATCTTTTGTATGATCTTTTGTATGTATTTTCACCCAAAACCCGCGAAACACTTATATTTGTATATATGTATATTCTATAGATAAATTTTTATTCGTGCACAATGCATCATACATACATAATATGTATATCAGTTCAATGTAATTTCCTAAACGATATCGTTTTTTAAGTTATATCAGAAATTGTAACTAAAAATTCTTGTATGATCATGTTTATTCTGAATGATAATGTCCAGCTTTCATTTCATTTTTATTTCGTTCCATTAGATATTCATATACAAAAAACATAAACGACAATCTTGCTTCCGATATTCACCTGTGTGAATGTGTAACATAATTTATTCTAACATCCATTTACAACAGCAACAACCAAAAATTATTTGTTGTTATAATTCATGCTTAGTAATTATGTTTCTAATTAATAGGAAAAATTAATTTTGATAAATTATGGTCACTAACTATGTGGATTAGTATACATAGTAAAAATCAAGGTTGTAGTCTAATACAGACATCATCTTACAATTAAAAAACAATTAATTCTTTATCTTTCCTACATAGAGAATTTCAATACATATCGTCTATGTACACGAAAATAAATAAATAAAAAATTTTTGTGTAGGTGATATCTATATTATATCACTTCAATTTTCATCCAACAGATTTGTTGTTGTTATAATATGTACATTAATATTTTTTTTTAAAAACACAAAAATGAAATTACAACAAAAATCTCTAAGATCTAATATCAAAAAAAAAAAAAACATTCTTGTTTGATCGTGTTCATACAAAACAACAAATCATATTCATCTTTTGTACGATCACGTTGGTCGATATTTCCAGGTATTGTTTCAATTTTCACCCAACAGATATTTTAGATATTATTTTTTTAGTTTTAAAATATTTTTATTTCTAAATTATTTTTTTATTAATTTTTCAAATTCAATTTGTACAATTTATATATGTATATATATATATATATATATATATATATATATATGTATGTATATTATATAGATACATTTTTATTCGTGCTAAATATACACTTGTACAATGCATCTTACATACATATGTATATCAGTTTATAGTAATTTCCAAAACGATATCGTTTTTAAGTTATATCAGAAATTGTAACTCAGAATTCTTGTATGATCATCTTTATTCTGTATGATAATATACAGTCTGGTAATATACATGTATGTATATGTATTTATTTGTTTGATCATTTGTTTGTTTGTATTTCATTCCATCCGATATGCATATACGAAAAACAGAAACAACAACAAAAAAATCTTGCTTCCGATATTTATCTATGTGAGTGTGCAACATAATATATTCTAATATCCATATACAACAAAACGATCATACAAAACAATAACAAATCATATTCTGATATCTATAGTGTTAAATTTCACTTTTTATTTTTAAACCTTTTACTATCGTTAAATTTCAATAATAAAATCAAGGTTGTAGTCAGATAGACAGACATCATCTCGCAATTAAAAAAAAAATAATAATTCTTTATCTTTCCTACTTATAGAATTTCATTCGCATCAATACAATGCCGAAAACATGTAAATTTTTTTGTGTAGGCAATATCTATATTATATCACTTCAATTTTCATTCAAGAGATTCGTTGTTGTTGTTATGATGTATACATTAATATTTTCCAGAAACAAAAATTCATGTTTGATCGTGTTCATACAAAATAATAAGTCATATTCTCTTATCTATAGTGTTAAATTTCACTTTTTTTTTTTTAAAAAACCTTTACTATCGTAAAATTTCATTAATAAAATCAGGTTGTAGTCTGATACAGACATCATCTAACAATTAAAAAAATAATAATTCTTTATCTTTCCTACTTATATAATTTCAATCGCATCAATACAATGCCGAAAACATGTAAATTTTTTTTTTTGTGTATGCGATATCTATATTATATATTATATTAGTTCAATTTTCATCCAACAGATTCGTTGTTGTTGTTATGATGAATACATTAATATTTTCCAGAAACAAAAATTCATGTATGATCGTGTTCATACAAAATAATAAGTCATATTCTCTTATCTATAGTGTTAAATTTCACTTTTTTTTAAAAAAAAACCTTTGCGATATCTATATTATATATTATATTAGTTCAATTTTCATCCAACAGGTTCGTTGTTGTTGTTATGATGAATACATTAATATTTTACAGAAACAAAAATTCATGTTTGATCGTGTTCATACGAAACAACAACAACAAATCATATTATTCAGATATCAATAGTGTTAAATTTCAATTTTTTATTTTTTATTTTTAAAAACCTTTACTACATTCTAAAAGTACAACCCTCATAATACCGCCGCTCCGCACCGAGTTCGTACCTATTTTTTTTTATCGATATATTTTAATTTTTTTAATTTTTTTAATTTTTTCTTAGAATTTAAATAATTTCACACATCATCAGATTTTTTCCCACAATGCTATGACGTCACAATTCTTGGAAGTGAAATTTGATACTGCGGAAATAAAAATATTGAAATTCCATAAAAGTCAATGACCTTGTGTAAATTTTTAGGGTCATTGACTTTCATGGAATTTCAATATTTTTTATTTCCGCAGTATCAAATTTCACTTTTTTTTTTCTTTTTTTTTTTCCCACAGGTGTCAAATTACAATTTTTTTTTTTTTTTTTTTTTTCCCACAGGTATCAAATTTCAAGGTCAAATTTCAAGGTCAGGTGTCAAATTACAAATTTTCCCACGACAAAGCGCCACAATACCTACTCAGGTGGACCTTCATTCTCTGCAACTCGTGGGACCTTTTATGGATCATCAAAATAAAAAATAAAAAGAGAACGGCACTCTTAAATAACCGGCATCTAGTTCGACGGAGACATCGGCCTTTAGGATAAACACAAACGAGGCTGGCCTCTCGAAACCAAAGGGCAAAGGCACGAATGCTGGCCCACAAGTATCAAACTACCAAACCAAAACGAGAGCATGATCTTCAAGATCAATAACATTCCGTTAGAGGAACGTATAGAGACAGGGATACGCTTGCGTGGGCAGGATGTATCACTGAGCCGATGCATGAGGGCTATCCGCGGAGATCTCACAGTCGAAAAGGCAGAGATCTGATGATGAACTGCCTACGGAGGCAAAAAGAGGGTTACGGAGGGTGCCACCAAGGTCACGTTAAACTGGGGCCAAATTGGAAGTGGTGACGAGTGAAGAAATTCCCTGCATTGTGCGCTCCAAATGAACGAATCGCTGTCGGAGGCGGAGTCTGACTCAACAGTGGTGGAGTTAAGCACTATCTAATGCTTAAGATCCTTCAGATCAACCTCCATCACTGTAAATGTGGTCCTGGTCCAGGAACCTTGGGTCAGTGGTGACCGGGTACTGGGGCTCAGAACCCCCAAACACAAAATATTACACGCGAAAAATGAAGGTAAGATACGTTCCTGCATTTCTTTAGACATAATTTGAATATTTGTATACTACTAAATTACAGCAACGCTGATGTAGCGGTGGCTAGCATCGAGAAAGACGAAAAGTAGGAGTCATCATGGGCAGCGATGCTAATGCGCATCACTCAATTTGGAGAAGTACAAATATCAACATGCGAGGTGAGTTACTTCTTGATTTTATTTTAAGTACTAACCTAAATATATGTAATATCGGACGTAAGCCAACCTTTATTACTAAAAATAGACAAGAAGTGTTAGACATCACACTTGTTTCATATTTTATTTCGGACAGGGTATTGAACTGGAAAGTGTCCGAAGACCATTCCTTTTCTGACCATTGTTATCTCCAATATGAAGTGGATACAAAACCCACTAGCAAACCATCCTTCAGAAATAGGAAGAAAACTGGAATAGAAATAGGAAGAGGCAGCCAGGCTACGCAAAGTACTATGTTCTAGTCCTTCCATCCCGAGCTATCTACAACGACCGGATGGTTCATGGACTACGTGTAGTGAGGGATAAATGGAGCTACTACTAGAAATTCATTTCCCAGAGTGATCGGTACTAGCTCCGGAGAGACCCACGATAATAGGGGTGATACCGTAAGTGATATAGTAAATAGGCGGAATATCCTATGGGCAATAAACAGCTTTAAGCCATACAATGCAGCAGAACCTGATGGCATTACCCCTGCAGATATCCAGCAAACTATTGACTTAATCCTACCCTATCTTCAAAGTCAGCTTAGAACTCTGTCACATTGTTAGGAAAAGAACTGATTTAAAAGTAATATTTATACCTAAGACGGGAAAATGCTCTCACTGCTATCCCAAACAAAGACTATAAGCTTATCCTCTTTTCTGTTAAATCACTGGAAAGACAAATAGAGGATTACATTAGAGGCTCCGAGCAGCTTGCATCTTGCACATCCATTCGGCTCAAATCGATATCTATGTGGACCTGTAACAATATAGGGCACTCATCCATTATGCAACAGGGGTACTGCACAATCTACCAACTACGCTATCCCTTCGCCATCTGTTAAGGTGAGATTCCAAACTGAATTTCCCACCAGAGAGGACTGGGTGAATGTGACGATTATGGACAATGAGGCGATAAGCTTCTTCAGGGATGGCTCAAAAAGGGATAGAGGGGTTGGCTGCGGGGTATTATATGAGGTACTAGGTGTCAACCTCTCTTTTCGTATTTCCGACTTTAGCGGTGTTTTTCAAGCTGAACTTACCGCGATAATGGAAGTCATGGACTGGTTGAAGTATAATGTAATATCTACGAGGGATTTTCGCATTTTTACGGACAGCCAGGCTGCTATTAAAACGCTAAAATCATACTACCTGACGTCGAAGGTAGCCCAGAACTGTCTAGCATCTTTAAATAAGATAGCTGATCAGTTCAACATCCGCTAGACGTGGGTACCAGGGCACTTCAATATCGCAAGTAATGTAAAGGCACATGAGCTGGCCTGCAAGGGCGCAGCACGCCTTATATCCCAAAACAGGCTGAACATAAAGATACCGCTTGCTTCATGTAAACTGCTGCTTCAGGAAGAAGCCATAAAAGAAACGAACGTCAGTTGGTCTAACGCTAGTTCCCGTGTAATAACCGGGGGAAGCCCTTTGGGCAACCTGACAGATCTTAGTAAGATCGATGTCAGTGACTTTCAACGCTTCTTGGTAAGCTCAGGATGATCCAACGAGTAAGAGGAGGTAGCTCGAATATGGTACTGCTACGGACCAATTTTGTGTCTATGCTAGTCCTTTAGGGCGGCCTTACCTAACCTAATTTAACCTTGTATTCCAGCTATATTAGAAGTTATAGTTCCCGTACTTAAAAAGTCTTCTTTTAATTTTAATTATTTTTTTTTCCTTTGAAAGGCTTCTATAGCACGAGATAAAAGGCCCTATGCAATTAGTATATTACTATGCATACACTATACTACGAGTATCAAAAAAATTCTTACCAATCTGGTTATTCACAAAAAAATAATAAACTACATATTGCAAAAAAATTAAATTTTTGTATTTTTAATAAGTACAGCAATATATATAGACAGCAAAATAACTAATGCAAATATGTCAGTGTGGTTCCGCCTGACCCCTCAAATTAAATATTATACTCGTATTAAACAAAAATAATAAGCAAGGTAAAGATAATATTCTCCTGAATTTCAGCTACATAAGAGGGCGGATTGAAAATGAAGCTACCTAAGTAGGAAAACAAAATTTTTTTTTGCCAAAAACCATTTATTTCTCAACATAGTCTCCTTTTACTTCGACACACTTAGTAAGACGATATTCCAACTTTTTTATACCATCTGAATAATACGATTTCGGGAACCCCTCAAAATACGCGTTAGTTTCGGTTATCACTTCTTCCTTTGAGATGAATCTTTGTCCTGCGAGCCATTTTTTCAAGTTTGGAAACAGTCAGTAGGAGCTAAATCTGGACTATAAGGTGGATGATCATGATTTTGTCTCTTTCGCCGTTTTCCCTTTCAAATAATAGTGTTTAAACACAAAAGTTGCTTACTTCAAACGACTACAACAAATAAACTAATCGATGAATTTGGGTGAAATTGTGTTTGTGCTGCCATTTAGCGCTAGGTAGCTTCTATTTCAATCCGCCCTCGCATATACTTAAAAACTATCCCTACTTGATCTTTAAGCAAACCAATTCTAAGTACATAATTAATAATCGTAAAATTTTTTATGTATTCAAGAAAATATAGACATCGATATTATATGTATATTATATTATTATATTATATATTAGTATATATAGATCATTCTATTATGTATATAAGTAAAGTATGTATACAGGAATGTATATAACCTATAACACCTATTGTGGTGTTTTTGATGGACACAATAAAATTGTTATCATTACGCCGACAGCTCATCCATTGGCGGTCCAATGCGGTAGCAGGGAATACCAGGGGTAAGCAGGGTTAATGTAATAATATGTTAAGTATTGTTCAGATTAATTTGCACCATACAAAGGCTGCTTCGGCGCCCCATTTCTCAGACTGACTGGATTAGGACGTAGTTTTAATTCAAGAACCTTGGATTACCAATAACGGGATCTGTGGCCTCAGTATGAAAGGGTATAAGATCGTATACTTTAGTGTATCTGGGAAGATCAAATCCTTCATTCTTTAGAAATAATTTAAACATTTTCCTACTTTCTGAATATGAAGGATTGATGTGATACTCAGTTGTGATGCAAATGCGCATCACATAATCTGGTAAAGCACAGACATCAACAAATTGTATTGTCAATTTGGATTTGTTTATTTAATTTTTTTTTTTTTTAGATTTATTTACATTATTTTTCAAAATTTCGTTAAAAAAACAGTACCTTATCGTTTATTTCCCAGTGGTGCCAGTGGTTAAAAAAGGTAAACTACGATAAACTGCCATATTTTGATACTCAAATTTGCATCAATTTCCCTTATAGTATTATAAGTTATTTGGTACCTACCGAATGGCTTGTAGGAAAGGTAGGTACCAAATAAAGCCATCCCCATTTGCAAATTTGAGGAGTAAAATTTCTTAAAAATATATACGACATTAATAACAAGATTTTAAATATTTATGAATATTTTAATAAACGATTTACACTAAATTTCCAAATAACTTATAATAAAGGGTTTTCCAATAAGAGGTTTCATTTTGATATTTTAAAAAACGAGTATTTTTTAAGAGAAATCAATGAATGTTTATTTCATTGTAAAGAGGAAGGTATGAAACAATTAACAATTGAAAACGATATCAGCCAAATGGCCGCCACGGCTACGCTTACAGCACCATATCCTTTTCATGAAATTTTCCATGACCAATTCGCACATTTGCGGCTGTATGTCCTCGATAACTTCACGAATTCCATCTTTAAGGTCTTGAATCTCGGTGGCCAAATGTCTAATTCCAAAGATCGACGAGGAATCGACAATTCTGGGGTTTCTTCAACACTACGAGCTACAGCAGCAATATTTTCAGTTGTTCTTGAGCGACGCACACTTTTGTCCGAAAAGCGCAAATTTTTCCACCAGTTTCACTATTGCCGGCCGAGAAGATGCTTCATGTCGATCAAAGAGTGCTTTAGTTTTGCAAACTGTGACTGCAAAACTTTCACCATTTTTGTAATGAATTTTAACAATTTCAATGCGTTGTTGAAGCGGGTATCGTACCATTTTTAGTAATGGTGTAGTTTTTACTTCTCAAATGTCAAAAGATGGCAGCTCTAAAATTGACAGCTGCCCAAATAGCACGCTATTCAAAATGAAACATTTTATTGGAAAACCCTTTACTAAAATGGAAATTACTGCAGATTTCCATAGTAAACTCGCGTGACTGAAAACGATATATTCTTACTATGTCGGCGGGAGCACTTGGGCAGCATTTTCTTATATGTATTTAGAACTGCTTCTACGTGTATCTTTTTCTAGTGTAGCACCAGGCCATTTGTATAATTTATCACATCTGTACGTCAGTTTTTCTATAGTTGACGGTTTGAAGGTTGATTAAAACACAAACTTAAGCGGATCTTATATCATAATTTCCTAGAATATAGTTATTTAAATAAACACATATGTAGTAATTAATAAAATTATTGTATTTATACTTTATAGACCAAATTAAATCACAATGATGAAAGCTTCTCAACTTGTTTAAAAGAGGTCGTTGTCGATGAATTGGTCAAAAAGATGACGAGGAAGGGCCATCAAAGATATTTACCTATTTAATTTAAATACTTACCTAGTTTCCAAAACATGAAATATCTTCTATTGGCCTTCAAATTTTACTTCCGTTGAACATTTCCTTTTGCACTCTACCAAAGGTATGCATTTTCTATTTTCTTAGATTTCTCCCGATGCAGTAATGTATTGCAAACCTAAATTTTGTTTTCTTTTTCTATTTTTCTGCGATTTTTTCATAGAATGAAATTGCAATTTTCTCTCTTAATTCATCTATCAATTGTGGTTTGATCCTATATTAAGCAATTCTGAGGTTAACCAGAGATCTCGTATTTTTGCTTACACTATTCATCATGAGGATACTGATAAAATGAAACAAATTCATTTTATATTAAAAGCCTACTATAAGAAAAATATAAATTTTTCTAGCAAATTAGAAGTAATTACGAGTATATAAATTTTGCTTTATCACTAAAATTTGCGTTTGATTCTTATCCAAATTTTTCGATGTTTCATAATAGATCGCTAAATAAGATCTAATAAACGTACGTCTCCATGTTATTCAGCGTCTTACTTAATTTATTATTGATATGTATATGCGCTTAGAAATCTATCAAACTATTAGCGCAGCTTTATCCTTATTTATGTGCCATTTGGTTAGTTTTCCATATAGTTAAACAAGTATGGTCTAAATTAAAAGTTTTTATTTCCTTTTCATATTTTCAAGATATAATTTTTATTAAAATTATTACATTTATTTTTTGTATCTTTAAATATAAATTTTACAACACATTATTTTTTATTAATTGTAACCTAAACAAACATATTAGTGTAAGTATGTTTCCTATATTATAATATAATGTTTTATAGATTATTTTATAAAAGAATGATTACACAAAAAAATCTGTACGATAAAATTTCATAAATACAGTACCAGTATGTTGATAATATTGTTAGATGTTGATTTCTTAAAATTATTGATTTAATTATTGCATAATCATCATATTTTCGACACACTTATACAATCTAAATGCAATTTAATTTCTATTTAGTTTATAAAAAATAAATCCGCGATTTAATTGTTGACCAAACATTCATAAATGAATTAAACGCGATTTTACGGAAAGCAAGACATCACTTATAATTTAATTTTTGATAATTTGTATACACATATTATATTTTTAATTACTATAGTAAATTATATTTTTCAAATCAAAATAAAGAATCAAAGTTAGTTGTTGGAAGTATAAAAAAAATTCTGTTAATCACAAAAATTAAAAATATACATGTACCATCTAGTATGTACGAAATGAATCATAAATCATATTTTATAAAGAGGAACCACTACGAAAATCAAACTTTTTAATTTTATTTAATTATATGAAATGTAACAATTATATAATTAAATTTTATATAAAATTTCTGTAAAAATTAAAATCTTCCATTTTCAAAACGTGATGATCCACCACCACCGCTATACCGATCCTGTGGTCTCCCTCCCATAAACGTATTTGGCCTTGATTGTTCTAGATATTGTGATGATACGGGTGGATTTTTGCGTTCGTTATGCGTACGATCATAACGATCCTGGCCCCCCGAATTCATTGAGCGCCAGTTATCTGATGATGATTTTGCATTCCATGATTCATTCGACATAGGCATATTAAATTGTTTAGATTGCGATGGACCGGAATGGCTCGAATTGTACCATGGTGATGATGCGGTACGTTCTGTATAACGATCGTCATTTGGTTGATTATCAATATAACGTGACTTACCACTACTAGTGCCACCATTACTTGGATTTGGTCGACTCGAAAATGATGTAGAAGTTCCTTTGAATGATTGAAAATTACCCGATTTTTCATGTCTTGGATCTCGATCATCACTGCGATTATCACCACGGAAACTTGATGATGTGTTGCCATGGTCGGTTGACGGATGATCACTAAATCGCGAATCTTTGCCGGCTGGTGCCGAATGTGGTATATCACGGTGACTAATGCCGACATTACGACTCTCGTAATTACCTTTAAGAACTACTAATAATTATAAAGAATTTGTACAAACAAATACAAAAACACCTACCTCTCGGTGCTATATCCAAGTCTCTAGCGCCTTTTCCGAAATCTGAGGCTCGTTTGAACGAATCTCGTTTATAATCATCGCGCTTGGCTGGATATTCATCTCGCTTTGATACTGGCGGAGGATAATCATCCCGTTTCTTCGCATCTGCGGCACTACGCTCGTATTGAGAGACTCGGCTATTTTAAGAATAAATTAAAAAACGAAATGTTAGTATTTAAAATTAACATATTATTATTAATTTTAATAATGCAAAATCGAATTTATATTGAATGATGTCTAAAACCTTGCTATAGTAGTATCAAATCGAGGCGGCGGCGGCGCTTCAAATCTACGATCGGGGATTGCACGCTTACGTTCAGCCTCTGTATAACGATCACGGTCATCTGTTGTTGGCCGTTTTAACCCTCTTTTGGCTTCTTGAATTCTGAAAGATAAGATTTTATTTCATCGCGCTAATTAATACAAATCTATACAAGCAAATCAAATACATAGAATAAATTTGATTTTGTTTCATTAAATAACTTGGCGTGTTATACTCTCACTCATAATGGAATATTCCCAAAATGTATGAAAAATATTTTGGAAAAATCTCTATATTTATGAGGATTAACTTTATTTGTACAACGATAGTAATACCAATTATCATTACTATAATATTCCGTTCGTTTCAATTTTTTTATATTAAAAACGTAAAAACCGAAATTAAAAAATAACTTTCTTACATACAATGCCGATTATTTAAACTTTAATATAAATTAAATTGAAAAAAAATAAACTAAAAAAATCAATTAATAAAAAACAAAACAAAAACATGTGTCGTACTTCATTTGCTGTCTTTTTATTTCCAAACGTTCCAACTCTAGTTTCTCCCGCTCCAATTTTTGGCGGTCACGCTCTAAACGTAGTAGTTCGGATTTTTCACGTTCAAGTCGTTCACGTTCAATTGCTAATTTTTCACGTTCTTTTGCCAATCGCTGCTCTTCTTCACGTTGTCGCCGCCTAATGTCATGTCGCCTTCGTTCTTCCTCGCGTAACTGACGTTCTCGTTCTCGTAGCCGTTGTCTTTCTCGTTCTTCGCGTATTTTTTGGAATGATAAAATATCACGTTCACGGTCTCGATCACGTTTCTCTTTGCGTAATCGCTCCGATGACCGTGGTGAACGTTCTCGACGTTTTATTCGATCGCGTTCTTTTGACAATGATTTAACTTTCTGTACACTTTTCCCGCGATCGGATTTTCGCTCGGACACGGCACGATCTTTGGATGTCGATTTTTCTGATTTTTTGGTTGATTCTTCTTTTACTGTAACTTTACCATCACCACCAACAGATGGTTTATCCTCCTTGCTCGATGATTTCTTATCTTCGTCTTTTTCGATCGCTTTAATGTTGTCTTTTTTATCTTCTTCCTTTTTATTAGACGACACTGGAATAATTTTCGTTGATCCAACTGATTTAGTAGGAGTTGGAGCAATTGAACTTTTTGATGGTCCCAAATCCGACTTGGCTCGTTCTACCGATATCATACGACCATTCAACTCAGTACGATGGAGATGTTCAATACATTTTGCAGCATCATTACCCGAACTCATTGTTACATATCCATAACATCTTGTTCCAGGAGTCCTTGTATTAGTGACAACTTTGGCTCCAATTACTTTGCCATATTTTGAAAATAATTGTTTTAAATCAGTCGCCCTCGTTATTGTAGATAAACCGGATACCCATAAGTTACGGCCACCTGCAGATGATGATCCAACTGTTGGTGATTGATTAGCTTTGGATTTAGTTGTGTTGCTCACGCCGGTTGTTGTTGCTTTCGATGATGTATTTTCTGGAACATCCGGCAAAGAAAATAGGTAATTTTGTTCCACAACATTTAAATTTCATATTTAAAATATAATCAAAAAAAGTAACAAAATAATTGTAGAATTGACACAAAACTTTTGATTATAGATTTATAGAACACAGCTCTTTAAAATGTCACTGCCTTTGTACATCTACATCTCTCGTAGCTTCCATATACTGCGTTTCGCCGGAATAAAATATGGAAAAATCCTCTACGCTCTTCCTGGTACATGACACAATATTTAAAATAATCAAGTGGAAATACAGTATAAGCGTTAATTTTAAAACTTTAGACAATAAAGCAACTCGGAAAATCAATTTTCATAATGAATTAAATTATTAATTTAGAATGTGAAATACGTAAGTTATTATTAATTTTCTACATGTATAATTTTTTTAAAATAACTACACATAATAAGTCAACATATTATAAATTCTGTGTATTTTCATTTTTTATTTACTGTAATGTCACAAAAACTTTTTAGCTTAAATCGATTTAATGTTTATCTTATCCAATTTTTCGTAAAAATTATTGTTTGATCTGCAAATAATTGAGCAGCCAACTATCATTTAATCCAAATTCCGTATTCTAGTCTAGCATAAGTAACCCAGAATTAATTTGCATTCCCTGTTACATTAATTTGGAATTTTAATATATATACATACTGTATTTAATACAATCCTTTTGCTTTGCAGGAGGATTATATTCCAAAAGAGTATCGAGTAATATAAAACGAATACATTGGATAGCAAAGCAGTGACCGATCGAGATCTAGATCGACAAGACGAATTTAAAATTGAACATTGTCTTGAATTTTCCGAATGTCCGATATAAATTTGGATTCAGTGACAGTACTCCATATTAGTAAAATGGATTTGTGAGTTCAGTAAACTTTTGCCATTAATCTGATTTAGACATACAAGTTTTCTCCATAAAATAAGAAACTCTAAATTAAGGAACAAAACTATTACATAATTGTCATTTAAATCATTCCAAATTCCAATATGCAATTAACCAAGTTGGTCAGTAATCGAGAGTTTTATACGCTCGAATTTATAATAATTTGTAATTAATTTTATTGTATATGGATCTTAACCAACGTTAATAGTACAATTTAATTCTTATTTGCTTGACATGTTAAATGATAACCAATTTGTATTATTTTCAATTTATATAATTTAGAAACACAATTTTAGTTGATGAACTAGTAGAAAATTGAAACCAATTTATGGCATAGATTGACTTCAATACGTTAATTATTTTAAAATATATGGGTTTCTTGTTGAGTGTAGAAATACCAGAATATTCATTTGAAATGGAGGTTCAGTCAAACAATTAAAAAGGAATTCCAGGCAAAATTTTTATTAAGAAATAAAATGAATGTTATGCTTTGTTCAGACTATGGGTGTGCATGTGACCTGATCTAGAAGGAGCGATAAGAGCAATCAAATCTTTCTAATCTGTCCCTGCAAGATTGACGAAGAAGAACTTTTGAATATTTTTCAAGAATGTTTTGTAATCCCGGGATCTCGCAGAATTGATTAAACCCAGTTTTTTTTAATTTTTAAAAACAAAACAAACGCGTTAATACACTAATTTTATTTAGTTTGTTTATTTAATAATATAGGTATGCATAATGCAAGTAATCCAATATTACTTCTAATTATAAAAAAATACGCAGTTCATCAAAATTATAAAAATAAATTTTTAAAAAAGATATACAACAGCTAACCAGGAATAGTCGGCTTCTAATTTTTTAAACTAATATCACGGCAGAAAACAAGCTCCTATTCTACTTGTCGGGAGTAATGAATATGCTTACAAACAAGGATCAAACAGAATGTATCCGTTCCCTCTCTATTTATGGCTCGCACGGTCCGTTCGTTTTCTAAAACACAATACATTCGCTCGGCTAACTTACGTGATTGCTTTCGATATATCAAAATAGTATTTAGTTAAGGTTATGTCGTCCACAAAATTTTAAATTTGTCTTCACTTTTTTCGCATTTGTTGATTAGTGCTCACTTTTTTCGCATTTGTTCATTAGTGCTCACTTTTCCGTTTTTTCATACAGCCGAAAAATCAAACTTTCTAATAATTGTTTGTGTCGTCCGCATATAAAAAAAGACAATGAATACTAACAATGAAAATTGAACCAAAAACATTTTGTTTCTTCATATGAACTTTGCTTGCATACGATAATCGATTACCTAGCCGTGATTTTAATTTTCATTTGTGTTACACTGAATCCCGAAATCCCAGGAAGGATGAAATGATGTCAATTCCGGAATTCAGTTTGGTTGTATTTGTACGGTAGGTATCCCGGGATTACAAACCGTAGTTCAGCCCCAAACTGTTTTATGACCGAAAATCCTATTTTTCTGGACTAAAAATTATTTTATTCGGAAAATTTATATGAACAATTTTATAACAGAAGTTTCAGTATCTTTGACTTAAATGCTTTTACTCACATAGCCATCTTATTGAACTAGCTTATAATACGATAACCTATAGCATAAATTTCTGTTTGATGAATTATTTTCAATAACTTCGTTGTATCAGACAAATCCCGAATTAATGTTGATGAATTATTAAATTTGCTATTTCTAATGCTCCTGCATTTTGAAAACTTATGCCATTTGATTTAAAAAATATAAATGTTTTCTTTGAGAATAATAAATGTGATTGAATAAGTTCATGAAATAGTGTAAACTAAACATAAACAAAATTTCTGCTAGACAACACAAGACAATGATGTATCCAATTCGCCAAAAAAAGTCGAGCGCAGCTGTTGCAGTTTCAGCACCAAAAAAGCAGTTTTGTTTTTAAAGATTTTGAAATACAAACATTGCGACTTGATTAAAATTAACAATTACCTTTGTCATCATTTCCAGTTGAAGATTTAGATGATGTTGTTAACTTCATTTCGCTGTGAAGAAAAAATAAAAAATTTCCGTCAAACGTTTGTATAGTGGGTTAGAGTTGGTAATCACTTTAGGATTAAAATGATCACATGTCTTGGCACTGCATTTTTTTAGTTTTTTTTCTATACAAACAACAACCAACCTATCTTCATTTTGGTTATTGGCATCTGCTAAATTTTTATCCTCCGTTGATTTTTCTTTTGATGTACCACCTTTAGACGATGACGATGAGCCCTCCTTGACCGCTTCTTTGTCCTTTTTTCCGTCAACTGATTCACCCAAACCATCAATATGTTGCTTGTCAGACTTTGATTTAATGTTTTCGGCAGCAGTTTTACTATTTTCATCAGCTTTTTTATTTTCATTTCCATCATTATCCTTTGTCGATTTTTTTTCAGGATGTGATATATTAGCATCTAATTGAAACGGATACTATTACTATCTTGTTTTTAATAAGATTTTTTATTTTAAATGTTTTTTAAAACAAAAATCCTACATGTACATATAGGAATAAATTTTTTTTATGAAAAATTATATTAGTGTGATGTGATCTTTGAATCGTATAAATCGAAGCATCCAATTATTCGAAACCAGATATTGAGATCTCGTTCATTGTATAAAGTAATAGTAGTAGTAGTAGTAGTAGCTCTCGTACTGAATCCATAAATTGAATTTTATCATTACCCTTTTAATAATTGGAACTTTATCACAGAAAATCTTTTCACAAATATTTTGCACCAGTTTGTTTAATTTTTCACCGCCATAATAAATATATCATTCCTTTTAAGTTATTTAGCATATATCATTAAACTCCGTCGTTTATATAAAAATTATAGAATTGGTCTGATTTCTAATATTATATTTACATATATTCGAAATTATACAATTTATAAATGTTTTACGTAAAATTAAGGCAACAATTAAACATTTTAATGAACTTACCCTTTCCATCTTGGTGACTTTTAGTATCTGAATCCTGAAAATAAATAAAAAATATTAATTTATTATTTCAAAATAGTACGAAAACCTTCATTTGAAGTATTTAAGGAACAAACCAAGAATTTCAATTGTAATTGTAGAAAATCAGTTTATCATAGATAAGTTACTTGCTCATTCCAGCTGAATGATTCAAAAATAATTTTTTTAATATTCCGTTGAAAATTGTTGATATTATAAAAATGGCTGCAAATTTGATGAAGTTTCTAAATGTTGTTTGGCGAATTAATTAGTTTTCAAGAGTTTGCGACAGTAGCTAGTAACTCGACATCAAGAAATAGTTTGAATTACTCCAAAGATCAAAAGTGGGGGTATAATTTTAAAAGTGCAGCGAGAATTAACCACAAATGGAAATGGCGGCGGCGAAATCGATTGAGGTTGAACGAAAATATTGTATGTAGATTATCGCAGCTGTAAATGAAGCAGTTTGAAATACACAAGCCAAGTCATTCTGGGAATGAAGTGAGGTGGAACGAAAAGACTAACATGCCGATTATAGAAAACACAACGCGAATGCGGCGGAAAACGGATATAAAAAAAAATTAAAACAAGTTCCGTAAATCAGAGTGTTATAGAAAAATCGTATTGATTTTCACTTACATAGTATTAAAAACGGATCAGTATGTAACATTTGCTGAGGCCTTACGAGTTTGAGTTCCCTCTCGAAAATTGTATGCAAAGAAATTACCAACAGTAGTATTTTATGTGATATATTACCATCATTGCTTTGTAAATAACATCAATTTATTTACATTATGTCAAAATTATGTCAAACTGATTAATTTTATTTTCTTTTTTGACAACAACAAATTGATCAAGATCAACATACTAGAATAAAAATTTCTTTAAAAGCGACTACCTGTACCCTTGTTTTGCAGACAATTTTGCAGCAGGCAAAAAATGCATAAACTCGCCTTCATAGATAATTTTTCAGTTGAAATCCGTAGTAAAATAATCGCGTTTGTACGGGGAATCATTAACAAAATGAAAATCATGAGTTTTCTATGGTTAATTTGATTTATAGAATGTTTTATTTTTTTAATATGCAGTTTCGAGATTTCCGCCGCATTCATATCGCGTTTTCTATAATTAGCGTATGTATGTAGATTATCGCAGCTTGAACAAGGTTGTGAGAGATTGATAGCCGCTACCGCTAATTGAGGGCCAAATAGACAAACTGCGAGAAACAATTTTGTTTCCTTACACTGAATCTTCGTAACAAATTATTTTATGTTTCGATAGCCGAGGAATACCACCAAATATACTGCTTTTCGAGCAGTTTAAATTCCTGAAGGTCTTACAGGCGGCATTTCAAAGATTCGTGTTTCTAGAGTTAAGTAACGACAATGCAGAACATGGACAACTTAATTGTTCTGACAAAAACTGAGAACTTAATCGCTTAAATAAAACGAGTTTTAGAAGTCGCACACGACACGTGTAGTGAATTATGTGAGTCAAATGTTAGTTTTTTGATGGAAGTGGTGCAGTATCTCGGACACTGCTATGATCTGGAAGTATAGGGTTTACTTATTGGGTCTCAGCGACTGATTGTTCGGCATTTAAGGTAACCATGAAATACAATGGAATTAACTGAAGAGTCCTACGGTAGGTTTTTGTGTTGTAACAATTGTTAAAGATTACCGAGAGCCTCAGGTTGATGCACTGTCTCGCAGTCTGATGGCAATGATAATTGTAGCTAGGATGAGTGAAAGACATTAAAAAGGTGATTGCAACATTCCATCAAAGGTGTTGGAATTATGATGTTCTGTAAAAGAAATTAAAAGGAGCACAGAGAATTGTGTTATCCTGGGCGACACAGGCCACAGTGCGTAGGGTTAACGGCGCGTCACAATTAAGACAAGACGCGGGATTAATCAAGAACTGCGTACATTGCATTCTAATAAGCCGAAAAGTAAGAATACAATGCCCATTCGAAACAAACCATCTTGACTATCTGGCTGTATTCAACTAAAACCACTAAATTAAAAAGGGGTAATTTCTATTTGCAATGTACATGTTTTATTTCGGATCAAATAACCTCTGTAGACTTTAAAGTGTTCTGCCCAAGGGAGAAAATCGCACAGCATCTGATTACGAGGATACCATGCGTAAACATATTAGTTGATTGAATCATTATACTTTGGTCTTGAAATCATCAACTTTAATTAATTCTTTTCAAAAACTTAAATACTGTTCACAAATCATATTTATAAACAAAAAAAAGGTTTGACAGAATGACTGACTGACTATTAGTTTTCAAATCGAAGTTATATGAAGTACAAAAGCTAGCCTATTAGCGGCTACGTTTTTCCGTATACTTTTCATGTTTCAGTAACATTTGTTTTTCGCAAGAGAAAGCATGCGGAATTCACACGGCATTGCACATATTCCATAATCCAATTGTAAATAATCAGAAATCAAATGTGTTTATTATTTACTGTGAGGTTTCTAAAACTTTATTTGGATTTTACAAAAATCTTTAAAAATTAGTTATACAAAATTGTCATAAAAAATTTAAAAAAAAAAGATTGTCTCTGTCGCTCTAATGGAATTTTCAATTTTTTCACTCCTTTCATTTTTTTAAATTGAGGCTTATTTCTTTACGAAAAATTTTGACTGGCAGTATTTTTTACTGTGAAAACGAAAGGAAAAAAGTAATCTAAAATAATATTAGGGTGAAAAAGAGAATATTTTTGTTTATTCGAATTTTCTTATTAATGGTAAGCAACGCTACAACACTTTAACATTGATTCTTTCGGTACGGTATATCAAAATGAGAAACATATTGACGACAGTCAAACATATTGATGATGAAAATAACAAAAACGAAAGAGCATATATTAAAATGAAAATATTTTAAACAAATTACGTATACACATTTCCGTGTTTTGTTTAATTTTTAATCAAGCTGTTGACTAGATAAATATGTATGTCTAAGTTATTATCTGGTACATGAGCTGAAAAAACTCACAAATGGGTACTGGGATAAAATTGTTTATTTGACATTCAGTTGTTTATTTGGGGAAAATAGCAAAAAAAATTAAGCTCAATTTGTTTTTCTATTTTTATTAAAGAACAAATTTTATTTGTCGAAATGCTTCTTTTATGTAATATACTATAAAATTGAAAAATATATGTTCACGTTATTTTCTATTTTCTTATTATTTGCTGTTTAAATTGTTTTCTTAATTTAATAATATGCAAGCAGTATAACCAGGAACAATATATAACTAGAAACATCTTCATTGTTGCCCAGTTGAAGCATATAAAAAGTTTTAAAAAAATTCACCACAGATGTAAATTGTATATTTTAGTTTTTTGTGCAGTATTTTAACCAGTTGAAACACGACCTAAGCAAGATATTTTTACTAATTATATATTTTTATGGAAATGGGACAAGCATAAAGCTCTTTTATATTTTAATGGAAATGGGACAAGCATAAAGTTTAATTGTTTGCCGCTATTTTCAAAGCATTACTGTGGCGTTTAAGAATTATGAAATCATACTCTACATACATGAATGAATCTTATACTTAAAACGGACTTATTAAAATAATACCCCTATTATGATTCTCACCTCACCGAATGTCTCACCTCACCTCTCTGCTATACAGTATACTATACTCTTCTCACCTAGACTCACCGTGAGAACGACAATACCAACGTTTGAACGCGGTGACTTCCAAGTTAGATTTATGACGTACGATGAGGTGCGATGAGTATCATAATAGGGATAGACGAAACAATTTTTAAATTATAAAATATTTGTTAGTCGATAATAATAATAATAATAAACAGTTTTTAAAGGCCATTACTGGCCCCTTATTGAGTAAACTATTTGGCTCCAACGATTTCGATCCTGATCATGGTCTTCATACTGTCTAAGACAATCTGAAGAGGCCAAGTCGTTCTCTACATCGTGGAGCCATCGTCGCCTGCAACGACCTCTGCGCCTACCACATGGTGGCTCTCCTTTCAGAGAATGCTGCACAATTCGTTCCGGATCAGCCCGCATCTTCAACTTCACGGCACTTGATAAGTGTTTAGATTTTAGCAGTGGCCTTACAGGATACAAAGAACGACTATACCGCACTTTAATATCCTCACCCACACTGTTATCGTGAGTGATAAGAAAACCCAAATATTTGTACCTTCTCAGTCCCTCAAACGTGTGGTGGCCACTACTAAAATCTGGTGTGCCATTGTCCCTAAAACCAGAGATCATGTATTTTGTTTTGGACTCATTGATCTGAAGTTCAACTAAAGCTGAAAACTCTACAAGCGGATCAAGTATTTCTTTAGTTAGTCGATAAAACAAACAAATAAACATAATTTTCTTAACCATATTAAAAAGATAAACTATTTATGTACTTCTTTATTTAAAATGCACAGTTTAAGTGATTTGTTGAATTAAATGTTTTAAAAATTAAAAAAATAATTCACTGTACTAAATAATACCCTATACTAAAATGATGTGAAAAACGATGAAATTTAAGATGTATGTAAATCTTAAATATTAACAAGCGATAATTCCGTGCGCAACAAGCTGCAATTATTTTGATTTATGGTTGCAAAACTTTAGTCTTGAATAACTTCAAAATCAATGATTTTTTTGTTTCTTTTAAACTAATAAGATCATTCAATCTACATTACTCGATCCAAAAATTGAACGTTAGTTGAATTTGATTTCATATTCGACTTACAATGGTTAAACAGTGTAAGTGCAGTGCAATACATAAAAATAAACACGACTTGAAATGATGATGAAATTCCACAAATGCAATATTTTTTCTATTTATTATTGATAATCAAATTATGACACGTTTATTTATCGGGTTTATTTTTATTTAAAACACTTTAAAATATATCATACGTCATTGTACAAAAACTTATTGAAATTAATATTTCGATAAATAGGTTTTCGTAGCATAATATTTCACTTTGTGCTTCCCCAATGGAAATTGTCACGCTTAGTCAGTGACTCACATATATTTCATTGAATATCGGGTCCATAATTATTGGGTGTATGCATTAAAAACCGGAATTTTTTAATGAAATTTGAGCCTTTATTTTGGAAAAATGTTACAAGATTTTTTATTCAAAATATAGCCCATCGCTTTGCCCACTACTTTTGCCCATGTTTCTGGCAATTTATGGATTCCATCCCAGAAAAATTACGCTGGCTAAAAACGAATCGAGCCAATTTTCGATACCTTGAAGTGAAGCGTATTCCTGATAGGGCATTCTGCATGGATCGAAATAGGTGGTAGTCGGAAGGAGCAAGGTCTGGACTATAAGGCGGATGAAGCAGAATTTCCCATCCGTTATTCTCCAAGTAATTTTTGACCGGCGTCGCAATACGTGGCCGAGCGTTATCGTGGTTGAAAATGATTGACTCGTGTCTAGTCGCATACGTTGGCCGCTCTGCCTGGATTTTCTGCTTCAATCGGATCAATTGTTGACGATAGAGTTGGTCATTGATGGTTTGGCCACTTGGCAACAGCTCATAGTAGATCACACTTAGCTGGTCCCACCAAATGCATAGCATGACCTTAGCCCCGTGAACATTCGGCTTTGGTGTCGATGGGCCGGCCTCGCCTTTCTTGACATACGCTTTTTTGCGCTTGGATCCATTTTTCATCGCCAGTGTCAATACGATGCAAAAATGACTTCTTTTTGTGGCGCTCGAGCAGCATTTCGGACATGCAAAATCGTCTTTCCACGTCTCTTGGCTTCAACTCGTGTGGCACCCAATTTCCCATCTTTTGGATGAATCCCAAGGCTTTCAAACGTCTGGAAATTGTTGCTTGATCAACTCCCAATGATTCTGTTCTTCTTGTGTTTGACTTGAATCTTGATCGAGTAATGCCTCGAATTCATCATCCTCAAACTTTTTCGACTGACCAGGACGCTCTTTGTGTTTGATGTCAAAATCACCAGTTTTGAAGCAACTAAACCACTCAAAGCACTGTGTTTTTGCAAGAGCGTGCTCACCATACAAATCCACGAGCAAACGATGACTTTCAGCTGCTGTTTTGTTTGCGAAAAAGTGACTCAACAAAACTTCCCGCAATTGCTCTTTTTTTCTCAAATTTGATAAATTTTCCATCGTTGAAATCGGTTGGATGTGCACAATCAAAACAAAAACTTTTAGCTGATTTTGACAGGTATTGAATAGAGCTTTCAAATGACATAGATGTCATTGATGTACTATTACGCATAAACAAGTAATGGCATCTAGTATCAAATTCCGGTTTTTAATGCATACACCCAAAACTTCGACGAAATAAAAATGTGTCATCTAGACTAGCGTATTAAGCGATCGTACATTATTTAAAATACGAGCAATTGAGTTTTAAAAAATTATAAAAATGATTCATTATTTCAATTCTGCATGGATAAAATTCATGTTATTTTATTTCTTCGATGCCTTGGGTGAATTAACATGTCACCATTAAAACATTCTTAACTAACCACTGTACAAACTTATGTTGCTTTTTTACGAGTTAATGTAAACAATCCATTAACATTAATTTAAGACACTTCTACACAAGAAAAGCTAATTCCAGCGTTCGATAGCATTTACTAAAAATATAGTATATACGGAAACCAAGATGTAAGAATATTTGCGAGCTAGCGTCCACTCTGGTAAATAATTCGATCGTCCTCTACTCTCGGTATTATATTATATTCATAAAGTATATCCCTTTCTACACGCCAGTAAAACCAAACAAAAAGAGCCTGGAGAGACAAAAATTAAATGTTCACGGTTAAGAATTTAAGATGCATGATAAAGAATATAAGATTCAACAATTCATGCAATAAGTTTAGCTTTGGTAATACCTTTCTCGAATAATGGCCAATGTACATAGTTAACCTACGAGACTCTAGAATTATTCAAATTTTTGTGTGAAGAAAATATTTTTGAAATAGATCCAAATTTCTAAATAACGTCATTTCAGCTAATAAAATTTTATTACAATCCACTTACATCACATTGAAGTATTTTTTCGTCATCTTCTCCAATAGTCAAATTTATCGAATCTTCCCGATCATCAATTTCCGCATCCTTTACCCCTTCATCCTGATTTTCTTGTTCTCCCTACAGGAATATATTTAATAAAAGAAAACAAAAATATAATAAGTAAGTAAATGAAACATTAATAAACTGAATCTACCTCAATCATTTCTTCTTCAGCATCTCCGTTGGCGTCCAGCTCATCTTTGACGATTAAATCATTATTGTCCAACATCTGGGAAATATCATCAAGATTATTTATTAAATCATCATCATCGTTAAAATTATCATCATTTTGTTCGTTGTCATCATGTTGTTCTGTGTTATCATTTTGTTCTTGTTTGATTTCCGAATTAGTTCGCTTATTACGAGATTCAGCTTTAACAGGTGAAGATTTTTTAGGAGCTGTTTCCTGTTCTAATTCAAAAATGTGTTCATCGGGATTTTTGCCTTCATCAACAAGTGCCTGTAAATAAGTTATACACAAATAATCAGTATGTTGCTGGACGGGTATCATAGGATAAAAGCTTGCTAAATAAAAATATAAGGTTGGACCATTAGGGTATTATATTACATATTTCTTAGAATACTAGTTAATTTTGTCACGAAGGTCGTAAGAATGGGTTTCCATTAGCCGATATGACACCGATAAACTGACCCAATACTGATAATATCAATAAGATTTGTCCATTGGAACGTCTTCATCGCAACCAGGAGGCGACTAAGCGCATCCGTAAAAAACTCAACTGTTATCAACAAAAGAAAAACTGGATAACGCCAAACCGGACCCCCGCTCAAGTTCCCGGACACGAGGTTTAGGATTGGCACTTGGAACGTGCAATGATTTAGAAAACCAGGAGCGTTGGAATCACTTGCATGAAGAAGTATCGGCTGGAACTTGTTGCTCTTCAAGAAACTCGCTGGCCTAAAAGTGGCGACCTTGTGTCCCAGGGCTAAACGTTGCTCAACAATGGACATGACCTCGGGAATCGTGGAGCTGGATTTCTTCTTGGGCAGCTGGTAAAGGAGGCTGTTTTGGATATCCAAGCCGTCCATAATCGATTTTGTAAGCTCCGCTTGCGCATGAAGTTAACCAACCTGTCGATAATTTGTATACACGCGCCCACAGAAGTTAGCCAGCCCCAAGATAAAACCTCATTTTAAAATATACTTTCCAAATTTTTCATTGTCAATTTGAGGCTGTGTTAATACCAAGTTGTTTATTATTGTGTCTTTTGAGAAAACGTGCCTTATTGTAGATTTATGAATTTATTAATTCTAGCTGTGATTTTAATAACCAATTAATTTAACGAAACGAAGCAAAATACACATATGGTCACATATGGGGACAGAATTACTGACTAAACAAGAAAATACAATTCCAAATTAAATGGAGACCTTTTGGAACTGTATTGCGCTTTTTTCTGTGAAGAGTCAGTATTAATAATTAATATTAATCAATTGACGAAAAGTAATGTCTCATAGATCGGGATCGGTATACCGTCAGACAAAACGATTTTCAATTCTATGACGGATTATTTCGGATATTCACAAATTCACAATACCTACTGAAAATCATTTATTTTAATTGACAATTTGTAAAAATTATAATATATAAAAATCTAATCTTATTATAATATTACGCAATTTTATAATAAACATAAATAGCGTGAGAATTATAATTGAAGTGTGAGAATTATCGCGGTACACCTTTCCTTTGCACAGCATACAAGTTACTGTCCTACGTTATATTGCATAGACTCACCCCTCTAGCGGAGGGTTTAGTTGGTGACTATCAAGGAGGATTTCGTCCGAATCGTGCAATCACTGATCAGGAGGTCAATTCTCGTTTCGTGAAAAAATGAAATGAAAAAATTATTACATGTAAACCAAGCATAATAATGAATTCAATTTGTTTCTATTATTTGTGTGCCCCTACTTTAAAATCTAAAATTTTCGAATTTCACTATTGAGTACAGAAGTATGAGCTGATTTATTGTGCTCTGCTTGGTTTGCAACAATCTTATTTACTGATATTTGTGTCAAGTGTTTAACGCTAAATTAATCAATTTTTCCTGAATTCTCTAAATGGCTGTTTGCAGGAGGTAAAATATTTTACAGTCGGCATAATCCAAACTCGTAATAGTACTTAGTATTCAGAAACTAATATATGTATATATCAGACGGGAAACATTAGAAAATCATACAATCTAAAGTAAATCTAGCATAGAAGCCTACAATAGAGCAGACATTAAATCTACATAAGTAGTCATTTTCACAATAATTTCATAAGCTAGACGTTTCACGACTTGCAAAATAATCATTTTGCAGTTGAATCCTAAGAAAATATAGAATAATTAAATTCAATAAAATTACAATAAATTGTTGTAATTATTATTATTAGTCTAGAGTGAAAACTAATTATTTAAAATTTATTATGTATGTATGTATCTCACGACCAAAATACCCAATGAAAACGATTTTTTCATATGAACATATTTTGACGTCATTTATCATGTTTTCATAAAATAACACTTTGGATATGTCTATTTATCAGTGAAAACTATTTTCATTTTACTTTTCACGGTACGGTACAAAAAGAACTGAACAATTTTGTTTTGTGATTTGAAAAACTGAAAATGGATGATTAGTAAATGAAAAAACTTTATTTCACCGCATTTTATCACGGAACGAGAATCGACACAAGGGATTTTCGCTGCGGATGATTCTATCTAAACATTACGAGACATCTATCTCCATACATCAAGTGTTAATGGATTTCCGGCAGGCCTATGACTCGATCAATTGAGCTAGTTTGTGGTCTGCTCTGGAATATCTAGGAATGCCATTTGGGATCTCTTATCACTCACGATAACAGTGTGGATGAGGATATTAAAGCGCGGCTAGCGGCTAGTAGACGTGCTTTGTATCCTCTAAGGGTACTGCTATCATCTCAACACTTATCAAGTGCCGTGAAGCTGAAGCTTTACAAACCGTTGAGCTGGCCCGTTGTTAAGTATGGATGTGAAAGTTGGGCGCTGGCGGATGAGTAAGAATCATGCGTGTGATTTACGGCCCAAAACGCGAAATAGATGGTACATACCGAGCTCTGTACAATATCGAGATATGATCAAGATCCCCGATATTGTACATGAAATAAGATCTTGGCGAATACGCTGGCTCGATCACGTTCTGCGTGCTGATCCGGAATGAATTGTGCAGCGATCTCTGAAAGGCGAGCCATCATATGGTAGGCACACATGGGTCGCAGTGCCTGTACATTGTACAGAATGGCTTGGCTTCTTCAGATTGTCTAAGACAGTATGAAGACCATGCTTAGGATCGAAACCGTTGAGGCCAAATTGTTGAAACAGTAAAAGGCCAGTAATGGCCTTTAAAAACTGTTATTATTAAGTTTATGTAAAAAAAATATTAAATAATATTAATCATCGACATTTTATGGTAATAATAGAATGTACATAGCACCGAATATTTTTCGAAAACTAGACTGGTATTTTTACTTTACCACTGTATCAGTAAAATTGATAGATTAGCTAACAGAGATTTATCGTCCGAAAAAAAATATCGATATATCGGCATCGATAAATCGGTAATGTACCGGCAAATGGAAATATTTGAAACATATAACATGATCGGCGCCAACATATCGGTATTGCGTTGGCTAATCGTTCCACCGTTAACCATTATAGTAAAAAATAGAAGACCCAAACGTGTAATAGAAGATATTAGTAGCAAACCTTTGTGTTTTATCAGACAATTGATGTGATCAATTTCACGACGAATAAGTTTTTCACATTATTTCACAAAATAACCAGCACCACGAACGTTAGTCAAATTTATACGTAATTTGTATGGGACCGAAACTCTGCTTACGTCTTCGCAGTTTCCTTTACTTTCACAAATTACACCATCTTCCTAGACAAATCGAAAGACCTGCGACGAAAGATCTGCCCATCATAAACTTTTGAACATAACAAAGGTACTAAGTGACAGCCTATAGAACAGACATGGAAAATGAGTAGGTCTATGAGTTCCAAATATCATAAAAGATTCTTTAAGTTGATTAAATATGTAACACGTCATTAAGAAACAGAAATAAATAATTTAATTTCCAACTTTCCTGTTTTGATACAGTGACATTACTCACTCGGCTCGATTAGTTTTTTTAGTTGATAATTTTTGTTTCATTAAAAATATTGTATGTATTATATTAAATTATTTTCATTAGTTTCATTAAAAATATTGTATTATATTAAATGTACATATTTACATATGTAAGTATGTATATATGCATATATGTAAATATATAAATGTATTTTCAATTTCATTGAAATGCAATTATCAAATATTTGCTTGCAAATTGAGCTTGACGAAAAAATAGAAGAATTAATAAATACGGAAACTTTATCAGACGGCTATTATCAAAGATGCGGATATTTGTAATTGAGTTGCTGCTCTTTCAAATACAGAAAAGAAATAGATGTCACCTATAACTACAGAATTTGCATGATAGCGTGATAATTAGTGTAAATAATTATCCGATGTTAAGTGGATATCAAGATTAATGTGGTTCACAGATTTTTGGCCACATTTGGATGAAAATATTACAAAATCAAATTTCAATGTTATGATTTACTTACATTTACTGTTATTATGCAGTTTCGGGGATGTTACAAAACTGGAAAATGTATGCTTTTTAAACTTAACGAGCGATTAAAATCACAAGTTTCAATATTAATATAAAGTAAAACACATTCTCAGTGAATCAGCGACAAAGTGCATTAATCAACTTGTAGATTATTGAACAAGGGATCGATTAATTGAAAGTGTTGTTTGTCTAAAATAGTTGTAATGTCTATTTCAAAACTTTACTTCTCTACTTCTTATGTTTGCGAATCTTTATTTTCTATAATGGACACTATTATAAATCATTATTAAACAAATTAACGAATTATACATTTGTACTTGAATATGGTGCTATATTTTGTACATTTATAAGCAATATGCATTAGGGATTTTAAAATACATATACCAATAAAATATACATTTTATGGCTCGCAAACTAAAAAACGTTGGCCATCTCTACAGGCGGGCTCAATTCGTCAGAAATGATTACAAACGAGAAATATTATATCGGTGATTCAACATTGTGTTAATTTATTTTTTGTTTTAACCTGAAGAAATTATAATAAGAATTATTTGTCCGATATTATTAAATCTAAAATAAAATTGTTCCGGCCACCATCTATGATTTTGAACGAAATTCAATATTCTATAACCAGCCACCAAGCAGTATAAAAAAAATATGTAGAGATTAAAATGTTTTTTTTAATTTATTACTTAATAATTTTGAGAGGATATCTATGAAGAGGTGAACACATATTTTAAATTACAAAAATAGTTTTTAGCAAATTTTAGCCGAAATAATTGACACACGAAAATGGCGTCATTCCCCCTTCGATAATATATATCCATATCCTATAAAACTTATGTTGTAATTCGGCACACGTACCTGTTTTAAACGATCAGCCAAAACCGTTTTAATACCAGCCGTGTCCAATTCACGTTTTTCCAATTCTAACTTTAAATCAACAACACGTAAATCACTTAACTTCTTTTTCTCACTTTGAGTAGCCATTGTTAAAATATAAGGTTTGTAGACTTCTTTCAATTTTTGTGTTCACTGTTTCACATACGATACAAATTGTTCAATGTTTTTCAGAAGACTGCACAGTGCACACGAGAATACCGATAAGAGTATTGACACATGGAACAATTGGTAGCACCTCTATTCTATTTTTTTGGTACTACAAAAAGATAAGTTGGGTGACATCTATTGGAATAATTATTTTGCCCATAGTCGCGTATACACGCAGCATAATCCACTACCAGAAAGTAGTTCAAACTCCATAATATGGTTGTGCGAAAGTTAAACTTAATAATTTGGTAATTTCTACACCACTTCACTAGTGAAGTGTTGTGTAAAACACGTAACAGGTAACAGTGCCAATAATACAAAATTGAATACCTGGCTACATGTTTGAATACCTGGCTGAATTTCTCTTATTTTTTTGTTAATGTTATATTTAATTATATAGGTAATTTTTAACATTTTTATTTAATTATATTCATATTTTAGAATAATGCGTAATTGTGAATTTTTCCTTTTACTAATTTTTTGAAGCCCAATATATTTCAAACAAATGCCACTGTTGGTGCTACTGTTGCACACATATTTAGACGAGCATTAAAAGATATAATATGATTGAAGCATCATGGATCCCACGCAGCGGTAATTATTTAAAGCGATTGAATATACAAGCAGTTCGCCGTTTTTCATTTAATTTTAGAATACAGAATAAACAGATCTCAGAAATTTTACCACAGTGCGTTTTTGTATTGAACAAAATTACTGATTATGAATAAATATTTATTATTTCCTCCATAGACAATACCACACAAATTACAAAAGTCATTATGCTCGTACAGTTTGTTTTTATTGTAGCCATGAGAGGCGCTTCTACTTGTAAAATCGCCAATTAGTACATTTATATTTGGATACATCAACTAAATATGAACGTTATATTCTGGTCGACTGGTGAAGAATTATTACCACCAAGTAATTGTATCCTTTCATACTAATTTAAAAGTATATTAGATATTTTCATGGTTTTATGTTCAAAAATAATTTCGAAACTTTAACTCTGATTTTCTCAAACTCCATTTTCTGCAGTTATGTAAATTATGCTTGGTACGGCAGTTATTATGTACATATATATGTAGTACGTTTATGTTAAAAATTCAACCTAGGTTGATCCTTGGTTATCGTTCACTAAACTCGGAGTCGAGTCATCCTGTAGTTAACACGACTGGATCTAATCAATTTGTAGAATCGAATCGAGGATTTTCTAGGGTTTAACTAGAAAAGTGGACTATAAACGAAGATTGATTCGAAAAACCACAACAACAACAAATATATGATCTTTATTTTTTTCTATTTTCGGCCGACTAACGAACTATTATTACCACTATTTTCAAGGATTTTATTTATGAGTTTTTAATTCGCGGTTTAATTGTTTCTTTCTGAAATAAATGTTTAAACAAAAATGTCTTATATAAGACCTTTATTATTATATTTGGCCCATGTGGTCGGGGAGCACTCACATGCTTCGTAAATCGTTTTTTTTATTCAAAAAAGTTCGAGTTCGAATATAGTTCTGGATAAGAATTTTCTCGTTTTTTCAGTAAAATCCAAATGAATTTAATTTTTTATCAGTAAATATGATACATTTAATGTTAAACTACATATTTTAATTCGATATTATCAACGTAAAATTAAATTTAACTTTATTTTTCAATGTTTTCGATAAAACAATGTTTTTTCAAGTTCTCGATAAAATCATTGTACACAAACTCGAAAAAAGGGAAATAATAAAAGGAAATATTTTAAACAAATATTTTACATTGTATTTAGCTTAATATGTACCTGTTTTATTTGACAATAAATTTCAAAAAATATTGTTAGAAATTGAAGTTTCTTCAAATAAATAGAACTTAAATAAAATATATTGGTTAAAATAATTAAAATATTATTCCCAATGTTCTATATGACGTGCAGTTCTGTTAATAAAAAACGCAGCACTTGTATTTCGATAATAGTGAATTAAAATATGTAGTTTAACATTAACTGTTTTATATTATAATCCATAAAATATTAAATTCATTTAGATTTTACTGAAAAAACGAGAAAATTCTTATACAGTACAGTATTCGAACTCAAAAATTTTGGAATAAAAAAACGCTACTATTAATAAAAAATTTGTTATTGAGCGTATTTACACTTGGTCTCATGAATCCGGGTTCTTTCTTCGTATTTCCCTCCTTTACCTACACAACTGGTTTTATTGCCGCCATGTTGGGCATTCATTTTTAAACCAAATTTTTTTGTATTTCTCGGAATTCATCGCACTTACACAAACAAAAATGAAATATAAAAATTCTCATAATTTTTTTTTTCATATTCTTGGTTAGTTTGAGTTTATTTTTGAGCGTCAGTAATCAAAAATTAAATAATAAAAAATTAAATAATAACCAAAAACAACTTATTTTTGCCCTCATAGCAATATTTCCAGTTGAAAATCATTTATGAAATGAAAAGATTCATACACATACAAAGAAATGTATTAAAATGAAAACGGATTCATGAATCCTTGTGTAAACGACGATAGGATTTTTGAAACCAGAGAATCCGGATTCATTAGACCAAGTGTAAATACACCCATTAGGGTTTTACTGAAAAGAAAATTCTTATCCAGAACCATATTCGAACTCGAAAATATATTTGCACGAACAGTCCCATCTATTTTTTGATAGAAATACTTAGTATGTAAGATTAATTTTGAGACTACGTCGCCCTCTCTTAAATTCCCATACTACTAAGATGTGACATTTACGTAGGGTTACCAAATGGGAAGAGCTTTTTCACCCCAAAAGTTTTACAAAAAACAGAACATTTCGAGCATTCGCACAGCAGTTTTTCCTAGACGATACATCGACTTATTTACCTTATAAACAGCTGTTTGAGTCGTCATAAAAAATAAGTGTTGTTTTTGGTTTACTTTTATGGCGATACATTTTAAAACATTCTTTCATTTAAAATTTGTGTCTGCTTTGATTAAATCATAGATATGTGAGTTTCTTTTATTTTTAAGGAAGATCGTGTCGTTTGTGTGGTGTTTCTTTTTAATATGTTGTAAAATATTCATTTTAACTATATGCGTATTGAGATAATTAAAACTATTTTCTCCAAGAACATTTCGTTTGACAAAACGAACAAAAAATCTCAGCTTTTAACTTTTATTGATTTTTTTCCTATTTTTTTTTTTTGTTATTTTTGGATGGATTTTGCTTCAGCATAATTCAGAACGGTTTGATATAAAGGACTTAGTAAAATCTAATTATAATTTTAAGTGATATCGAAAACTAGGTACACATAAATTGTTTTAAAACAAATTTTCTATAATAAAAAATATCTAAGGTAAGTGTATTAAATATAGGTACATTTAAATAAAATCAATAAATTGAAAATGTATTTAAAATTAAATAACTACATATTTCATATTTATAGAATGATGAACTATAAAAGATGGTCAGCTGTTTTCTCTGTAGTAGTTTTGTTTTATATTTGCATAAACTATGCGTACAGTAATAAATAGCTAACTAAATTCTTTGTTTTACACAGATATTTTATATTAGCTTATAACTATATTACTGTACTTATCTTTAAATAGTAATTTACCCTTGCATTTACTAAATTATCTTAGTAATAGGTAGCTTGCAATATGTTTGTTACATAATACATAAGTTTGTTAATATTATCAATTACATATCAATTGTTTTCAGTTTTGTTCTCGCTCGCGTTATTAACCCACACACGGCCATACATCTTGTTTTAAATCTTGTCAGTGTCACTTTATTTTTTAGACACTTGTGATCTTTACGTCTCTTTCTTGTCTTTGTTATATGGTGACATGGGGTCAAAGTTTTTTATAGTTCTAATGATATCAGCCAAATATGAAATTTATATTTTTTGTTTTAAAACTATTGTATGCACAATGATCACGTAGGCTAATAATTGAAATGTCTATTTTTTGATATCATTATATCAACTATTCACAAAAATTATTCTCCCATAATAATAATCGGCATGTTTGCGCGTTCTAGCGCTCTATATGTTTTGACGTTGATGGACAAAATATTAAGTTATTTTTATTTGAATTAATATTGCAGTATAATGATACAATGAATTAAATGGTTATATATTATAATTCATTTACAGAAGTTATTAGACTCATCAGTCGCAAACCAATTTTGATATTTTTTACCCCGAATAATTTTGTTTTGTATATATGTACTTACACCTATGTAGGTACATACTAACAAAATAAAATTGTACCCGCAGTGTTACTCAAAGTGGTGCTCAGCGAACTGGTGCCGCGCCGGCCCGCAGAGACTTGCGACAATTTTTTTTTTGAAGTTGTAACATTGCGTTTTTCATAATTTTCGGTATTTTGCCTTTAAACTTTAATGTTTCCTATTATGTTTAATTAATTATTATTTTATTTTATTTTCAATAAGATCCGATATTTTCTCAAAGAATTTTTGTTTTCAAAGAGAATTTAATTCCAATCGAGAATTGGTCAGTCATTTTATTTGACCAAAATTCGATTTATTGGTAAAATTACAACTAATAATTATCAAAGGGCTGATAAAGGCTGTTTTTTTAAGCCTGATAGAACTTAAAATTGTAAAAAATAAAACAAAAAATTAAATTTTTATGAAAATTATACTCTAACAGATCCCAGTATACTCTGGCAAATCATCATGAATAGTCTCAAGCTTGAACAACGCTACGAAATTATTAAAATTTACTTTGAAAATCAATCGTCGATTCGCACAACTTATAGACGACTTCGTGATTTTTATGGCGCACATAATCGTCCATCTGAGTAAGCCATCTGTCGAACTGTGAATAGATTTCGTACCACATACTCTCTAGAGTCTAGAGGATGCAATAACATCAATACATCGAAGGAATGTGCGTACTGAAGAGAATATCGCCGCTGTAAACGAAAGTCGTCGTTCGCAGGAATTGGAGCTCTGTTCGTCCATTACATGGAAAATTTTGCGCAAAGATCTTAACCTACACCCGTACAAGATTCAGGCTGGTGCAGTAATTGAAGCCATGAGACCATTATCAGCGTCTTTTTTTCGCCGATTGGGCTCTAGAGCAGTTGGCAAATGACCCGTTGTTTTATCGTCAAATTGTGTTCAGCGATGAGGCTCATTTTTGGCTTAACGGGTTTGTTAATAAACCAAACTCGCCTCATGTGGAGTGAGACCAATCAATTCAGCAACAATTGACGCCTTGGAGGCCAGCATGGTTCGTGTTATTCGTGATAAACGGCCAGCAGTGGTCAAAAAAGTGGATCAAAATTGGACGTCCAGAATGCGTTTCGTCAAGAAACGCCCATATCCCCGAAATCATTATCAATTATTGCTATGTATTGAATTAAAAAAAAATTTTGTGTACAATTTAATTTTTTGTTATTTTTACATTTCAAGTTCTATCGGGCTTAAAAAAACACCTTTCACCTTGTAAGATTAAAAATAAAACGAGTTCGCACGAGATTTAATTAAAAATTTTATTCACCATATATTCAGTTCGGTTGTATGGCCAAAAATAATGATAAAGAGGCCAAGCAATGCCACTATAGCTACATAGCCATCTAACAGTTTTTTTCGATTGGGTTAGTTGTTTTGTTGTCCACCCAAAACCAACATAAATGTCTTAAGCATGATTTCCATTATGAAAAATTTACCGATAGTAAAACCAGAATGTGCCAAAAATATAGATTCGCTTGATGTGTGTGTGTGTGTGTGTGTGTGTTTTTTTTATTTTTATTTTTTTTTATTTTTTATTTTATTTAGATTAACGAGGTACAGGGGGGAACCTTCAAAAGGTACTCGTCTGGGCAAACCTTCTACCTGCCATACGAGTTATGTGGGATTTTTACCGCACTAAACCCTAACCTGCACCTCTAACCCTGCTCCTGGAACGGTGGTTCCCCGGCGGCACTATTTATAAATACTACTTCGCCGGGGCGTTCTTATTTGATGTCACTGCTGTCCGATCTTGCTGGTGTTATTACACCTCATCCTCGTACGTGGTGCGAAGATCCTTGATGATGGATTCCGCGTACTCTGCAACTTTGTTCCATGCCGATTGGCTCTTCAGCATGCACTCCACTATGGTTTCTGGATTGATGGAATGGTCCAAATTTCTCTCCAGTTCCGCCCGTGTCCCCTCGTAGAGCGGACACTGGAAGAACACGTGCTCTGCATCTTCAGTCACATCGCTGCAATGATGACAGTTTGGGGAGTCACTTCTCTTGAATCGGTGCAAGTATGCCCGAAAGCACCCATGCCCAGTCAAGAGTTGGGTGATGTAGTACCCGACCTCCCCGTGCAGGCGAGTGACCCATTTGGTGACATCTGGGATCAGCCGATGTGTCCACCGACCTTTCGTTGAGCTGTCCCATCTCTCTTGCCAGAGACGAAGACTCTCGGGTCTCTCCTCTTCACAGAGGACCCTTCGCTGCTCTTCCTTCTTCCTGCGATGTTGGCGTTGCCGTTCTCCTGCCAGGATGTCGATGGGCGGGCATGATGCCACGACATTGACCGCATCGTTCGATACCGTTCGGTATGCTGACGCCACTCTGATCGCTGAGAGCCGCTGGACTGATGATATTGTCTTGCGGTAAGTTGTTAACTCTAGCGAATCCGCCCACACCGGTGCTCCGTATAGCAGAACGGAGGTGACTACAGTTGCCAGTAGTCGTCTTCGGATTTGCCTGGGGCCTCCGATGTTGGGCATTATCCGTGAGAGCGCGCCCTGGACTGCTGATGCCTTCCTGCTCACGCTGGATATATGCTCCTTGTAGTTGAGCCTCGCATCCAAGACCACTCCTAGATACCGGATGTGGGGTTACGACTGGATGTCGTGGTCGCCTACCCTGATGGTGATGGTCTCCATTTTCTTCCGACTACTCACAAGGAGTGCTTCGGTCTTGTGTTCCGCCAAAGACAGGTCTGCCGATCGCATCCACTGTCTTATCTTCCTGATGGTGGTGGAGAATGCGGCTTTCAGCTCCTCCAGATGTTTCGCCACAAGGACAACTGCCACGTCGTCCGCGAAGGCCACGAGTGTTGTGTTCGCCGGTAGTTCTAGATGGAGTAGACCGTCGTACATAACGTTCCACAAGAGTGGCCACAGGACGGAGCCCTGAGGTACTCCTCCCGTGACTCTATGTACCGCTGGTCCCTGCTCCGTCTCGTAGTGTAGAAGTCGATCTCTGAAGTACGATCTGGCCATCCTTCGTAGGTAGTAGGGCACCCCCATCTTCTCAAGAGCCTCCAAAACTCGATCCCAGCGGGCCGTGTTGAACGCGTTCTTGATGTCCATGGTGACGATGAGGCAACACTTTTTGGAACCGCCTTTCCATCTCTTTCCTGAGATGGCTTCCTTTGCAATGTTCGTGACGAGTTCCAGTGCGTCGATGGTCGATCTCCCCTTCCTGAATCCGAATTGGAATTCGGAAAGTTGAGGATCGATGTATTGCTCCAATCTGTCGGCCACTATCTCTGTACGGTCGGGCTGGTTTGCGTTTCGTTAGAAGCGGTGTGTAGCTCCACTCCGAGTCTATCATACACAGTTTGTAAGCTAGCCACCATTTTTTTAATGTCCTTGTGAACGTTGTGTCGTGGACCAACGAATTCCATGAGCTTCTTAATTAGGCAGCCCATCCTCATGTACTGCGGTGTCTCAAGGCGAAGTCCCATGCTGGGGATATCTCCTTCACTGGGACTCCTGTATGGGTGAATTGAAGGTGCCAACCCCATGTCCAACGCTATTGGATTCGGTGCTACAAACACGGGCCCCCCCGTCTTGATCGCCTGTTCCATTTCCGTTTCCGCGATATTTTGCTCCCCCCCAGAATCCTTGGAGCATGCATCCGCCACCGAGGCTTTCACTCGATCGTAACGGATGGTGAAATCGGAACTCACCTGGGGTAATACTTGTTTTTCCATATCGCTCTGCATCTTTGTATAAATGTGGTTTAGTTTTACAAGGGTACCTTCCCTTGGCTTTGGTCCGCCCCGAGTATTTTATTTCCCCGGTACCCTCCATTTCTGGCGAGCTTCCCCTATCCGCCACCTGGAAGGCGCCCGGTTGGGGTGTGCTCCCCTTCAGAGAAGGTGTCTCTGCCCGGGAGTGTGTGTGTGTGGAAGAAGGCAAAACCATTGCCACCTTTATACACTGGCCTATGACTACAAATGATGACGTAAAATATGTCTATGTTTTTTCTTGTTTGTGGATAACGTTATTGTTTTTTTTAGTCTGTTTCATTATGCCAAGCCCGGAAGATATGCGTCTGGTTCTTTTTAGTTTTCTTTATTATTACGTAAATTAAGTTTTAATAAATTATATTTTATTTATTGGTATAAATAAATTATAACTCTTTTATGCGCATACTTAAGTATATTTTATAAAAATATCATTTTACAATTTCGCCGCTAGCGGCAGTAAAATAACAAACAAATTTTTTATCTTATTTTGTAAATATTGTTTTTATTTTTTTTAGTTTGCTATAATATGTTGAGGTGGGAAGAATTGCATCCCTTTGTACATCTTTTATCTTAAACAGGTAGAAAATTTCATTTACATATATGAATTAAATTATATTTATTATAGCATAAATTGTAACTTTTACATAAATTTATGTTATAATCATAATATATTTTATTTTATTACATATTATCATTTTGGCTGCGAATTAAGTTTAATTTTTCGACGCTAGGAGCGCATAGTTGAGTAAAAAGAATTGTTTGTTTTTATTGGTTTATTGGTTTTCTTGTTTTGATTTTGACAGTTAGTTATGTATAGACACTTGATGAACATAACGAAATTGCAATATAAATTGCAAAAATAATTTTATCATTTAGCTATATGATGACACCTATACTTTTTTAAAGTACTAGTTATATTAGAAAAATACATAAAAAAGCGCATTTTAATTCCTTTAGACGAAAAGCAAGCATCTTCTCACTTCGATGTAATGAAGGAGACTCAAAACATAAAGACGAATTTTCAAAGCAAAACTAAAAGTTTTTATTTAACTTTACCCCGTCTATCGGTAGGAAACATAATATGACGTCATTGACAAGAATTGTGTGTAGTCATAGGCCAGTGTATAAAGGTGGCAATGACTTTACCCCGTCTATCGGTGGGAGACATAATATGACGTCATTGACCAGTGTCAAAAGGTGGCAATGGCAAAACCCTACTGGACAAATAATTGTGAATGTGTTAGTAATACTGCCATAATTTACTGAAAAAAAATAGGTACTCAAGTATTTTTTATGGGATTACATATTCCAATACATCTCCTTAGAAATTGTGTATGGCAAAGAAACTTCTCTCACACAGAGATATAATCTCGCCATTTTTATGGTAAAATAACACTTTATTTTTCGATATTGAAAATTATAATGCGAACATTTTTTGGTGCAAAATTTAGTAAAATTAATAAATATATTTCTATTTAAATTTTATTAAGTTTGAAATAAATATATTAAATTTTTGAAATTTATTGGTTATGTTACAAAAAATTTCAAAATTTATCTATAAAAAATTGCCATAAAAAAAAATAAGTAAAACGATCATAATAATCATCCGTTTATAAAGGCCATTGGCCCTTACTGAGTCAGCAATATGGCTACAACGGTTTCGATTCTGAGCTTGGTATTCATACTGTCTCAGACAATCTAACGGAGGCCAAGTCGTTCTGTACACCGTGGAGCCATCGTCGCCGGAACTAGGCCATGTTTTGATCGATTATTTTGAAACTTGGTATGTTGGATGAAAATAGGATTATAAAATGATTAACTGATATGGATGCAAATTATTGAAATCAATTTTTCCATTTGCTTGTTGTGTTGAAAATAAGTAAACGAAACATGTGGACATATTATAAAAATGTGAACGGAAAAGAGAAAAAGCTATAAACGGCACCAAAGTATCATGCCAAACACTATAAAAAGTCTATGGATATAACCAGAGCCACCTATATATAGGTGGCTCTGATATAACTTAAGATAATTTTTTTTATATCTATGCGGGAAATGACAGAATATACATACACCATATTACAATTTTACGGTTACAAAGAGTGTTACATTTCGAGGTATAGAATGTGAATTTAAATAAAATACAGAAAAGTAATTTTAATGGCCACAAATGTGACTATTTCAAATATAGCTTTATGCCATTAATATTTGAATATTATTTCGGGCATGTGGCCCTTAAATAAAATAATCTGGAGGGCCAATTTTCGATCACAGCATTTCTGGACGCATTTAGGCAATAACGCGTCGAATGTTGGCTTCCAAGTGGTTATCAGCGTAGATAAGTGACCACATATGAAAAAAGAAAATAGTCCAGCAGTGTTAAATCACATGATGGTCCAATTTTCGATATTAAACGTTCATCAAATGTTTGTTTCAGTAAATTAATTGTATCGTGCGCTGTATGGCATGTGGCCTCGTCTTGTTGGAACCACATAATGTCAATACCATCCAATTGAGACACACAAAAAATAATAATCATGTTTTTATACCGGTCTCCGTTGACTGTAACGTTTTCACCACCATCATTTTTGAACAATATGGTCCGATGATTCCTTCGGCCCATAACTTTTTGTAAATGTGATGATTTCTTAAATAATGGCTCGTGTCTTGTCTTCACTCCAAATGTGACAATTCTATTTGTTGACATAGCCAATCAACCAAAAATGTCGACCATAAAGTGGATGTAGTACGCGATGTGTTTCACGATATGAACCATTATTTTCAAAATAGTATATTTGAATAATTTGCAATCGTTGGTCTGGCATAAGTCTATTCATTATGAAATGGCAAACCAAACTAACCAGAAATCAAATGTCACCTGTCACTTAAAAAAGTAATTTGAAGTTTTATACCTCGAAATGAAACACACTTTAGTTATCATCACGACTTTTAGAAAATAACATGCTTTTCATCATAGTTTACTATTCGTTGATAAACAACTTCATCCCATTACACAATTTAATTTATTGCGACACTAAACTCTCAAAATTAGAATTTTTCAGGTTATATTATTTCAAAATGTCCATCTCTTTATTTTGGGTAGGAAAAAGTGAACCACTTTTTTCAAGTGTATTCAAGTTGCTCTTTTTATATCGTTGAATAAAACAATTTCGTTCAAAAAAATATAAAAATTGCGTTAAGTTGCTTGTGGTATCATCTAAGAAATGAACGCGTTACTATACTATGTACGCGTACGGATCCACGATGTTTTAAAGCGATTTCCCTTATATAGTATTATAAGTTATTTGAGTTGAAGCTCAATTTTTCAGTGCTTTGAAGCTACACCAGCCAAGCCAGCCCGCCATAACGAAAGCTAAACCATAATTTATGAGACAACGTCATTTTATTACACTTGTCGGTCGCGAGAAACGCCTGGTCGGTGCAAATAACTGATAATAGTATTATAACTTATATTTGTCGATGTGACTTCTAATTGAACCTACACGTTG
This sequence comes from Tipula unca, assembly GCA_951394425.1. Classification (NCBI taxonomy): domain Eukaryota; kingdom Metazoa; phylum Arthropoda; class Insecta; order Diptera; family Tipulidae; genus Tipula; species Tipula unca. The sequence continues at coordinate 92,857,288 of OX596380.1, forward strand.
TAAGTTTTGATGTAATTGAGATATTGAGATGGGGCTAGAACCAGAATTTATAACAAGCTAATTAAATGTATAGGTATGAATTAATACATTTAATTATAGGTATGAATTAATAGATTTATTGTCGTTTCCTGAAAGCCTTCCTTTGGATGGTTTTACACCTTCTACTGCTGTTACCAACAATACTTACTCCTTAAATAAATGCATTATGCGGCCAATTTTTTGTTGTAAATCAATTTTTTAGGGTAAGAACCATGTTTTCTGGGCCATAACAGAAGACACGTTAGGTTAGGTTAGGTTATGGTGGCCGTCCTAAAGGACTAGCATAGACACAAAATTGGTCCGTAGCTGTACCACATTCGAGTTTTCTCCTCTTCACTCGCTGAACCATCGTGAGCTTACCAAGAAGCGTTTAAAGTCCCGGATCCCGATCTTACTAAGATCCGTGAGGTCGTTCAAAGGGGAAGTCCCCATAAATTTTGTTCTGCTGTACGCTAGACCAGGACAGGTGCAGAGCAGATGGAGCACATTTTCCTTCTCCTCCTCATCACCACAGCTGCGGCAGAAATCGTGGGCTGGGACACCCAGTCTGCGCGCATGTATCCCAATGAGACAATGTCCCGTTATAGCTCCCACGACCATCCAATATGGTGTCGTCGAAGCGATATCAGTTGGTCTGATCTAGACCGGTCAAGACCAGGCCAGATCTGCCTGGTTATTACACACGAACTGGCGTTAGACCATCTGACACAGCAACTGTTTACATGAAGCAAGCGGTATCTTTATATCCCGCCTGCTTTGGGTTATTAGGCGTGCTGTACCCTTGCGGGCCAACTCATCTGCCTTTACATTCCCTGCGATATTGAAATGCCCTGGCACCCACGTCAAGCGGATGTTGAACTGATCAGCCATCTCATTTAAAGATGCCAGACAGTTCTGGGCTACTTTCGACGTCAGGGAGTATGATTGTAGCGTTTTAATAGCAGCCATGCTGTCCGTAAAAATGCGAATATCCCTCGTAGATATTACATTATACTTCAACCAGTCCATGACTTCCATTATCGCAATCAGTTCAGCTTGAAAAACGCTGCAAAAGTCGGGAAGACGAAAAGAGAGGTTAACCCCTAGTGCCTCACAGAATACCCCGCAGTCAACCCCTTTATCCCTTTTTGAGCCATCCGTGAAGAAGCTTAGCGCCTCATTGTCCATAACCGTTTCGTTCACCCAGTCCTCTCTGGTGGGAAACTCAGTTTGGAATCTCACCTCAGCAGATGGCAAGGGAATAGCGTAGTCGGTAGCTTCCGGAATACCCCTGTTGCATAGGATAGACGAGTGCCCTGCATTGTTACAGGTCCACATAGATATGGATTTGAGCCGAATGGCTGTGCAAGATGCAAGCTGCTCGGCCGCAATATCCAATGGAGTAAGATGAAAGAGAATCTCCAGAGCTTGAGTAGGTGTGCTCCTGAGAGCCCCACTTATACACAAGCAGGCCGTTCTTTGGACTTTCATCAATAGTTTAAGGTTGGCCATAATTTTTAACGCTGGCCACCAGACGACAACCCCATACAGCAGTATAGGTTTGACCACTGAAACGTAGAGCCAGTGTACTATGTGGGGCTCCATACCCCATCTCTTTCCAATGGCATTTTTACAGGAGTAGAGCGCTATAGTAGCTTTCTTTACTCTCTCTACGATGTTTGGTTTCCAGCTTAGCTTGCTATCCAAAAGAAGTCCGAGGTATTTTGCTCTATCCGTAAAGATCAAGCGAGTACCATTTAATGTTGGCGGGTCACACTGAGGAAGCTTGTGCTTCCTGGTAAAGAGGACCAGCTCTGTTTTCTGTGGGTTAGCGTTCAGTCCGCAGCCGCGTGCCCACTCAGAGAGGTAGCCAAGCGCGCACTGCATGCGCTCACTCAGCGTACTAGGATATTTACCGAAGACCGCAATAGCAACGTCATCCGCGAAGACACGTTATAAACAAACACATTGCCAATACATCTTGGACGGCCAAAAATGTTCATGATATAATAAAAGGTTATGTAAATTAAACGGCTGGCTTTTAAAGCGGCGAAGCCGAGCAGTACTTTTAGTCACTTGAAAATATTTTTGGAAATAAATAAAATAAAAATAAAATATTACAATAATAATTAATTCTATTATATAATTAAACCACATTCCAAATTTAATTGAAAATATTTCTATAACAATTGCAGTGCCGGCATACACGCATCAATTGATTTGATGATTAATCAATTGAATTTTAAATACTATAATGTCAAAATTTCACGCGAAAAGGATGTTTAAAATCAAAATATATTGACTACAAGGTAATATACTTACTGGTTTTGTTTTCGTTCTTTTCTGCGCATCAATATGGTGGCATTAGATGTGATCACAATGTGTGAAACATCTAATGCCACTAATGTGGCATTAGATGTTTCATAAAAAATTATTAATAATTGAGTTTGTACTCGCTGAACCATCGTGAGCTTACCAAGAAGCGTTTAAAGTCCCGGATCCCGATCTTACTAAGATCCGTGAGGTCGTTCAAAGGGGAAGTCCCCATAAATTTTGTTCTGCTGTACGCTAGACCAGGACAGGTGCAGAGCAGATGGAGCACATTTTCCTTCTCCTCCTCATCACCACAGCTGCGGCAGAAATCGTGGGCTGGGACACCCAGTCTGCGCGCATGTATCCCAATGAGACAATGTCCCGTTATAGCTCCCACGACCATCCAATATGGTGTCGTCGAAGCGATATCAGTTGGTCTGATCTAGACCGGTCAAGACCAGGCCAGATCTGCCTGGTTATTACACACGAACTGGCGTTAGACCATCTGACACAGCAACTGTTTACATGAAGCAAGCGGTATCTTTATATCCCGCCTGCTTTGGGTTATTAGGCGTGCTGTACCCTTGCGGGCCAACTCATCTGCCTTTACATTCCCTGCGATATTGAAATGCCCTGGCACCCACGTCAAGCGGATGTTGAACTGATCAGCCATCTCATTTAAAGATGCCAGACAGTTCTGGGCTACTTTCGACGTCAGGGAGTATGATTGTAGCGTTTTAATAGCAGCCATGCTGTCCGTAAAAATGCGAATATCCCTCGTAGATATTACATTATACTTCAACCAGTCCATGACTTCCATTATCGCAATCAGTTCAGCTTGAAAAACGCTGCAAAAGTCGGGAAGACGAAAAGAGAGGTTAACCCCTAGTGCCTCACAGAATACCCCGCAGTCAACCCCTTTATCCCTTTTTGAGCCATCCGTGAAGAAGCTTAGCGCCTCATTGTCCATAACCGTTTCGTTCACCCAGTCCTCTCTGGTGGGAAACTCAGTTTGGAATCTCACCTCAGCAGATGGCAAGGGAATAGCGTAGTCGGTAGCTTCCGGAATACCCCTGTTGCATAGGATAGACGAGTGCCCTGCATTGTTACAGGTCCACATAGATATGGATTTGAGCCGAATGGCTGTGCAAGATGCAAGCTGCTCGGCCGCAATATCCAATGGAGTAAGATGAAAGAGAATCTCCAGAGCTTGAGTAGGTGTGCTCCTGAGAGCCCCACTTATACACAAGCAGGCCGTTCTTTGGACTTTCATCAATAGTTTAAGGTTGGCCATAATTTTTAACGCTGGCCACCAGACGACAACCCCATACAGCAGTATAGGTTTGACCACTGAAACGTAGAGCCAGTGTACTATGTGGGGCTCCATACCCCATCTCTTTCCAATGGCATTTTTACAGGAGTAGAGCGCTATAGTAGCTTTCTTTACTCTCTCTACGATGTTTGGTTTCCAGCTTAGCTTGCTATCCAAAAGAAGTCCGAGGTATTTTGCTCTATCCGTAAAGATCAAGCGAGTACCATTTAATGTTGGCGGGTCACACTGAGGAAGCTTGTGCTTCCTGGTAAAGAGGACCAGCTCTGTTTTCTGTGGGTTAGCGTTCAGTCCGCAGCCGCGTGCCCACTCAGAGAGGTAGCCAAGCGCGCACTGCATGCGCTCACTCAGCGTACTAGGATATTTACCGAAGACCGCAATAGCAACGTCATCCGCGAAGACACGTTATAAACAAACACATTGCCAATACATCTTGGACGGCCAAAAATGTTCATGATATAATAAAAGGTTATGTAAATTAAACGGCTGGCTTTTAAAGCGGCGAAGCCGAGCAGTACTTTTAGTCACTTGAAAATATTTTTGGAAATAAATAAAATAAAAATAAAATATTACAATAATAATTAATTCTATTATATAATTAAACCACATTCCAAATTTAATTGAAAATATTTCTATAACAATTGCAGTGCCGGCATACACGCATCAATTGATTTGATGATTAATCAATTGAATTTTAAATACTATAATGTCAAAATTTCACGCGAAAAGGATGTTTAAAATCAAAATATATTGACTACAAGGTAATATACTTACTGGTTTTGTTTTCGTTCTTTTCTGCGCATCAATATGGTGGCATTAGATGTGATCACAATGTGTGAAACATCTAATGCCACTAATGTGGCATTAGATGTTTCATAAAAAATTATTAATAATTGAGTTTGTACGTGTATTTAACAAAAATATTGTGCTTAAACTTTTCGGTGAATTTTTAAGTGAAAGATAGAAATTTGTAAATTGGCTTCAGTGTGTGTTTTTGTAGTGAAAAAACTGTTTCTAAAAACTGTATATTTCGTTGATGTTTTAATTGAAATGTATATTTTTAAGTACCGATGTATACATATACAACTTTATAATTAATTATTTGAAAAACGGCATCCGTTAGCAGAATTAATGAGGTAGATTGTATGGAAAAAAAAACACCGAAAGATGAAAAGTTTACAGAATATTGGTTGTGTTTGTTTGTACACAACCTGAATTTCATTATAATTAAAAGATCATCGAAACATCATAATAATTATAATAAAATATTGCTTACAACACAATCCGACATTCGCAATTTAATACATTTTATTTAATTTGAATAAATAAGCACTGAAATATAAAAGCTTTAGGCTGTTTATCAAACGAATACTTTTTTGTGGAATCTAACTTATTCAAATAAGAAGCAGCGAGATGACTTATTTGTCAAATATTTTTGATGTGTATCTAAAAACGTGTAAAACGTGCACGCGGTGGTCATGCAAAAGAAAACGAGTTTCATACTTAAATGTATATGTTCAAGTTCGTTAATAAAAAAAAAGTTAGCTCAAAAGTCGAACAGTTTGTGTTTTATTCAAAAAAAAAAGTTGGAAGTGCTCTTATTGAAAAACCCTTTAGTAACGTTGGTGTTTATTATAGTCAATTTTAAACATCTGTTTAGTTCGTGTGTTAAAAAAAAATTTAAAAGTTAAAATATTGACACAAAACTCAAACTTAATTTTGTTTGTTCCCCACAAAGTGTCTGTGTCAATCGATTAAAAATATTTTTGTTAAAAATTTGGTGAAATCAAATTACCGTGGTGAAATTTTTCAACTTCAAAAATCAAATTTGATGTGTCAATTAGTTTAAATTTTGACAGCTGTAAAAATTCAATTGACAATGAATCGCATCGGAAAAAAATATTTTCTAATTATATTATTGATTTTATTATTATACAAAAAGTATAATATGTCGAATAATGCTGTACTTCGAAAATACAGGAGAAAAATAAAAGAAGTAAACATTATTAATGGGTGTCATGTACGGATAAAATGCCCCATAAATAAACACGATGAGTATATTAATTGAAAAATATTTTATTCAATTCAATGTCAGTAATCATTTATTGTGTTTTTAAAAAGGTCCTCAAAAATAGTCAAAAAAAAGTCCTTAAAGAGCCCTAAAAAATAGTCCTCTATCAAAACGGCACTTATACGTTTGATAATTATTATTTATTGGGTGATAGTGGATACCCTTGTCAATTAAGACTTGTAGCCGTAATACCGCCATTTAAAAATGCTAACGAGCAACAGAGAAGGTTTAACGGCACACAGCCGAGCCCTGATATGTCTATTCACTTGAAAGTTTGAAACGTTTTTGGGTTATGTTTTATTTCAATTTTAGTTGTCAAAAATTTCATGCGGTCCACAACTACTTAAATTTTTCTTTTGTTTGTGTTGAATAAAAAAAAAATTATATTCCTGCTGTCAAAATTTTAATTTTTAACTACTTTTTAACCGATTTACACACGCTCAAAGTGAAGAAATAAATCGAAAAATTTGATTTTCCTGTCTAAATTTCAATTGTTTAATTATTTTTTAATTGACACACGGCTTAATGATAAACCTTTTTCATCAAAATGTCAATCTAGATTTGTAGATCTTGATTTCTTGTCTTCATTTGCACAAAGTTTGATCTACAGCTGTGCTAGATATTTTCGGCCGTTTTTCGCAAATGTTGACATTAGCCGTGTTTCTTGACGTTTGATCTGATCCGGATCAGATCATATATGCTTTCCTTTCATTTGTATAGCTGCGTTTCATGAAATCAACACAAAAATTGTATTATTTTTTGTTTTTAGGTTATTATATTGATCCTGTTTATTGAAAAAAACAAATTTTTTTTATGTTTATTTCATGAAACGCAGCTATACAAATGAAAGGAAAGCAGATATGATAAACAAAAAAACAAAAATTATTTATGTTTATTACATGAAACGCAGCTATACAAATGAAAGGAAAGGAGATATGATCTGATCCGGACAGATCAAACGTCAAGAAACACGGCTATTAATAAATGTTTGTTGTCTTGACGTAGCTGTCAAAATAAGTAAGTGAATTCAATCAAGTGGAATTTAGCCGTTTTTTTATTAACAGAACTTCAAATCCTATATAGAACTTCGGGAATAATACTGGCAAATTTTATTTAATTTAACAATAATAATTTCAACTTTTAACAAATATTTTTTGACGTTTATTGTCAAATAATACAGGTATCAAGCTAAATGCAATGAAAAATAATTGTTTAAAATATTTCCTTTTACAATTTCCCTTTTTTTCGAGTTCTTGTACTATGATTTTATCGAGAACATTGAAAAATAAAGTTTTATGTATTTAATTTTATGTTGATAATATTGAATTAAAATATGTAGTTTAACATTAAATGTATCAAATTTATTGATAATAATTTTAATTATAATTTGGTTTTTACTGAAAAAACGAGAAAATTCTTATCCAGAACTATATTCGAACTCGAACATTTTTGAATAAAAAAACACGTCTAATATTTAATTAAAATATGTAGTTTAACATTATAAATGTATCATATTTATTGATAAAAAATTAAATTCATTTGGATTTTACTGAATAAATGAGAAAATTCTTATCCAGTACAGCATTTCAATAAGAAAATTTTTGAATAAAAAAACTACTAAAAACATCTATCGAATAACGAAAATGTGTTGGTAGAACATGTAACCTCACATGGGTTTGCATGTATTCCATTGTGAGAGTACTGTAATCGTATACAGTGTTACAGACTAAATTGACCGAACTTGTAGTCACTTATTTTTCGATTCTGTATACATATAAGTTTTTAATCTGATACTGCAAATTTGATCGGTTATTCTAGTGCTATTTTCATCGTTAGGTATTTTATTCTTATAAATTTAGTATAGGTATCATTTAAACCGTGAAAATAACAATTGATTAAATTGTCTCTTTTGGTATCTTTGAAACAAAATAAATTATTGTCGTCTGTCGATTTGCGCCATAATATTTTTGCGACAAAAAGTTATTATTATAACACATCGAAAATTAATACATGCGGTCAAACACATAAAAAATTCCTAATATAAAATATCAGCAATTATGCATATTGAAGACCGTAGGTTAGTTATATTATTATAAATTTTACCACAAAATCTATACTCAATAAACGTAGATACTCAATCAATGGTGATAATAAAATTACTTGTGTACCATTATTTTATTACATCTATTGGATAAATCCAATTAGATTTCTAAATTCATTGCCAATAATTTGCCCTAATCAAAACCTTAAATAAATTCAATAAAGATCTAAATATTTAATTACAATGTCAGTTCCAAGCAGCGAAAGATTATACATTTCTTTGTAGGTTTTATTTATAAAATAAATCAAGAAGTATAATATGTTCCAAAAATTGTAAGTCTTTAATAGCCAAAAATTGTAAGTCAAAAATTTAATTTGGAAACTTATCTTAATAAAAAAGCTCTCCATTTTTGTTTTTATTATTTTTTAATTTTTTTTATTTCATTTAGTTGGCAACACTTTTTCTAATACCAAAGTGACGATGGTTGTATCGTCTAGTATTCATTTTTCATATAAAAATAATAAAAATTTTCTTTGTTCATTCAGTAAATAATTTTTGAATTTTCACCTTTAAAAATTAATTAAAAATTGAATAAAATAATTGTAAACCATAAATAAAATCATAAAGGTACGGTTGTTTGGATTTTAGTTGTAATTAAATAGTTTTTAAATTCAAAGCTGCCTATTAAAAAAAATTTTCTTTGTATATTTTCTTCACTCATCGCAAATTCGATTCAAAATTGAAAACAAAATGTCGATGGTTTTTTTATTTAATTCTTGTCGTTTTGTGCGTGAAATTTATTATTCATAATTTAATTTTTTGTGTGATTCATCAATTAATTAAATCAAAATTCCAATTTATATAGTTTATATAAAATTACAAATCGAGTATGTTTTTTCTCGATATCTGTAAAACTAACAAAATGGAATATTCTCCACCACACAGCACTACTGTGGGGCAAAAAAACATATTTGTGTGATGAAGGTTGAATTATTTTGGTTCACAAAAAAACTTGAAATCTCCATTTTGTATATAAAATGTGTTAGAAAATTAATTTCATTTAAATATTACATCATAAAGTAGAAATAATTTTATAGAGATTTAAAAAAATATGGCCTGTGAAAATTTGAAATATTAATCAATATTCAAATCCTTCTGCAACAATTATATTGCTCCTTAAATTTTATTGGCTCGATTACACCAGTTCCTTCCTCACCATTTTTCAGCAAGAGTAAACATGAATAGATATGAAGGGTCAGTAACCCCTTTTTTTTATTTTTTCATTTTTCCTAATTTCCACATGTTAATATATCTACATTTGTGTTTGTGTTAGCTATATAAAACTGGTATATGTTAAATATGAACAGTGCCCCTTAAGGACCTTGAAAATATTTATATATATACATATATATATATATATATATATATATATATATATATATATATATATATATATATATATATATATATATATATATATATATATATATAAAAATCGTGCGCTTGTATTCTACCACCAAATTATAAATTTTTCACTTTATATTTTCAGAGATTGTAAAAAGAAAAATAATTTTCCAGCAAATTCTTCATCATTTTTACAAAACCACTACAGTTAATTTAAAAATAACCATCTCTTATATAAAACAAGTAAAAATTGCGAGGGGGCATGTTTAAAGAAAAAAACCGGAGACGCCAAGGTCCAAGTATTGTCTATGGCCGAATCCGTAACAAAACAATCGCTCTCTGCAGTGACGGAGGGGCAGCATTCTAATTTAAATTTATCGCGCAAAGACAATTGTGAAAGTCCAATAACAGACCATAATAAAACTGCTGAGGACAAATTAAAAAGTAAAAAGTATAAAAATAAAAGGAAATTAAACCGATCACCTGAAACAGGTATGAGATTTTTTGGAAAATTAAGTTTTTTTATGCATTAAATATTTTGTTTCCAGATAATCAAACCGAAGAATCAGAAGATTTATATTATAAAGAAAAAAGACGTAGAAAAGCTAAATCTTTGGGATCCGATTGTATAGCGTTTAGAACAAGGGCAAAATCTAGTGAGTAATTGCTTCACCTATAAATATTTAACATTATTTCAGTTTTTTTTTATCTATTATTAAAATATGAAAATTCGAATCCAGATCCCTTTCAGATTTTTTTCGTTTTTAAACTATAAATATTGATATTTGTTAAAATAGAGCTAAAAATAATAGTGGTTTTGATTGTTTTCGACTGAGCATAATATATCAATCGAATCGCAATCAAATTAGCGAAAGCAATAATTGAATTTTTATTATAATTGTACCCATATTAATTTATCCGAGAATTTCTTATCGTCATTTCACAAATGTTTCTTAGATAATTAAATACTAACTTACTGAAGTATCGGTAAAAAATCTTTCTCGCACATTAGTTCCTCGCATTCTTCTAGTTTGGAAAACCGATAAGGTATACTAACACGTAGGTTTTCCCAGAGAGCTATGTTTTATGGCGCATTTAATATTGTTTGAAAGTGACGTTACTGTTTATTGTTATACCGTATCCTTATTATTACATTTGAATTGTCATTCCTAGTAAAGAAACAATTCATATTTCAAAAATTGTAGTCGTTTCTCATCTTTTGATGGCACAGTCGAACGCGATAACGTAAGTCCATTTTCATCTGTATTATGTTTTGAGTAGTTTACAGATTATTTTCAGGACCCTCCAAAGTGTAAGTAAACATCTATTAGGTAACTAGGTTGATTTACAAATATAAGAAGCTATATTCTCAATATCATATAAAAGATAAAATATATTTTTTGTTGTATTTAGTATTATAACAAACTTAAAATAATTTTATTCTTTCAAATAATAGTTGAATATTTCGTGATGTAATTTATATTTATTTTACGTTTATATATTATTATACATTTATAATATGTGGGGCCCATCTTCAAGAAGGAAGACGGCTTGAAGTGTTAAAATCGCGGTATAGCTCTCCTTTGCAGTGTGCAAGCTACTACATTATATTGAATAGAATCACCTCTCTAGCGGATGGCTTGATTGGTGACTATCAAGGAGGATTTTATCAGAATCGGTCAGTCTTTTCACTGGGAATGATTCTATCTAAATATTATGCGACAACGATCTCCGTACATCAGGACAGGGATTTTGGTCGTTTCATGAGGCGAAATCATTACACGCGAAAAAATTGAAAATTTCGTATACGTACAAAGTATAATGTACACAATTTTATAGTTGTGTATAGCTATTTGTTTTCTTTGCATTAGTATGTTTTTTGCTATGGTAAGCACCAAATGTATATGAATCGGTTCAAATCGGTTCATTTTATTGGTGCTTACGTTTATTATTATGACACTTCTCCCATGTCATTTACTAGTGGAATTGTTATAAGTCATGTTTGGTGTTTTGATTTATTTGACATAACTTTATTTACTTTCGTTATGTCCATGGCAACCATAGTACATAAATAACTATAATAGAAAAGCACACTTGATGGACCGAAATTAATACAGGCACATTTACCAATACCATTATTTTCCGGTTAATTTTGTCTCACAGTCTCATAAAACGACCAAAATCCCTGTACATGTGTTCCTTGCTTTCAGGCAAGCTTATGATTCGATCAATCGGGAGAGTGCCTTGGAATAACTAGAGATGATTGTGTAGAATGACAATGACGCAGTCTCAATGGTGTGTTAAAGTTGAGAATAGGCTATCGAGAACTTTTGCAGTTAGCTTGGGTGTTCGGCAAAGAGATGCTCTGTCAATCAATACAACATCTTATATCGCTAGTCCAATCAGGTGCTTGCATATGCAGATGATATACGCGTGATTGGACTGAATAGCAACGGAGTGAAGGAAATACTTGGTCCGATCAGAGCTATTATGAAACTAAAACCACAAATCCGACTGCTATTTAGATGTCGGATTTTGTATCGTGTATAGAAAATAAATATGTTTGGTGTTACATCTTACATATTACTAATCGTATTTTTAAAAAAATAAATATATAATAATTATAAAATTTTAAAAAAATAATTAATTTTTTAAATTTAAGTTGGTATATTTATTATTCTCAAAAATATGTTCATTACAAAATCGATAATCAAGTTTCATAATGGGGTAACCCCGTCGTGTCAAATCGGATTTTTCTGCCCTTTTCTCCCTTATCAATGAGGCTAAAATAAAATACATGATCTCTGGTTATAGCGTCACCGGCACACCAGACTTTAGTAGTGGCCACTACACGTTTGAGGAAGTGGTTCAAATATTTGGGTTCTCTTATCACTCACGATAACAGTGTAGGTGAGGATATTGAAAAGCGGCTGGCAGCTGGCAGTCGTGCTTTGTATTCTCGGCCATCTAAATACCTATCAAGTGCCTCCGATCCTTATATTTGAGAGAAGATGCTGCGGGTGAATTACGGCCCAAAACGTGAAGTAGATAGTACAATCCGAGCTCTGTACAATATCGAGATCAGAGATTTGATGAAGATCTCCGATATTATACATGAGGTAAGATCTCAGCAAGTACGCTGGCTCGGTCACGTTCTGCGTGCGGATCAGGAACAGTGTAGCGATTTCTGAAAGGAGAGTCATCATATGGTAGGAGCAGAGGTTGTTCCAGGAGACGATGGCTCCACGGTGTAGAGAATGACTTGGCTTCTTCAGACTGTCGTAAGACAGTTGAAGATCAAGCTCAGGATCGAAACCGGTGGAGCCTGATTGTTGGCTCAGTAAGGGGCAATAATAAACTATATATAATATACGTATGTATATATATAATATATGTATATATATAATATATGTATATATATAATATATGTATATATATAATATATGTATATATATAATATATGTATATATATAATATATGTATATATATAATATATGTATATATATAATATATGTATATATAATATATGTATATATAATAATATAAATATATCGTTTGTCCAAATAGAATATATCCGTTTCGTTTTGGGTCGCCCCCGTTCGTTTTCTAAAACACAATACATTACATAATTACAAAAATAATTCATGTTATAAAAATTCAGCTATACATTATTGCTTTTGATATGTCAAAATAGTATGTATTTAAGGTTATGTCATCCACAAAATAGTCGTGTTTCTTGGCGTATGATCTGATCCGGATCAGATCATATCTACTTTCCTTTCATTTGTATAGCCGTGTTTCATGAAATCATCACAAAAATTGTATTATTTTTTGGTTTTAGGTCATTAATTGATCTTGCTACTGCATTTTGGTTCAAAATTTTGACACAAAAACAAAAAATAGTACAATTTTTATGTTTATTTCATGAAACGCGGCTATACATATGAAAGGAAAGGAGATATGATCTGATCCGAATCAGATCATACGCCAAGAAACACGGCTAATATTAAATTTGTGTTTAGTAAACGTTCTGTTTTTTTCTCCTTCGTTCACTGTGGTTACTTCTCCGACTTTTAATACAAGTTCTAATATTATGGAAAGGGCAGAATTTTATAATTTCAAATTGGACTTTATCTACATCAGGACATTTATAAACATTTAGATGTTTTGTTTTACTAATTTTTATCCAAAAATGTCCAGTCTGTAAATTAGGGATCTATCATATACCATATTAGAAATATTATCAACTTACTAACATGTATACTGATATAATAAATTGTAATTTATGTTATAGGAAATGTAATGTAGGATCGTATTATCTTTATAGTTAGACATCCATTATATTTCATCAAATTTCTACTAAATCTAATTAAATAAATGTTTAAATTAAATTAGTATCAATTAAAATTAGTATAATTAAATTAGTCATCGGGACACGTACTCATTTTCATAGAAATCATTTTACTTCAAGCAAGTTATTTCATTAGTTCAACTTCATGCATATTTTGTATTCCAAAATCAGTTTCAACGAATAAAATATTGGAAAGACTTCATATATAGTTTTCAAATACAGAACTGCTATTCTTTTTAAGCATTTTTTCACAAACATCTGCAGTTTTTTTTGTTATATTCTGTGTGTGCTTTTTGGTTTCACATTCAAACGACAGTAAGGCCATTACATATGAGTTTGAACATTTGCAGCTGTTTCGTGGCAAGAAACATGTATTCCAGACGTTACTCTGCACACATTGCGTGCTACAAACAACAGCAATAGAGGGGAGAATAACTCTGATTGCCTGTGTACTGAATGCTGTTTAAGAATGTCATTTCGCAAAGTGACTTATATATTCCGTTCCTTTGTATCTTGTGAAATGCGCGTTCGAAGTAAACAAAGAGTAGGTACAGCGGAGAAATTCATTCGTTGAGTTGCTTAATTATAATACGAATTACTTCTTGGTCTGAACTCAGGTTGTTCGTTCACTCGGCGTTGTTGTCCTTCCATTTCTCTATGAAGCTTTTAATTTCTCCGTTTGTTGGAGGATGGATATTGATTGTTTCGTTATTAATACCGTTTATGGAAATTATCCTGGCAGATGTAATGTGGTCTAGTACATCGGTCGGGAAAATTACTTGACTTAACATCAACAGTTTTTTTTATGGGAAGACTTGAAAGAATAGGTGTACAAATATCTGCCAAGGAATCCCACAATGAAAAATATGAAAACGCATTTGAAAGGTGGTTTATTTAAAAATCATTACGTCTTAAAAATGAGTGTAATTAGTGAAGAAATTCGTTCCATTTTGAAATTTTATTAAAAAAAAAGAAAGAACTGCGACTCAGGCAGTCAAACAAATTTGTGAGGTTTATAGACATAATGTAGTCTCAGTACGTGTGACACAAAACTTGTTCAATAGTTTCCAATCTGGAAATTTTAATGTCAAGGATGAATCTCATTCTAGTCGGCCAATGAATGAAAAAGTCGATCAAATCATGGAAACAATTGAGCAAGACCCGTATAGTAGTTTTCATATCTCGCTGGAATTTTGACAGTTCTCGCGCAGAAAAAATATATCGGATACACAGTGATGTATTAAGTACAATAAATCGTGTTTATTGTTTACATTTTTATTTAAATGGAATAGGAACGTTTTTAATCACAAAATGATTTTATAATTTAACTTTATAAGAATCCCTGACACTTTTGAAATTAATATTTAATTCGAAAAACTAAGAATTAAATTGAAAACTGATTTTGCTTTTTATGTTGTTTTGGTTTTGTTCGACATGAATGATATTTGATCATTTATTTTCCCTAGTCCGTACCAAAATTAAATGTTTACATTGTTTCCAAAAGGCGTGCAATTTTTTTTTGACCTATTAATTTTCACTCGAAATATGATTGTAATAACATAAATACATAATCATTTTGAATGTTTTGTGTATTAAAACTGAAATATAATTCTTTTTATTGGTTAATTATTATTTTATTTAGGTTTACTACCTAAAATAAATGCGACCCATCAAAATTTTTATAATTTTTTTTTCTACATCACTGAAAGCTGCGCAGAAAAATTAAAAAAATGTTTTTTTTAAGATCTGAATAGGACTATACATTACTGGTTATGATATCGGTAATGAACTAAACATCGACCACAAAACAGTTCTAAAATATTTAAAGAAGGCTGGATACAAAAAAAACTCGCTGCATTATTTAACAATACATTTTTTTACATGAATCAAATATCCATTGTCTAAGATTAGTGACGCAATGTATACAGAAATATTATGTAAGAGAAACTATTTAAAATGCTGCAAAACAAACTTAAAAACATTTCGTATCATCGCAAGACAAATTAAAATTTTCTCAAAAACGTTTAAGCAGAACTACACGTTACTTGGATTTGGAGTTTAGTTTTAGAATGTCCGATCACCTCCTGGAATGTTTCCCTTTAAATTTTGTAACAACCTGTATACTCGTTTTAGTTTTCATTAGTAATATTTCAATGTTTTGTATATTTTCAGCCAGTGGTAGTAATTTATCCGAACCCTCCTATAAAGAATCGAATAATTCTGAATCTGAACAAACATCATCAGAATCAACATCAACATCCATAATATCCACTAGAAGATCAAAAACTAGATCGAAAACTTGTATAGCATTGCGTACAAGATCACGGGATAAAAATCTAAGTTGCAGTAGTTTAACCAATAATTTGAATACAAATAGTAAAACAGATAATAGTTTACGTAAACAACAAACTCGACCGTCTTCTAATAAGCAAAATACAAAATTGTTTTATAAAGAAGATTCAGAAGAGGTTAGTGCATCACTAAGATATATTTATAGCAAAAATAGTATTATGTTATTTTAATTTGTTTACAGAAGAGTGAAAGTAGTGGTGAAGATCTATTAATAAACCAATCAAACTCACCACGCTCTAAATCACTTCGTAATAATTTTACAAATATAAATATAAATAATACACGAATTTTGAAAACATTTAAGTCCGAGGAGACCACAACAGATCAAAGATTAAATAATAGAAATTCAACAGTCAGTACAACTGAGCCGAAACCAAATAATTCAAAATCGTCTACAAATAATAAAAACCGATCAAAATCGGTGAAAAATTCGGGTAGTGGACTAAAATATAATAAGGATCGTGAATCAGAATCGGATAAACGAGATAGTAGTAGTAGTCTAAATCTCAGAAGAGTAAATAAAAAAATTAATAAGAAAATTTCGAACCTGGGGGCTCGTTTGGCCCGTAATAACGGTGGAGGAGGTGGTGGTAGTAGTGGAAGTAATACTATTGGAGGCAACAACAATAATCGTGGTAATAGTGAATCGAACCAATTTAATCAAACCGATAATCAAGAACATCAGCATCCTCCACCGTCATCGAATTTATTAAGACGCAGTTCGCGCGGAAAAAGTAGTACTCAAACCGTTACAACGGGTTCTTGTGTTAGCAGCGGTTCAACAACGTCATCATCTCGTGCATCACATCGCAATCACAATAAAAACAATTTGGTAAATTTGGAAAATACAAATTCGAATAATCCATTAACCCAAGGAGGACCATCAACTTCATCGGCAACCGCTGTAATGGCTTCTGATGGCGGCGGGGGTGGCAGTGGAACCGGGAATGGAAATCGAGGTAATACCGAGGCTACATCGAGCAGCAAAATAAAGAATAGCTTAACTTCACCGACAAACGATCTTAATATAATTCATGTATTGGGACAAGCCAGCAGTAGCAGTAATAATGCGGGGGTTGCTCACTCCACCAATAACATACCACCACCGCCGTCAACACCATCAAATCATCCAGATTCTGAAAGTGATGACAATGAGGTGGGTCGTTTGCAGGCTTTATTAGAGGCCCGTGGCCTCCCTCCACATTTATTCGGTGCCTTAGGTCCGAGAATGCATCATTTGCTTCATCGTACAATGGGCACGAGTAGCTCGTCCAAAGCTCAACAGTTATTACAAGGATTACAGTCGCAAGATGAAAGCCAACAACTACAAGCGGCAATCGAAATGTGTCAAATGCTAGTGATGGGAAACGAAGACACACTCTCTGGATTTCCAATAAAACAAGTCGTACCTGCATTAATAGCACTTTTGCGTATGGAACACAATTTCGATATAATGAACAATGCTTGCCGTGCTTTAGCCTACATGCTCGAAGCTCTACCTAGATCAAGTTTAACCGTGGTTGATGCTATTCCCGTGTTTCTAGAAAAATTGCAAGTAATTCAATGCATGGATGTCGCGGAACAAAGCCTAACCGCACTCGAAATCCTATCGCGTCGCCACAATAAAGCAATACTACAAGCTAACGGTGTTTCAGCGTGTTTAACATATTTAGATTTTTTTTCCATAAATGCTCAACGCGCCGCACTATCAATAACCGCTAATTGTTGCTTAAATTTACACACTGAAGAGTTTCATTTTCTTAATGAATCGTTGCCACTATTGGCTCGTTTGCTAGCACAGCAGGATAAGAAATGTGTTGAATCAGTGTGCACTGCATTTACACGTTTGGTTGATAGTTTTCAAAACGATTCGGGTAAACTACAAGAAATTGCTAGTATGGATTTGTTGAAAAATTGTCAGCAATTGCTAATCATAACGCCGTCTATATTGAATTCAGGAACTTTTACAAATGTAGTAAGGATGCTGTCTTCAATGTGTGCTAACTGTCCAGATTTGGCAATAACATTACTAAAAAATGATATTGCTTCGACGCTGCTGTATCTGTTAACTGGATCGTCAGAGCCGATTAATAATGGCGATGTTGAATTAGTCGCTCGCAGTCCGTCAGAACTATATGAAATCACTTGTTTGATAGGCGAATTAATGCCACGACTTCCTTCGGATGGAATATTTCAAGTAGATTCTTTATTGGATCGACCTCAACTGGCAGTACAGGATCAAGTGCAGTGGCAATGGCGGGATGATCGTGGTGTTTGGCATTCATATTCGAGTATCGATTCAAAAATGATTGAAGCTGCACATCTTAATTCAGATGATGAAATCAGCCTAATAACACTTGGACGCACGTACACAATTGATTTTCATTCGATGCAACAAATTAACGAAGACACCGGAACTACAAGACCTGTGCAACGTAAAATTAATCCAATTCAAAATTTAGATAGCGGGTCTAGCAGTGGTGAGGTCGTATGCAATGGTAATAATGAACCGGGGAGCATTAATTTAAGTATGCGTATTTCAAATCCGTATCGCGATGCCCGGATTGCATGTTTAAAAGAGGAGCGCGGATTGGCAGCGGTATTTATCAAAAATTTGTTCTCGGTATTGTATGAAGTTTACTCATCATCGGCTGGACCAGCAGTCCGATATAAATGTTTACGAGCCCTACTTCGAATGGTATACTTTGCAAATGCGGACTTATTAAAAGAGATTCTTAAGAATCAATTGGTTTCATCTCATATTGCCGGTATGATGGCCTCAAATGATTTAAGAATAGTCGTTGGATCATTACAAATGGCTGAGATTTTAATGCAAAAACTGCCAGAAGTGTTTAGCATACATTTTCGACGCGAAGGTGTTATGTATCAAATAACCCAGCTTACTGATCCCAATTTGCCAATATGTGCTAATACATCTCCAAAACCAGCGTTGACTTCTTCTAGTGCACCACCAAGTGCAACATCAATGACCACTGCATTCGATTTTGATGCTGCCGCCACGTCTGCTTCTATGATGAAAGGAAGCGTCGGACATTCTAAGAACGTAATGATGATGAATCCAAAAGTTAGTATAACCATGCCATCAACTAGCGGAACAAACTTAGCGTCAAGCTTGCCATCCACAAGCTCTAATATTTTAGCTATGAATATGGGTAAAGGAACTCATTTTCATATTGAGTCGCCGCCACATTCACTTCCACCGAGTAACAGTAGTATTTTATTTAGTGCGATGTATTCGTCATCAACTCAAAATACGCCAATCGATGGTAGTTTACGTTCAGTTACGGCATCATCAGCTTCTAATTATCATTTAGCCCACGAATCAATGATTAGCGAGGGTACAACAAATGACCATAGATCATCGAGCCCCGGACAAAATAAAATGTCCGATATATTAAAAAGAAAAGTACCACCAAAACGCAAAAGTCAAAGCAGTGGTCGAACTAAATCACGTCAAGAAGAAGCAGCCCAAAGTTCCAGTCACGTAACGCAATCGTCTGTCTTACAGGAGCTAATAACTACTACGTTGGGATCATCTGGACGTAATACGCCATCGAGTAGTTCAAATTCTCGTTCGCGGTTTTCTTCGGGAACATCTAAAACAACCTCATTTTTAGCATCATTAAATCCCACACGTTGGGGACGTAATCAAGGATCTCATAGCACGTCGTTTAGCAAAGAAAATACAACAACTAGTTTATCAAAAACTCCATCTAATTCTAATTTAATAGCAGCCGGGAATCGTGAAAAAACACGTCAATGGATCCGTGATCAAGCAACATCGTTTGTCCATCGGTATTTCGATCAAGAAACGGGTGGAGTTTCCCAGCATCCTGCGTCCTCAATTTTGGCCCGCCTCTCCGGTGTTATTCATAAATTGGAAGGTAATGCAGTCGATTGTTTAAACGCGTTACGTGAACTGCACGATATATTAATCGAAAGTGATATTTCACCGTTTGAAGTGAATCATTCGGGTTTAATTAAGGCTATGCTAAATTATATGGCTGTTGAACAAGGCCTTGTTTCGAGAGATAATAGACTACGTTCATTTTTACATGTATTTGCTGGGCTACCATTAGATCCCAATTATTCAGGACAAATAACAAAAGTAAATTCAGTATCGTTTAATGCATTTGTTAATAAATTAAATGGTTGCGTAACGCAATTAGAACAATTTCCTGTAAAAGTTCATGATTTTCCAGCTGGCATTGGAGGGCGTTCAAATACAAGTGCACTTAAATTTTTTAATACACATCAGCTAAAAGTAAGAATTTTAAAAAAAATTTTAGAATTCCAAAGTTTAGTTATTCATAGTACAAATTATATATTTCTAGTGTAATTTACAACGTCATCCGGATTGTACAAATTTAAGGCAATGGAAAGGTGGCACTGTTAAAATAGATCCACTAGCTTTGGTCCAAGCGATTGAGCGTTATTTGGTTGTACGGGGCTATGGAGGAATTCGGGTTGATTCTGAAGAAGATTCTGAGGAAGATATCGATGATACTGTAGCTGCAGCTGTAATGTCGCAAAGTGGATTTAAACATAAGCTACAATTTTTGATTGGCGATCATGTACTACCATACAATATGACCGTCTATCAAGCAATTAAACAGTACTCTCCGCTGGTAAATGATCAATCCGAAACGGATACAGATTCCGAAACACCAATTGGTAACGCTAGCGTTTGGGTACAACAGCATACAATTTATTATCGTCCAATCGAAGATGAATCAAATACCACTGGCTCAAAGAGTAGTTTAAGTTTATCACGGCGTGGCAAAGGATCAATTTCCAAAATATTTAGACGTCATACCGAAATTTGGGTTGAAGGAAGTGTACCAATCATAATGACTCCTCTAACCAAATTTTTGTCTACTACACTTCCATCCGATATTGTGATGGTGCAGGATGCATCGCTTGATGTTCTGTGTATGTTACGTATCGTGAATTCGATGAATCGACATTGGAATACATTGTATCAGTCCGTACCACCTCAGCTAATTATAAATCAAACAGAATTTATACATTCAAAGGTATGTGCAATATTATTTAGATTAATTTGCTTAACAAATTAGATTAATTTGCTTAACCAGGGTTAGAAATAATTTAATTCATTTAAAAATCTTTTTAATATACATACATATATGTATAATTGATAATATAAATAAATAATTTTTTCGTATTGCCAACACAAAAAATAAAAATAACTTCCAAAAATTAATTCTTGGGTATTTTATTTAATAATCCCGATAACTGATATAGTTATAATTACTAGTCTTGTTAAACATTCCAACGTCTCATTTAAATATAAAATATCCCCCATTTAGTTCCGATAAATCATCTAACATAAAAAATAACGCTATGTCCACAACAAAATTTTTCAACGGTAATTTTTATTACGAGCATTGTGGATATTATACCATAAAACTACAAATTTAGTTATTTATCGATATTATCGATAATTTTAAACTGCAGTTTCGATCAATTTATCGATTCATCGATAATGGAATCCCTAGTATTCCTAATCTAGGAATATTCTAAATTAATAAAAATATAAAGAATGGAAGAATAGGAATATATAGAACGAATTAAACAAACGATATTATAATGGAATATTTTTGGACTATTCAGAATAAATAATATTCTAAGGTGAAAGGCACTCCAATATATGTATGTATCTGTATATTCGAAAGCAACAGAGTTAGTTTTACTTTTTCTATTCTATTCGATCCGATACAATATGAAAATTATAAATAATGTTAAATCATTTGCCGTTGCTGCCATTATTAACACTACACATTCTAACTTGGCAATGTATTCTAACATCATCTCAATCATGATTGCGATTGAAGATAAAAATTCAAACATGTTTAATATTATTTCGTCAATCATTTTTATAGGGATTGCACAAGTCATTTTCAATATCATCCCCATACATCCTCAAAATGATTGACAAACTGTTCTAATATTGTATAGTATAGAGCAGATAGAGACTGCCGCTATTGTGTAACAATATGTACATAATATGTACTCTTGCGTTCGAAATTCGAATATTCTTCAAATATATCGAAGAAAAGCCTTTGGCACGGATCTTATCCAGGTTCACTATCAGAGAAAACTTTTTTACTCTGTACAATTTGATAGATTGGAAAGCAAAATAACATCGAAAATAGCGATTATTTAATTTAAAAGTAAATAAATCTATTTAATAAAACAGAACGTTTGATGTCCATCAGTTAGAAAATGATTAAGAAACACTGAAAGTCTAGATTATAGTTAAACTTTTGTTTGAACATTGTTTTCTATTTATTTTAAGATTGCGGCCAAAGCAAATCGACAATTACAAGATCCGCTCGTAATAATGACGGGCAATTTACCCCAATGGTTACAACAAATTGCAACTGCTTGTCCATTCCTATTTCCATTTGAAACACGACATTTATTATTTTATGCCATTTCATTTGATCGTGATCGGGCTTTGCAACGTTTGCTTGATACAACGCCAGATTTAAATTCATCAGATACATCGGAACGTGTTACACCACGTTTAGATAAACGGAAACGCGCAATATCTCGAGATGATATACTAAAACAGGCGGAACATATAATTCAAGTAAGTTTATTTTCAATTTTAGTTGCTTATATGTCCGTTTCTAACATGAATAAATTATAGGATTATGGTCATTCGAAGGCGCTATTAGAAATCCAATATGAAAATGAAGTTGGTACTGGTTTAGGACCAACACTAGAATTTTACGCACTAGTATCGGCTGAGCTGCAACGTTGTGATTTGGGCTTATGGAATGAACACGATAGCTATAAACGGACTTCATCATATATAAGTGATATTGTGAAAACTAATCAGAATAGTATAGATAATGAATTAGTCTCAATAAATAATAGTAATAATACTGATGGTACTAATATACTACACCATGAAGGTTCTATTAATATGTTAATTGAACAAAGTGATAATAATTATATGATTGCAACAAATCAAACCGAGGAATATAATATTGATAATAGCCTGATAGTACAAACAATGGATGAAGTTGTCCATTCAACACCAAATTTAACAAATCAATTGCCCACACCCACCGCACCAGCTGCTGTACCAAGTGTAACATATGTTAACCCACCGAATGGACTATTTCCCGCACCAATTGGTAAATCGGCAAAATTAGGACATATTTCTAGAATAAAAACTAAATACCGATTTTTGGGTAAATTTATGGCCAAAGCCATAATGGATAGTCGGATGGTAATTGCTGGAGATTAATTATTATCATTTTAAAAATACTCGAATTTATGAAAAATAAATTACAATTTATTTTTAGCTTGATTTACCATTCTCCATACCATTCTATCGTTGGCTTCTATGCGAAGAAAATTCTCTTAGTATTACGGATTTAGCACAAATTGTTCCAGAAGTTCAGCAAACCTTAATTCGATTACAGGAAATTGTGAAACAACGCGATTTAATACAAGGCGATCCTACTCTTGATGTAATGGAAAAAACTGAAAGGGTGATGGCGACTTCGGAAATTTAATACCTTGTCGGGTTACAATATTAACAATTTTTATTTGGTTTTATTAGATCGAAGCCTTGGATTTGGACGGGTGTCCTATTGCTGATTTAGGTTTAGATTTTGTGTTACCTGGTCACGCTGATATAGAATTGCGACGCGGAGGGCGGGATATACCAGTTACAATACATAATTTACATCAGTACATTTCGCTTGTGTCACATTGGTTTTTGGTTGAAGGTGTCTATCGACAGTTTGAGGCGTTACGTGAAGGTAAGCGAATATTTTTTTTATTTATATTACAAAATTACGTTAATCAATTGAGTTGGATGTCTTTCTTTTTTTTTTTTTTGCTAAGTTTATAATAGAAATATACAACAAACAATTTTTCAATGAAGTGTTACCACATGGCATTCGCTCTAGTAAAATTATAAATTTAATCCTACGGATGTTTCCGAAACGATAGTTATTTGATACTTATGTTCTTATTTGCCGCCATCTTAAATAAGTATGAAAAATCATCCAAATTGATATTGCATACTTATTTTGATAACAACGGCAAAACAATGAAGTTTGTTGTATGTCAACATTTGGAAAAAAAAACGGGGGAAAAGGTCTAACATAGCAGTAAAACAAACTTTTGATCAAAAATGCAAATGAACGAATATTATCACTAATACCATTTATTGCTGTTTTTGTCGCAAAGGCCTCGTATGTAGGAATATTAAAGAACAATAATAAACCGATAACGAATTTCAAAATGATAACCTTCATATCTGAATAAAAACCAACAAACAGAAACAAGCGCGAATGAATTTCGAGACCAAATTTCTGCACATAATCGTAATCCAAATTTCTGCAAAAAGTTTTTATTAAACTTTTAAAATATAAAAATATGGTATACTTCAGTTTTATATCATTAAACACATATTTCAAATTGTAAACACTATTGCTACTAGATAAACCCCATAAATATTAGACAAATATTGACAATAAAGTTACATTTTATTACGTTACATTTTTTATTTATAATGTAATTTTATACCATATTTAAGTTGGTTTCATAAATACGTCTGTATATATGTACATCTAATTCTTTGGTCGGCTGCTCGCGATCTATCTATTGAATTTTTCTTTGACTAACCGCATTTGTAAGATAAAATGTGACGTATGTTTCATTTATTGCATTTCAATAAATATTAAGCTTTATTAATTTTATTTTAGTTTTTGTATTACTTTTGTATTAACTTACCTACCTTTATTTCATAAATACGTCTGTTTATATGTACATCTAATTCTTTGGTCGGCTTCTCGCGATCTATCTATTGAATTTTTCTTTGACTAACGGCATTTGTAAGATAAAATGTGACGTATGTTTCATTTATTGCATTTCAATAAATATTAAGCTTTATTAATTTTATTTTAGTTTTTGTATTACTTTTGTATTAACTTACCAAAATTTACTATATTAAAAAAATATATTTATATTGTTAATTATTTATAAAAAAAGATGCTATGCTTTGTTCGAACGACGGCGGAGTCCCAGTATGACAAATGAATACTTAATTTTTACCAAATTGTATATTGAAGATTTTATTTCAACTAGAAAAACTAGCAAAGAAAATCTTTTTAATTATTTAATTTAAAATATCTCTTTATAATCGATTAAAATTTAATTTTTAATTTTATTTTTCAGGATTTGAGACAGTATTTTCACCTAATCGCTTAAAACTATTCTACCCCGAAGAATTGGAAAATGTGTTCTGTGGTTCTGGCGCTCAAATCCATTTTAAATGGGATGTCCGCATGCTACAAGAGAATTGTCGAACTGATCATGGCTTTAATCAAGATTCAAAAGCAATTGAATTTTTCTATGACATACTAAGTACTTATGATCGCGACGAACAACGAATGTTCTTACAATTTGTAACTGGCAGTCCACGTCTACCAACCGGTGGTTTTAAATCACTAACGCCACCATTAACAATTGTTCGTAAAACAATGGATTGTAATCAAAACCCAGATGATTATTTGCCGTCAGTGATGACTTGTGTGAATTATTTAAAATTACCCGAGTATACCTCCCGAGAAGCTATGAGACTAAAATTAAAAATGGCTGCGAATGAAGGCAGTATGAGTTTTCATTTATCTTAAAAACAATTAAATAAAAGGGAAGAAATTTATTTTTTAAAAATACTACACATGCATATTTAAATTAAAATACAAAAAATATAAAATATTTGTAAGTTAATTTTCTATATGTTTTTTCCTTAGTTTATTTTATCATTATAATTTTTTTTTGGTTTTTCATAAACACAAAATAATGAGAATTTACGAAAATTATTTAACAAAAAAAAAGTGGCAAGAAATTATTGAAGTAAATAAATAAATTTTATTTGTGCAATTTGTTTTATTTTTATTTTATTTTTATTGTTTTTAATTTTTTAATTCTATATTATAATACAAGTAATTTAATTAAATAATAATATAAAAATTAAGTTTTCATTAAATAAATATATAATAAAATAAAAAGTTACATTACTAAAATAATAGATAAAAAATATTTAAAAAAAAAATGCTTTTACGTATTACGTCATATCAGATTTCATTAAATGTGCAAATTAATACATACTAAATAAATAGTGAGCAACTTCATTCTTTGCAAAACAAATAAATTAACAAAAGTTCTTGATAAATAATACTATTTGTTACAAAAACGTATAAAGCATATATTATTGTGATTATTTAAATTTATTAAAAATAATGAAAAACAACAAAAAAAATTTTACTTTAAGTTTTTGTTTTATTATTACTTTTTAGTTTTGAATTTGATTGTTTTATACATACATACATAAATATATTATTTTAGTTTAAAAAATTTGTATTTTACAAAATAAACAATAAAAATTAAACATAATAATAATTAATTAAATAATAAACAGAAACCAAACATTTTCAGTTTAATATATTATATAATGAAGTAAAAAAAATTTAATGGAATAATTAATTATAGAATAAAACATTGATTTTTATTCATTTTATTTTATATTATACAAAATAAAATAGTAATTAATATAATAATAATATTATTATGAATTAATGGTTTATAAATAATATATAAATATATTTTTTAATCTTTAAGTTGATTATATATTAAAAAATAATAAAATGAATTAAAAATTTAAAATGAAAAAATTGTATTTCTATTAATTGCTGGCTCCCAAATGCAGTTTCATAAATATAATCCAATTGCCACCCAACATACCGAGTCTTATAATAATAGGCCAAAGAATGTTGACCGTCTTCCAGAACATCATTGAAAATTCACTTTAGAATCCCGTTTCTATCCAACATCGAGTTTCATTATAATCAGTTAAGGAATCATTTTAGATTCCCATTTTCATTCAAAGTAATTTCATCATAATCGGCTAAGAAATTGCCATACCATTGAGATACGTGAAATATACTGTTTTGTACTTATCTATTTTGTACTTCATCCCGATTTTTAATAGCCTATGTCATAATCTGATGCTATTTCGTACTGTATTCTCTTTTTAAATATCCTTTTAATATGCTACTTCATACTTCATAGCCATACTGTTATATCCTATTTTTTCAAATATACTATTGCTAACAACCCTTGTAATGTTGTAAAGGTATAGTATATTGTATAATTAGGAGGAAAAGTACATTTCCGAACGATAGTGGAAATTGGCGGACAAGCCGATAACCGAGTCCGGGAATGCACTTTTCCTCCGAATTGTACATACTATTTCTTCTCCGATCGGACTTTAAAACGAATATAAACCCAAAATAATTTTTAGTATTATTCATTAATTATCATATTAAGAAATCAAAACAAAGTAAAAAATCGAAAATAACATAAAATTATTGCTTAGTTTGTAGGCCGGGAATATTGAATATATTCGGAGGAAAAGTACATTCCCGGACTCCCGTGGTTCGGCTATCGCCTCGTCAATTTCCACTATCGTCCGGGAATGCAGTACTTTTCCTCCTAATTATACAATATACTATTGTTAAATCCATACAGGAATATATTCCCGGCCTAGGCCAGAAAAAATATTCTCGTACTATTATTACTTGTTGCTTAGCAACAAATACAACATACTGGAATCATGAGCTTTTCGTTTCGAAAAACAACGGAAAGATATATTTTTTCCTACCATCGGAGAAAAATATAATATTTAATATTTCGAAATACAACGACTGGAGTTTTAGTTACATAATTATGATATGACATATTCTTTTTCCTTTGTTGAATTAATGAATGTATTAATGTATTTCTTGCGATAGGTCAAAATCATCTCTAAAATTAACAAGTCTGACTATTCAAAATCTTCTATACTAACAAGTCTTGATTTTTTTACTGACATACACTACTTTGATTTTGCCTCTTTAAGGTTGTGTTGGTGAAAAAATATATTTATATACAGATTGTTGTTGTTTCTAATGTAATTTTTAATTTTTTTTTATATTCCTTTGTGAAAAAAACAAAATATAATACAATGGTATTAGTCGTTTCATTTTAAATTTTTATAGTGCGATGTATATGTACACAAGCAATACAATAAAAAGAGGCAGTTTGTCTCTTTAAATTTTGGATTAATCAGACTTGTATAATATAGAAGATGTTGGACTATTCCAAAATTTAAAGAAACAAACTGCCTCATTTTCATTATATTGGTTGTGTACATATACGTAGCACAATAAAAATTTTAAATGAAACGACTAATACCATTACCATTGTATTATATTTTGTTTTTTTCACAAAGGAATATAAAAAAAAATAAAAAATTACATTAGAAACAACAACAATCTGTATATAAATATATTTTTTCACCAATACAATCTTAAAGAGGCAAAATCAAAGTACATAGTATATTTCAGTAAAAAATTCAGTCAGACTTGATAGTATAGAAGATTTTGGATAGGTAGTCAAGTTTAAAATTTAAAGTTTTTGTAACGCGATCTTCGTTTAGAATTTACTATCTTTGAACTGGGCGATATTATAAATACATTTTTTGCATATTAAAGCGAACAAGAATCAACGAAAATTGAATATTGTTTTTTTAGTTGATATTTTGAAAATTAAAAACTTAAAAACGGGGGGTGCTATAACGAACTACCGTTGTACGAGGTATGCCTGTACATATATGCAAACGCAGTTTAAAGTTATGGTGCATGGAAATTTCACAACAAATCCCAACGTATGTATAAGGTTTCATATAACATTAATGTGTTTCTAAATAAAATTATTATATAAAATTGAGTTATTTAAATTAAAATGGTAAATGAAATTTAAATTTTATAAAAATTTCGAAGATTTTGCTATACATAGAAGTTTCATCTAGATACTGTCACGTGTTAAATCAAATTCAGCCGCAAGTAACCGGAACTCGGCAGCTTCAACGGCATCGTTGAAACGAAAAAATCTGCCGTCGTTTGAAGAATTTTTGATGAAGCGAGATTATATGGGGGCACAGACGGTGCTTGAATTTATGGCAGGCGAGGCAGAGTACGACAATAATTTACTGCGACATCAATGGTTGGCATTTTGTAATTTTCATTTGGGTAATTATCAGAAGGGGCTGGAGCAGTATGAGGAGATTCGAGCAAAATCTGTTGAACATAAAGATGTTGCGCTAAATATTTCTGTGTGCATGTTTTATTTAGGAATGTACGATGAATCTTTTAAATTAATTGAAACTTTGTCGAACACTCCATTAAAGGTGCGATTACTTTTTCATTTGGCACACAAGTTGAACGATGAAGATCGTGTCATGGAAATACACGGATCGTTAAGGGATGTTACCGAAGACCAACTGAGCTTAGCTGGGATGCATTATTTGCGAGTTCATTATCAAGAGGCTATTGACATCTATAAACGTGTTCTTTTGGATAATAAGTATGGAAGTTCGTGATACTTTGCCTGAATCGTTTTTAAAATATTTCTAAATTTTAGGAATTTAATAGCTCTGAATGTTTATGTCGCGTTATGTTACTACAAATTAGATTATTACGATATATCGCAAGAGGTTCTAGATTTGTATTTATCCCAATATCCGGACAGCACTATAGCAATAAACTTGAAGGCATGTAACCGTTTCCGATTATATAACGGCCGAGCAGCCGAACAAGAGCTAAAAAATTTAGTTGAAAATGGAACATTTGGCGCCGAACTAATAAAACATAATTTGGTCGTATTTCGCAATGGTGAAGGAGCGTTACAAACCCTTCCAAATTTAGTCGATATAATTCCGGAGGCTCGACTTAACCTGGCCATTCATTATTTGCGTCGCGGTGAGATCCATGATGCACATCAATTAATGAAAGAGATACAACCTGCCGAACCGCATGAATATATTTTGAAAGGAGTCGTGTATGCGGCACTGGGGCAACACAATGGATCGGTAACTTATCAATTTTTGTTTAATATAAAAGTTTTACAATAGCGACATGTAACTAATATTGCAGAAAGAGCACATAAAAAATGCTCAACAATGTTTTCATTTGGTTGGTGGATCGGCAACTGAATGTGACACAATTCCAGGTCGCCAGGCTATGGCCTCAGCATTCTGTTTATACGGCCAATTTGAAGAGGTGCTGGTCTATTTAAATTCAATTCGAAGCTATTTCGTAAATGATGATACCTTTAATTTCAACTATGCTCAAGCAAAAGCTGCAACCGGATATTATAAAGAGGCAGAGGAGCTCTTAACGCAAATTAATGATCCTCTAATACGAAATGAGCATACATTTGCCATGATATTGGCCAAATGTCACATACACGCAGCGCATGCTGAACAGGCATGGAACATATTTGCCACAAAGGATACAACACCGGAAGCATTCGCGCTGCTCCAATTGATTGCGAATGAGTGTTATAGAATCGGTGAATTTTGGATTGCAGCAAAAGCATTTGATATGCTAGAAAAGTGAGGTTTATAGTACGAAGTAGTGATTGTACAATAATTGAACTTTTTCATAATTATTTAGATTGGATCCAAACCCAGAATATTGGGAAGGGAAGCGTGGAGCCTGTGCTGGGGCACTACAGGCTATAATTGCAAAGCGAACAAGTGGGTCGCCGCCAAATGGTATTAGTGAAATCATAACAATTCTCCGAGATTCATCGAATCCTCAAGCTGAACCAATGATTCGAACTTTACGTAAATTTGCCAGCAATAATAAACCTTAAATCAGGAAACTGAAAAATTGTAGTCGACAATTTAATTTATTGAGTACAAAATTTATCGAGAAATATTTTTTTTAAACTAGAATTATCACTTCCATTGGGCTTTTATTATATTCTTGTGGTTTAGGCGTTTATTATATTTTTATTAAATGCGGTAATGGTTAATAAAAGTATTAATATTCGCAAATGAGTTAACATAGCAGGGATAAATGATATTTCTGTCATGTCTTGAAGCACATGAACTATCGAACATTTTTCAATCTTTTTCATGATTATTTACTTTGTTTTTTCATATTAGGTTATTAATAAACTGTCCCTGAGGTCGGGGGGCACTCACATGTCTCGTAAATCTAAATTGCACGAACATGTTTCCCAAAAATATCACCACAGTATCCTTTGCTTGTCGTAGGAGGCGACTAAACGGTTGGCTCGCTGGGCTCACGACCCGCATCCGTAAAAAAACAACTGTTTATAAATAGTCAACAAAAAGAAAAATGGATACCGCCAAAAAACACCGGACCCCCGCTCAACTATCCGGATACGAGATTTACGATCGGCACGTGGAACGTGCAATCACTTAGGATACCAGGAGCGTTGGGGGCGCCTAATCACGTGCATTAAAGAGTATCGGCTGGAACTCGTTGCTCTTCAAGAAACTCGCTGACCTAAAAGTGGAGACCATGTGTTCCAGGGCTATACGTTGCTCTACAGTTGAGATGTCCTCGGAAATCTTGGAGCTGTATTTCTTTCTTGGGCCGCAGGTAAAGAACGCTGTTTTGGATTTCCAAGCAGTCAATAACCCATTGTGTAAGCTTCGCTTGCGCATGAAGTTAGCCAACCTGTCGATAATTTGTGTACATGCGCCCACAGAAGTCAGCCAGTCCCAAGATAAAGACTCATTTTACAATGACTTGGATGATCTGATGGGATCTATACCCGAACACGATATTAGAATGGTAATTGGGGACTTTAATGCTAGAGCTGGCAGAAATCAGACCGACTTGTCTGAAAACATAGGTCCGTACTCCCAACACGAAACTGCAACCGATAATGGTGAGAGAATGATGTACTTCTTAAAGTAGCAAGCACGTTCTTCCCTTACAAACAGATACATCTAGAGACATGGACACATCCTTGCGGAACTTCCCGTAGCCAATTTGACCATGTGTTAGTTTCTAAAGGACGGGCTCGGGTTGTGCAAGATGTGAGAACTTATCGGTCAGCAATCAAATACGTAGGCAGCGATCATCATTTGGTCGTTGCAAAGCTACGATGGAAGTTTTCGTACAAGTCTGGGAGCACAGCGAAACGCATGGTACGTTTCGAATGTGAAGGTCTGATAAATGAAGATCAAAAGAAACGATATCAGGATCTTGTCAGCGACAACATTGATGAAGCTAATTACCAGTTTGACTGCGTGAACTCTTTGTGGGAGGTTCTGAAAACTTCGGTTGTCAGTGCTGCTGAACAGTCTTTAGGTATAGTGAAAGTTAGACCCAAGAATGATAGGTTTGATGACGAGCATCGTCTTGCGGTTGAGCAACAAAATATAGCCCATAGTGAAGTGCAACAACGTCTCACAATCGCGAGGAAAAACAGGGCTGCTCTTGCTAGAAGGACAACTAAGCGGATTTGTAGACGGAAGAAGCGGGAATGGTGGAAGGCCGAAGTTCTGAAAGTACAACAACTCAGCAATGAGCGCAGTTCACGCGTAATTTATTTAAAGGAATTACTGGACTGCACCATAC
Source organism: Tipula unca (assembly GCA_951394425.1). Classification (NCBI taxonomy): domain Eukaryota; kingdom Metazoa; phylum Arthropoda; class Insecta; order Diptera; family Tipulidae; genus Tipula; species Tipula unca. The sequence goes on from OX596380.1 coordinate 92,889,682, forward strand.
TTTCAGGCCTACGTCAACCGCTATTCGGGGCCGGGATGGAAACCTCTGTGTCAACATCGACGCAGTACTTGACGCATGGACTGAACACTTTACTGACCTGCTTGATGTTCATCATGCGTCACAGACTGTTGTTGAGCCACCTCTAATACAGACTTCGGAGATTTATACTGAGGAGCCAGCACATGAGGAATTCACTTAAGCCATGCAGAGATTGAAACGAAACCGCTCACGTGGAGTGGACTGCATTAATTCGGAGCTCTTGATATTCGGAGGGGATACTTTGTGGGATTGTCTGTTCGACCTTATTTGATTAGTATGGCGAACCGAAGTTATGCCTGACGAATGGAAAGTGGCCGCGATATGCCCCATCTTCAAGAAGGGAGACCGCTTGAAGTGTGAGAATTATCGCGGTATAGCTCTCCTTTGCACAGCTTACAAGTTACTGTCATACATTGTATTGGATAGAATCACTCCTCTGGCGGAGGGCTTGGTTGGTGACTATCAAGGAGGATTTCGTCCGAATCGATCAGTCACCGATCAGGTCTTTTCGCTGCGGATGATTCTATCTAAATATTATGAGACATCCATCCCCGTACATCAGGTGTTCCTGGATTTCCGGCAGGCCTATGACTCGATCAATCGAGAGAGTCTATGGTCTGCCCTGGAATACCTAGGAATGCCAACAAAACTGGTACGACTATGTAGGATGACAGTGACGCAGTCTCAATGCTGTGTTAAAGTTGAGAACAGGCTATCGACAAGTTTTGTAGTTAACTCGGGTGTTCGGCAGGGAGATGCTCTGTCCCCGATACTCTTTAATCTCATGTTGGAGTACATCTTTCGTAAAACTAAAACACCGCAGCGTAACATCTTATATCGCCAGTCCAATCAGGTGCTTGCATATGCAGATGACATATGCGTGATTGGACTGAATAGCAACGGAGTGAAAGAAATACTTGATCCGCTTGTAGAGTTTTCAGCTTCTGTTGGACTTCAGATCAATGAGTCCAAAACGAAATACCTGATCTCTGGTTTTAGGGACAGTGGCACACCAGATTTTAGTAGTGGCCACCAGACGTTTGAGGGAGTGAGGAGGTTCAAATATTTGGGTTCTCTTATCACTCACGATAACAGTGTGGGTGAGGATATTAAAGTGCGGCTGGCAGCTGGCAGTCGTTCTCTGTATCCTCTAAGGCCACTGCTAAAATCTAAACACTTATCAAGTGCCGTGAAGCTGAAGCTTTACAAAGCGTTGATCAGGCCCGTTGTTATGTTTGGATGTGAAAGTTGGGCGCTGACGGATGAATACGAGAGATGGCTCCTTACATTTGAGAGAAGAGTCATGCGTGTGATCTACGGCCCAAAACGCGAAATAGATGGTACCTACCGAGCTCTGTACAATATCGAGATCAGAGATCTGATGAAGATCCCCGATATTGTACATGAAATAAAATCTCAGCGAGTACGCTGGCTCGGTCACGTTCTGCGTGCTGATCCGGAACGAATTGTGCAGCGATATCTGAAAGGAGAGCCACCATATGGTAGGCGCAGAGGTCGTTGCCGGCGACGATGGCTCCACGATGTAGAGAACGACTTGGCCTCTTCAGATTGTCTTAGACAGTATGAAGACCATGCTCAGGATCGAAACCGTTGGAGCCGGGTTGTTGACTCAGTAAGGGGCCAGTAATAGCCTTTAATACTGTTTATTACAGTGAAAATCCACTAAGCCGGAAATCCAATATCGCGGAAAATCCTTTACGGCGGAAAAATTCAAGCAAAAGAAACTCTTTCGTTTCAATTTACATACAACTTCGACCCTATACGCCGGAAATCCTGAGACACGGAAGGAAATTACATTTCTAGTATAAAAAACCAAAATAAAACTCCACTAAGCCGGAACTACAGCTAACTTCAGTTGGCTTTGAAAAAAAAAATCACATACATATGTCAAAAACTGCATCATCATCAATCACCATAGGTTGTATGTACGTATAAGTACGTGTTTGTAATTAAATACTTTTGTAATTTTAAATATGGGGAGAATAAACAACCTTAATTTAAAGCAGAAATACGAAGTTATCAAAACGAAGTTCTAAACTAAATAAGTTTCTACATACACATTATGTGTACAATAACCTCAAAATTTTCTCAAAGCCGGAAAAATCCTCAAACCCGGAAAAAAATTTGGGTCCCATCAAATTCCGGCTTAGAGGAGTTTCACTGTATTATTTTTATATTTTCCGTAAAAATTAAAAAAATCTCTACCTAAAAACGTTATATGTGTTTTTGTATCTTAAATTTTTTATAGCAAAGTTTTAAGGGGAAGTTTTGACAGCATTGTAACTATCCGTAAGGATGTATGCATCGAGTAATAACAAACAAAAATCGCTCCATACAAATCATATGAAAACTACTTTTTTTTTTGCATTTTTTGGTCTTAGATTTGTAATAACTTATAAATTAGGCCCAAAGACACTTTTTCATGTACCTGAGTACAAGGAACAATATGTTTTCGTTCATTTTAAGATGAAAAATTATTCAATTTCCACACTTTTCATTCATGAATTTCAACAACTCTCAGTCAAGATTATCATTATTTTTTTAGGGGTAAATATGAGAAATTAATAATTTTCGCTATTCGTGTCCCTTATTATTCATATTAAACTGCATCTGTTTCACATTCGAAATAAGCGAGCTAACAAAAATCGGTTGGTGTGAGTGACAGAGATAAATAGAATTTTTACGAAAACAAATGGAATGAAAACACGCGGAAATTCTCAGGAAGAGTATAAAATACAATATAAAATATTTATAATTTACACACACATGCAAACCGGAGAAAATATACTCAACTTGAATTTCTGTAATTATAAATTTTAGTTATACATTTTTAGTGGGAGTAATATGACGCACAATTTCACGTGGGCGTTTTATTGTTGGAATGTTGCATTTATTGAATTAAATTAATTTTTTTTATGATCAACTAGTTTATTATAAATTATGTTTTACAAAAAAAATGTTCGCTATCATATATTTGTTGCACATAAATAATAATAAACTAGTAAATTCATTTTAATAAATTAATTTAATTCAATAAATATAATTATACCAGCAATAAAACGCCCACGTGAAATTGTGCGTCATATCTCTTCGACTAAAAACGTGTAACTAAAATTTATAATTATATGATTATAGAAATTCAATTTCTCCGGTTTGCATGTGTGTGTAAATTAAAAATATTTTATTTTGTATTTTATACTCTTCCTGAGAATCCCCACCTATTTTCATTCCATTTGTTTTCGTAAAAATTCTATTTATCCCTGTCACTCACACCAAGTGATTTTTGTTAGCTCGCTTATTTCGAATGTGAAACAGATGCAGTTTAATACGAATAATAAGGGACACGAATTATTAATTTCTCATATTTTCCCCTAAAAAAATAATGATAATTGACTGAGAGTTGTTGAAATTCATGAATGAAAAGTGTGGAAATTGAATAATTTTTCATCTTAAAATGAACGAAAACATATTGTTCCTTGTACTCAGGTACATGAAAAAGTGTCTTTGGGCCTAATTTATAAGTTATTACAAATCTAAGACCAAAAAATGCAAAAAAAAAAGTAGTTTTCATATGATTTGTATGGAGCGATTTTTGTTTGTTATTACTCGACACATACATATGCTATAACAGACTTGTCAGGCCATGAATACATAGGCATTGATACAACGCATCGTGTGAACGCGGCTTAGCAATAAAATACTTCCAATACAATTTCAAAAATTGTAGCTTACTTCATTATGTACACGCACGTATTTTGACATTTTCGTTATTTGACAGTCTACAATCTACATTCTTTATAGTTGTATAGAGCATTTGCCTTTTAAGAACGCAATATTTAAAGTTAAATGTAATTAATAAATAAAAATAAATCACAATGAATGGAAACATAATATTAACTGAATTTGAAGATTTATCTGATGCAGTACATAATCCATTGAAACAAACGCAGCGAATAAAGGTATATTGGATAGATGCAAGTGCATTGATTGACTTCTATTAATTGTATCTATGTTTTTACTGCATTTCTATCGATTGTTTCGTATATACATATAATTAATTTAACTACAATTTTAGTATACAACATCGGATATATCCCAAAACTTTATTGTATTTGGCGCAACATCGGGTAGTCTGTATCTATTCGAACGCGACCCATGTAAATTTGTACAAATTATCCCCGGTAATAATGGGGCTGTGGTGCAAATAGCAATATCGAATGACGAAAATTATGTAGCATTCTCCACATTAAAAGGTGCCGTATGTATTGTTACGTTGGATATAATAGACGCGTGTAATACTCAAATTGTGGCACAAAATGAAAATACATTAGCGACATGCTTCTATTGGGATCGGAACTGTGGTGATAAGAAACTATACTACGGTGATAGTATGGGGAATGTGGTGCTGATACAGTTATCATACTTATTAGTAAGTTTTCGTCTTTGAACTATCACATATTTTATTTAACAATCATTTTTGTAACATTTACAGGGACGAACCATGTTACAGACTTCATCACATTCGATACTGCTGCTCGAAAATTCTATTGTTCAAATCACTGGTTATGATAAAATGATTCTTGTTTCGGCAATCACAAAATGTGTTTTATGCAATACTGAAAAAGAGGAATTTAAACAGGTATGTGTTGGTTTTACATATTTATAACACACTATATCTACTTTAGTACTATAATAGTATTTCACTAATATAGTACATATTTTTCTTTTGTTTGGTTTGCTCCATAATATCTAATATTACTTAGTACTACTCGATTCATTAATATTTGTGATAGGAAAATTTGCTTTCCCATTTCTATTAATATCATATAAAATTAGGTAACCAGAATTTATTTATTTTAATAATTTTTTTTTTATTTAATTCAATTTAAATTTAGTTTATACATATATATTTGATATAAAAATAGCCGTATTTTAAATCATTAGTATGTATTTTTGATTACGTAGTATAACCAAAACAATTAAAAAATTTGAATTTAAATGTTTTAAAAAATACTTTAACTTTTTTCTGATAACCGTCTTGGAATACTATCGTAATCTGCGACGATTCAAATAAAAACATAGAAAGTTTATTAGTAAATGTTGCTTTTGAACATGGTATAATAAATTACCACTCTTTGTTTCATTACTTTATGACCACTTGCTGTGGCTTCTCTTAAGTACATAAGTGTTTTCCTGTCCACCATTTAAAAAAAAAAATCAGTTTCATATGCAGTACACAACTGATCTCATAAATGAGAATTAGTTTCATTGAAGAATATTTCCTTCTACTCAAATATTGTTTTAGTAATAATAATACAATAGGCATCACATAATAAATTTTCTACTTATCTCGTACGATAGTTTCTCTCTAACAATAGGGTGCAGTAAAATCGGGTATCTTTAATCGGTATTTAGTCTAGTCCAGTTGAACCTGTACAATGAATATAACTACTTTTGATCAATTTCGTTTGGAATTTAAAATTAAACCTTTAATATTCTTGTATTTATTTCCAGGTTGGCAATAAGCCACGCGATGGTGAATATGGTGCTTGTTTTGTTATACCATCGAATGATAATAATGATCCTGGTACAAAATTGAAAATTTATTGTGCCCGTCCTGGAATGCGTCTGTGGGAGGTAGATATCGAAGGTAATGTACTACAAACACATCAATTAAAAAATTACCTAACAAATAAATTACCAACCCAAGTATTACATAATGTTCGTAATGATATAATAATAAATAATAAGACTGATATAATATCAACAACTTCGAAATCATCATCATCATCTACGCCTCCGTCATCATCAAGCGAATCGAATGATTTATCAATGGTTGATTTATTATTAACACAAGCGGATGACAATAATAAATTAGTGAATAAAATGCCAATGCAATTTTCAAAACTATATTCATTTTATGGTAAATATTTATTTGCCTATACGGATAATATAATCCTTCTATTTGATACTGAGCATAAAATAATAAATTTACTGAACACACAATTTACAAATATAAAACAAATAAATTTTATTATTAGTAAAAAACGAAAGAATTCACATCAATACGAGGAGAAATATTTATATATTTTAAATAAAAGTATGAAATTATTTTGTATAAAATTATATTTTTTAAATGAATATTTATTTTTGTTGAATTTCCAACAAAATTATATTGAATGCTTTAATCTAATAAAAAACTACCATGATTATTTTTCAAATATTATTCAAGTTCAAAATTCAAATAATATTGACATAATAAAAATATTGAAAAATTTAAATGAAATATTTGTAAATTTAAATTTATTAAATAATGATGATAATAATAATATTAATATATTATTTAAAAAATTAAATGAAGAAAGTCAACTAAACGATAGCAATAGTAATAATGATGACGGTGATGATGATAAAAAAAATGAAATAATTGTTGTAAATAATAAAATCAATAATATAGCAACTCAATTTAAATTAAATAATAAATTAGTAGCAACCTTAAATAATAGCGGTGATATAAATAGTACTAATGATGAAGAACAAATTATATGGAATTTATACATGATATATAAAACATCAAAAATAAGTAATATTAATTTTATTGAACGTTATACAAATATTTTTGATAAATATGAATTAAAATATGTTATAAATTTAATAGAAAAATTAAAAACGTTGCTCCAAGAAAATGAAGTAAGAAATAATTTAAAGTCAGATGATATCAATGCAAATTGTATAAGATTATTTTTTGATTATTTAAAAATCGAAATGATATGGGAAATAGGAGACACCGAACGGGAATATATAATGAATTCATTTATTATGATAAATAATAATATAATAAATAATAATAATTGTGTGTGCACCGTCTGTAAGTTTCCGCTGAAAATATCGAATACATGCGAATATAAGGACGTCGGTTTAATGCTATTACAATACTATTGGTCACGCAAAGACTACAATACATGTTTTGAAATGTGCTCACGCGTTACCTATTTGCTGCGAATCATAAACAAATTTTATATTGACGAAAGAGATTTTTCAAATATTATAACTTATTGTATAATTATCGGTGATATTGAAATATTATTAAAAGCAATTGATATATTTAACATACAAAATTGGAATGAATTTTATGATTTTTTTAATTTATACCAATTAAATCATAAACAGTCGCGTTACTATTGTTTAAAATGTAAAAAATTTAGCAACCTAACTAAAACTTCTTGTAATGATTTTAATGTGAGTGAACAAAATGTTATTGTTGCTACACAATTAAGTTGGGATGTTATACTTAATTTATCTATAGACTGCATAAAAGGTGGAAATGCTTTAAAATTAATTGATAAATATAATGAAACGGTTACAAATGATTTAGTTAGTCGGGATTTTTATTTAAAATGTCTATTAAAACCGTAAAACATTTGTAGCAAAAAGGAAAAAAAATGTTAATTATATCGTCAGAGTTTTTTGTTGTGATTTGTAATGTAAATTATTCTAATTAAAATTTTATTTGACAATAAATAATTCTTTATTTTAACAACTTATTATAAGCTGTTACTAATATTATACAGTGCTGTGAATAAAAATAGGTGTAGAAACTTTTTCTTATTCAAAAAAACTTATTGATAATCAAAGGCTATAAGGTTTTATTAAATTTATGTGTAAAAATTCCAGGTTTATAGACGGATATTCTAACAGATTTATGAAACAGTTGTGATACAATTCTAGGCGTATTCAACTGTCTCCCAAAATGGTTCTTGATTTTAAATTTTTTGTTTGTAATAGCAACCCTATGATCATGCCACAAATTCTCAATCGGATTCAGGTCAGGTGATTGTCTGCACCATTCTAAAACTTGAATAATGGTTATCTTCTAATCACTTTTTCGCCAACTTAGATGTGTATTGAGGATTGTTACTCTGTTGAATCACCCATCGAAGTGGCATTTCCTCTTTACTAATAATAAGTAATAATAATATTGTACGTAAAACATGGACATAGATTTGTGTATTCAAGCCTCGTGTATCGATAATTAGTTAATTTCATTTCTTTCGGCCAGCGTACAGGCAGGTGTTACATAGAAATTTGTTTTAAATATTTCCTTCAAAAACAGTTTAGCTTCCATTCTATCTGTAAAAATTTTACATATGGATTTCCTAACATAAGAGCATTATCTAAATTTTGGTTTGCCGATTTCGTTTTCTAACTCCCGATGATTTAAATTTCTTTCATTTTTAATAATAATAATATTAGCGCCATTTCCAATTTTATTTTTTCTCATTGACCTTGTTTCGAACTTTAAAATGAGCATATTGCTTAACCATTACATCTTAAATGATTTATAGAAAATCGGCGTCGGCGAGCAAGCTCATTTGCTTTTACATTCCCCGCAATGTTGAAATGCTTTGGCGTCCATATCAAGGTGATGTTGAACTTATCAACCATCTCATTTATAGATTAAATACAATTCTGTTCTACCTTCGATGTAAGGAAGTGTGATTGTAACTTTTTAAACTCGAATTCGTCCAATTTTTTTAGTAAGACATTGATTATCATAGGTTAAGCTTAGGTTAACCTAGGTTAAGCTTAGGTTAACCTAGGTTAAGCTTGCTATGGTTATTTCACATCTTGTAATGTTTTGCAAACAAAATCAAATATGCTTTTTAAAGAGTCAAGCTGTTTCTGTATACTCTTCAAAATGGTAACGACTTCACCCAAACCCGGGTTTCCCGAACGAATTGAACAGCAACATCTTTGACATCACCAGCATCAATGATTGAGCTACTGAGTAATATGTATCCATGCGAAATGCCAATGTTATGCAAACAAGCATTCTCGTTATAAGACGGAGAACGAACTGAACGTTCAACTTTATTTTTTATTCTCCCTTTACATCCACATGCATGTAACTCTAAATACAATATTGAATACAGTAACATATCAGATATCGCTACGCGACATATCAATACCTTTCTCTAATATATGTTAGATCTACATGTTAAAATTTCTGACCGCACTGTAACGTGCTCAAGTTATTCGCATTTGATTACCTTAAAAATTTTTAAATTTAACTACCATGCTCAATACTTTTTTGTAAAACATATTTGATTTTATGCAATAAAAATTATACTAAATAAACTAATTTACAAATTTAATTTATCTGGCCTTTTTATTGTACGAGTTCGGAGTTACGAGTTAGGTTCTTTTAATTAAAAATGCAGTTACTTTTCTTTTTAACACTTTATTACAAGTAACAAATTTATTTAGGTGTTACTTCTTCAATCGTTTCCAATACTCTGGCTTTTCAATTCTACCTTTTTTTTATAATACAATGTATTTGGTTTTTATGCAAAAATAAAGAAAATATAAAGTATAGTATTATAGTTTATAACTTAAATGTGAGATCAGAAACTGGAATTAATGCAAGATAATTTAAAATATTAAGTGTTTGGGTTTATTTACTTATTCTGCTTACTCGTCGAGTATAGCAGAATTATATTATAATCAATAAATGTATATGGGTCTAAATTTATTATGTTTACTTTATAAATATAAATAAAATATAATTTGTATGATTCGAATATAGAAACTGATCTTAAATACATAATAATAATAGTAATACTATTATTATTAATAACAATAATTATTGATTGGCTAGAATCGGGAATATACTCGTAGGTGCTGACGGTGGTTTCACAACGGAAGGTGTAGTATCCGGGATACGTAACTTACGCCTTAATCTTTCAATCGTGGGTTCCCCATGCGACTCTTGAGCTTCAACAGGTTGTGTTTTATTTGTAACCCGCCTTGTGCGTAGATTATTGGTATTTTGCACCACGGCATTCCTGGACGCGTAATCAATACTATGTTGCTTTAGTTTTTGCTTTAAAACTGATTCTAAATTTAACTTTCTAGGTATCGGCGGTATCTTATTTGCTTCGCTGGAGCTTCCTGATATCACTCCTTCACACATATTTCTTACCCACGGAATAATGTGATTTGCATGTCTTTTAAATTCTCTATTTGTATCACTCAGCACCAAATATACTGTTTTCCCCAAAATTTCGTTAATGATCTCCGATTCAAATTTCCTGGTAGCAAAATTTCTAAAATATATCTTATCACCCTTTTTAAGTTTTTTACATTAATTTTCTTATTTGCTGCCGAGTTCATACTTGGTTTCTGATTAGGTAACAATGCACTCCATCATCATTTGTTTTTCTGCCAAACATAAGCTCAAACACGGGGTCTTGTTGGTCGCCGCATGTATGGTGTTTCTATTTAGATATAAAAATTGTAGAATTTTTTTTCTCTAAACTCCCTTTGTTCGTCACATCGTTTAACATTTTAATAATTGCACTTTTGAACGTTCTTACTGAGTTCCCGCCATTCGAGGGGGGATGGTATGGTGGTGACGTCATGTGACCAATATTTTTCAGTCACAGAATAACTGAATTTCGTTTAAATTTAGTAAAACCTTTCTGAACTTATCCGGTATAACTACACGGTATCCCCACATTATAACCCCTTGCTCTAACGTAGGCTTCTCCTTTCTGACTGCGTAGGCCTTCATTTCACCCTCCCATTTTTCATTTTCTGGCCATCCTTCTTTAGTAAATTGAAACACCATTTTGAGTGGTACATCTAACTTAATTTGGGTTGCAATATCACTAATTCTTAATGGTCTCCCAAATTTAATTTGAATAAAATTTAGGTACGAGCCTTTATCGTCACTATCTTCTTCTGTATCTTTTCCTTGTAACATTAGTCGTGACAACGCATCAGCTCCCTGATTTTCTGTCCCTGATATGTACTTTATGTCAAATTCAAAACTTCTTAAATAAATAGCCCACCTTTGTAATCTGCTAGCTGACATGGTTGGTAATCCCTTTTTTTTTTACCAAATATTGCTTGAAGCGGCTTATGGTCTGTCTTGATTACAAAGTGCCTGCGACCATAGTAATTGATTAATCCACATAGAGCTTTAATCTGGGTTTTTGTCTTTGGACTAGGCATTTTTACTAGAGCCTTACTATAGAACTGACTGTTCAACTTTATTTTTTATTCTACCTTTACATCCACATGCATGTAACCCTAAACACAATAATGAAGACAGTAACACATCAGATATCGCTACACGACATATCATAGAGTTTCTGCGACACCTTGGGCATAACCAAGTAGCAGACCCAATTTTCAAACCATGTACCAACAGTTTTCAAACCATGTACCATACGTTTCGTTACAGACCAATTAAAAATTTGGGTATCGTTTCGTTTTCCGTTATTGTACCAAAATATTATTTCGTTCCGTTATGGTATAAGTATTACGTTACAAAACATTGATTTTTTATTTTATGTAACTTGCTCTAAGAAAAAACAACCAGGTTATTTAATCAATTAAATAATGTTCTTTATTTATTTGCATTTAGTATTTGCAATAATTTTTAGAATTTTCAAATTTACCAATTTTCATATTATAAAAGTAATGATAAAATAATAAAATTAATAAAAGATAAATAAATTATATTTATTTAGATTTAAATTCATTGAAACTGTTTAACCTTAATTTTATTTTAAATTTTTTTCAGTTAATTTATTTGTGATAATTAAGAAAATGAAAATAAAGAAAAAATTCGTTCAACTGTTATCTGCGTTGAAGGTACCGCATGAATTATTTTAGCCAACACTACCAATTCCCTCATTTTTCCAGTCCAAAATATTAAAATTTCTGTTCGGCAAAACTTTTTCGATGGTTTTTACAATGCTCAGCAATTAATCGATTCCTTGGCTTAAACGTTATTTATCGTTGATGTGTCTTTTTTTCAGCTAAAAACCGATATAATATGCCCTCTTCTTTTTTTTCTCTTGGTTTTGATTGTGTAGTGTTAATGATACTGAACCGAATGCAGTTTCTTGATAAACAGTAGAGGTTTGATTAAATCTTAGTTGGAATAGTTGTACAAATCTTTTATATGAGATTGAGCATTCCTTTTCTGTTTGTTACTCAGCAAAGTAGAATATCTGCGATCAAGTAATACAGCTGCTAAGATTGGACCACAATTAGAAATACTACTTTTCTCACGTGTATTCATGGCCTTCAAAAGAGCTTTCGAATAGGAATTATTTAGTTCTGTTAATTGCAGTTGGCACTATTGGTTAAACTCTTTCGCTGTAATTGGCAATAATGGATTCAGAATAGCTAAAGAAAGTTGTTGCTCAATCTCTGTGTCGTCGATGGTTGCATTATGAATCCCGCTTTTCGAAAACAATTTATTACACAATCCTTCGAAATAGTCTCAATTCTCTTCTACCAAAACTAAAACTAATGCAGTTTGAATGTAAATAAGAACATGCATGTATTATTCTATGGTTTTACATATTAGAAATTATTTTGTATTATGCAAATGTGTATGTAATGCATTTTGCAAAAACATACAACCAACATAACGAGTAAATGTACCAAGCAAACTTCTTATGTCGGCAACAAAATCTGTCCAACATACAAGTTAAGGAAGTTGTCCAAAATATAAAGGTAAATTCTTAGCTACTTGCATTTTTCAATAATCTCCTTTTTTATTTTGTATTTAATAATCACCTTTCGATTTGAACACGTTTTATCGTTAAGAAATTTTCACAACCAACCTCCTTTTTTCCAATAGCTTCATTTATATATTTTTTTAAAAAGGGTTGGACAAATTCTCTCTTCTGATTTTCTAAATTTAAATTTAAATTTTATTGTTTTATGGTAGGATAGATATTGCAATAGTATTCTAAAATATTTTTGACAAAATAATTGATTTATGATATACAAAATTATAATTTGTTTTATTGTTTTAACCAAACAAACACATGTTTCAAGACTTGTGTTTGTTTGGCATTATAAGCCTGTATTAATTATTTTAAATAAAATAAAATACAACGAAACGATCGTTTTAAAGAAAGAGCCAACGTTTCAAATCAAAATATGGTTTTGGTGTAAAGATAGTTTTTTTTAATACAAATTTTTAAGACTTATATCTAAAGTAACCATATGTGGTTTTATGTTAGATGTATTGATAATTAAGCTTAATACTAAATTAAAAGAAAAAAAAAAGAAAATTTTTACAACATAAGTGTTTGAGGATGTTAGGCCTTTAGTGAGGATTTTTTTATTTTTTTTTTTTAATTTTTAGAAATTATATATTTAGGCTTACAACTAACTTAAAACGAAACTTATTATCTAACTTAACCCTATTTTGAAATTAAAATAATTTATTTACAAGTATGTACATATATACAATGTTAATGGTATTAGCTAAAAGCTAACCAAACCTAGTGGTCAACCCCAAGACCAACACGTTCCAAGTTAGTACGCATGGGCTATGTTGTTTAAGAATTCGTTGGATGATGACAATAATTTATTTAGGTTGTTATTAAGTAGTACTTTTGCGAAGTTATTTAAGGTTGGGATATCGCCCATTTTATGTAAATTAATATTGGACACCTGTGTGTATTCCGGGGGTCGTGGCCAGCTGTTGAAGGCAAAGCGAAGCGATTTGTTTTGAAGTTTCTGAAGGTTTTTTTTGTGGGATTTTGAGGTTAGATCGTACCATGCAGGAGCGGGATAGGTTATTATGGGTCGGATATAATTTGTAAATTAATAGCTTATTACTGTGACTTAAACTGCTATTTGAGTTTAAGAATGGGTAAAGCGTTCCAAATGCCGCAAACGTTTTCATTCTCAGTTCTTTAGTATGCTCAGAAAAATCAAGAGTACTGGTGAGTGTAATACCAAGGTATTTCGTGCTATCAACCACCTCAACTATTTGGTTGTTTATGCAGATAGGTTTAGCTTTTTTAAGTTTATTGCTGAAGTTTCTATGGGGATAAAAAAATATTAGCTGAGTTTTGTTTGTATTTATTTTAATTTTCCACTTTTCGTAAAATTCAGTCAAGGTGTTTAAGTAAGCTTGAATTCTATTGGCACATTGGAACTCACTGTAACTTGAGCTGAAGATCGCGGTGTCGTCAGCGTATATTTGCAGTTGAGTGTTTGATGACGTTGGGATTGGGATATCTGAGATGAAGAGTGCGTAGAGTAGGGGTCCAAGAACAGAGCCTTGAGGTACTCCCGAACCAATGCTCTCTATAGAGGAATTTTGTGTATTGTTAATGGAGACAAAAAATTTGCGGTTTGAAAGATAGGATTTAATCAAAGATACTAAAATTGGTGAAATTTTGTTTTTGATTAATTTATAGATAAGCCCGTCGTGCCACACGGTGTCGAAAGCCTTTTGTATGTCAAGAAAAATGGCAGCAGTGATTTTGCGATACCTCTTAGCAAGCTTAAGATGGTTAGTGAGACGCATGAGGGCATCAGTTGTGGATCTCCCACACACGAAACCGAATTGCTCTGTTGGGATCAAGTTGTGGGCAGAATCCCACAGGCGTTTTGAGATGATACGCTCAGCAATCTTACTAATGCCACTGAGCAGGCTAATTGGCCTTGTGTTGTCCAATGTTTTTGGTTTTCCGCTCTTAGGGATAGCTATTACCTTGGAGATCTTCCAGCAGTCCGGGAAATATCCAAACTCAAACATAGAATTAATGATTGATACTAAGACCAAGATTCCGGTACGAGGAAGATTTTTGATAGCCCTATTCGACACTTCATCAACGCCTGGAGACTTTCGGTTCTTCAGTTTAGAAATAATCGTTCTGACCTCGTCGATGTTTGTTTGGTGGTTTGAGATGTTATATGGGATGTGTTGATTTGCCTCAAAAGAATATATTTCAGACTCAATTATGGGGGCTTACTATAGATATCTCTATAGTAGCAAGCTAGCTTATTTGAGATTATGAGTGGGTCAATTATTGGGCCATCTTTGTCTTCCAGTATTATTGAATCATTGGAAGAGTATTTAATTCGCTTGATTTCTTTATACAGGTTTGCTTTATCTGCGCCAAGATCCTTTAGTTTGTCTCGGAATGTACCTTGAAAATGTTCGTCTAATTTCTCGTGGATTGATTTTGTAGTTCGGTTTATGAGAGTAGAGGTAAACAAAAGTGGCATTTTTCGGTGAAGATTTCGGTAGCAATTTCTTATAGCTTTATGAGAGAAATTATGTCGTGTGGAATGCGATTGGAACCAGGTTTGATGAGCGGGACGGATTTACCTATCGCGATGTTGATGGTTTCCGTTAAAATTGAGATACGTCTGTCTATTTCAGTGGTGGATTTTATCGGCTGAGTTGTGAGTTTTTTTTTCATTGTGGATGAGATATCTGTAGTATAGCCAGTTTGCATTTTCGAAATCTTGCCTGGGATTGATGGGAGCTTGAGAATTGAACCTGTAGTGATTTGACAAGTGGAAAACAATTGGGAGATGGTCAGAGCAAAAATCATGTAGTACTGAAATATTGTCGCTGATGGTCAAGTTTTTTGAAATCATTAGGTCTATTGTTGAATTTCCACGGGTATGTGACGAAGGAGCAACTATTTGGACATTTTCATTGTCACAAAACTTGAGAAGATTTACACCGTTAGTGTTGTTTGAAGTGCAGTTCCAAAAGATGTGGCGGGCATTGAAGTCGCCCGTGATAGCGATTTTGTCATCTAATTTTGACAGGGTCAGGAGATCTGCTGGAGTGATTTTCCAGAAGTAGACGGATACGAGTGTAAATGAATGACAATCTAAACCTATTTTAATAGAGGTTGCTGAAAAGTTCTCGTTTCGGAAGGCCCTTGGTTTAGAGTGAGCTATACTTTTTCGAATAAGGACGGCTGTACCACCCGAACCTGGTTTAATTGTATTAGTTCTATACACGCTGTAATTTGGCACTATGAGAGAATGGTTATTTGACAGCTTTGTTTCATTCAGGCAGGCGACATCAGGATTTATTTTGCTCAGGAGCAAGGATAATTCATGTCGACGTGCCTTACTGATTAAGCTGTTGCAGTTTAGGGTTAAAATATTCATTTGAGAAATTGACATATGAAATTTAGGTACATTGATTTTTGAGTGGTAATGTCTTGAACTTTGTTTAGTTTGGCTAGGAATTGAGGAATGCTATTGGTTAGGGAAGTGAAGTCCATGTCAAAGAGTTGTGTAGACAGGTTGAATAAATTATTTAATTGATTGGTTTGGGTAGGGCTTGCCGCATGTGATGGTTTGTCAAACGATGGTGTTGGTAGGGTGGCCTCGGCGTAGCTGACCCCACGCTTTACGAAGTTGGAAGTGAAAGTGTTGGTTTTTTTTAAATTTATTGCCTTATTAGGTTTGGTTAGCTTACCCAGATATTCGAGACGCCTAGGGCACTCGTTGAAGCTGGCTGCGTGCTCCCCTCTGCAGTTTACACATTCTAATGGTATGTTCTTGTCTGCGTTTCTTGGGCATTCTCTTGGTTGATGGTTTCCGCTACATTTCACGCACTTATACGGCATAAAACAGTTGGAAGCCGCATGGCCAAATGATTGGCAGTTTCTGCACTGCAATCCTTGGCGTTTTCTTTTTGCTTCCCAGGATACTCGATATCCACAGCATCCAGTAATTGCAACGATTTCCTCTGTTTGCGTGTTTGGATGAAAATTTACCGTGAAGCAGGGTAGTTGGACCTTAGTGGCGGTGGTAATCTTATATATTGGGTACACTCCCAATACTATTGGACCACGTGATTCAAGATTCAACTTATTGGTTGCTGACACATGGTTTTATTTACGGCATCTTTCACAGATTTTTTAATTAGGTTTGTTATGAAACTTATGGTTCTGTCGTCCAAAAGGGGTGGAACCTTTGCATTTTTTTTACCTTTCGGCATTTTTGCGTATGCAAGTATGCAATGCACTACACACACGCACAAACTCACACTTTTTAGGAATCACTTTTGATCGTCACAAATTTCTTACTTAACTTATTTCACTTATTTCACTTGTTTTCACTGTGAGCACTGAAATGATTGATCGGTGTAAAGATAGATCATCTTATTTACTTTTATATTTAACTTTCATTCTGTGAGAACAAATCGACTAATCTTAACGTTTTAAATGTTTGCCATAATATTTTATTAATCTACCAGTCTCATTATCCTTTATTAAATGCACATTTGAACCTAACTTTTCTTTAATTGTTGTAAATAACCCGATTGGTAATAATTTTGCCATAATATTCAAAGGACAAAGGAAAATTTCTTCCCCATATTATTTGGCCTATTGCGAAAGATGGTGCACGGGCTCTTAAATTGTAATTATGCCTATTTTTGTTGAACAAAACAATTTTGGGCTCAGATACAATTTTACGTATTTGGTTTAATTTTACAAATGATTTAAAATGATTAAAAGTAGATTTAAATTTTTGAAAAATTCCTTTCTTTAATTCGTTGTTGGTAATATCTCTTCCATAATTTGCTTTTAACCATATTCGTATCTCGGCAACTTCTTTATCAAGCAGTTAGTGTTCGTTAATTTTTTCAAAAAACTTTGGCACTCTTGATATGTTTATCTGTCTTTTCAAGCTTGGTGTGGCGATAGACAAGTCCGAATTTCGATTTAAATAATTGTTATGGTTAACTAACTAGTAGCCAGTGTAACCGGTTCCTGGCAAATTGATTTTCTACTGCAATCGGTTACTACCAGACTCTGAGAATAAGATTCAATTAGATGAGCTGCAATTTTTCGACATATTTTTTGTGGAATATAGAAATTTTTACGACGCATAACATTTATAACGCAGTGAATGAAGTCATTGAATAGTTTTCCTAGTGGTTTACCCTGATTTAGCAGTTTTGGTTTTTAGAAGAGTTTGCTATTAATTGTAATATTTCAGTTTTTTGACAAAAATATTCGAGCACTTCGAGGTCATCAATTTCGGTACCATCAGCTTCAAAGACTAGTTTTGATCCTTGTATTCCTGCTGCATTAGCTAAAATTGAAATTGGCTAAAGTCATAAAAAAATTTGAAATTAAAATGTAAAGCTTACCCTTTTCAATTATAGTTTCAATATTTCCATTAAAAACAAAAGATTTATTATTCGAACCCATCTCAAATTTTGACGAAGAGCCGTTGTTTGTTTGTAAATTCATTTTATAAGTAATTTTGATTATAGTATATATGTATGTATGTATCTGTATATAGTATACATATCTGCAATGTAAGAGGTTTTGGTTTTTAAGCTTAAAAGTTCTCTCTGTAATCTTTTAAGATGGCATGACAGAATCTGCACAAATACTCTGTAGAACTAAAGTTTTACAAAAATCCTCTGATTTGATGAGCCTCCAAATTATCAGCACAAATTGCAATTAGAGAACCTTTTATGTATCCGATCTCCTTATTAAACCCTATACCAATAGTTTCTGGTTTGCTTAAAATTGATAAAAGTTTTTCAAAAATTTTATCGAATCCTATTGTCTTTTCATGAGATTCTGTGCATAGCACATTTTTATTTTAGATTTTGGATCTACATATTTTGAACATCTAAATTTCCTATCAAAAAATAAACTGCCAAAACTTTGTTTTTACTTTTAGCAGAGCCTAAAGGGTTGCGAACTTCAAATGCTTCTGCATAAAATATAAGTTCAATTCGTTTTTGTTGATAAAAAACGCTATTATTTTGGTATAAAAATCCATCAGTATAATCGTAAAATTCGGAGTAATTTCGTTCTTGATTAGGGTTTCCCAATATCCGACATTTATAATTATCCGAATAAAATTATTCGGATAATCCGATTATCCGGATAATAAATAAAAATATGCTATATATTCCAATTTTTCGCGAGTTTTTAATTCATTTGCAGTTCATTACATAAAATAAATAACAATTCATAAAATAATACTAAATAATAATATAATTATAAATAAATCTAACATGTAAATTTATTACTTATCATAAGAAACTTATATATTTATTTCATTTTTAAAAATGCATACTTTAAAAAAACAATTACATTAAATGTTTCGAAATTAAGGCGAGTTCTAATTTGTGTTCTAGTTAAACCTGGTTTAATTATAAGAAAAGAATTAAATAAAATATTTAAATTTTCTGTCCTGCACCCTGATTCTCTAAAAATCATGATAAATTGTAAAGTGATAACGCGATAAATTTAACTTGTGAAAACGTTAACGTGTTAATTTATCTTGGTCCGCTAAAATTAGATTCCGTAAATAAAATATTACGCAAGATAAGTTAATGTAACAAAACTTAACGCAGGATAATGTTATTGTTAGCATCAATATATTTTATTCAGCAAAATAAATATTATTATAAAACGTCAAAATTGTATGATTTAATGGGTACATACAAATAAAAAATTATTGTAAATTTAATCAATTAATTTAATTAATCTGTAAAGAAAAACTAGTAAAATAGATATGATTCGTCTGATGATAGAGGAAACTGAGGAAATTCATAGAATACGGCGCATGAGAATTACTCGATTCATCGAGTTTTTATAGACTACCGAAACATTTGATGTATCATTTAATTCAAGAATTAGAACCATCATTGCGAACGGCTCAAAGAAACACTGCGACTCCACATCACTTTTACTGAACCCTCTTACTAGAAATTTAGAATCACCGTCCACCAAATCAGGCGTTAATATACTAACGACTCTTTTATCCAAATCATCTAGTTTCGTTAGGTGAGGAATAACTAGGCCCTTATGGCCAGATTCTTCTAATTTTATTTTTTCCTTTACTGTTTTTCCTTTAACTAGGCGTCTTAAATTATCAAATGATTTATCAATTATCGGAAATGCTTATTTGCAATAAAATACATACTGATCATCCCAATACTGTTTCCACTTCTCAGTAGTTTTCTTGCAGCCGCCAATTGCATTTAATTGATTGTTAAGCTCGAACCGTTTCTGCTGCATAGCATTGCTCCAGAATCACCTTTGAATTAATGAATTATTGCAGTTAAAACAGTAAAATGAAAATCTGTAAGGTGGAGATCAAACGTTTCGTGAGAAAATCCAATATTTTCTTCCATATAAGAAATTAAGAAGTTTTTTTCTCTCCGGCTTCCGTATTTTCCTCTACTTGCTAAATTCTAAAAAAACATAGGTTATGTTAACAATTTTACTGAATTAAATGAATTAAGCCTTTTTTCTATTTTTGCTTACTTATAGGTTCCATAGTAATTAAATTATCAATTGTTTCAGTTATTTATCTGTTATTTGAAATAAACAATTAAATTAGAAATATCATTTTTAAATTATCCAACTTTATATTCTATATTGAATACATACTATTATCACCACTCTTATCCACAATGAAATAGATGTGTTAACTTTTGATGTTTATTTATCATGATACTTTACATTTTATCGTGATGGATATTTAGAGAATTTGAATACGCAAAAAAAGCACGATAAATTAACGTTTACGCGTTAACACATTATCATATTGCTTAGAGAATCGGGGTGCTGGTCTTAGAGTTACTTAACAACAGGAAATCCTTTTTCAGCAATGTTGAGCTATTAATTTCATTCTGTTCTCCAAATTGTGTAATTGAAGAAATTGCCACTTCTAGTTGTTGTTGCAGTGATGTTGTACTGTGAGTTACTTCATGTTTATTGTGTAAAAGTAAACGTAAAGAACGATGAATTATATCCGAATAATTATGTGAAAATATCCGAATAATCGACTAGTCAAAATTGATCCGAAGATCGGATATCCGGATTGGAAACCCTATTCTTGACCTACACTCGTATAGAACTGATAAACAGGGTCTTTGAATAGTTTGTTTCGTGTTTCGATAACTGGAATATAATAATAAAAACATGACTTGTAGTGGTTATTTATACCTAATAAAATTTTTATGGATTTAACGTAAGAATCAGGTGTCCTTGCATGTTTATAAGTCGACAATGAATTATCCGAAATTAAATTTATTCGAGGAAGAATTGCCAGTAACACTTTACCTTTTAATTAATTTTGCTCGTTATGCTGACTAAAAATATTATCGATGGATTCGAGAACATTGGTTTCAAGTAAATTTGAACAAAGTGAAAAATTATGATCAATATTGGAAATTATTCGTTCTGGTATATTATGCTCGCTATTCAATTAATTAGCAACTGTTCAGTAACATTTGGAATATTAATATAATTTTTGACCCATAATTCAATTTCATTTTACACTGCCCATGGGGCAGAAACTGGAATAGGATAATTGTAGTAAAATGGGTAACTTTGATAGTTAAAAGTGGGATTTAAAGGAAAATAATTCTGTAGTATAGTAGACTTGGCATATTAGGGTAAGTTCTTATATTCCCTTCATTTGTGACAATTTCATGTGAAATGATATTTTGATTTTTTCTGAAGATGAGATATTTGGATTAATCACATTTGATAAATTGGTTTCATCAACCGAAAAGATATCAGATAATCCCGTGATATTTGATGATTCGCATTGCCTTTGTCCAATATTTCTGACATTCCTATAAATTGATTTTCAATTTCATTTATTCTGGAATTTACGCTTTCTATTAACTCAGGAATACTTTCGAAGATTTCTGTATTTGGGGCTAAAGCTACATTATCACGTTCTTCCTGAAGCATTTTAGCTAAAATAACTTCAGGAAGTTCGGATGGAAATTTCGTAAGATCATCGTTCCTATAATCTCTAACTCATAGAGGATTTCATGAGGAATTTAACTGATTTTAATTTTGAAAAATAAACATAAAAATGTATTTCTATATGAAACAGCTAAGTTTACTGGAAAGTTCAATATTGTTGTAGATTAAAGATCTATGATTTATCGAAAAAATTGTGATATTTTGTACAATATTTATTTTATAAAATTACAAAGAAAATTATTACTAACTGATTACTTAATTGGTAAATTACTTATACTATAATCACAGACAACTATACCAGATAAAGAACTTTCCTACTACCGTGATGTATATAACCTAAACAAGTAATAATATTTACAGCTGGATATCAAAGGGTTTGTTGGAATTTAGTTTAGCGTGAGAATGCTGGAGATATTTTAATATTTATGTCTCTATTTCTTACCAATGTCCATTTCTCACCAATAACATGTCGAACTGAATCTCAGCTAGCATGAACCAATTTACGATCTTTTGGTGCCAGAAGGGCTGTAATTGCAGCTTTGGTGTTGCTACCGCGACCGCAGGTTGTGTAGTTCCAGCGGGTGTTGTGTTCATTGTTTGGCCTGTTTTTTTCGGCTCTGTTAACCATTTTTTTGTATTGGCCAACGTTCACAAGTTTCTCTTAGACCAGATATGTTTATTATTATACGAATAATAGCAGGACTGTATGGTTATCGTGTGGCGATGTTTGAGGTCCATAATGGTTCCTCTGCTTAACGCCCGGACGATAAAACCTCCGTATATGGAGGCTCGATATTCTGCCTAATTTTGTAGGGGGCTCGTTGGATTTTGTGTAATAAACTATAGGTACCATCAAAAGAAATGTCACTTGAAAGCGGATATTTTGTCAAGGTTGTGGTCTTGGTTTTTATAAAAGTCGTTTATGACGCTCCATGTTGGTGCTACGTATTTCTTTTTTTTTTGTTCAAATGCCTGGTACGATACACGTATTAAACATGTATGCGCAATTAAAAATCGAAAAATATTGATATGGCTGCGTGTTGATCCTTCATCGGTGTCACCAATATGGACGCGCGTATATCGAGGTATATAAAATTAAAAACGTTCACTATGTCATAAAATATTTATTTAGTTAGGTCGTGTTTCAATTGGTTTAAATACCGCATAAAAAATTAAAAATTTATTCGTGGTAAATATTTTTTAACTTTTTAACTTTTTATCTGTTTCAATTGGTTTAAATTTTGACATTTCTATTCTAGTGTCAATAAACGTATGGTCGGTTTCTTCATATTAAAAAAATGGAAAATAAAAACTTAAAATCGTATTTTTTTATTATAACCAATATATTACTTTTATATAAAAAAATAGTCGTTAATAATAAAATATGTGCTGGTAGGAAAAAATTAAGACAAAATTTAATTCAGGTTAGTTTTTTGTTTGTTTAGAACCCTTTTGTAAGTACGATATTATGATTATATATTATTTTAATTTGCTCCATTTTAGAGGCCTTAAATATCTGCAATTGCGGGTCGTATCGCACAAAATTGAGAGCATATTGAATGGAAGTGATACAATTTGCAAAAAAAATTTGCGGGTGAGCCATTCCACCTATCAAATAATATTACAAGTGATGCCCCATAAACGTTCTGGTTGGTCCGTAGAATACGAAATCATCATCTTTTTGTATTGGATGGCTGCGGGTTGTAGTTATCGGGTAACGGGGGATTTTGCAGGTTTGAGTCGTCACTCGGTTAGAAATATAATTATTAAACAGCTGGATTTTTTCTGCTCCGAAATGCTGCATATTGTTCACACTCCACCATTAAATGAGCTGGACGAGGTTGGTGCTAAATTTTGTTTACGTGCTAAAACCCAAATTTTTAAAAATGCTGTTATGGAGCTATTGATGGATGTCATATTCGAATAAAATGTCCCATCAATAGACATGATGAATATATAAACTATAAGAAATTTTACTCTATAATTTTGCAGGCTATAGTCGATAGTCATGGAAGTTTTATAGATATATTCATTGGTTACCCGGGCTCTGTACACGATACCAGAGTTCTGCATAACAGCCCTATATATAAACGCGGAGCATATCCACCACAAAATTATTATTTACTCGGTGATGGTGGTTATGCTTGTAGATTAAATCCGTGTGCTATTATTACCCCATATAAAAATCCAAATGCTGACCAACGAAAGTTTAATACAGCACACAGTAAAGCAAGAGATGTTGTGGAGTGCGCATTTGGTATAATGAAGAATCGGTGGCGCAATATTTTTTTCAAAGCTCTTGAACAAAATATAGATAACAGCGTTAAAATAATCGCAACGGCTTGTATTTTGCATAATATTTGTGTAATGGGTGACGATTACAATGAAAATATAATTTTCGATTTTGAAGGCGAAGCTGAAGCTAGAACAAACAGCAACCGCAGTAGGAATTTGGATAACAGCGATGGAATTATATTACGAGATAATTTGCTTCAGCAACTACTAAGTGAAAATCAATAAAACAAATTAAAATTTTTTCATAAAATTGTTTTTTATTTAAATATAAATTCATTTTATTCAGTCTTTAAATTCAGTAATTTTCATATGTAATTTTTATTTTAATCGTCCGATGAATCGGACTGCACCAACAATTGTGAAACGTCGATGGACGGGTAGTCGTGCTTGACCATTTGGCCTAATACCGACATCATCGATCCGACTTGTTTTGTAATTATTTTATTTTGTTTAAAAATTTCCATTTCGAATAAACTCATCGCTTCATTTGCCGAGGTACTTGTTTGAGATGACGATCTTGACGTACTAGGCGTATTATGAGGAAGTGGACTTGTATCCAGTGAGGAGGGAGTAACTATAGGCGGCGAACTATTCAATTCATCTTGATTAGACGTCTGTCGACCCTCTAAGTTACTGAGGAAAACCTCGAGGTGGTAATTATGCTTCTGTGCCGCGTAATTATGAATTTTATCATAATATGGCCATGTACTGGGGTCACAAGTAGGCCCATCATCGTTAGCTCCATCGCCAGAGTGACCATCGCATATAGTCTGAAAAATATACAAAACATAATATACTAGTATTATTTTAATTAAAACTATTTAAAATATCTCACTTTATATTTCCTCATTAAAGCCTGCCACTGATGGCGACATATTTGTGTGGCTTTTCCGAGCTCTTGACTTACTTTTCTGAAATATACAATATATTGATTAAAACACAACACAATAAATTAGATGTACATGTACAAAACTCACATCCAGCCGTCTCGTTGGTTCGTATTCTTCCCAGTAAATAAATGGTCAAACTTAATTCGTACGTCAATTAATTTTTCCTTCTCTACTTCTGACCCTATAATAAGAAAATTTTTATTTTATTATTTTTATTTATATAATATACTCTAATATATTTACATTTTGTATACCCAATATTGACTACTCGTTTTCGTTTCTGTGGCACTGACACCTCCATGTTGTTCAACCAAAAATTCCAATTTTTTGTTTTTATTTTTTTTTCTCGCTTGCCAGTCTACTACGAGTATACATAAAATATTTTATCAGCTCTTGAAGCAGATAAAAAGTTTGACATTTTTATTCACCTCAATTTTTAACTTTTTATGCGGTATTTAAACCAATTGAAACACACACTTACTTTAAAATTATTATGCTATGCTGCCTGATACCAAAAATTTCGTCTAAATCGCCGACTTTTCTAAATTGATAATAATAACAGTGTTAAAGGCCATTACTGGCCCCTTACTGAATCAACAATCTGGCTCCAACGGTTTCGATCCTGAGCTTGGTCTTCATACTGTCTTAGACAATCTGAAGAGGCCAAGTCGTTCTCTACATCGTGGAGCCATCGTCGCCTGCAACGACCTCTGCGCCTACCATATGGTGGCTCTCCTTTCAGAGATCGCTGCACAATTCGTTCCGGATCAGCACGCAGAACGTGACCGAGCCAGCGTACTCGCTGAGATCTAACTTCATGTACAATATCGGGGATCTTCATCAGATCTCTGATCTCGAAATTGTACATAGAGCTCGGTATGTACCATCTATTTCGCTTTTAGAGCCGTAAATCACACGCATGATTCTTCTCTCAAATGTAAGGAGCCATCTCTCGTACTCATCCGTCAGCGCCCAACTTTCACATCCAAACATAACAACGGGCCTGATCAACGCTTTGTAAAGCTTCAGCTTCACGGCACTTGATAAGTGTTTAGATTTTAGCAGTGGCCTTAGAGGATATAAAGAACGACTGCTAGCTGCCAGCCGCACTTTAATATCCTCACCCACACTGTTATCGTGAGTGATAAGAGAGCCCAAATATTTGAACCTCCTCACTCCCTCAAACGTGTGGTGGCCACTACTAAAATCTGGTGTGCCATTGTCTCTAAAACCAGAGATCAGGTATTTCGTTTTGGACTCATTGATCTGGAGTCCAACAGAAGCTGAAAACTCTACAAGCGGATCAAGTATTTCTTTCACTCCGTTGCTATTCAGTCCAATCACGCATATGTCATCTGCATATGCAAGCACTTGATTGGACTGGCGATATAAGATGTTGCGCTGAGGTGTTTCAGTTTTACGAAAGATGTACTCCAACATGAGATTAAAAGATTCTAAATTGATGATTAGTTAAAATCAGGCATTCATAGATGGCAGTAGAGTACTGTGCCTATTAAAATAATTCTATTTGCGACGTTTTAAACGTCAGACGGTGTAAAATGGTTGTACATATATAATAAATACGAAATTAAAACTTATTATTAAAAATAAAAAACAAAAAAATGGATGGAATGGATAACACTGGTATGGAAATTGCGTTAGTTACTAACGTTTTACTATCTTACCATAGTTTCTTAACACAAAAATAAAATTGAACACGTAAAAATCGTTGCGAGGTAAATATGATAAAACATAGATAACCTAACATTTATTCCAGCCGGAAAGAACATTTGTAAAATACTACAACTCTGTAATATATAGAACAATTTTATCCAATGACAACAAATTCTTAAAGCAAAACATTCGTGTATCTGCTAAATCGCTCTACTTAATGTTGTTGCTCTTTGAGAAAAATAATCACGGATACTGCATAAAATTCCGCTTATGTGTATTTTTATATTGGCTTGCCTGGGGGGCGAGTTATCGCGTAACTGGAATATCATTTGGAATATCCAGGTATTCGGTTCGTACAATTGTACACAAGATACTTATTCGTCAACATTTAAAAAAAAAAAAATAATGATACCAAAGGCCAGAAGAATATGAATCAATTGGACACCATTTTAATTTGCGCTCAAAAAGCAGAATTTTATCTAAAGCTGTTGGCGGTATAGACGGCTGTCATGTGAAGATTTTGGTGCCGGTACATCTACATGACCAGTACATTAATCGCAAGCTGGACTATAGTTTAAATGTCATGGCTGAATGGGACAGCTGCGGTAAATTTACGATAATTCTTTCGGGTTTCCCAGGTTCAGTGCACGACCAAAGGGTTTTAAGAAATAACGGTTTATATAGATCTGACACTTTTCCACCACCAGGTTATTACTTGCTAGGTGATAGTGGATACAAATGTGCATTACATCCAGTGCCGATTATAACACTATTCCGCCACGACCGAGCACTTACGACACAGGAAAAGAAATCCAACTGGCTACACTCTCGTGCTCGGAGCATTATAGAAAACGCATTTGGGCGTATGAAAACAAGATGGAGATCAATTTTCCAAAAAAGTTTGAAATAAAAAATACAGAATTGTGTAAAAACTGTAGTGGCATGTTGTGTAATGCACAATATTTGTATAAACGACGGAGTGGTTGATGAAATTGAAGATGGGACCGAATCCGAAGATAATTCACCGTTAAATTTCAATATGATTAATGCTGATGAAGAAACAGCTTTAGAATTTCGAAATACTTTAGTGGAGCACATTTAAAATTCCGTAACACATTACTGGAGCAAATTTAGCACGAGTATAATCCAAAAAATTAAATATTAAAATATATGAATATTAATAATTTCAAAATTTATTTTTTATTAACTAAAATATATACATTTAAGAATAAAATGGCCCTTATGCCTCTTCCTCACTACTATCCACTATATTGTGTTTCACTGCCATGTATTTTATAAATACTTTTGTGGCCGTTTGCATAGTTTTCTCTGTTTTATTTATCAGGTCGCGACGTCGATGCTTGGCTTTCTTCAGAAATTAAAACTTCAGCATTTTCAAATGTGTTGGTTAGATATGGAGGATCGATATTATGAGGTGCTGACGCGAACTCGTGGATCATTTCAAAATAAGGCCAGGTCAACGCGGCTGGCCCACCATCTTCTGTTCCTTGTCCTGTCGGTGGCTCAATTATTGATTAAAGAAAAACATAATTATTTATTATACTTATAAAACACATAAAATATTAATACCTACTTTATATTTTGTCATTATATCATAGATAGACCATTTCTTACATAAACCATTTCTTTCGAAGTTTGGTCCAGTGTTCGACAATTCCAGCTTCTTCACCAACGGCCCTACAAAAGATGAATATTTTTGAACTTAAAACAAAATATATTACAACAAAACAATTTTACTTACTCCCAACTGGTTCTTAAATCGAAAAAATTTCCAATAAAACTGTTGTTCAGCTTAATTCGAACTTCGATGAACTTTTTCGTGTCGTCGCAACTCCCTACAATTAAAAATAATCCATACAAATTACAAACATTCAAAATAATTTATATGATATAAAAATTGGTAAGGAAATATAACCTCAAAATATCATGCATAATTTGTACGTGTACAAATGCAATTTACTTTACAAATAAAATTCACTATGTACACAAGTATTTATTTTATACTTACATCTATCTGCATATTGTCTCTTAGACATTTTATTATATTTTGTAATGTAATTTTAGTTTGTAGTTAATATTTATAATATGATTATAATATTACGAATGTATGTATACATATAATCAAAAAGTGACAACTAAAATGAAAAGCAACCTCGCGAGTAGTCTAAATGGAAAAACATGGTGTTTAATAGCAGAACTAATGAACCATTAGAAAAGTCGGCGATTTAGACGAAATTTTTGGTATCAGGAACACAGCATTAGTTTCTTATCGTGGTAAGGATAATAGATTGATACAGGCATCGGTAACGAATGAATCTGTGACCCTGAGTCTAACAATGCCCGACACAATCAAGCTTTCCACTAGCATCTTTGACACGAACAAGAGCTATCGGTAGTAATGATTGTAATTTAGGTTTACTTGATTCCGGTTCTTTGGTAATCGGTATACGAGTTACATAAATCGCAGTGGTGCTGTTAGGTTGGTTTCCCGAATTAGGTACGTAGAGTATGAGGATAAATTAGTTGTTAACACGTTGGATACGTTGGTTGACGGTGGTAGTAACGTCTCCATATTGGTTGATATGGTTGCCGAAGCTTGTGCGGTATTAGCTGGTTGCGACATAGTTAATGGATGCGAACCTGTTTGATTTGGGTGTACGGTGACAGGTTCAAGAAGAATACTATTATGTCGTTTTCTGCAAATTTGACAAGAGCGTTTGGATCTACAGGCTTGTACTGCATGGGTATCAAGTATACTTACGCAAGTATAACAACGTGAATTTTCCCGGATGTATAGTCTTTTATCTGCGATGTTCATTTGTTTGAAAGTTGGGCATAAATACAACATAATATGGCGGTGTAAAACAACTGCTCACCGCTCTAAAAAATTATTACAATAAATATAATAAATACAATATAACCACCCAAAAATATAAACTAAGGTGCAAAATAAATGCAAACACCTAAATAAATACAATTAAATTTAAAAATGCCAAAATTCAAATTTAGCTGAAATAGCATAAAATCCTATATTTCGAAACATAATTTTAATAAATTCAATAACATAAAATGCTATATTTCGCAAAACGAAATAATGTCAATAAATTAGCACCAAAAAATGAACTCATTCGCAACAAATTAATGTATAAATATCAGTGAAAATTTTTATCCAAATTAAAAAAGTTATACTAAGTTTATCCACTAAATTCAATTTTCAATTAAAAAAAACTACGAAGTAACAACCACTAAATACAAGTAAGTATACTATAACCTCATCCTACTAACACCCAGCCACCGTTCTTAAAAGACATTTGTGAACGAACCTCGTATAACAAAACGAGGAGGGAAGTGATAAGAGTGTTTCAGTGCTCCTACTCTCAAAGTGGCAGGTGTCTTCTAAGAACTATCTACTCACTAACATTAATTTGGTATATTTCTCTTGATTATTTGGGTTAGACCAATACTCCTTCACAGACCTTACTGTCAGAAATACTACATTTATATATAAAATAATATATATAGAAAAATAATATATATATATATATATATATATATATATATATATATATATATATATATATACATACATATATATATATATATATATATATATATATATATATATATATATATATATATATATATATATATATATATATATATATATATATATATATATATATATATGTATATATATATATATAATTATAGTTTCATTCAGTAGAATGATATAAAAAAAACATTACATTACATACATACATACATAATTACATTATGTTTACACAATGAGTTAGATCTTAAAACTAAACTATTTTAACATTTATTTTTATTTTATACAGGTATTTAATGCTTAGTTATCAAAAAATATAATCATACGATATTTGATATCTGATATCTTTTGTTCATCAGATTCTTGATTGTTTTTGCTGACACTGCATTTGATTGGTGTGAATGGAATGCAGTCAGCTTTATCATGCGCATGTAACTTGACACTGCATTTGAATGGTGTGAGTGGAATGCAGTCAGCTTTATCATGCGCATGTAACTCCTCCGGGGGGTGAAGAAAGGGCGTCCTCGGCCTTTGGTAGGATGCCGTATTTGGAGAGTACATTGGAATAGGATGTGCTAGGCAAAGTGGTGGATGTAGGCGATGTTTCACTCAAATCGTTGATGTTTATTGTGGATGAGCGGTGAGCAATACGAATGTAGATGATCAGTATGATTATACCTATTGATGAGACAGAGATTCCTCCTGACAGGGTTAACATCCAGTTTTGATGATCGGCTTGTCTTAAATACACGTGCGTCAACCGTTTTCTATTTTCGATGTTTTCTTGATTGAGCACATCAACACTCAAGGAGGCGATTAATTGACGTGTGGCTTGTACATTATGCATTGCTCCTTGAACTACTTGTATCTCAGTTTCGACTTCATACGAGTGGAATTTTTTGTTACGGAAAGTTAGCGTACAATTGAAAAAGTCAACCAAAACATTCCCTGTTAGTTCTCTATTGTTGGGCCCGCAGTTCGAGTATAGAGTTTCATTCTTGGCATTAATGAGAAGAAGTTTATCTTCTGCGATATATTGAACGGTAGTTTGTGTTTCTGACGTAACATTGCACTGACTTCTAGCTCCCATCACTAACGGCCTGATGCAACTATCTTGAAACTCCTTAATGTCGGAGTGTTTTTGGACGAAGGTGTTATGATTTAATGTCGTGAATACCTTTTGTTTAGATTTAATTAAATGTCGTGGGTAATCTGGTATAATTGTATTGTTGACGACTAAAGGTATTATAGTCAAAATGACGGAGTCTTCTTCTTCCATTTTAGGTACTTGTAGGATATATAGAAGTGTGTCTTTGTTAATCGCCATTAAGGCGTTACGTATTGAAGCACTTCGTCTGGTAGCGTTATATTGATGCCCTGGTTGACTAGGAGATCCTCGATCTTTAAAATTTCTGTCAGTGTGAGGATCCGGTTGCTTGGCAGTTCGATCTTTGTATTGACTATTGTTTCCTGGATATCTTTAAGTATTGTATTTACTGTATCAATGTTTATAATCGTGGCGATCATATCGATTTCAGTGAGTATCACGGTATTGGCTATAGTAGTATTTCGCATTGCTCTGTTTACGGTGCTTGTGATAATTTCAATTCTTTGATTGATTTGCTCATTGATGTGAAACTGCTGATTATTTGCATTCATGAGTTCGTTCATTGTGCCATTGACTAGCCGGAGATCTTCGGCATCGGGAGTGCCCGCCATCCATTTCCAGGCGGATCCTAAGGTGTCCCAGCGTTTGTGTCGTATTCTCTGCTTCGGTATTATTTGATGGAAGTTACTAACTAATTCTGTATATTTATGTTGTATGATCTTGTTTAATTCTAACTCATCTAATTGGTTTTTAACAATTCTGCTGATTGAGTTTATGGTAATTTCTAAATTTGTTAGGTTAATAGGATGTATAATTTTTATGACCCATGTTTGTATTTTACATGGTTTAAATTTAAGCAATAAAATTGGGTCTTGGTGTAAATTTTTTATTTCTAATTTTTGACTAACACAGATTTGTAAAGTTACTGTTACTGTAAGTATAGTTTAGTAATGAAATGCATTATAAATATTAGTTTATATTTTTTTTTGTTAAAAGTGTAAATTTAAGCTTACAATTAAATATTAAATTAACAATATTATTCTTAAATTGTAATTATATTTCTATCTAATTTTATCAAAAATTGCAAAGATTTTTCTGAAATTCTGAAATGATAAAAAAATTGTTTTTAATTAATTTTGTTTTTTAATCTTTTTATTTTGCTATGATTCCTTTTGATGTTGCGACTTGTGTGGAATGTTTTCAGCGCAACATTCTGAATTTTTGTCTCAATTCCTCTTGGTTGAGATTTTGTTCTGATGTTAGGCTTGAGGAACACAGTTTGACCTTCTGTAAGGTCGGGTGGTTTTTCTTTGCCAAAGTTGTATTTTTCCATTTTCGTGGATGTTTTTTGCAAATGATCGTGAACTGTTTGGAATATTTCGTGTGCCTGTTTTTGAATTTCTGTGGGGTTGGTGAAGTTGTTTTGATTGAAAATCACTTCATTCGGCGTGAAGCCTGTGGCAGAGTGCACGCTGTTGTTATATAGTGCAACCGACAATTCTATGGCAGTTGGGGTAGTGTGATTTGGCAACTTACTTTTATTTGTATTATATATTTCGATAATTGTTGCATGGGTCTTTTCGATCTGCCCATTAGATTCTGAAGACGATGCGTATTCTAATTGGATGTGAAGGTTATTTAGAAATTCTCTCATTTGTACGGATTGAAATGTGGTTTCGTGGTCGCACACTATATTGTTTGGTATTCCGAAAAGGCTGAAGTATTTATTGAGAGCACAGGTTATATCGGTGATATTTTTCGTTTCTATTGGTAACATTTGTAAATGCTTAGAAAAGGAGTCTATTATTGACAAAAATTTGCTTTTGTTTATAATAAAAATGTCCATGTGCAGTCTCTCTAGCGGCTTCGTCGTGATTGGCCGCGGAGATATTTTGATGTTATAAGGTTTGCGGTCGTATTTGTGCTTGTTGCAAATATTACAAGCATTGATGTGAATTCTAATTTTGTTTCCCATTCTTGGGAAAAAAAAGGCTCGCCTTAATTGATTTTCCACTTCGGTAGTGCCCCTGTGGGCCCTTTGATGTTCTTTGATGATTAATGCGTTCTGTCTTTCTTCATTGGTAACATCCTCAACCATTTTTGTCACAAAGACAAAGTGGCCAGGTTGACAAAAATGTTGCCTAAAGGTTTCTTGGATTGTATTGTATAGACTCTCGGGTGCCATAATTGCTGACTGTTTACCATTGTGGTATTCTTTTAGAAAGCGTGTAACATCGTCCGTTCCGAATACTCTTTTAGAAACAATAATTCTTTTAAAGTTTGGGAAGATGTTTTCTGAGATAACTATATCAAGATTTGAGATTTTAAAGATTAGCTGGTTTCTATAATAGTTTATAGGTCTGTCAGAAAAGTGGATGAAATAATCATCCGAGGTATCTGCCGAATGAATCGCTTCGATGTCGTCAGTAGGTTGTGCATTATATATTGGAGGTTCGCTGGGTTCGCGTACAGAGTGGCGATCTAATACTTCATTCGTGTGTGTTTCTTTAGTGTTAATGTGTGGTATGCGGCTAAGCGCGTCTGCAACGACGTTGGCTTTACCTTCCGTGTATACGACATTGTAGTCGTAGTTTTCTAGTTCCAATCTCCATCGTAAGATCTTGGAATTTTTTTCAGAGGACTTGAGAAATGTGAGAGGCTTGTGGTCGGTTACCAGAGTGAATTTGTTCCCGTAAAGGTAAGGCTGGTATTTTTTTACCGCCCAAATTATGGTCAGAGCCTCTTTTTCATTGGTTGCATATCTCGCTTCTGTTGAATTTAAGGTACGAGATGCGAATGCGATGGGTTTCTCGACACTATTTTGAATTTGGGAAAGAACGGCGCCAAGAGCGAAATCTGAAGCGTCCGTCGTTAAAATGAATGGTTTAGAGAAGTCAGGGTAAGTGAGTATTTGATCGGTTGCAATAGTGTTTTTGAGTGTTTCGAAGGACCTGACGTAATCTGGGTCTGCCAGATTTAGAGGTGTTTCCTTCTTTAAGTATTTCGTCATGTTCCTCGCGATTTTCAAATAATCCTTTATAAATCTCCTATAATAACCGGAGAGTCCGAGGAATTGTTTGATTTCTTTTTGGTTTCTTGGTAACGGCCAGTCCAAGATCTTTTGTACTTTGTCTCTGTTAGGTTTTACACCATCTGGCGTTATGACATGGCCCAAAAACTCGGTTTCTCTCTTCATAAATTCGCATTTATCGAGTTGGATTTTAAGGTTGAATTCTGAGAGCCTATGTAAAATGGTATTCAAGTTATTCAAGTGTGATTTCAGGTTTTCTCCGACAACAACGATGTCATCGAGATAAACGTGACAAATTTTACCAATGAGTCCCTGGAGAACGTTGTTCATGATGCGTTGAAACGTAGCCGGACCATTTTTTAATCCAAATGGCATCCTGCAGAATTCAAAGTGTCCTTTATCTGAGGAAAATGCAGTTTTTGCTTGTGAGTTTTCATCCATTAGGATTTGGTGA
Organism: Tipula unca; assembly: GCA_951394425.1. NCBI lineage: Eukaryota > Metazoa > Arthropoda > Insecta > Diptera > Tipulidae > Tipula > Tipula unca. The sequence goes on from OX596380.1 coordinate 92,924,322, forward strand.
AAGCCTGATTTTAAATCTAAGGTGGTAAAGTAGGTGGACTTTCCCAGATTATCTAATATATCCTCTATTTGAGGCATTGGATACTTGTCGTCGATTGTCTTTTCGTTCAGTTTCCTGTAGTCAATCACAACTCTTATTTTGCGTTTTCCTGAAGCGTCTACTTTTTTGGGGACTACCCAAATAGGCGCTGAGTATAGGGGTTATGAGAATGTCGAATTATTCCATTATTGAGCATTTCTTGAATCTGTTCTTCTACATCTGCTTTAAAGTAATGGGGTTATCTATAAGTTTTAGTATAGACTGGGGCTTCATCACGTGTGATAATGTTATGTTTGATTCCGACTGTAGCGGACAATTTTTCGTTGGGTTTTAAGAGGACTGTGCGGTTGTTATAAATTGTGTCAATGAGAAGTGTTAATTCTTGCGTATTAAGGTGGTCTATGCGAAGTACTTTCTTTATATCTTCTTTAGTAATATTAATATCACTTGAAATTGGTATCGGTTTCATGGTTTCGAAATTATTAATTTTGAATGTGAGTGTTGGTAGGTGTTTCGGTGGAATTGGTTCACTAGTCAAAATTTTAACGGTTGTTTTTAGATTAGTGGCCTTATAAAGGCCGGGTTGTATGGTAATCTGACTGTTGAGTTCTGCATGCTGGGGTAGTGCCCAGTAGCCGTTTCTTGAAGTATGAAAGGTGACCGTATGGTGGTAGAAATTGTCCGCTGGATAGTAACGGTAAAATTGAAACTTGTGGTTGTTAAGAGATATAGTATTGGATCTGTAATCGATGTTGGCGTTCATTTTCGCCATTGATTCAGATCCGAGGATACCATCGAAAAACTTGTGGAAGTTGAACTCATAGTAGGTTTGTGGAGGTAAATTTTTACTTAGAAGATTTGCTGTACCTTTTTTTGTTAGGTTGTGGGTACCTAAAATATTTTTTACTGATGTACTTTGGAATTTTAAGAGAGGGTTAGGTATGATATTCGGTTTAATTATGTTTTTATTGGCACCTGTGTCCAATAATAGGGTAATGTATTGTTTATTGGCAGCGTGACATTTGAGATACGCCAGGAAATTTAACTTTCCGTATCTGAGTCTAGCTCCTCCTGAAAATTTCCCAAATTGGAATTTTCATCGTCGTGTAAGGTTTCTGTGTTAGAAATCTCAACATCATTATCGTTGTCTGGGAGGACTTCGTGAGTGGTATAGGTAAACTTTTTGTTATTGGAGTTTCTGGTCCTCGATGAGGGATCTACGTCCATATACTCCGTGGGAGGCCTATCTAGCCTTTTAGTTTGGAAATTCGGAATATCTTTGGGTTTATTTTGTACCAGATTATATTTTGAATGGTTGGTATTCAACTGGGTTACTTTCGAATGAACAATCTGACTTTGATTCTTTTTATAAGTGCCAGAGATTGTTTCATTGCTAGTGAATTTGCATAGGAAAGCGTATGCTTCCTCTATGCTTTTTGGTTTGGCGGCTTGCGCGTATCCAAAGTAAGGCTTTTTCAGGCCTGAGATGAACGCCGCCAGTGCGTCTTCCTCGATGAATGTGGAAATCGCATTCCAGGAAGCAAAATAAGTTGCGTTTTGTTTCGCAAGGGATTTAATGTTTTGCACGATTTCCTTAGTTTTTTTGTAGAAGCTATGAATGTTCATCGTGTCTTGTTGTTTATTTGCCCACAGTTGGGACTTGTAATATGAGAGTTCCTGCTTGTCGCCTAAAGCTTCAAGCAGGATCGCTTTGATTTCCCAAAAAAATTCCGGATCTCCGGCGAGGCATAGGATATCCTTTCCCTTACCTTCAATTTTGTTTTTGACTGCTTGTGTGTACATCTTGAATTGTGCTTGCGGAACTAGTTCTGCAAACAAGGATAACGTTTCTTCGGCTGTTTTCAGCCATGCAGTCACTTGCCTTTTGTTCCCATCAAAGGAAGGAATGGACTTAATCGGATCGGGGATCCTAAATATGTCGGCAACCTTTTGGTTGTCTTGTATTGGTTGCTGTGGAACAACCGGGTTAATTGGTGTTTCGAGTTTTTGGCCAAAGTATGTTAATACTTGGTCCTGCTCGGTTTGTTTTTGACTTAAGTTTGTCAATTGAGTAGCTATCGCGGTTAATTGTGCGTTAATTTGATCCAACTCCATTTCTTGGCGTGTCTCTTCCGCTATTTGCCGTAAGTTTCTATTTTCGTCAAATATTAACCTGACAGCCTTTTTCTTTTCCCGGGTAGAATTCGTTTTGTCAAATTACTACGACTTTGTGTGAAAAATTAATTTATTAATTTAGTACACTTAGGGTAAAGGGATATGTGATTCTTTGTTTTTTTTTTGACTGTTTTCGCACCTATCTTGTAGTATGCGATGGTAGTAGCACCGGCTGTTGCGTCTATCTAGTAGTGCGTAATAGCGTGGAGGTAAGAAAAAAAACTTTTTTTTTTCTTGTTTTAAACAAAAAATTTAAATTGATAATAGGATTCTGTGCACGCCTATGTAGTAGTACGTGACACAGACTACAAATTTACAATGAAAAAAAAATTATAAAGAATTCTTACCGGTTTTTTTTGTGTGTAGTCGTGGTGTAGATGACAGCGGGTACCGAAAGTATGCTATGTAGTGTGGTCGGCGTGATACGCAAGTCTTTTGGGCGGTAATACCTTTAGCCCAGGACGTGAAGAGAAAATTTTCACCGAGTGTGTGTCTACTCTTTCGTAACTTACGTGGGTTTTTATAAACGATTCCTGATCGAGCGAGTATATTGTACTCCGTGTTCCACGATTCTCGATCAAGCGAGTATATTCTACTCCGTTTAGAAAACTTTCTAGCAACTATAGAGTTTCCGCACAACTAAGAGAAAATTAATTCAGACGGTATCACTGTAAAGTAGTTTTTATTCGCTACTTTTAGCACTGTTTTCACTACACAGAATGTTTGTTCACTTGCACTTTCACTACAATTTTTAGAACAAAACTTTCGCCCGGACGGCTGCCCCAATTATAGTTTCATTCAGTAGAATGATATAAAAAAAACATTTATTTTATTTAACTTTTTTATTTTATGTTTACACAATGAGTTAGATCTTAAAACTAAACTATTTTAACATTTATTTTTATTTTATACAGGTATTTAATGCTTAGTTATCAAAAAATATAATCATACGATATTTTATATCTGATATCTTTTGTTCATCAGATTCTTGATTGTTTTTGCTGACACTGCATTTGAATGGTGTGAATGGAATGCAGTCAGCTTTATCATGCGCATGTAACTTGACACTGCATTTGAATGGTGTGAGTGGAATGCAGTCAGCTTTATCATGCGCATGTAACTATATATATATATATATATATATATATATATATATATATATATATATATATATATATATATATATATATATATATATATATATATATATATATATACATATATATATATATATATATATATATATATATATATATATATATATATATATATATATATATATATATATATATATATATATATATATATATATATATATATATATATATATATATATATATATATATATTGTAGTCTTATTATATATATCTTATATATATATATATATATATATATATATATATATATATATATATATATATATATATATATATATATATATATATATATATATATATATATATATATATTGTAGTCTTATTTAATTTCAGGATGTTGTTTTTTTGACACAATGGGCGCTTTCAGATCTCCCAACATGTTGGCATTGAAAATTTACTGATGGAACAAATGACATACGATCTATCACATTGCCATGAAATTTTCGATAAATCGAATGCATTCAAAACTTATCATGTTAAATTTACTCAACATGTTGCCAACTGTTGGCCGACCTGAAAGCGCCCAATGATTAAAACACAATAAATTTTATTAAGTCAATTTATAATTACACAAAGTAATTTCTTTATTTAAAATTAAAGTCACTCAGACTAATATATTTAACTTCACATAAATACTTCTTGATTCTCTCAATGCTTAATTCAGAATGCCCCTCCTTCATTTATTTCAAATAATAAGAACATAAATTATAATATGAGATAACAATACATTCGAGTTATCCCGCTCACTCTAATTGCTTACAATATATATATATATATATATATATATATATATATATATATATATATATATATATATATATATATATATATATATATATATATATATATATATATATATATATATATATATATAACATTTTATAAGAATGGTTATAATTGTTTGTGTGTTTGTGTTTAATTAAATTAATTAATTATTCACGATATAAGTTCTCTTTTTTTCGAATTTTTTTTAATTATAATTATTTTTTTTGTAATTATTATAAGAAGTACATAAACTCTTTTAATTAATGCAATGTCTTGTCTGCAATAATATCAATCACAATTCACGGATTTTATTTAGAATACACACACACGTACATATTGCTCTGCAATAAAAATTAAAACAAAACCCCAAAAAATTATTGAAAAATTGAAACGGAGAATAGACAGAAAACACGTCTCCGTCGACTGTTTGTGAGTTGTTACCAACTAGAGTATCATATATAATTTTGATGATGTAAAATATTGTTTACAAGTTTACAATATTCATTTGAATACAATCAATAAATGATTTTTATAGTTAAAATAATGGTTTTGCTTATATGTATATACATCATAATTTTAAGATTATTTTAATTTTGTTTTGTATCCGCTTCTGCATTCATCATTTCAACAAGTGTAGTAAGCGACAATAAGCTTAATAAAATGCAACAATTTATGGTTGTAATATCTCTATATACCTTGTGGGATATAACTATAAATATCCTTGGATTTTGATTGGTGCAGCTCGACTATGTTGATTTCGAACTGTCCCAAATTCTTTAAATTTCTTAACGAACTTTATTATGGCAAATGTATACTGAATTACGCTGAATTTAATTCTTTAATTAATTCATCCCATAAGTGATGGGTGGTTTCTTTAAACTGCAGGCCGTTTAAAAAATTTTTTGCTATGCCAGGATTTCTCTCCATAAAGGAAATCAAGAGTTCAAACTGCTGACCGTTAGTTGATGACCTAAACACAAAACAATAAAAAATTTTAATTAAATAAAATAACATAATAATAATAAAGTTTTATTGAAATTGTAATTTAATCAATTTGTTTAAAATAAGTATAGAACTTACATTTTAAAAATAATTAAATAATGTTTCACTAAAAATTTTTAATATACTATTTCGTAAATACGATATACGTCACCTACAGAGCAGTCGTATTTTGACATAAGGTTTTCGTAAAATACGATTTCGTTTTTTCCATTTTGTTTCATAATATGGCGGAATTTACGATCTTCGTATTTTACGAACAAAAAAAAATTTCATAATAGGAATATCCGCGGCGGATCGGAAAATACGAAATCGTAAAAATTTCATAATAGCCCCCCTGGACGATACTTTTTGAAATTTCCGCTTTATTTCTTCAATTGACTGTTTTCCCATAAATTCCTTTACAGTTAAGATTTTTTGTTCGTTTGAATATCTCATTTTGTAATGTTATTCTTTTAATTTGAATGACTGCATTGATTGTTATTATCTCAAAAACCCCAAAGACTTCTCTGATAATTTAATAAAATGAAATTAAATTAAAAATGACTCGTGTTTTGAATAGGACACACAATACATTCCAAATTCAATTATTTCTGTATGGTTTCTATTTTTTTATGGATATGCTGTCGAAATTTTTAAATTAAAATTTTAGAAATTATGAATTTTATAAATAATTGTCGTTTATTAACATTAAGGTGACCAGAATTTTCGATTCTCAAACACGTTTTTTTTATTTAGAAAATTATATTATTATTATAATTAAATTATATTACATACAGTGGCAGTCAAAAATAAGTTAACAATGCATTTATAATTAAAAAAGTTGGTTTTGGTTTTATTTATTCACAAATTCCATTTATTTGTTTGACAAATACTATAGTATAGTTTAGTATATTAAATTAATTATAAAAAAATTAAAAATCACTGTAAAAATTTCATTATAATACATATAAAATTTGCCAAAATTTGGGCTTCTGAAAAGTAACACTCAAAAATAAGTTAACATTGGGTTAATCCAACCATAATTGATCATAATTGTTAAATCACATTTTACTCAAACGTGTTGGTAAATTAAGAGCGTATTTTAGATACTCTTCTGGAGTAATTTCTATACCATTCATCGAAATACACATAAATTGGCCGGTGCTCTATCGCCAAGTCGCTTTTTCAACAAAGCCCACAAATTTTCAATTGGCCAGGACTCAAAAGGTCAGGACTTTGCGCAGGCCATTCTAAAACATTGATATTGTGGTCCTTCAAGTATTTCAAAATCTGTTTGGCCTTGTGAATGGGTGCATTATCCTGTTGAAAAAGAAAGTCCTCTCCTATTAATCGTTGGCCTTCTGGAATGGCAACATCCTTTTATAATGTCAAGTAAACATCAGTATTTACTTTTCCTTCGAGCACCACTATTTTTCCTACACCATGCACTGTAGCCCATACCATCAAACCTTTTCCAATTGATTACGATTCCAATTGATTACCATTTCCAATTGATTTCAATGTTGGTTTTGAGCAAGTATATGAAAGTTCTTCTCCTTGTCTACGCCATACATTCATTCTATCGTTACTATATGACATGCGTATCATGCTCTCGTCGGTCCATAATATTTTTTCCCAAAACACTGATGATTTTAGAATATGCTGATTGTAAAAAGACATTTTATTTTGTTTATTTATTTTACTAACATATGGTAGCTTCCGAACTGCTCGTCAACGTAAGCCATACTTTCGTAAATTCTGCGTCTAATGGTGCTAACAGATGGTATCGTTTTGCCTCCTAATGCTGATTTTACCCTAATTTTAGGGGCAAATATAAATCTGTTACCTTACCACAGTTGTATGATTTGCTTATCTATCCTCTTGTTGGTTATTTTTGGTCGCCCTGAACGATGAGAATTTGAAAGCTGAATTTTTTCTTCGTATGTTTTACAAATTTTATATATGCAAACATGGCATTTGTTAAACAATAGCCCAATTTCTTTATAAGTTTTGCTTTCTGACCTTAACTTGACTATAATTCTTCGTTCTTCCCTAGTTAACTGAGAGAAGTTACCCATTTTGACTAAAATATGGTATAACATTTATTAAAATGAAAAGCAATTACAATTTAATAAATTTAGCAGCAATTAACAATGAATAATACTTTCAAATTATAAAAATAATTATTATTCAGCTAAATTTGATTCCTAATGAATCAATTAGAGTGCTAAAATACAACTACTAGACGAAATAGATTTTGTTTACTTATTTTTGATCGGCTCGTTTCGGAAAATGAGTCGTAAAACAAAACTACAAATTTGAGTTATGGATATCCATTTTTATTTAATTTGTGTATAAAAATAAAACTTTTGTAGTTTTTATTTTTTATTTTATTTTCCTTCCTTTTGTGATAATATATTTTTTTGTTTTTTATTTTGAATATCGATTTCGGATATTTCCTTCTTCAGTTTCTTAAAATTACTAATTGTTTTTTTTTTTTTTTTTTTTTTTTTTTATTTATTTATTTACTAGTTGTTTATTTTACATCGATCTACAAGATTTGACTTAATTTCTATTTTCTTAATCTAAAGGGTTTTACTTATGCTAATTGATATATCCCCTAATTCTAACATTTATTTAATTCTAAGCATTCGATATTGTTTCTTATTTAGTTTGAAATATTATTATACTGATAATATTTACCCTTCGGTAGTGCTTAGTGCACGTAATTAAAAATAATACTAAAACTAAATAACAATGATAATGATAAAAATAAATAATAATATTTACAACAATAATAATAATAATAATTTGATATGTACATAATCATAAGATAACTGTTTTGCCATCCTCCTTATCTGTTCTAAAACTGTTATAACCCTGAATTGAGAGCCTATATCTGCTCTTAAGTCTGGTTTCCTGTGCTAGTAATACATCAGGTTTATGTTTTTTAATCAAATTTTCTAGCTCGAGCCTATTGGCACGGCCAACAAGGGAGCAACCATTTATGGAAATTACTTTTAAAATTTTTAGTTCGAGCATATGTCCAGCATGAAGGAGATAATAGCCGATTGCTTCTCTGTTTTGTCTAAAATGTTTTTGTAGTGTGGCACAAAGATATTCACTTTTTTGATTAGGTCCAAGAAGTTAAAATTAAAAAGTTTCATACATTCAGTAAAAAATCAAATGAGTTTTGACTCACCTGGCTCCCTTGATGTGGTACTTGGTGTTGTTTTTCCCCTACTACTGCTGCGGCGTATGATAGTCCTGGTTTTACTGCCCTAGTTGCTGACTCGATTGCAAAAAATTTATGGTTCCACTTTTCCTGGGCCTGTTGTTGCTTTCTCTCTTTTGCAAGCCTTACTTGCTCCTTCAAGCGTATCAGCATTCTACATCCTTTATAATTTGCTGGGTGTCCATATTCTCCACAATTAATGCAGAAAGCTTTAATTTCCTCGTTTTCTGGCTGAGCTTCTTTTTTCGGTGCGTCACATTTATTCACATTTATATGGTTCATGTGATCTATTGCATTTTACACAGCGGTACTGATAGGCACAGTTTCTTGCAATGTGACCATATCTCTGGCACCGTAGGCATTGCACGATATCCTTAGTTTTTAATTTGTCCCAGCTGATTCTATGATAGCAGATGTAGGTAAGTTTGGTGATTTCTTTAATGTCATCCGCATTTTTCGTTGATATACTGTGGATGTTTAGTTTATAGCCTCCCTTCGCTGACCTATGAGTTTCGTGATTCCTCACAATGCATTCTATTCCGCATTGTTTTTGTATATCGGCTGCAATATCCTCTGCTGGGTAAGAATGGTGGACTCCCTTCAGTATGATTATACCTTTTTTTTCTTCTTTTAGCGTGAACGTGTGCCCTTCGATGTTTTGTTCTTTAAGCAAGTTGAATACTTTTTTGTGACCTTCAGCGTTCTCGCAACGTATCACTTGTTTCTCATTCCTAGTGATTTTAACGTTGAATTTGACTTGCTCATTCTCTAATGCCTTTGCAAGGTCATATGTTTTTAACCCAGATACCATAATTGGTGGTACCTTGCTCTTTATTGCTGTTTTTGCCGGCATGCTGATCGTAGCAAGCACCCGCTCGTCTCTTTTGAGTTGTGGTTTAAAAGCATCAAACCGGTTATGTTGTTCAACGCCCATCTCATTCATTTTCTGCACTTTTGCTCCCTCAGGGACATTGGAGGGATTCTTCCTCTTTACCGATTTTAGCGATGAAGCTGAGCTTGAGATTGACGACATAGAGGCAGTATCGTCTCCACTATCATCACTAAATTCATGTAAGTGGTCGATCACATCATTTAGTGTCAATTTTTCTCTTCTGCAGGCTTTTAGCATGTTCTGTGACACGTATTCTAATTTATCCGATTTCTTTATTCCCGGTTTTTTCTCCACGTTTGTAATTCCACTGGTGCCTGGCATTCCATTGCCCGTCATTTTAATTTCCAATGAGTTGTGTGGTTGAATACCACCAACCCCTGCCCTTAATAACTTCACCACTTCTATTTTAAAATTGTTTTCTATTTTTACTATTCACTTAAAATGAGCCTTGTAGGCAATTTTCACTATAGTTTATTTTTACTTTATAATAATAATTTCTTTTTTTTCTCTTAACACTTTTTAAAAACCCCACTCTAATATTTTTTTTTTTTTTTTTCCACTCACGTTCTGTTCAATGAATCCAATCTCAAATCTTTTTCTTTTTTCCTCTTTCTACTACTCATCTCACTAATTGTTTTCTTAAAATTACATGGCTTTTATACTATTTTGGGGTTAGCTGTTTTTATTTTTTATTATTAGGTCGTAAATTTTGTTTGTTCTTGTGTTGATTATGTCATTTAATATGTTGCTATTGTTTTTTTGTTTGTAAATTTCCAGTTCTTCCAGTCTGTCTAGTTTTTGTCCTGTTTTGGTTCTGTGTAGTATGGTTAAGTTATTGTTGATGCCGGTGTAAGTGTGTTTTTCGTTTTTTATATGTAGTGTGTAGTTTGATTTTATGTCTTTTTTATTTATGTCGTTGATGTGTTCTCTGTATCTAATTTCAAAACTTCTGCCAGTCTGGCCAATATAAAATTTGGGGCAGTCGTTACAAGTTATTTTATATACTCCTGTTTCTATTTCTTTTGTTTTGTCTGTGTTTTTGAGTTTTTGTTCTAGTTTGTTGTTGTTTCTGTATGCTGTTGTGTATCCGAATTTGTTTAATGTTTTATTTATAATTTTATGGGTTGTTTTATTGTATTCTGTGCTGACGTATTTTTTGTCATTGTTATTGTTGTGTCTTTGTAGGGTTGTTAAAGATTGTAGGTAATTTTTATTTTATGTTTTTCATTGATTTTATCTATTAGTGTGGGTGTGTATCCATTTTTGTTAGCTATGTGTTTTATGAATTATGATGTTGAGTTCTTGTTCATAGTCTTTTTTGTTCATTGGTATGCTGTTTAGTATATTAATCATATGATTGTACGCTGATATTTTATGTTGGTATGGGTGGTTAGATTGATTGTGTATTGTATGGTCTGTTTGTGTTGGTTTCCTGTAAATTTTGAAGGTGTGTTTTGAATTTTCATTTTTTATGGTGAGGTATAAAAAGTTTATTGTGTTTTCTTTTTCTATTTCTAGTGTGAATTTAAGGAAAAATAATTATCACAAAAGGAAGAAAAATAAAATAAAAAACAAAAAATAAAAACTACAAAAGTTTTATTTTTATACACAAAAACTAAAAACATTTAAATAACAATTTTTACACACATACGAGTATGTAAATAATGTTTAGTTTTATGAAACCCAAGTCTGGAAATTAACAACGTTTGTAAACTTATTTTTCACTGTCACTGTACTTCTGGTACAAAATTTTGGATCACAGTTGTGTTTATTTACGCTTCATGTATAACAAGTAAACATTTAAATTAAATTAAATATTAAAAAAATAATTAAACTTATCCAAAAATGTAATTAATAAAAACATTAATTGACTAAAAACATCCTAGATTTTAATTTTCATTGTTATTGCTGGAAGGTAATGGTTTCCAGAACATCTGTCCAACTAATTTTTTGGTGTAATAACGTCCAGCTAAAACAACTGAACTCCTTTAAGTTTGATTTACATTTGCGACGTGTGGCGTGTGGAAAAACAGTGACGCTTTTTTGACAGCAATTTACATACGCGACGGATATAGCCACGCATACATACATTTTGTTGATATTTTGAGCCATAACCTATAAAAAGTTATACATAACTATCAAAGTGTTGTAATTATAAAATTTATAATATTGTTATTAATTAAAATGTTGCAGAATAATCAAATTAAAGAAAAAAACTTAAGGTGCTTTTAGTATTAGCAATAATAAAAAAACAAGAAGACCAAAAATCAAGAAGATGTTGGGTAAATGAATTACTAGTAAAACGGAACGAGCAGGTCCATTATAACAATTTGGTGGCAGCAATGAGGGTTCATGAACAAATTAAGTTTTTTAATTATCACAGAATGTTTGTGGTGCTTTGTTACTGTTGCTGATCAGGTGGTACGCTATATTTCGGAATCGGCTCGCCTGTGGGAGGTTCATTCGACCAGCACTATATAGTTGCACCATAATTTCAAGCGTACCATAATATCAACAAAACGAATTATGAAAAATCATGCCACACTACCATTATGCACTCTTTTAATTATTAAAAAAACGCACTTAATTCATGTTAAATTTCCTTTCTTAAACATAACTATTTATTTATTTAATAATTTTTTTTTTTATTCAGAGTAATAATAATAATTAATTTAATTTCCCAAAAATTATTATATTATATATATGCATATATATATTTTTTTTTATGAATGAATTTACGGCCAAAGTGAATTTATCAAAGCAAAAAGAAACGTTGCGAAAACAAAAAAAAAACACCAATAAAACTGGGTTACACCCGAAACAATAAAAAAAATAAGTAAATAAAAACAAAAATAACTTACGATTTTTTTGTGAGTCCACCGAAAGCCTTGCACTTTCCTCCTATTGTAACGCTATGTGTTGCTGTAACAAAGTTTATTTTTTTGTTTTTTTTGTTTTTGATAATATATACGTATGTATATGTTAAAAATTCTCACACGAGGAAAAAAGAAAATCACCAGTAAATTCACTCTTAAAAAAATTATTTTTCTATAATTTTTTGTTAGAACTTTTAGATAAAATTAAAAGTTAAACTAATGATTCACTTATATAATAAAATTATTCGGCGGCGTTTAACACGTTCGCGGACACTTTTTGAATCGCTGAGTTACTCGGAAACACACTTTTTATAACTTTTGCAGTTGTTTAGGTATTTGATCGCGGAAAGTACCAATATGCATAGAATTGAAAAATAAAAAATATAAAGCTTGTTTTAAACAAAAAGTCTTATGGCTGCTATAGCATTCATTAAGCCAGTGCATATGTTTTTTTCATATTCCTTACAAATGACTGCTTTGGTAGTCATGACTGTCAGAGCAGTCATATGTCTACCACAAATGCTTTGACAATTTACTAAGCAAATTACTGCTGTAACAGTCATACAATTTTTATCTGAAAAATATGGTTTTATCAATGAATATTTAAATCTTATCAGTCTAGATTCAAAAATTAATACTAATATAAATAAGGGATATCTTTTATTTATTTGAGAAGTTTAATTTATTTGAAATTTTTTATTTTCCTGAAAATTTGTACTTTTTTCTAATTATGAAGGTTCTCATAAAACAAATAAAATTATAAATAAAATAAAAATAAATAATAATAATTCAAAATATAACTTAAATCAAAAAAATAATCACATAGATAACACAGATTTCATGAATAGTTAGAGATAAAGATAAATTAAAATAGTATAATAAATCATTAATTTATATGGTAGGCCCCAAAACACTCTGGACACAATATCGGTTTGTCTGGACATGTTTGACATCTGTAAGAAGTTTGCTTTTTCCGCTGGTTGGCGTAACATCGTTTGCAACGTAAAAAGTACGTTTTGCGTTTATATCCAGCCGGCGGTGGGATTTTTCCATTGTGTGATGATTTTCATCGTAAGAAGTTGTTGACGTTAATGGAGCTTCATTTCTTGGAGGAAGTGGCGATGTGTTAAGCAAAACAGCTCTGCGTAATGATGGAGAAACTGCGAGAGAATTTTTTGGTCGTCCTCAAATTATGCTGGTCAAGCTACGGCCATCTTGCTTATCGGCGGGAAGATTAATCAAAGATTTGATTAATATATCTCTAAACTTTAGGAATTCTGTCTTATTATGAAATTTTTTGTACATATAATAACTATTCCAAACGGTAACGTCTAAAAGGTGAAATATTATCTTCTTATACCACCGTATGGTCTTTCGTGGCGAAGAGTAATTAGACACCATTTGATCACTTCGGTCAACTCCGGACATGTGTTCATTATAATGTGCAATATCTATTGGTTTGAATTTTATTTGACCGTATTTGTTTTTTGTTTCTACAAGTTTAGGATGATGTGCAGTACTAATTGACAGTACTAATTGACTTCTCTTTTATCCTTCCATTTTGATACATAGATCTGACCTCGTCTCCTCCAAGTAAACTCCCCTTTATTTAATTTTTTGCCAATTATTTCTTTGGGAAGTCCTTTCCTATTAAATCGAAGAGTACCCGAACAGTGAGTTTTGTACGATAACAATTCTTCAGATAAACTGTAGCTATTATAAAAATTATCCATGAACAAATGATGCCCTTTGTTCAAATAAGGCTGCATTAATCGTAATACGAGCTCCTGTGTTTTTGACGTATTTGTATTTGTTTCAGTTTTGCCTGAATAAATTTCTACGGATAGTACATAGCCGTCGCTAGAAGTAAGCGTATAAAACTTAATACCATATTTGGTCTTCTTTCCTTTGATATACTGCTTAAAGCTCAACCTGCCCGAAATAAAACGAGTGATTCATCTAATGACAACTCTTTGGGCGGTGAAAGCGCAGCTTTAAAGTTTGCCAGCAGAGGATTTAATAACGGAGACACTTTTATCAGTTTTTGATCACTTCCAACATAGCCATCTCCATCCATGTGGCAGTTGAAACATCGAAGTATCTGCTCGAAGCGGCGGCCGGACATTGTAAATGAATAAATTGGAAAGTAATATAATGAATCCCTTGTAAACAAATGGCGTATGCTGGGAGCACCTTTCTGCCCTTGAAGAAGGCAGAGGCCCAAAAACGTAGGTATACATTTCCGGTACAGTTACTTCACTAAAAGTGGCCACACGACAATTTCGTGTTTTAGGTCGGTTGCGTTTACAGATGTTCTTACCGTACGCATTCGTGGCATTAATTAATTTTTCAACCACATCCTTGGTAAACAATTCATCGAAAATATCCCTAGGACTCGAGTTTTCGTTAATTCTAATTTCAATTCCAGCATTTTCATTTGAGAATGGAAAATGGGGAATACTTTTTATATCTTCACTCCAACTTTCCTGGTTTTCAGGTGCATTGTTACTAAAAGTTTCGATATCTGGATTCTCTTCAGTTTCCAATTCTTCTTCACTTTCCGACTCTGATTTACCTTCATTTGGGTCGTAATCGGGATCCCCATTGAATTCTCCATCGTCTGAAAACGGATCAGGTTCGGAATCACCGTTTTTAGAATTTATATGTTCTACGCCACTACTTTCGTCATCGGTTTCAACATCTTCAAATAATTTACGAAGTTTCTCGCAGTCTCTCTCGAACGAACACATATCACTAAAATGTTTACATTGAATTATTTATCAAACAAATCTCTATCATAATTCATTATACATGTAAAATAAATAGTTATAAATCATTATTTTCCATCAAAAAAGGAATAAATAATTTTTCTACGAAAAAAACTTACCTAAAAATTAATAATAAACTGCTCAGCAACACACTTTTCTATCAACTGAAGAATAATGTATGAAACCATGAATGCTAAAAAGAAATGCGAGAAATATTTTAGGGGATTACCCGTTTAGGTAATACAAGAGATAATATTTATGAATGCTACAGCAGTCATGTCCCAGTTCAACATCAAAATTTTGAATGCTATAGCAGTCATGTCCGCGAACGTGTTAATTATCACCCGCCAAAAAAACAGATTTCGTGATGATACGGTAGATATAGCGGAGTTAACAGACAAGGACGCGAAACGCGTAACCCAGTTGAAGAATTCAAGACACCACTGCTATCCAAGCACAACAACCCTATGCAATCTGGCCCGATCTACACATAAAAATAAATAAAGTTACAGACCATTTAACTTTCCTGCATTCGCCCATCTTACCTTTTTTTTTTTTAAAGGTGCGGCTTGTTTAATTTAAATTTAATTTTTATGTAGTATAAATATACGTATATATGTGCCAATTATACGTGTCGAATCTCACTACGGTCAGCACTAAGCTGCCGGTGCATATATTTCACTTATATATATATTTTATATTTCACTTAGATATATTTTATATTTATTTCACTTAGTTAACTTTTTCTTTTAAATTAAAACCTTTTTTTTTATATTTTTTTTTATTGATTATAGTGAAAGTGATCACTTACTTTGTCAAACGCCAACCGTAAACTAATTATATATAAAAAAATGAAATATGAAACAATAGCAATAGGTACAACCATACCAATTTCGTCAGTGGGATGATGGTCAATCTTATAGAACGAGACACTACATGTTGGTGGAATTATTTGACGAATTGCTCGATAAAATTAAAAGTGGCATAGAAAAATTAACTTTACCTCGAGAACCAATAATAAGTGGCAATAATGGAGCTCTACAAAGCATTGGCCGAGCTGGTTCCAACAATCCCTCGTCGAATACTGTAGAAATAAGAAACAATTTTAAAAATTATTTTAATAAAATTGATATCCTTCCGTGGCAGCAAAATAGAATATATAACTCTTAGATGATTTCAATATTCGACAAAAATAAAAAACAATGGAATAAATAAAAATAAAATAATTTAATTCACATTTCTATATCTAAAATATTATACATACTATACTAACTTGTTTTATTATTATTATTATTGACTTTTTTAATCCTTGTACTTCGCCGTGCACATAATATTTGATATTTCAGGACGAATACGTCTCTGCTCGCTGGGCTCCATTTTTCTCATATCGGCCGCCAAGGACATGCAGTAGTAGTCTACTGAATCGTACTCTTGTGTTGGCTCCTTTAAATAGCTATGAGTTCGGAAAAGTCCGTTGATTTATCTGAAATAATAAAAATTGTTTGTTTTTATAATTATAAAAGGCTATTTCATAAACATACTTGTTTCCGTTCGATTTCTTTTTGGTGCCACAGCTCCAGATGATGATGATAATGCCACCACTGATGATTATGGTAATGTTACAACTCCAGATGACGATGATGCCACAAATCCAAATGACGATGATGCCGAATTTATAAATAAATCATCTTCAAGTATTTCGGAATCCGTTTCCATGAAAAACGAACGCAACGATGTGCTTGATGAATTATTATCCATGCTATGTTCAATTATTGTCGAATCAGCTGTATCGTGTTCAACTAAACTACTTGCAAGAAATCAAAACATAAGTTTTATTATTATTATTATATAGATCATATTATATAAATTTATGTATTACATACTTTGGATTATCTCTTAAATAGGGTTTAAGGAATGCAATTGTAACAAGCAAATACGAGTATTTGCTGGACTTAGCGGCACTTCCACTTTTTTCTTATTGAGGTCGGAATACCGCTCCCTTAATCGTTTCCATTATGTTTGGCATACATCAACTGAAAATGTCAACAATAAAAATTACTTTCTATTTATTACAAATAAACATAAAATCATATAAAACCTTACCAGGGGCCCTACTATCACTTTCGACAACGATTTTCGACGACGGTCGTTTTCCTATTGTAGGCAAAGTAGGGCCCCAGGTATTCCAATTTCGATGGCAATATCGTTGCATATCTTTTTTCTGTAACCATTATTTTTCTATAACACATGTGTCACATCATATAGAGTGCCCCTTTTCTCTACTGCTCTTATTAGCTTTTCATCACACATATTATTTTTAATTAAATATTTTTAAATTTATTTTTATTAACAATTTTTTTAAATTTTTTAATTTTATTTTTATTTAGTTATTAAAAATCTTCACAATTATATAAATTTATTAAAGACACCAAAAATATGTGTCTGCCAAAAACGAAATGAAAACAAAATATGTATAAAAAAATTGCCGCCATGTTTTTTAATAAATTTTTATGTGTGTTTATGTGAACCGTCACGAAAAAGATAAAGTTGGTTCATGTCTCGACGTGTAGCGTGTGCCGTGTGACGAATGTCAAAATATTCGTCTCTGATAGGCTACAAGCGCCCGTCACACGTCACGTCGCAAATGTAAATCAACCTTTAGTCCATCAGTCCATTGTTCTAAATATTCGTAACACGTTTTGTAAAACATCAACATCTCATTTGTAAATTTCTGCTTTATTCTGGGGTTACTTTCCACAAGTTTTGTTATCATTGTTTCTACTATTATCGGTATGAATTTTAGGTTGTGACGAGACATGTACATTTCTTTCAATTCCATGCACGTATATCGATGGAAATAAAGAAATATTTAAAAAATTATCGTTTTGACATCAATGCTTATTACAGTTGAAGCTGTATTGATTGTATTTTATACAATATGTGCATTACACTTGAATAATATTTTTATTTAAAATACGCATAATTTTTTTGTGGATATTATTTTCCCCTTTTCGGTTAAGCCCACCAAAAGTTGTATTTGTATTATCAGGTGAGAGAGCTATTAATTTATATGATAAATTATGTTTTTTTAACTATATCACATATATGTTTTGAAAGAATATCAGATGTTTCGCCTTCTACAGAAACCAAATTAGGAATTTTAGTTTGAACGCCGGTTTCTTGATTAAAATATCTAATTAGAATAGGGTACAGTTTAATCTCGTTATGGTTTGACGCATCTGATAATATTGTTCAACAGCTCATCTGAAATTTTTTTTATACGTTCAGAACTATTCGTTCACATTTAGTTCTGGCACAAGTAAACTTTTGATTAAAAAGCTTTCTGATAAGGTTGGATGAACCATCCATACTTCGAAAACTTTGGTTGTGAACTATGGTATATGGTATGCGATGGTTCCCTCAGCAATTGCCAAATTTTTTCATCCGAAATAAATGTAGTTTTTCAAACAAAGGTTGTTAGTTTTACTGATGAAGCATCGCATCGAGACAGCTCTTATGCTTGTTAGATTGGCAATGTTTGCTTCTCGCAGCTCTTCCACCCACGGATATGTTGAACTCTACCCTACATATGTTGCATTTGAGAATAGTACCATTACTTTTTCCGATTTCTATTAAGAGTAGTGTAAAGTGAATGGTTCTGGCCCAGCCAAAAAATACTTTACATGTAAATTACAACAACATGAATGTCTACGTCATATTTTTATATGGAAATAAGAAATACAGTGATGTCTCGATATTTCCATCTTCGCACATAGATGTTGTATTGAAATTTCTTGTTTTGCGATGCACACGTTAAACTGTAAAAGCTTCTACAAAATTAAAGTTTTCAAAATAGAAGTCATTTAGGATTCGATTTGCCTTAATATTACTAAAATAATGTTTAGGCAGTATTTGGGGCGGAAAAGACTGTGACGTTCGCTTATAACATTTTTGTTGTTTTCTTGTTTTCACCTTGAAAAAATTTAAACATTCATTTAATGTTGTCATAATAATTATTGCAACAGTTGCCATTGGTATGTATGCACAAAAATGTTCACTATATAAGCCATTACAGCAAAATTCATTAATCACAAATCAATTTAATCAGTGTAAATTTCAAACCCAAATATATAAAGTTCAAAAGATTAAAATTAAAAAACAAAAAGTATACAAATTTGTTTTTGTGAAGAATAAAAGAAAATATTAAAAACAAAAATATTAATAAAAAAAACTAGTTTAATAAATGATTATATTATTTTAAATGAAATTTTGACTTTTGAATACTGCATTTTTTACATATGCACAAAATACAAAATAATCTAATAATTTGTTGCTGTTATTTAGGAGTCGATTTGCCTTAATATGTAATTATTATTATTAGATAGTTGTTTTAAAGTCTATATAATATCTATGCAAATGGAAAAAATATGCATTCTTGTTGCACAGTTTTCTTGTGGAATTAAAAAAATATTTTAAGCTGAAAATCAAAAGTGTATTATAATATTATTAAAAGGTATATAATAAAAAGTGTTAAAAACAGTGAAAAAATAGATTAAGAATAAAGTAATTGAAGAGTTTGCGGTTATTAAATTTAATTAGATCAAAATTAGCAATTGGTTTTGCTGCACATTTATAATTAACAGTGATTTAATATAATATCGAGTTTTACATTTAATAAAAGGTGTTAAAAATCTCTAAAAGTATAAATTAAAAAGGAAAAATTTAAAGAGTTTAACTCATTAAATTTAATAGTGATAAACTGATAAATCAAAATTAACAATTAATTTAGATAAAACTTAAACACCAAAAAAATTAACATTAAAGAATTTTAAAATTTAAAAATAAGTTATAACATGCCATAACCAATTGATTAATAATGAATTATTTTAGTTTTTCATTTTTGATATCATAAATCAACCGAACAGAAAATACAAATAAATTTTATTAAATAAAACATTTCTATACTTTTCAATTATTATCATTTGACAGATTTCCTCTGTGGAAACACTGGATATGAATTCAATTGATTTATCGGGGCTACTACCGAATTGTTGAAGCCCGTTTTGTGAACTACTATATTTCGATATTTCAGGTTCTGGATTTTTAAGCATGATGTATAGGCTTCTGGGAGAGTCTGTGTGCTTTGGATCATCAGCATTCTGGTTAATTCGCCATTGAGTCCTCTTATGAATACATCTAATGCCCGATTTTGGTATGTTTCTATCAGTACCTCTACTGTATCTGTTGAATATTCTTCTGTTTTGATTTTATTCACAATTAGTGAAAACTGATGTTAGCATAGAATACTTCTATGCTCGTGTTTCCTTTAAGGATTTCGCTCAGTTGATGTTCTAGAGTTCTGAGATCCCTTTTATCAGCATAGTGAAGTTATAGGCATTTTTTTATGGATGCCCAATCGTCGCTGAATATGTTGTAGAATATTAAGGCTGCGTCGGCTCTTCCTCTAATTTTTTGCCTTATGCTTTGTAGTATTGATCGGTACAATGGTTTGTTTCTTATAATTGGATATTCCCTTAAAATGTTTTCTACATTGTGAATCCATGATATGTATTGTGTCGGATTCCCATCGAACGTTTGGAGTTCTTTCACACAGTCTGGCAGCCTGCTGATATCAGTTAGATCTTGTTCTATTTTTGTCGCAGCTAGTGTTTCTACTTTCGGGATGATTGGGTTTTCGAGTTTAGATATGCGCTGTTCTAGTCTTTTTGATATTTCTATTTGGGCGTTGACTGCTCCAGTGAGTTGCTTTATTTGGTCCACTAACGCTTCGAGAGTTGTCAGTTTAGTTTATTAAGGATTTTCACTTTTTTTATTTTTTTAATTTTATTAAGGATTTTCACTTGAAAATATCTTCACTTGTTTTAATTATTATTTTATTATTTTTGGTTTATTAAGAATTTTGGCTTATTTGAGATATAATTGTTACTTACATTAAGGTTATTAAAATTATCATAGTTCGGAAGATTTGCGTTTCTTTCATTTAAATGTACTTCTGATCGAAAGATTTGCGTTTCTTTCAATTGTATATGTACTTGTGGCTGAAAGGTTTCTATTCCTTTCAATTTTAAATGTACTTGCCGGATAAGAGTACAGTTCAGGGTTAGTCGCTGTGGCTTCTGGATGAAAATGTATGGTTTTTAGCGTTAAACGTTAATGATTGTAAAACGCCTACTAATAGTACATTGATTTACTCACAGTTTCGTTAATTTTTCACTATGTCGATGATACGTATGATTTCCCGTTTGTTGATAGATTTGTTGATAACTGGTTCCTGTTTCGGCGCCAGTTAACGAAACGATGTTCGGAGGGTTTAAAAATATGAATTTTATTCTCCAAATTTTACATTGATAAACTTTTACGTACAAAATTACTCTAAATCTAATTTAACAATTTGTCTTTTTTATATTAAAAATAAGTTACAACATAACATTTATTTGTCAACTTTTTTATATTCACATTGTATATAAAGAATTAATATTTATAACGTAGACTTTTTGAAACACGTTCCGTTGATGCAGCATAAGGTGTTGCATGCAAAAAGGATTTCAAATTATGTCTGGGAATTTGGTTCCTTGGGCAACCTTATTGGGCAAACTGGTTTTACAGTAAACTTTGTCACATTCTGTGTTAGTACGTCCCATTGGCTTGTTGAAGAGGAAAAAAAATACATAAATTTGTTGTATTATACTAAAAGTGTTTGATACTTCTCCTGAATTAGAAGCTGCATCATTGATAACTAAATTAAGATAATGGCAGCCGCATGGTATAAATATAGCACGTGGATTTATTTGTAAGATGCGGTTTTATACTCCTGCACGTTTACCCTTCATATTGGCACCATTACCATAACCTTGTCCCCTTAAGTTTACGACATCAATTTTGCTCTCACGCAATTCCTCAAGAATTATTTTTGTTAACACTTCTCCGGATGTGTTGGTCACGGGAATAAAGCCGATAAAATGGTCCTGAATCCCAAATTCATCACTGCGTTGCTCAACACATCTTATAATTAGTGTCATTTGCTCAACGTGGCTTTTATTGGGAGTACAATCTACAATTATCGAATAGTATTTACTCTTCTTGACTTTATTAACTATGTGCAATTTGATTTTATTGGAAATAAGTTTAATAAGTTCGTTCTGTATATTATTACTTAGATAATGGTATTTGGTGACTTTTAAGGAAACACTTTGTAAATGATTGCAGTCGATTGATCAAATTTCGCCAGTAATTCGAACAATTTTAAAAAATTTCCATTATTTTGAACATATATTGTGACTTGTTCCCCGAATGGCTCACTTTCTGCGACGCAAGTAACTGCAATAAAGAAATAATACATTTGAATATCTCTTGCCATTTAAGAACTTGCGCATCCAAAGCACATTGTTTTTTTTGTAGTTTTTAAACGTGACTCAAACTCCTTCCATTCAATTGCATTTGCCAAATGTTGGCGAGATGACTCATGTAATTTCAAGTCCTGCGACAAATGTGACCAGTCAAAATGACCACAGGAGCCCCAGTTTGCTTATTTCTTGTTATTAGTTTGCATGCAAAACAAAAAATCGCATCTTGTTGCTTTGAATAAATTAACCATGGTCTTAAAACTTTTTCTCCATTAGATAATCCTACTATATAACGCAGTCTACTATATAACGAAGGCGTAAACTGTCTGCCTTTTTATCAATTAAAGTTTGTCTTATCTTATCGGTAATTTTTCCCCATTCAGCAGGATTTGAAGAAATTTCATAAATATCATTGTTTTGAGTGCATTCTACCGATATATGTACATCGTGAATGGTGTCTAAGTGTATTTTATGCCAATGAACTTGGTTGAATATTTACCATACGATGCGCACTGCTTCGATTCGCCGTATAGGATCAGTGCAGGGTAAACTTCAATGCCTCAGTTCAATTTATGTTTTGTATATCAGTGCCGGTTATGATAGCGTGCGTCCAAATATAGATATGAGTGGGTATTCCGTGTCCAAAAAAAAGCGGTGTCAAAATATTATATAAGCGGTATCTGCAAAACCAGGTTAAGCGGGGTTTCAAAATTGTTGAGCGGTATCTCCAAAGCCAATAAAAAATCCGGTATATATAAAAATTCACAAAACAAAAAAATACTATTTTATTCACAATTCTTGATTCACTGTTATCACAGTCGCAGTTGATTTTCGTACTGACTTGAAAATTGTTAAACATCACACAGTTAGTCAAAAGTGGTTATTTTTTGTAAGCCACTGAACAAAAAACTAATAACATAATATAATTGGTTGAATCATCACTCGGTTAGTCAAAGTGGTTCCTTTTTTTTTTTTTTTATAACAATTGATATTTTGCTTTTGCAGTGAGACACCTTGCAGCGAGTAGATGATTTAAAACTTATCTAAGTTACATATTTCATAACTTTGCTAAAATTAATCTATTAACTATTGGGTTACAAAATAAAACTTTTTAAAAACAGTGAACACAAATATGAAAATACATAACCAATTAAGATAAAATTAGATACAAGATAAGTTTGTGAAATATGATTACAATTTACATTTAAATATAATAATTTGTTTGTTTTATTTTTTGATATCGGATTCTTCCTGGTCCAGTGTTGAGTCATCTTGAACATACTCGCCCACCGTTAACGAGCCTTTCGTTAACCAACAGGAAGCTTGGAAATTTTCACTATGGGTCGTTCTAATGTTTAATTTGAAGTTTTGATGGTTACCACTCTAGTTCGATTGTCATCACCGGGATGAGTTTCTAGAATTCGCCCGAGAGGCCATTTACATACTGGAACATTATTGCCTTCTTTGATAATAACTATGTCGCCAACTTTAATATCTTCTCTTGGTTTTTGCCATTTGCGCCTCTGTTGAAGGTTGTTTACATAGTCAGTGCGGTATTTATTCCAGAATACTTGTATTCTGGCTTGAATTCGTTGCCATCTGGCCAGTGTAGAATTTTCTGCTGTTATATATTTTTCAGGAACAGACACTGTGGATGTTCCTATCAGGAAATGAGCGGGCGTGAGTACTTCATAGGCATCGTCTGTCGATGTAATACATAAGGGGCGTGAATTTAAAAATTCTCGACTTGACATAATAGAGTCGCCATTTCCTCAAAGGTAAGATTCACGTTGCTCGTCGCTTTTAACAAATGCGTCTTCACCGATTTCACGGCTGACTCCCATAAACCACCGAAATGAGGAGATGCTGGTGGAATAAAATGCCAATCTATGCCACTTTCGCTTAAAAACTCTGAAATGATATAATTCTGATTAATGTTTTGAATGAGTTTGTATGCCTCATTTAAAATTCTCTTTGCGCCAATGAAGTTGGAACCATTATCTGTGTATATCTTTTTCGGAACACCTCGCCTCGCCGAAAAACGCCTCAATGCAGCTAAGAAAGCTTCGCTGGTGAGATCGCTTACTGGTTCTATATGAACGGCCTTGACCGACAGACAAACGAATATACAAAGATATCCTTTAACAGGATTAGTGCCACCTCGGCCCTTCTTTGCAGCGAAATATAATGGACCAGCGAAGTCTATTCCACAGTTGGTAAATGGTCTGGTTGGTGTTATTCTCTCGACTGGAAGATTCCCCATTAACTGTGCACTGGTCTTGCCTGCATATTTTGCACAGATTACGCAATTTTTCAAAACTGATCTTATTCTTGTACGCCCTTTAACTATCCAATATTTTTGCCTTATTATATTGTTAGTTAGTGTGGGCCCAGCGTGTAAATTTTTGAAGTGTGTCTCCCATATCAGCCTTTCAGTAAAAAGATGGTTTGATGGTAGTATCACTGGATGTTTATTATCATATTCGGAATCGGCATTGAACAGTCTACCACCAACTCTCAACAAACCGGATGCGTCTATAAACGGCGCTAAAGATATTAAATTTGACTTATTGTCCACCACTTTATTTCTACGTAAATTATTAATATCATTATGAAGTTCACTGATTTGCACCCACATGATACACCTAGCTTTGGCACCTTCGATCTCTTTTGCTTTTAGTTCACCAGCAGTTCTTTGCGCAGGGTTCCTCATTTTTGAATTGGCGATAAAGCGCCATACGTATGCTACCACGCGAAATATTTTTTGGAGTTTCGACCTTCTTTCGACCATAAATTACCCAACCAGTCGTCTTGAATGGTGGTTTGAAATATGCCTATTGATAATTTAGTTTTACTGAGCTCGGCTCCAATCGCGGTTTCCTCTGATGTTGAGCTTGAAGGAATAGCTGGCCAAAAGGTTTCGGGTTTCTTAAGCCAACTTGGCCCTTGCCACCATTGCTCTAGGCTGACCAGTTTTTGTGGAGAGATTCCTCGTGAGCCATGATCAGCAGGGTTATCGGCTGATTTCACATAAGACCAATGTTTTCGAGGGAATTTCTCTATTATTTGGCTGGTGCGATTTGCTACAAATGTCTTCCATCTAGCGGGATAAGTGGATAACCAAGCTAATACGATGGATGAGTCGGTCCATGCATAGCATACTGCATTATGTGCAATTGTTTGTTTCACCGTGAACATAAGCTTTGTTAGTAGATGGGCCGCACACAATTCCAGCCTAGGTAGGGAAACCTTTTTTACAGGCGCAACCTTTGTTTTCGCTGTTAAAATGTTTATTGAGATCGCACCTTGTTTATTTATGGTTCTGCTGTAAACAACGGCACAATAAGCCACCTCGCTTGCATCTGAAAAACCATGTATTTGTGTACTTTCATTAAGATCCGTGAATCTCCGAATTTTTATATTTTCAAAATATCCGAATTCAACTCTGACTTTTCTGTACATTTTATCGTAACATTCGGGTAACTTATCATCCCAATCTAATTTCAAAAGCCAGAGTCTTTGGAATAATATTTTTAACAGCACAATTGAAGGAGCCAGAAATCCCATTGGATCGAAAACTCGGGAGGCTTCCGATATCACTTTGCGTTTCGTTACTTCCGTATCCTTTTCGGGACTTACTTTGAACGTTAATATGTCAGATGAAGGATGCCAATGTAACCCCAGGACCGTCACTGCTGAAATACCACCATCACTGCATAATTTCGTTGTAATCACTTCGTTCTTTTCATCGGACAGACATTTTACATTTGAGTGCCATTTTCGTTATGCGAAACCTCCTTGTCGCAGTACGCTTATCATCCTTTCCTTCAGTTGAGCCGCACTTTCTATATCATGTGAGCCAGATAAAAAGTCGTCGACATAAAAGTCGTTCAAGATATGTTGAGTGATGGCTTCTTCCCCGACGTCGTGAGCCAACTGCTGCAGCGTGCGTATTGCTAAATATGCGGAACAAGCAAGGCCAAATGTGACTCGATTTAATTTATAATGCCGCATTTTTTCACTAGAACGTTCTCGCCACAATACCCGTTGATAGTTCGAATCGCCAGGAAAAACCAGGACTTGCCTATACATTTTCTCTATGTCGGCAGTTATTGCAATTCGGTTTCGTCGAAACCTCATAAGAGTCGCCCATAACGTTGGTTGAATGGTCGGCCCAACCATCAATGTTTCGTTTAGAGAAACGCCTGTGGAGGACTTACTGGAACCATCAAACACCACTCGAACCTTTGTAGTGTCACTGGTTTCCTTAATCACAGAATGATGCGGCAAATAGTACAAATGCGAATCACGTAACGCGTCAGTTTGATGAATTTCCGTCATATGCCCCATTTCAATATATTCCCTGATTTGATTGACGTACTGCTCCTTTAGGCTCGGATTATTGGATAACTTGCGTTCAAGTGAAAGGAAACGATGCGTTGCAGTAATTAACGAATTTCCTAGTTTTGGCGATACTTTTTTAAATGGAAGTTTAACCATATACCTGCCGTCTTTCTGCCTTTTGTGCGTGCGATCGTAAATTTCTTCGCATTCAGTATCTTCTGGGGAAGTGTTGTTATTGTTTGGAATCTCTTCGATCTCCCAAAATCGTTGAAGTGCCCCGTCTATATTCATGTCGATTTGAATATTTAATGACGTATAACTTGAAGAGACATCATTTGATATTGTGTTCGGTTGACCAGACACTACCCAACCAAACACCGTTTTCTGCAACAAAATTGAGTTAAACTGTCTCTTGCCATATTCAAGCACTGCAAAGAACTGATCTGCTCCGATTATGAAATTTATGGGAGCTGGTTTGTCAAAATCAGGGTCAGCAAGTTCCATATTTTCAATTAATCGTCTATCTTGTATATCAATAGGGTATCTTGGTAGATTAGACGGTAACTGGCTGATTATTAACGCGTTCACTTCTAACTGTAAATTGAAGTTATATAACGACCCCATCATTATACGCACTTTTCCTCTCGAGCTGACAGAACCAGGTGTTATACCAGTTATATTCACATTTCATCTTTGCCGTTGTATTTGTAACCTTTGAATACAATTCTCAGAAACAAAGGAACACTGAGATCCTGAATCGAGCAGAATTCGACCGACATCTGTGCTGCTTTCCAAATCTATCGTTTACTAGAACGTTTGCCGTTGGTAGAATCGATTGGTGTTGTTGTATTTGAGGTTGCCTGGTTAGCAAAGATTTCGCTTTAAACATCGCATTGTAACTTGTTGATTCTTGTTGCTTATTAGAATCAACCTCTGAATTGTCCTCTTTTTGCACTGCAGTAGAATCAGGATGTAATGTTTGATGATGGCTGCGCTTACAAATTCTGCAACTGTATCTCGATCTGCAAACGGTTGACTGGTGAGTAGACGACAAACAGTTAAAGCATAGTTTTTTATCTACTACTACCTGTCTTCGCTCGGAGCTTGGCATCCCCATAAATGTACCGCATTTACTTAAATAATGTTCTCCTGAACATAGTGGGCATGCAACGGTGAAAGATTGTGATTGTGACACCAGAGAACCAACTCGCTTTGAAATATTGGACTTTTTAGTTGGCCTGAATTGAGACTTTCTAAAACATCACTCCTTTTATCGAGGAATTTGAACAGTAAATCAAGAGTGGGAAAATCCATCTCTACAGTCTCATGAGCCCACGCCTCCTTCGTTTCAAAATCTAATTTATTTACTAATAAATAAATTAGCCACGGATCACGACCTTCAGCTTGATCCCCAAGCAGTTTCAGTCCTCGCATAATTTCATCCGAAACATTGGCTAAATGGCGAAGCGATCTTGCACAGTTTTGTTGTACATTCGGTTGCTCCATGAACTGTTTCAGCAACGCGTGTACTACTTGTTTACGTTTATCGTATTTCACCTTGATTTTTTCCCACACTTCATCATAATTCGCGTCTGTAACCTTAATCTGATTCACCAATGCATAAGCTTCTCCTTTAAGTAGTCCTTTCAGATATGGTAGCTTATGAACCTTCGAAATGGTATTATTATTATGAATAGATGCCTCGAACAGATCGCGGAATGATGGAAATTCTGAGTAATGTCCACTGAATACCGGAATGTTAACACGCGGCAAACGCACTTCACTTTCTCTCTTATTAATCGAGGATATTTCTTGTATAAAATTTGTTTGGTTTAATAACAATTCCTCCATTGAGTTATTCGCTTGAACACTGTTTTCTTCGATTAATTTTTCCCACTGAAAAAGCTTCCGCTTTAGATCAAAATGGCTGCTTTCGATTTTATCTATCAAATCCAAATTTGCATCATCAAATTTTCCCTTAACTGCTTTCTCAAGAGTTTGAAACTCTCTCCACTCATCGGATAATAAGGCCAAGCATGCACGAATTTCATTCAAACGGGTATTCGTTGTGAATGTTATAACTTGGGTTTTGATTGCATCGTACCCTTTCAATATGCGCTTTATGGCTCTGATTTCCGCCATTTTAATAACTCACAAAAATATATAACGGTTAAGTAAAATAAGGAAAATGTGGTAATTATTTTCACCGTTATAACACGCCACGGATTTTACGATATTACCAAAGGAATCGTTAAAAATTCACTGTTTTAATTTGGATTCTTTCAATCAATGCTTACTTCTTTATGCACGTATAAATAAATAAATTTCTTTTACTCACAATTTTATTTGGTGTCTTGACGCATAGATCCGGCTCGAAGGACCATGTATTTTATGCCAATGAACTTGGTTGCATATTTACCATACGATGCGCACTGCTTCGATTCACCGTATAGGATCAGTGCAGGGTAAACTTCTTCCAAAAAAAAGCGGTGTCAAAATATTATATAAGCGGTATCTGCAAAGCCAGGTTAAGCGGGGTTTCAAAATTGTTGAGCGGTATCTCCAAAGCCAATAAAAAATCCGGTATATATAAAAATTCACAAAACAAAAAAATACTATTTTATTCACAATTCTTGATTCACTGTTATCACAGTCGCAGTTGATTTTCGTACTGACTTGAAAATTGTTAAACATCACACAGTTAGTCAAAAGTGGTTCTTTTTTGTAAGCCACTGATCAAAAAACTAATAACATAATATAATTGGTTGAATCATCACTCGGTTAGTCAAAATGGTTCCTTTTTTTTTTTTTTATAACAATTGATATTTTGCTTTTGCAGTGACACCTTGCAGCGAGTAGATGATTTAAAACTTATCTAAGTTACATATTTCACAACTTTGCTAAAATTAATCTATTAACTATTGGGTTACAAAATAAAACTTTTTAAAAACAGTGAACACAAATATGAAAATACATAACCAATTAAGATAAAATTAGATACAAGATAAGTTTGTGAAATATGATTACAATTTACATTTAAATATAATAATTTGTTTGTTTTATTTTTTGATATCGGATTGTTCCTGGTCCAGTGTTGAGTCATCTTGGACACTAAGGATTTCAAGGTTTCATTGCAACTGTGTTGTTCCACGATGATGCTTTTGTCTCTGGGTAAAACTGTTACGGATAAAATAAAATATATGGTAATGTTCTTCTTAACGACCATTATAGCATATGAAAAATTTATTTCATCAGTTTTACCTTGATTATTTGGTGTCTCATTGTGTCTTCTTCTACTAATAATTGTGAATTTAGTTGAGATCTCGGTTTTTGCAAATAAGAAGTTAATGCATTTGCCTGCTTCTTGCGTTCATTTTCTTTCACTTCTCTTTCTTTTTTATATCCAACTAGATTTTTTATTATTTTTTTCTTCATACATATTTCATTACCTAAATTGGATAGGGATAAAACATAATATATAAGTAAGTTTTATTTTTAAATTATCTACATATTTTTATACATTGTACTTGCCATAATAAGTTACTAATAAGGCCCTTTTCCACCGACTTATTTCAGACTTATTGACTTATTTGGCGCCATCTTAAATAAGCAGGTCAAGTCGTCCCAATTGATTTTGCCGACTTATTTTGACAGCTACAATATTTTCGATACAAATATTTTCACAATTTATATCTTATAAAAAAAAAACTTAAAATGAACAATAAAAAGCAATTTTAATTATTAAATTATTTAGTAAATAAAAATATTAAGCTATACGCTGTTATCTGATAGAGTCCTTGTTCTTCCATACGTGGTGCTCTCTATAACATTTGGCTCTATTGTGTGTTTCGTGCCCATCAGATCGTTCATTTTTACGAAATATATCCAGTTCGATGAATTTGTGGTTGTAGGAGCTGTCCCTGTTTTTGGATCTGTAAGTTTTTTGTATATGTCCAATAAGTTCTTAAACTGTTTAATGCATTTTTGGGATGTCCGAGTTTTCAGTTCTGGGCATGAAGAATGTATTGCTCTTCAAATTGAGAAAAATATATATTCGTATGTAAGTATCTGGTATATAATTCAATGTAAAAAAAATCACAAATCTTACGCCCAAATAACAGGAAACTGGCAGTTTTTCCTTTTAAAATCTTCTTCTTTTGCCGCTCTTGCTTCAATGAGTGCAAATGTTTCATCTTCACTCCCTGTAATACACATAATAAATTATGATATGCATATGAACATATTACTATATAAATTTAATTTTACTTTATAAGAATATATATTACCTTTACAGTATATTATTTAAAATAATATATACTTATTTTAAAGAAACCCAATTGTGAAATTTAATTAAAGTGAGGTTATGTATGCGTTTGTAAATTCAAGTTCTCATAAAAGATTAAAATATACTTACATCGTGAAGTATAATGTTTGTTTTTCATTTTTTACTTTGAAAATTAAGTTTAAAATAATATTTTAAGATAATATTACAATAATTATATAATATTTTTTTAATAATATAAACAAAAATCACATAAACAACACTATTATTTTAACATGCACACAATTTTATCCTTATAAATGGTTACATGCGACATGTTTACATGATATCAAATAAGTTTTTTTTGAAAGAGAAAGATAGCAAATAAGTTACCTCGCTAGCAGACTTATTTAAATAAGTCGGACAAAACAAATAAGCCTAAGAATCAAATTGTTTCACAAATTTACACAAAAAATTTACTTTTCATAAATATTTCAAATCAATAAAAAACAACTACGCTTTTGGTGAAATATTTTTATATAAACGTTACATTTCACCAGTCTGTGCGAAAAACACCTACGTATTTACTAATCAAATTATAAACATCCTTTCAAAAATTAACTACGTATTGGTGCGTAGCACAATTACACTTTAATCACAGAGTACTTAATTACTCAGAGTATTATCTTTCCTATGTCTCTGTGGCATATGAAATAATCAAAATAATTTTTTTCGAATTTCATTCAAAGTATCAGCACAAAACGGGATAGCAATATATATGATTATCTTGATCTCTTTCGCTCACATGATTGTTATTAAAATTGATTTTCAAGCAAATATTATATAGCTCATCTCACTCTTTATTATATTGCAACCATAGTGTACCATGAAACGAAATAAAATTTTTGATAAATTAAAATGAACATTGTTGTTGTTTGGTATGTATATACTATTATATATACATATTTATATTTTTAAATTCATATATACTTATATGTGTGTATGTGAGAATACATCGATCTTCTTGCGATAGAAGAAGGAGTATAAACTATGAAACAAAAAAAGGCAGAAAAAAATCGACTATGTACGTACAAGGTGTATTAAAATAATCAAATGAATTAAAAATTAAAATACATATAATAGGAAAAGAAACTAGTCGATTTCTAAAATTAATATGCAGCCTGTTGTAATAAAATGTTTGTAAATATCTAGACTGGATATGCGAGAATGTAGATGTTTAATATTGTTTATTGTCAATTTATTGTTACCAAATTTTTACACAATACAAATACCTAATTAATTACATACATTCAATCTTCATTGAATGCGTGAAAAAAACGAGTATGTATGTACATATTATATCCACATTTTTAATATTCATATTTTGGAAGTTTTTTTTAACATTTTTAAATCCAAAAACTATATGAACATAATAACAAATCTATGTACATATAATAATAATAAATATTTTTATTCTATCGGTTCTAACTCTAATCTATTTGAATTATCTACATTTGTGTCATTAGGATATTCTATTTCAAAAATGTTTAATTTCAATAAACAAACTTCTGAAAATAATTAATGTTCTAAATGATTTTTTTTATTCTTTTAAACGGTCGTTAACCTTATAAAGCTATCGATCGTCGTCTCATTCTCATGCAATTCAATTAATTTTGTTTCCTTTTATTAAACAGTCGTATAGTGATGGTTAAGATGTTGGCTTAGACACACTGCGGTCTTGAGTTCTCGATCCCCGGCGCTGATCACAATGCCGTTACCAATTGTGTGTAAAATCGTTCGTCGGGCTGACCACCTACAACGATCACCAACTGTAAAAATATGGTCTTGAAAGATCTTGTAAACAGAGTTCAGTAGGGGGTCAACTTATTAAGCGCGAGCCTGTAACGCTGTTGATTTTTTTTATTAACAAGTCTGATTCTCACTAAGTAAATACTATAAATCTCTTTCTATGGGCATACGTATCCTAGGTTTCAAACAGGTCTTTCACTAGATAAATCAAGAGAATTTGTGGTATGCATTTCAACATCTGAGATATTTCAAAACACTGATAGTTTTTAGTTTCGTAGTTACTACTGGAAAACCATACGAGGTTAACTTGGTCTCCATAAGTCGTCGATGATTGTATTCAAGTGTCGATGGCTAATTTTGTGTGTTGATTATGTAATGCCAACTTTAAGATCGATCGAAATAGGAAAGTACATCAACATCTTGCGAGCAACACGCCAGAAATCCCATTTTAGAAAACCCAAATATTTTATAATTTTTAAACTTGGATTTGATTGTGCCAATTTGTGCCTTTCGCTAAAACAATTTGTGCGTAGTATATACTTTAAGAAATACGAAGGGTTGTCTGACGTGATTATCACACCAGAAAACCCATATTATTCCTTTAATATATTAGTTACATTTTTTAATATATTTCGGTTGTGCCACATTGTGCATCACTAAATTATTTTGCCAAACACTATACACTGACTATAATAGGCCAAAATCGGCCAACTGTAAACGCAATATATCTCAATATAAAGGTTTTATGATGAAGTCACAGAAAAGATTTCAGAGAGCCCAACTTTTATCACGGAACTAATTGAAACAAACTAATAAACACATTGGCTAGAATCGGCCAACTACTCCAGAAAACCGTAAATTTGATATTTTCTGGATACTGTGGCCGATGCAAAATGCGGTCATGTGCGGGGTCCCCGAAGGACTGTGGGTACCGACCCTGCGGTCCGCGCAGTTACGATACCCACCGCATTTTGCATTATAAATCATAGACGTTTACATCAATATTAAATCATAGACCTTTACATCAATTTTTATATAAATCATAGACGTTTACATCCGTTTTTATCTAAATCATAGACGTCTACATCAATTTTTATATAAATTAAAAACTTTTACATCAATTTTTATCTTAATCATAGACCTTTATATCAATTTTTTTTTAAGCTCTCTGAGATTTTCATTTGAAAGTTTTTTTTATTTTTCAAATAAGAATATTTTGTTTTCTAAAATTATATTTTTTATAATGTTTTTTTCTATTCTCATTTTCCATATTTTTTTATAAATTTTTTTAATAATTTCTTTTTTTATTTTTAAAATTTTTTTTTCTTTATATGAAGCATTTTTTAAAAATGATATCTATTGTGTGCCAAAAATTTCTTCAAATATATTAAAATTATACTTTATATTTATATATTTAATTATATTAAAATTATACTATAAATCATTTTTCGAAAAAATTTAGGTCACTAACTATGTGGATTAGTATACATAGTAAAAATCAAGGTTGTAGTCTGATACAGACATCATCTTACAATTAAAAACAATTAATTCTTTATCTTTCCTACATATAGAATTTCAATCGTATTAAAACAATGCTGAAAACATGTAAATTGTTTTTTTTGTGTAGGCGATATCTATATTATATCACTTCAATTTCTATCCAACAGATGTGTTGTTGTTATGATGTGAACATTAATATTTTTCTTCAAAAACAAAAATTAAATTACAACAAAAATCTCTATTACATACGATCTAATATCAAAAACCCCATTCTTGTTTGATCGTGTTCATACAAAACAACAAATCATATTAATGTTTTGTATGATCATATTGGTCAAAATTTCCTGGTATTGTTTCAATTTTCACCCAGCAGATTTGTTGTTGTTATGATGTCATAAAAAAAAGTTATTATATGCGGAAAATTTCTTAAAGGAATAAATTATAATTATATTTACAGAATAAATGATTACATATTACATGTTACATTTTTAAGTAATGTAATATAGAAAATAATAATTAATTTAAATTTGTGATGGTTTTTTAATTGAAAGTATTTTTTCAAAATAATAATATTTTTTTTTCTAAAATTATTTTTTAGAATATTTTTTATTTCTAAGATTTTTTTATAATTTTTTTTTAAATTCAATTTGTACAATTTTTTTTATTTTTTTAACAGAAAAATTCTTGTTTGATCGTGTTCATGCAAAAACAATAAATCATATTCATCTTTTGTATGATCATATTGGTCAAAATTGCCTGGTATTGTTTCAATTTTCACCGCAAACCCGCGAAACACTTATATTTGTATATATGTATATTCTATAGATAAATTTTTATTCATGTTAAATATACAATTGTACAATGCATCATACATATATGTATATCAGTTCAATGTAATTACCAAAACGATATCGTTTTTAAGTTAAATCAGAAACTGTAACTAAAAATTCTTGTATGATCATCTTTATTCTGTATGATAATGTCCAGCCTGGTAATATATATATATATATATATATATATATATATATATATATATATATATATATACATATATATATATACATATATATATATATATATATATATATATATATATATATATATATATATACATATATATATATATATATATATATATATATATATATATATATATATATATATATATATATATATATATATGTATTTATTTGTTTGTTTGTATTTCATTCCATCCGATATTCATATACGAAAAACATAAACAACAACAAAAAAATATTGCTTCCTGTATTTATCTCTATGAGTTCCTACTAACAGAATTTCAATCGCATCAAAACAATGCTGAAAACATGTATATTATTATTACTATTTTTTTTTGTGTCGGCGTTATCTATATTATATTATATCACTTCAATTTCCATTGAGCAGATTTGTTGTTGTTATGATTTGTACACTAATATTTTTTCCAACTAATTTTAATTAATATTATATGTGGAAAGCTTCCGGAATAACATACATAATTATGTAGTTGAAAATTTTTATCTAAATCATATAGACGGTTACATCAATTTGTGATACCTAAAATTTTTAAAAATAATACTTTATGTAACTATAACAGAATAAAATATTACATATTATTACATGTTACATTTTATGTAGTAATGTAATATAGAAAATAATTAATTTAAATTTGAAAAGATTTTTTAATTTAAAGTATTTTTTTCAAATAATTATATATTTTTCTATTTTTATTTCTAAATTTTAATAATTTCTTTCTTTCTTTTTTAATTTTTATTCATCTTGTATTATTTTTTTCATTATATCAAACATTATGTTAAAATTATATCTATTGTGAACGAAAATTTCTTCAAATATAATTAATATTACATGTGGAAAATATCTGTTATAAATCTACGAATAATTTTCTAATTATTTATTTCATATCCAACCCCCAATATTATTCTCATATTCATACATACACCAACAACAAACTTCTTAAACTATATTTTTTTATAGCGCCACTGATCAATTTAATAAAAAATCTCTTTCTTATCTATCCAACAACAACAACAATATTCATTCATTCTCACAAAAACACCGACAACCACACATCATATTCTTCAACATTCTTTTTTTTTTTCTTTTTAGCGCCACCGGTCAATTCTATTCATTCCGACTTACATTAACATACCGCTAGGCATCGAATTTCTTCTTATTATCTCACATATTTTATTTTATTTTAATTTTTTTATTTTTGCTTATCGCATTTCTTCGAACCGTGTTACATAAAAACTACAACAAATATTCAAATATACGAAAACACAAACAACAATAAATCTCATATCTAAAACAATATTCATACGCTATATAGTACGATCTAATTACAAAAAAGAAAAAACCTTCATAGCACAAATCTTTTAATTTTATATCACTGTGTTTTATAATTTCTTTATGCCAGTCACAATTTTCACTTTTTACAATAACACACATCGCGTTTTTTCTTATCCATCCCACATATTTTATTTTATTTTTTATTTTTTTATTATCTACATATTTTCTTCGAATCGTCTTAGTCGTGCAAAAGATTTGAAGTGGTATAAATTTTTAAAATCGCCTGTAGTATAGAACTTGTCCAAATTTCTACAAAATCATCTACAAAAACAACAAATCTTTTCGATTTTAACAATCCTTCAATGCATAATGTACAATTTCTTGTACAACCTCTTTAATCCATTCGAAAGGATCTTCATTATCAGGCACGGGTTTAATTTTAAATTCGAGTTTATGCCCTCGTAAATTAGAACGTTTCACTTTCGTTGTAGTATCTTTTTTTTTTTATTATGAAGCGTGACATTTCTTTTTTTTTTTTTTATTATGAAGCGTGGTAGTGTTCTAGTAATATTTTAACGCACCGAACCTCTTTTATTATCATATTTTAACACAGAATGTTTTTTAATTACAGTAATAATTTAAAATATAACCTAATTAATCTATAAATTTCCAATACGTCAAATGATTAAGTATGTATCTTTATTGGAATGTAACTATATATATAGTGAACCAATATCGTTTTTAAAATAATTATCATAATATGATAAATTTAAGAAAACTCCATTGTAAAAATATTTAGTTTATCTTTTTGAGAAATGTGTACAATAATCGTTACATTCAATGATTTAATAATTCGAACGAATAATATCGAACGATTCTATAATTTACCAGATGCATTATAAATAATCTGCGAACATTTTATGTAATGTAATATAGAAAAATAATAAATTTAAATTTGTCCGAAAATATAATACCACCGCATTGTGGGAAAGTGTGGAAAATGTAAGTATGCATTTTTATCGGAATGTAACTATATATAGTAGTTTTTAAAAATAATTGTTATAATATGTTAAATTTAAGAAAACTCCATTGTAAAATATTTAGTTGTTTATGATGATATTTAGATGTTTTAGAAAAAACACCATATTCAGCCTTTTTTACTCAATCTCATATTTACTATGACGAAACAAATGTGATTTACAATAACACACCTGCAGAGTTTCATTTTTTAATTTTTTCTGGAATCTATTTTCTTGAAAAGGTTTTCGTTTTTCTCTTCTTCGCGTTCATCAGAAATATTTGTAAAATTATTGTGTTTGAATTGCTTATCTCATTTCTCCGAAGCAACATATCATATTCAGCCTTTTACTCTATATTTTAAGCAGCCACGGTCAATTTAATTGATTCCGAGATATTCATATACACGAAAACACTATTACAGTTTTTGTTGTTTTGTTTACGTGAATTTTATCGATCATAATGTTTACCAATCCATTGATACTGTGAGGGAATATAGAAATGTTAAGACATATTATATTAGACATGTGTAAGTCGTTCAGTTATTATATTAGACATGTGTAAGTCGTTCAGTATTAGTATTCATTCGCGATTTACAGTTTGTGTTAATCAGTTGTGGTAGTGACTTTTTTCGAATATTTTAAAATATGTAATCCAATTTTATGTTTATTTTTATGTAATTGTGCGATTATTTTATTTAATAATAGTTTTAAAAATTGACAGTTTTATTTTAATGTGATTGTGCGATTATTTTATTTTAATAATAGTTTTAAAAAATGATAGTTTTATTTTTAATGTGATTGTGCGATTATTTTATTTAATAATAGTTTTAAAATGACAGTTTTATGCAGTGTCTACCAAATTCAGTATCGCTCGAAGCTCCAATATTAATTCCAGAGTATAGTATAATGGTAAGTATGGAGTGTTTATAATAAAAAATTATTTTAAAAACGGGGTTATGTTTTACAATAAATTGAAGTGTGTTTTCCTCATCAGAGGAAGTTTGAGCTATTCATATGACATTATGGTAATCCAAGCCTCCAAAACTTGTTGTAGTGTCGAACAGCTTGCGCAGGTCATTTTCAATTAATTTGTGTAAAACATATATAAATTTTGTTGATACGTACTTTGATCTGGTTTGAGGATGTTATTAAAACAATTTCACTGATTGCTACACAACAAAATGTATGAGTTTGGTAACTAGGTTTTTTTTATATAGAAATTTTCCCTAATACCACTAAATTCAACATATTACCGTATTACGTTTGAATCGCATACTATTTTATCAGATACATTTTTATTCGTGCTAAATATACACTTGTACAATGAATACATCATACATACATATGTATATCAGTTTAAAAAGTAATTTCCAAAACGATATCGTTTTTAAGTTATATCAGAAATTGTAACTAAAAATTCTTGTTTGATCATCTTTATTCTGTATGATAATGTCCAGCTTGGTAATATATATGTATGTATTTATTTGTTTGATCATTTGTTTGTTTGTATTTCATTCCATCCGATAATAAACAACAACAAAAAAAAATCTTGCTTCCGATATTTATCTGTGTGAGTGTGCAATAATTTATTCTAATATCCATTTACAACAAAACGTTCATACAAAACAATAACAAATCATATTCTGATATCTATAGTGTTAAATTTCACTTTTTAATTTTAAACCTTTACTATCGTGAAATTTCATTAATAAAATCAAGGTTATAATAGTCTGATACAGACATCATCTCGCAATTAAAAAATAATAATTCTTTATCTTTCCTACTTATAGAATTTCAATCGCATCAATACAATGCCGAAAACATGTAAATTTTTTTTGTGTATGTGATATCTATATTATATACATATTATATATTATATTACTTCAATTTTCATTCAACAGATTCGTTGTTGTTGTTATGATGTATA
Source organism: Tipula unca (assembly GCA_951394425.1). NCBI lineage: Eukaryota > Metazoa > Arthropoda > Insecta > Diptera > Tipulidae > Tipula > Tipula unca. The sequence goes on from OX596380.1 coordinate 92,963,744, forward strand.
CATTAATATTTTCCAGAAACAAAAATTCATGTTTGATCGTGTTCATACAAAATAATAAGTCATATTCTGTTATCTATAGTGTTAAATTTCACTTTTTTTTTATTTTAAACCTTTACTATCGTGAAATTTCATTAATAAAATCAAGGTTGTAGTCTGATACAGACATCATCTCAATTTATTTCTATTTATAAGAATCACATATGTATGTACATTTATTTTTATATAAAACATAAACTTGTCAATATCTACAACATCGCTCATAGTCCATCGGTTAAAGCAATTTCTTTCTACGCTACGGTCTCGAGTTCGAATCTAGCCATGAACGATGCATATTTATATAAAAGAAATCTAACTGTGACATCACACAATCTAATTTCACAAAATGTCCACATATCGCGCGCCCGCATATTACATATTGACTAATAAAAGAACAGATGGCGACTAATAAGGATATTGACTAATAAAAGAACAGATGGCGTTGTAGATAGTTAGTAGAAAATTATCACACTAAATAAATTTAGTTCTTAAAAAGCACAACTATTTAGCAGAGACACATTTCCCCTTAAAACAGCACATTAAAGCTTTAACCGAGACACGCACCATTAAGCGTATTTCCCCCAAATGTATACTATAAGCTTAGCCGAGAAATGCGCCATTAAGCAATTTAGTTCCAAATTTCAACACAGGTACACATTGGGGGCGCCCCCTGTCTGTCTGGACAAAGTGCCTCCATACCTACTCAGTTATACAAACTTCATTTAAATCATATACAATTAATTCGAGTCTACTTGCATAAGAACGTACATCTTCGCCTTTTAACTGTCTTATCTTAGCTAACTCCATTTGAAGATGACCTATAGAACGACTCTCTGAAAATTCTGATGTTAAAATTTTCTTAAAGTCAGCCCATGAATCATTTTCAGTGTTTCTAATGCTTTTCCGTCTAATTTTAGTTTTAATAGTTCTATAAGACCAGATCTATCTGCTTCGCGTAAAGTTTTATATAATAATCCACACTAGCAGTAAACTTGTGTAGGTCCCTAGGGTTACCGTTAAAATTAGGTACAAGCTTCAATACATATTTCACATCTAAAGCCGACATATTATTATTTTGAGAGGAATCAGTACAATCGGAAAGCTTTATGTCTGAGGATGGTTTTAAATGTTGAGAGGTCGAATCATATATTCCGTTATCCTCAGGTAAAAATTTAGTAGCTTCGGCGTTTTCTTTTCTTTGACGTCATTTTGAAGAAACTTTTTTAATTATTATATTGCGTATAGAGTTAAGAAATCTGTAGACTGATCATTTTCATCACTGATCATGAACTTACGATATATATATTTATATTTATATAATAGTATTTACTTATTGTTGACGCAGAGCGCAAATGCACATCGTAGCAGAAAATCAACCTAAAGAAAAACTTAAATTAATTTATTTGATGTAAAACCATTCATGTTGTATACTTATCTTATCGTTCTTCTTTTCTTCTCATATTATTGTGGTTTATGTTTGACATTTATATGTGCAAGATCAACCATAATGAAGTTAGCAATAGTTTATTCAGTTTAGTACAAACACTGTAATAATTATATTAACTAAGTACTCAATAGATGTCCGTAAGATCAAATGAAAGTAGCTCAATAATTTAATCTTTAGTTTGATCACAGATGTCGGTACAAACCAATTCACAATCTGGTGGCTAAAAACCTAGTTAAGCAAGATTGAAAAAGCGCTTATCATGTTCATTCCTAATGTGCAATTGTACAAAACATAATCTAATAATAAATAAATAATATATATCAAGTAATGAAACTGGGGGTTATTTATTGATGCTTATAAATTTATTTGGAGTCTTCTTTGCACAATCAATTCAACAATTTGGATAAGGAGTTATTTATCATATTATCCATAGAATCATTCCGCCGGCCATGAATCGGTTGATTCATACGACTGTACTGGTAGTTTACATAATTTATGTATCGGTCGTTGTATAATTTTATTGGTGTTGGCCAGCCGTATGTCTACAACTCGAATCTTATTATCATTTCCTGGATAGGTTTGTACAATTTTGCCAAGTGCCCAACATGACGATGGAAGACCAACCTCAGCAATTAGAACTATATCCCCAACTGTGAGATTGTTGGAGTCGGTGGTCCATTTACTTCTTTTTTGCAGGATAGTTAGATACTCACGATGCCATCTCTTCCAAAAATGTTGCTGCATTTGTTTAAGAAGTCGCCATCTCGCCATAGGTAGGATGTTCTGTTCTTTAATGGTTTCTTCTGCTGTATTTATGAATGTACGCCCAATGAGAAAGTGCGCTGGTGTTATGCAATCAATTTCTTCTGCATCGGATGTAGCTATTGGTCGCGAATTCAGGATGGCTTCTATCTTTGTCAGTAATGTAGAAAATTCTTCAATGGTAAGTATGGACTCACCAATGACTCTTTCTAAGTGAATTTTTGCTTGTTTCACTGCTGACTCCCATATACCACCCATGTGTGGTGCTCCTGGTGGAATAAACTTCCAATTAATCTTATATTGAAGTAATGCTGCTGCTATGTCGGGTGCTTTAGTTTGAAGGAAATGGAGCAAACCCTTCAACTGATTATTTGCGCCTACAAAGTTTGTTCCATTGTCACTATATATTGTATGACAATTTCCTCTGCGGGATGTGAATCGACTTAACGCTCCGACGAAACTCTCGGTAGTGAGGTTACATACTACTTCAATATGAACGGCCTTTGTGCTCAGGCATACGAATATACATACATATACTTTCATAGGTACTTGTCCTCTCCGTTGTACTGGCTGCACCTTAAATGGTCCACAATAGTCCACACCTACCTTATGAAAGGGATGAACGTATTGAACCCTCGCGGTTGGTAAATTGCCCATAATTTGTTCCCCTGTGGCTGGATTTTGTTTGATACATTTGATGCATTTGTGTACTACTGCTCTAGATAATACTTTGCCCCTTATGATCCAAAACTTACGCCTAATAATGCTGGTAAGTAAACTTATTCCGGGATGATTGTGCAATAAGTGGGCATCCCTTACAATGCACTTGACGGCCTGATGGTTTAGTGGTAAGATGATGGGATGTTTCACGTTGAAGGATGCTAATGAATTCTGAATGCGCCCCCCTACGCGGAGAATACCATTTCCATCAATAAATGGGTTTAAGCTAATGATTCTGCTGCGTCTGGGTAATGGTTTATTATTTCGCAAGGCGTCTATTTCTGTCGAGAACTCCTGTTGAATATGCCGTATCAATTTTTCTTCAGCTGCTTGCATTTCCTCTCTGGTCGTTTCTCTCGTTCTCTCTCTAGTTTTGAGGTTGCGTATGAACCGTTGTAAAAGTGCTAGTATCTTGGTCATCTTGATGAAACTAGAATATTTGCTTATAAGATTTTCGATAAAATCATTTGTTACGATCACGAATGTATCTGCCTTTAAAGGTCGCAATTCTTCGGTTGTCATGGTCCTACCCTGACGTATTATTTTTGGACTGATGTATGCTTCTGGTTTGTTCAAAGTCGGTTAACCAAAGAGGTCCGTGCCACCATAGCTTGTTGCCAATGAGCTCATTTGTGCCTATGCCACGCGAACCTATATCTGCCGGATTATCTTTAGATGCAACATGAAACCACCTTTCTCGTTTGTAAAGCTTTATTATTTCGATGGTTCTGTTTGCAACAAACGTAGTCCAACGTCTGGGATGCGCTGATAACCAGTCCAAAACTATTTTCGAATCTGTGAATAAAGAGACATTAGTAATTTTGCCTTTTAATGATTCTTCTACCATTCTTGTTAAATTTGCCAACAGCAAGGCTCCCATTAACTCTAATCTTGGTAGACTTATTTGCTTCACTGGTGCTACTCGGGATTTAGCTGTGATAATGTTAGATTTTAACCCATTGCTTGTGTTAACTATCGCGTATATAACGGCAGCATATGCTTTCTCGCTTGCGTCACTGAACCCGATTAAACTCAATTGGCCCTTTGATTGTAACCACCTTGGTACTCGCACACTGGTACTTTCGTAGAGATCACCTTTAATTTTAAGCCATGGTTCCAAGATGTTTGGCGGAAGTTTATCATCCCAGGACAAATTCTGCATCCAAATACTTTGGAACAAAATTTTAACCCTAATTATTATTGGAGAAAGCCAGCCCAGTGGATCAAAGGTACGACTGGCATCTGACAATAATGTTCGTTTGCTGTGGAATTCTCGTTCTGGTATGTTGGCGGCAAATTTGAATACATCGTTGTATGGATCCCATTGTAACCCTAATACCTTTGGATCATCTAACGGTTCACCTATCTTCTTGATTTCTTTCTCGGTGGTAGTTTGATCGCGAATAAACGATCGTAGCTCTTGATTGTTAGTTAAGAATTTTCGCATTCTAAACCCATTATTGCTTAAAGCCATTGTTACTTGATGCATTAATACCTTCAACTGTGATGTAGAATTAGCTCCGGTCATCATATCATCTACATACATGTCTTGCAATATTACTTCCGCTGCTTCCGATTGATATGATTGTAATTGCTTGCCAATTTCCTTTAAACTGCGAGTTGCCAAGTAAGCTGCTGATGCGGTGCCGTAAGTAAGTGTTTTTAGCCTATAAGTGCTCGGTTGTTGGTTGCTATTATTTCGCCACAAAATATTTTGAAACCGCTGATCTTCATTTGATAACCATACCTGCCGATACATTTTCTCTATGTCTCCACAGAGTACGAATTCATGTTGTCGGAACCTTAACAATATGGCGATGAGTGGTGGTTGTACCGACGGCCCAATCATTAAAATGTCGTTTAGAGAGACCCCTGTTGATGACTTGGCCGAAGCATCAAAGACTACTCTGAGTTTAGTGGTTGTGCTGCTGGCCTTTAATACTCCGTGGTGTGGGATGTAATATTTGCAGGAGCCAATGTGATTTTCTACCCTTTCCATGTGCTCTAACTCTTCGTACTCTGCCATGAATGCCTTATACATTTTACCAAACTCTCCATCACGCTCGAATTTTCGTTCCATGGTCTTCAGACGATTTAAGGCGGCATTATACGATGTTCCAAGCAAACTTGGTGGTTGTTTGAATGGCAGCTTCACACTTATATTTGTATATAATTTGTAGTACACAAATTACAGAAATAAAATGTAATTTCACTATAGAACCATAATAATCGTTACAATCACTAAAACTAGTACCTGTTTCACAGATTATATATATGAAAATTAAATTTATTAATTCACTTTCACACAAAATTTATTTACCTGTTATATGATTAAAAATAGCTGGATTATTTATATTTAAATCCTTTAAAAAAATTTCACAATGCGTTCTATTTGTATTTCGTGTTTGTTTTTTTCACTTATAGTTTTTCCATAACAACTTCACTCTTTAACAACCAACGTTAAAATGAAAATGAATAGAAACATCAAAATCCCGCAAATGGTAAAATATTTGCATTTTTACGTAAATCTATGTCACTTTCCCTTGTTACATAAGTTAACGTAACGTTTAACATAGTTTAATTAACGTACAGATAAACAATTTTCAAATATTGCTTATGTAATTTTAAAGAGCCCATAGTAGAAATTACATTTCAGTTTAGTAACTTTTATTAAATGCAAAGACACATCTAATTAGTAATTATGTAAGATAATTGTGTTAAGTGTAAGTGATCATTTCAGCAAAATAACCTAATGTACCGTACGAGTAACTTTATATTTGTATTATGTTTAAGTACTTATGTATATTCTGAATTGATGATTACTTGTAGAAGCTTGCAACTTCGATGAAGTTTTTATGGGCCAGAATATTTACGTGGTTTGTGGTGAGCCATATATACATAGATTGGGTGGCGATGCTGCCGTTGGAGAAAATAGCAAAATTATTTGAATATCTCTTGAACTATTCAATTTAATAACAAATTATTTCTTACATACAATTGTTGCATAGCGTACAAACTATATAGCACCAAAGGTTGTATAATAAATGATTTGTGTGCATCATTCAGTATAAAATAAACGATAAGTAATTTTTTTGTTGATATAAAACTCTACCAAAATATTCGAACCTAATTTTTATAGCAATAGAAAAAATTGTTTTGACGAACAAGAGATACCGCAGCACTAGAATAAATATTTATTTATCACAAACCGTAACGCCTTTTGGTTAAGCTCGAAAATCGGTTTGTTTGTTCTTTGATCTATAGATAATATATAGATCCCCACAGCTTTCAAATTTGCAACAAAAGTAATTACATATATTGAAAAGTTTGTACGCACATTTCGATCAAAGCTTCATAGACTGATGTGGCCTACGAAAGTTTGAAAAAGTTTTTGATTTAGACAATCGAAATAGAATGCGAACATTGTTTGGGCATCCATGTTTAAAATGTAAACATTCAAGTTAAACAATTCAGGTGAAATGACTTTCACTTTAACAATTCCTTATTAGTTTTATTTCTAGTTATTCAATTTGTACGTTATGAGATTCAAAATTCATTTGTTTTACCTGTTTTTAATTTTCTTCGCTTTCTAGTGTATTTGCAAGCTTATGTTTGCATGAAAGCTAACTAAATTTAAAATTTCATGGAAGCAATTTCCTTATCCTTCTGAATTCATTTTTATGTAATTTTGACAATTGCATGATTACGAATAAGGCAATTCAATTTTCATCATTTTACATAATTGACATATAAATCTAACAGCTTCTCTATAGTGAATTGTTATGAAATTACCTTTCGTTAAAGCTAAAATTACAACGTCTTGTAGTTAATTTTTCGGGAGCTTCGATAAATTGATTTTTTATAATTTACATATCAAAACTTGCTTTATTAACGAAGCGTAATTTAATTTTACTTAAATTAGCAAAAGTAAATTTTATAAAAACGTACGTTAAATTTACAATTTGAGAGTTTGGGGTTTTATATTTATTTTTTATATGGGTCTTCCCGACAAATGATGAATTAATTAAAACAACAACTTATTCTTGTGTTGTAATGATTATAATTTATTTGTATATTTCACTTCAATTATTTATTATTATGTGTATTACAAATTTGTTTATTTTTATGTTTTTTATTATCATTAATTTTAATTAATTATATTATTTAATTTGTTTTATTTATTTACCACCACTAAGTTTGTTAACCAAAATATTTTATAAAAATCGTTTTTACAATGGCTGATGCTGTACGTACTATAGAAGATCGCGTTAAGTATTAATTTTTGTTGTAATAATGACGTCGCCTTCGTGTTCGTTTTTTTTTGATGAGGGAACACATGCGCCGGCGACGGTCAACATTGCACTAGTATTGTGAGTGCAATGGATTATTAGTCGAATTGGTAAGGCGACTTAATAATTGGATAATTGGTTCGGCTATTGGATGTGTGATGGGGTTAGTAAACTCTCAATTCAAATAAGTTGATTTATATTTGAATTTCACTAATTTGTTTTGTTGTGGCAGTATCGAATATCGGTGAGTTGAATATTCAAGCTGCTACAGTACCCCCTCTCCAGATGAGAAACCATAGGTTTTGAGACGTTATACGTTGAACCGGACGGTTTTAAATCGTTTGCTGGCTGATATTTGATCAGCCGTGTTGAGAATACCGTAGGCCGGTTTCAATCTGTCGATGGAGATTGAGTGATACTTGTCTTTGATTGAGACAATGAATTGCTTGCGTAAGCGGCGTATAACTTTGTATGGCCCATCGTATGGAGATTGTAATCCAGTGCGAACTTTATCAACCCTGACAAAGACGTAATCGCAATTGTTGAGCGATTTGGGAACGAATATGTTGCTTTCATTCGTTGGTCTTGTTGCCGTGGGGATAAGATTTTGCATGGTGGTGCGGAGTTGGTCGATGACTGTGTCGGTTGTGGGTGGAGACGGTAGAGGATGTTCGACGAAGAACTCACCGGGCAGCTTGATGGTTTGACCGTAAACCATTTCAGCTGGTGAGCACTTCAAATCCTCTTTAACCGTTGCTCGAATACCAAGTAGAACGATTGGTACTTCGGAGCTCCAGTGAATTGTGTTGCCTCGGACCTTGAGAGCAGCTTTGAGCTGGCGGTGGAAACGTTCAACCATGCCATTGGCTTGTGGGTGGTAAGCCGTTGTACGTATCCGATGTGAGCCGAGAAGTTTCGTTAACTCCGAGAAAAGCTTCGACTCGAATTGGGTTCCTTGATCAGTGGTGATGTCAAGTGGAACGCCAAATCGTGATACGTAGTTTTGCACGAATGTGGTGGCAATGGTTGCTGCAGACATGTCGCTCATGCAGTACGCTTCTGGCCATCGAGTGAAACGATCGACACAGGTGAGTAGATAAGTATATCCATTGGATGGAGGAAGTGGTCCTACAACATCCAAATGAATGTGCTCAAATCGACCAGGTGGAATGGCGAATGGTCCAAGAGGCGATTTTGTGTGTCGCTGGACTTTTGATTTTTGGCAGGATAAACAGGATTGTGCCCAATGGCCATGGGTCACATCTTTGTTTATGCTTGGCCAAAAGTATCGAGCAGTAATCAATTTACGAGTTGCGCGGACACCAGGATGTGAGATACCGTGTAATGTGTCGAAGATGGTTCGACGTAGTTGCTCTGCGATGTACGGGCGATTTGCACCCGTAGATGTTTCGCAGTAGATTTCGAGGCCAGGTAATTTGAAAAGCTCCAGTTTCAGTGATGAACTGGCGTGACAAGCGGAACCAGAAAGTAAATTCTGAAGTTCCAAGTCTGCTTTTTGCGCTTGTGCGATTTTGTTGCAGTCGAAGTGAGTCTCGACTGTGGCCGTTTCGTTTGCTGTTGTGCGCAAAAGTGTATCCGCGACAACGTTTTCGGTACCTTGAACATGCTGGATGTCCGTGGTAAATTGACTAATATAATCCAAGTGGCGTGCTTGCCTTGGATTGCGTTCAGTTTTAGACTAAATTTCTCGAGTGAGAGGTTTGTGGTCGGTGTAAATTGTGAAGTCCCGACCCTCGACAAAATATCTGAAGTGTTTGATTGCTAGATATATTGCGAGTAATTCCCGATCGAATGCAGAGTATGTCTTTTCGGCATCCGAGAGCTTCTTTGAGAAGAATCCCAGGGACTCCCAACACTTGTCGTTGTACTGTTGCATGACTGCTCCGACAGCAGTGTTTGATGCATCAGTAGTAATGCTGAGCTTTGAGTCGCTCAGTGGATGTGACAAGAGTGTTGTTTTTGCCAATTCAGCCTTGAGTGACGTGAATGCGTGTTGACATTGGTCAGGCCAAGAGAAGTTCTTGGCGGTTTTGGGCTTACGTAGTAGTACTGCCAGGTGGCTGTGAATTGGGTTGAGTATTTCAGCGAGCTTTGGTATGAATCGGTGGTAGTAGTTTACCATGCCGATGAATCGCTGAATACTCTTGATTGAGGTTGGAGCTGGGAATTCTTTAATGGCATTGATTCGTTCTTGTGAAGGAAGGATGCCATTAGCGGTAATCTTGTGGCTGAGGAAATCAAGAGTGGATGCGCCGAAGACGCATTTTGAGCTCTTGATGTGTACATCAAACTCGACAAGCCGTTGGAAAAGTGTTTCCAGATGGAGTTTGTGTTGGTCCTCAGTTTGAGATGCCACAAGAATGTCGTCTATGTAGACGAAAACGAAGTCGAGATCTCGAACGACTTCGTTCATGAAGCGCTGAAACGTTTGTGCGGCATTGCGTAATCCAAATGGCATTCGGGTGTATTCGAAGAGGCCAAATGTTGTGGTGATTGCCGTTTTGAAAACGTCTTCAGGTGCTACGGGAATGTGGTGATAACCTCTGATGAGATCAAGTTTGGAGAAAACTTTGCAGCCATGGTGAAGTTTTGAATGTGGGGTATCGGGTAGCGATCCGGTATCGTAACCGTGTTTAAACGCCGATAGTCCCCACATGGCCTCCAGTCTTGATCTTTCTTCTTGACCATGTGAAGTGGACAAGAGACAAAAGATGTCGATGTTCGACAAATCCCTAATTCCACCATGTGTTGAAATTCTGGTTGTGCAGCTTTGTGACGCACCGGATCTAGTCTGCGTGGTCTCGACACGGGAAGATGGCCTTCTGTGACGATGTGATGAACCACGTTGTGTCGGACTGGCATTTTGTAGTTCGGCTCTGCTGTAAGTAGTGGGTACTTTTTGAGCAGAGTGCCGTAGCCGTTGTCGATGTTAAAATGGATCGGTGTTGGTGTGTTAACACGAACCATTGTGGCGTTTATTGACAGCTTTGTAGCTGGATCAATCAGCCGTTTGTTTTTGACATCGACATGCAGTCCGAATTTGCTTAGAAAATCGGCGCCAATGATCGGACGGTTCACTGCAGCTAGTATGAAAGCGTGCGTGAAGGTTCGTTTGAGTCCGATATCCACGTTAAGCAATTTTGTGCCGTACGTGTGGATGATTGAACCATTGGCAGCCGATAAGACTAGATCTGAATTTCGATTTGATAATGTATATTTCAATTTAAAATTCATGGCTGGAATAACCGAAAGGTCAGCGCCAGTGTCGACTAATAAGGTGAGTTTGTTTGTTCGGTCGTACACGAACACACGGGACGTATAGGGTGTTGTCAGGGGAGGTGTGTTACTCTCAACCCGTGACTTTAGTAGTTTTTTGTGTGTCAATGTCCATTTTTACGGCGGCCGTGGACGTCGATGGTTGCGACGTGTTGAAGTTGCACGGTGACGTGCATTTTCGCGCGGCTCTACATAATTTTGCGTGAAACCAGCATTTACCATGTCGGTACGTGTTGTTGCTGGGACTGCGGGTTCTATTTTGTGAAGGAGCTCGTCGCCCACGCGAACGGCTTCGACCTCGGAATAGCCCGTCGAGTCTAGACTCAATTCTCGACAATCTTGATTCGAGTGAGTTTGTTGTTGTTGAACGGGGAGTTCTGTCTCCACTGCGTTCCCTTGATTGCCGGTATGGTACATTGACGCTACTGACGCTCGGTTGTTGGATGTTAATGACATCATACATTTTGTCGGCAATTCTGGCTAACATTTGTGTCGTGGAGGATTCGGGCTGTGCCACCAGCGCTATGCGAATCAACTCCGGCATCTTTCGAATCCAAAGTGATTTGATGATGTTTTCGTTGAAATTGTTGTTAGCCAGTGTTTGTATGTGTCGTAACGCGTCAGATGGTGTGCGGTCGCCTAATTGCTGGCCTGAAAGCAATTGTTCTAGTTGGCGTTCGCTCGATGGTGCTAGTCGTTCTAGCAGCGTTTGTTTTAATTTACCGTATTGGTTTGTCGTCGGCGGATTTAGGAGGAAATCCGAGATCACATCGCACGTTTCTGGTTGCAAAGCTGATAGTGTTTGCATATACTTTGTTTTATCAGCTGTTATGCCTTGCAGCCCGAATTGGATTTCGGGGAGCTGAAACCATATGTTTGCTCTTTGTGGCCAGAAAGGTTGTATTGCGATTCGTTGATGTGATGCCGCGATCTCTATTTGTGGACTAGCGCCTTCAGGCGTGGTGTCCATATTTTGCGGTAGATGTTTTGCATCTTCTGTCATTTTGATAAACCAATACAATAAAAAAAAATGAAACTATACGATACTGTGAGAAACCCCCGAATATGAAGTTCCTTTCGTCCTACCTTATATTGGGGGGGCTCGTTATGTTGTATGTTTGACGAGAAAACCCCTCGAATATGGAGTTCCTTACGTCCTATCTTATATTGGGGGGCTCGTTTAAAATTTTTAATAATGAGAAAAATTATAAGGCGGAATGGTTACCGTGTAATGATTTGAAAGCCGGGATGTTCCTTCGGTTTAACTCCCGGTGCGAGATACCCCCGAATAGAGGAGGCCTCTTGTGTCCTTCCAGGCGATTGGGGGGGCTCGTTAAAATTTATAATAATAAAAAAAATTTTAAGTCATGGGGGCGTGCAGCGAGAAAACGACCAGTGTGTGAGAATATGGATGGTTAACGATGTGGTGGTGAAAAAAAAATATATAAAAAATTCTTATATCTAGCAATTGACTATTTACGTTACGTTAAATTCTATGAAAAATATAATGTTATAAATGAAAGTGAAAATTTGATTTTACGTTATATGAAATTTAGTAAATTAAATTTAGAGTAAGAGAAAAAAAATATATTAAGAAAAATAAAATAAAAACTCTTATCTGTTGTTTCTATTGATGCTGTTGCTGCTGCTGTTGGTCGTTGCGGTGTGGGTCAGTCGCTACACCGAAATTCGCTGTCCCGCGTTGTCCTTTGTGTTTAAATTTTTTTGTGTTAGTGTGGGCATGGTCCCTACACTATGTTAAAATATTCCCACGTTGCGTGATGGGTCGTCCCCTACCACGTTTGGTTGTGTTTGTGTGGGTGTAAAACCACGTTTTTTATTTATTTGGATGACTGGATATTTTTGTTCATACGGTGTTCCAAGTGTTTATGTCCAGTTTGTTGTACATGTAAATTTTGAATTTATTTTACAATTAGTTGTATACCTATAATTTTGAATTTTGTTTGTTTTTTTTTACGTACCTTGTGTCTGGTACGGTCTACGTACCAGACTTGCTTGGTTATATTGCGCACTGATATGAAAAGTTGTCCTTCCCACGTGGTAAAATGGCGTGGCTGTACGGGCGTTTATGTTTAAAAAAAAACAATTTATTTTATGTGGTTACGCGGTAAAAACCGTCGTCGAGGTCACCAGTTTGGGGTTTTATATTTATTTTTTATATGGGTCTTCCCAACAAATGATGAATTAATTAAACCGACAACTTATTCTTGTGTTGTAATGATTATAATTTATTTGTATATTTCACTTCAATTATTTATTATTATGTGTATTACAAATTTGTTTATTTTTATGTTTTTTATTATCATTAATTTTAATTAATTATATTATTTAATTGGTTTTATTTATTTACCACCACTAAGTTTGTTAACCAAAATATTTTATAAAAATCGTTTTTACAATGGCTGATGCTGTACGTACTATAGAAGATCGCGTTAAGTATTAATTTTTGTTGTAATAATGACGTCGCCTTCGTGTTCGTTTTTTTTTGATGAGGGAACACATGCGCCGGCGACGGTCAACATTGCACTAATATTGTGAGTGCAATGGATTATTAGTCGAATTGGTAAGGCGACTTAATAATTGGATAATTGGTTCGGCTATTGGATGTGTGATGGGGTTGTGAACTCTCAATTCAAATAAGTTGATTTATATTTGAATTTCACTAATTTGTTTTGTTGTGGCAGTATCGAATATCGGTGAGTCGAATATTCAAGCTGCTACAAGAGTAACTATAGCAAATAAGTAGAAAACCCGATGCTTTTTTTTCTGAGTGAGATGCTGATCCCATAAGCGATGGTCGTCTTCGATATACATTCGCACTGCTTGAATTAAACCTCGATTCACTCTCTCGGCGGCGTTTGGTTGCGATGTGTACTTAGGTGTAAATAAATGACTGACACCATACCTTTGTAAAAGACTTTCGAAATTATGCGACACAAATTGAGACCCATTGTCTGTCACAATAGTTTGTGGTACAGAATGAACCAAAAATATTTCATTTTCCAAATAAGTATTAATTGTAGTGGTTAGTGCATTCCTTATAGGCTTTAAAAACACATATTTGGTAAATTTATGAACCGTCACTAACAAATAAGCATGGCCATTTATCGATCTCGGTAACGGACCCAAAATATCCACGTACAACCATTGCATGGCTCGTTCACTTGTTATTTGGTCACCCATTGGTTTAATAATTGACGGCTTTATTCATCTTATATTTTTGACAATTTTGAATGAATGACTTTACGTCCGTTGCCATGTTAGGCCAAAAGTAGAACCGACGGATCAACTCTAATGGTTTTACTATTCCACTATGTGCCGATATCAACGATTCGTGTTATTGTTTAACGATGTCCTGACGTAATGCAATTGGAACTGACAATTTCCAGAGTGGCATATCACTTATGGACTCATTTGGTTAATGAACTCTAACATATATTTTATTATCATGAATGGCGTAACGATCATCTTGTTTAATCAAGTCTTGGATTGCTTTAATTAAGTTGACATAATCATCAGACAAAAATCCTGGTGAATTTAAATCAATAGGTGGTACTGGTGCAAATTTACTCACACGATGATGTGTAATAGTATCCATGAATGCTCTGGATAATGCATCTGGTACAATATGATGAGAACCTTTCCGATGGAATATCTTAAAAGTAAAGCCTTGAAGCTTCAATGACCATCGTGCGACCAGAAAGGTCTTTCTGATTCGTCAGCCATTTAAGGCTAGCATGGTCAGTGATGATAGTGACAGAGTAACCCTCGATGTAAGCTCGGAAGTTTTTGACACTCAGCACAGCCGCGAAACACTCTAGTTCCATAATTGAGTAGTTTCATTGTGCTGAGTTCAATTTTTGCGACATATACGCAACGAGATGCCCTTCACCATCATCACCCATCTGACTCAACACACTACCAACACCCGTGGTACTAGCGTCACAGTGAATAATAAACGGTCGATCGAACTTTGGATGTGCCAAAACTGGCGCGTTACATAATACATGCTTAACCGAAACAAACGCTTGTTCAGCTTCAATAGACCATTTAAATTTAACTTTCTTTCTCAAAAGACCTGATAATGGTGAAGAAATCGCAGCATAATTATGGATGAACCTCCGGTACCATCCTCACATACCAAGGAACCGACGAAGTTTCCTTACGGTATTTGGTGCTGGGAAATCAATAATTGCTTTAAGTTTGTCTGGATTCACTTTCAGATTACCATCTCCTACAATATACCCTAAGTATTTTATATTCTTAAGCAAAAATTTGCTTTTATCAATATTGATTGTTAATCCAGCGTTCTTTAAAAATTTAGCCAGAAGTCGTAATAAATCTAAGTGCTCTTGAAAAGTTGCAGGCGTAACCAGTAAATCGTCCAAATAAACGAAAATTCTGTCATGATATTGTGATGGAACTACACGGAGCATCAACCGGCACATCGTCTGAGGTCCGTTGCAAAGTCCAAACGGTAATACGGTAAACTGATACAAGGGACGACCAGGTACCGTGAATGCAGTTTTATCTCGAGACTCCGGAGTAAGCGGTATCTGCCAAAACGCATCTTTCAAATCAATACTAGAAATGAACTTGGTTTGATCCAACCGACTCAGGAGTACGTCGATAATGGGCAAAGGATACGCATCCTTGATCGTCGTCTCGTTCAGTTTACGCGCATCCAGGCACAATCGAACCTTTCCGCTCGCCCTTCTCACAAGTGCGATAGGGGAGCTCCATGCGCTGTGGGATTCTTCGATGACACCTAATTCCATCATGCGGTTTAGCTCTTTGTACATCTTCGATTGTATGGCAGGTGATACCGGGTAATGCCTTTGTTTAATTGGTGGAGAATCAACTTGAATGTGATGACTTAACAAGGATGTTTTACCCAGTCCAAGTGTAGCACTAGTCGGAAATTCTGAAATTATTTTATTAAGTTCATTTCGCTGTTGTTCAGTGATGCTATGTTGTTTATCCAGTAAATCCTCTTTATATGGGTCAATACTAATTCCAATTTCAGATATAACCTGCGGTGCAATTTTAAACTCTCTCCAGAAATCAATTCCAAGTATTAACTGTTGTTGGATACTGGGAATCAAATGAATGCGAAGATGCTTGACAATATACCATTATACTGAACTTTACCCCAGATGTAACCAAATGATCTGCAGTCTGGACTGTTCCAGGTAAATGGAAAAGCTTATAACGTGAATCAGACAAAATCCAATCACAACCGTATCCCATTATCGTGATAGAAGCGCCACTATCGAATAATCCTCGGTAGGGAATATCGTTAATCAACACGTCTAAATACGGTATGTTATCTATTCTTCCAGTAATACATGTTTCTGATATTAAATCTTTTAAGTAACGCCTATGAGACCAGTATTTGTGAACACGATATTTAGATGATTTAGAAATAGGTCTTTTGCGTTGAGCATTATGATTACAATACAAATGGTTTCTTGAAGGAGATTCCACGTTATTTAAATTAATTAAATTTAGATGAAACGACGTATCGCAATAATTAGTCAAATCAGGTATATATTTAGCGTCATAATTAGGTGAGATATTACAATGATGAGAGTTTACTGTTTCTTTGCTAATTCGTTCTGCGAACCTGGCATTTGAGGTTTCGGTCTCGCAGCTATTCGAAAACTCGGCAATGCGTTTCCCGATCTACAACGAAAACATTGGTCAATAATTATTCCACTTCGACCACACCCATAACAAAACTTCATACGAGGCTTAGGACATTGGTGAAACGTATGTCCTACATCATGACAATTCCAACATAAATCTAAACTGTTAGAAATTTGTTGCTGATTGTTGTTATACTTCGTGGGTATTGTTGTGTCTGACCAAAAGTTTGAGCTCCTTGACGAGTCCCTTGAATATTATCGGGTATTATTATTATATGGCGGATGTGCAGTTTATAATTTAAAACGAATATTCTCTTTTATTATTCTTAGAAAATCATCGGAAGGAATCGGCACCTTGAAGCTACTCGCGATCGATTTCATATCTGAAATAAACTTAGAGAATGGTTCATTTGATTGTTGCTTTCGAGCTTCTAACATACGAGTACGTCTAATGTGTATATCACCTCTGCGATGTTGAAATTCACTTTTAAATGCCGCATGTAATTGTTCCCAGGTAGAATTTCGATTTTGAGACCAATAACACCAATATTACCATTCTGAAGCACAGTCCTTCAATACATAGTGGAAACCTGCTCTAATTTCATTTTCACTAGTTTGATTTAAATTTGCTAAAAATTCGAGTTGAAAAAGGAATACCGCTACAGGAGAACCGTTTACGGTACCATCGAAACTAATCTTCCAATGATATAGAGGATTACTATTCATATGATTAAACGATCTGGACTCATTACGCCCCATATTTTGAACAACAATTGGCGAAGAACAATGCTTGGGTCTCTTTGGGTCGTCAAAATGTACTCCTTGATCATCTCGAACTACATTAGGACTATTTAAATCACTAATAGCTCTACCTGGCGATGACAGTTGTGCTTTGACATTAACGTTACTTGAAGTACTTAATTTAGCCAAAATCGTATCATTTGAACCATTAGCACCCTCTGTTGTTTGTTGAAACTTTTCGTGTTTTAAATCAATATCTTCCTCATCAGAAGAAGACAATTCTAATTCACCCAAATTAAGTTGTTTACACTTTTCCACCGTTTCATTCAAATTTGGCTCACCAGCAATAATTTGCTCGAATGCTTTTAATACTGCATCACAAGATATAATTAAACCAATGCATTGAATTTTATATTTATGACTAGTTTCGTATAAACGCTTAAGACGATCTACCACATGAGTAACTCTCGCAATCCTTACTGTAAGTTCTTCTTTCAGAACTATATTTGTATCGATAGTTGTTAGCCATAATTTATGTTCTACCAATTTGTTATTGCATTTATTTACTTCACGTTCAGGATTTTTACGCGCAGCTTGATGCGCCTTGAATGGCTTTAAAACAGGATTTACTGCTTCATTTGCTACAGCCTCTTTGAGTATTTGTAATTTTCTAATTGGATCACCTGACAACTTTCGTGCTAGGCATTCGACCTCAAATTCATCAGGTGTCAAATGATCCACGAACATTTTGAATATTATTATATATATATATATATATATAAAAAATAAGAGGAATACTACTAAATAATAAAGTAATAATAGTAAAAAAAATCAATTTAACCGCAAAAAAAAAATCAATTATGGTATGATAAAAGGTATCGATCTAACCACAATGCATACATATGTGTATAAAGAATATACGAACTATACGAAATTATTTAACACACCAAAATATTTTAATTTTTATCTTTAATATGTGATTGGTACGACACGTGATCCGGCTCAGGGAAACAAAAGGGCAAGACTTTACGGGACCATGTTTGAGATACCTCAACCCAACAACTAATCAACTCAATAATAGTAAAGGTAGTAAATTTCGTTGAACCATCTCAAACATAGCTAAATAAACATTTTGCAAATACCACCATAACCACTTCTAATTCAAGAATCAATTCACATAATGTGAAACAAAAATTAGCGTGGTCAACGCAATACATGCAAAATTGCAAAGAAAAAAAAATACTATAATTACATTTGAATAACAGGATTCCAGTACTTTAATAAATTCGGACATTGCTGCAAAACCAATACCGCAAATCATGACATTAACACGTGGTATTAATTGAATCAACGGTTAAACATTATGAGTCTATCCATTTTACATGGAGTAAGATGTGAACCGAAATTTCAAGATCAAATTTGCACATGATCTGATTAATATTGGAGATTACAGCAATTACAAAATCCCATTTTTACCATTATCACGTTTGGGCGCCATTGTAACCGTTCCATTTAATGACGAAAACCTTACACAAATTCGGTATAGACCGTATTGCCCAGCTCAGTCTGGTGGAGGGATTTTCGGGGTACAAAATAGTACACCGGTCTATACACAACAAAAAAATCTCTACTAGCCTGCCTTCCTCATCTCACCAAACCAGATCACGCATCGTCGCCAATCACCAAAATAACCACCCCTAGCCACTCATCCTCAAAAGCAAATTAACTTCAAACGAAAAACACTTTTGAATCAAAAAAATTATGGTGTTTTCATTTACATCTACAAAAAAAATAAACTAAATTAAATGATACATATAAATAAGATTAAAAATGTTATATAAATAAAATAATAAAGAAATAATAAAATAATAAAAAAAAACTTTTTGCCCTTCACAAAATGTCCTCCAAACGTTAATCCAAAATCCAAGTTCCAGCAATTATAAAAGTTTCCATAAATTCCCAAATTTTTATATCAATTGATATAACTCCAGACCTCCAGTTTTTGTATTAATTGATGTAACTCCCCAAAAAAATTCTTTTTAAACATTTTTTTTTATTTAATTTATATTTATTTTTACAAATTATTTTGTTTTAGTTCATCTTTATTAACATTATTTTAATTAATTGATTTACTTCATTTTTATTTCAATGAATTTTTTTTTTTGTTATTTTTTTGTTATACTATTAAATTTTAATTTTTTTAACTTCCTTTTAAAATTAATTTTAAAATTATTTGTAATTTAGTTTTTTTTTGTTTATGAACCACCATATTTATTTTAGTATTCATCACTCAAAAAAAAATATGTCTTATACAAAAATTAAATTAATTTTGTCTAGAATTTTGGTGTGGTTTTTTTGTTTTTGTATAGTGAAATTATAATTTTATCTACATATTATATTTAGAAAAATAATTTTTTTTTTATATGATCGCCATTCATAATTTTTTTTTTTTTCACAAAAATGATTCTTTTTATTTTATGATAATCTTGCTTATCACATTCAACGCAACAAGTGAAAAATCATTGAATGTCCTACATCAAAAAAAAAAATCGTCAAAAAAAAAAAAAAAGTTGATCGTACCAACCGTGCAAAAAAAATTTCGCATTTTTATTTATTTATTTTTTTTTTTATTTGACTCACGTGGTTATTGTTATTAAAACCCAATATCGGTCATCAAAAAAAAACTGATAATACCAATACTCAAACAAGAAACAACAGTGTTGTTTCAAACAACAAAAAAAACAATCAAATATACATAAAAAATAATTAAAATTATCAAATGAAACTTATCTGTTAGCATTTCTGTCACTCTCGTCCTGTTCCTCCATCGTTTCGCTTAGCACTCTCATCAAATTCTGCTGAGCTTTAAATCGGAATTTTAACCGTAGTGACTCCAAATACGGTTTCATGGAAACTAAAAATGAATTAATGGCATCGGGAGTAACTGCTGCAGCCGTTGATGTTGAGGTGCTCGTAGAAGGTACGGTACATTTTTTCGAGCACCTTTACTGTGGTGCTGGAGATCAATAGCTTCTGCTTGTAAATTTCGTTCTAAACAGTAATAAATTAAATTGAATTAATTTTTAATAAAACTAATTTTTATATATTTAATTTTTTAAACTCATTCCTTAAAAATTGTTTCATATTGATTTTACTTACTCTTAATTTTGCTTGGTGTAACCTCATCCATATCAAGCCTGCTGCTGGAGTTGATCTCAATACTGCTTTCAGTGTCGTCACCTAAGTCGATAGATCTATAATAAAAAAATAACATGGAAATGAAATAAATAAAAGGTTCTCTTGTATCATCGTTCGTTGTATCATCTAAAAATGACAGCAACTTTGCGTATTTGTACGGCTTAATATAGCCTCCAGCAACACCACTCGGGGTACGATTTTTTGAGCGTCTATAGGTAGCCCTTAATGTATCCCAATGTTTTCGCATTTTTTGGCAATTTCCCGAGGTGGTTTAAATATATATTAATAAACAAACATTAATAATTTTTATAAAAAATTTGTAAAAATCTTAATTATACTTACTCGATTCTCCAGTCACCTCTTCCCACAGACGTGCTCGAATTACTTTGTTACGATATTCCTTATCGTGTAAGTTCCACAACTGTGGTCTGCAACGAACAGCATCAATAATTAATTCTAGAATATAAAATTTATTATTTAGTTTTAATAAAAATATTAAATTATTAGATTATGTACCGACACGCTGTTTTAATCCAGTTAATAGCGGCACAGGTGTGAATACCTCAAACGCTGAACGAGTGTGTGCCTCAGAACTAACGCATTGGGCAACTTCGCCACTGTAGGTGTACTGATGTGAAACTTCATCTTCAAAAGAATTTACAAAAAAGTTTTGCAATTCACCACCACTCGTGCAAGTATTGCTGTCTCCAATTTCAGCGAGATCGACTCGAATATTCTCTAGCATCATTATTTTATTTGCTCCTAAAATTATAAAAAACATTAAGTACTACGAAACTAAAAAAAAATTAAGAAAATCCTATATGAATCAAAATTCCGTCTTTTTATTTAGAAACCTACGCAAACATAAACTTACCACAATTATTCATTTTTCTGCGTTAAAATTTTTATTTTATTAATTTATTTATTTATAAAATTTTTTTGTGAAAAAAACTTCACAGTACAATAAATTCCTTATTTTCAAATGAAATGAAATATGAAATGTCCAATTTTACAACTTGTGAGATAAGAACTTGAGTGAAGTTCGTTTTTTTTATAGTAAAGTATCTCAGTGTGCGATAAAAATTTCCTATCCTCACATAAAATATATGTAGTTGTTCAAAGTACTGGAAAAAATATGTTTGACTTCATATTTTTTCTAGTAAATTATGGTATGTTTTTTTAGTAAATTATGGTAGGTAGCTCAATTTTTATACAGTACTGCAAATTTTTTGTTGCTCTCACTCTTCGAGGATTTTATATTTTTATCTCACGTTTTTTTACTCTACAGTAAGTTTTTCATAATGGAAATCAGGCTTAAAGCTGAGAAAAATATTTAAAAAAAATTTCGATTTATTTATAAAAACGACAATGTTTGTGCAAAGTTAGTTGTGTCAAATTAATAAATATTGTCTTATTTGTAGAATTTGCATTATATCGTCTCTATAAAAATCGAATATAATATTCCAAAATCAGTATTCACTTTAGTATTCTGGATGATAGATGTCACTTACTTGTATTTTAATTTCATGGCATGGTCGTAGTATGTAATAAAACAAAAAAACAAAAAAAACAAAAATGTATGTAATATGCGCGATTTACACGTTCCAACAATGTTGGCCAACAAAAAATGAAGAGAGTAGTATATCGCGAAATTTATTTGAAAGACAAGAACAAACATATAAACAAACAAAATTTTGTTGGACTTATTTTCTTTTTTTTTTAAATTTGTATCCATAAAAATAAAATTTGTTGCTATAAAATACACTCGACCCGAGTATATTTTATAGCAACAAACACAATTAAAATGGCGATTTTTTTTTATTGTCAAATATTTATAGCGCAAAACCAATAAATAAACCGAAATAGCCATGAGCGGCAAGGATTTCACTGTTTATTCATTGTTTTCATTTTAGAAAAAAAAATATAGCAAGACAGAGCGTTGTGCACCAAAATTACCCGTCAAAAGTTTTATTGTAATTTGACACCGACAAAAAATTATAGCACGACGCCATTTTTGTATTATGCGTATCTCTTTTTATCGCATACACATTTTTTCTATTGCGTGTAGCTCTGAATGTCTACAAAAAATGTTGGAAAAAAATTGTTGGAACGTGTAAATCGCGCAATAATTGCTAAAAAATCAAAAAAAATAAAATGTAGCAAATGATAATGTTGCTATATTTTATACGAATACAAGGACTGGTCCTTTCAAACGAATAAACGGACCAGTGATACGTTTATTTGAAAGAAAGGACCAGTCCTTGTATTCGAGGGAAGACGGTAGTCACACTAGTAGACTTTATAACAATTAAAATAATTACAAAAAAAGTTTATTACACACAGAAAATCATCATTATTTTAAATATTTTACATTAGATCCTACGGCCAAGAGCGTTTTTGTCGTTCTGAATTAAATTAAACAACTCAACGCATGACACTATTTTAAAATTAAATTTTAGGCATAAAATGTCTCAATGGTTTCTACATACAATCTGTTGCGCTCATCAGTCCATTGACTATTCATGGAAATTCGCTCCACATTCGCATTATGGGCTATGGCCACAAATGGCAAAGAAGTAGTAACAAATTTTAAGGAATTCTGAATTTTGTTCGTCGTTTGGAACTGTAACGAAAAAACTCCATCCACTATTCGTGTGAATGTTTTTCATTAAATTGTTTTTCTTGTGTAGCGGATTTCAACAATTTTTAAAATCATTAAATTGGCTTATGAGAATCGAATCGTTTATAATAAAATGTTTCTCTACCGTTTTGGATATTTCAGTCTACGCAGGTCCCTTTGTTAAAGCTTTCCATTTAAAAGTAGAATAATCTTTGAAATGTATTGTCCATTGCCTTAAATAATCGAAACAATTCTTGTAAATTTCAATGACATTCATTTTAAAAGCCGAAGATTCATTGACTGAATCTTCATTTTTTCATAAAACGTTTAATGTTAATACTGGCAAAAAGTTGTTAGCTATTCTTTCAGCTAGTGATGCTTGAACTACTTCCAAATTACTCATTATTTCATTCAACGAACTATGCTCTTTTTCATTTTGTTTATGTTAAAGTGAAAAACGTTTGCCAATGAATGTAAGAAAAATAAATATGCCTCATTTAAAGGATTTTCAAAATAACAGTTTGATTGTTACTGATGCATATATAAAAAATATGATCTTAGGTTCATACAAATTCAATACCCGTTCGATGGCAGAAAACAGTGACAACGACCGCGTCTTAGACAAGCTAAGAATAGTTTGATAGTCCCTTTCGAGAAACTCACAAAACTTATCAAGCTTTTCGACATGAACTGTGAAATATGAAAAATGATCATACAATTTTCCAATAATTAGATCAACATTGATTGGCCATAAATCCGTACCGTAATTATATGTTGTGGATTTTATTTCGGGGAACGACCAATGTCTCAATGTAAATACGTAAGTAAGTATATATTTTGTGTTTCTCTTTATTTAAACTTTATTATACAAATTCTGAGATTGGAATGAATTAATAAATATACAAAATATGAAATGTAGGTATGAAATGGAATATGCGCTGAATGAACAATTCTTAGTGTTTATGTTATACAATTTATCTTATTTCTGTTTACATTAAATGTTTTTATACAAAATATGAAATGGAATATGTGGGAATATGTGCCGATTGATATTATTTTTTTATATCAATTTTTATTGATATAAAATAATATGTTAAATGATATTATTTTTTATATTGATATTTATTGATTATATTTCCGGATATACTTAACACGTGTTGCCTATTCTGCTATACCGTGGGATTGTTGGATGTGGATGTAACTCCGTGTGTAATACAATTGTTGAGAATGTGAACTTGGTTGCCCAGTTCCAATGATATCGATAAAATTTACGTCGTCTTGTAATAATTTAAATACACTATATCTGCCTACACGATTAATTCCACCAAAATTTGTGTTGCAGTTGTCAGCAAAAGCAATACACTTGCTCTGTAGATTACACTTAGTCAACGAATCCACTACTAGGCTTTTAATTGTTTCAGCCTCTTCATTTTTTACAAATTAAAATTCAATGAGCTTGAATGTCAACCCATATGTACTAATAAAATATTGAATCAACACAGGGAATGTTTTATTCGACCCGTGATTGCTACCATCGGTAAAGACGTTTTTTATATAACCGTTTTCAATCTCGGATTTTATATTTTTTATTGCCAACAACATGTAACAGACTGGTCGGAACCAGCCTGCGGATTCTTAAGTATGCAGAGGCCTCTCTCACGGTGATTTTGCCGACTAGTTCTCAGGGTTTTGGGTCGTGGGGAAATTGAGGCTTGCATACTCCTGGCCTACACCGTGTAAACATCCATACAGAAATCAAAATTTAAATCAAAACAAATTTAAAAAAATTAATCAGAAACAAAAAAAAAACATCCGTCGAAGAAACTTGAGAGCACCAATCATAATTATGTATGTGCGATTATGTACGCGATAATGCGAACATGTGCAAATGTGAATATGCGAAAATGCGAACTTGCGAAAAATGCGAAAATGCGAACTAGCGAAAAATGCGAGAATGCGAACTCCCTCCCAACATACCTACCGTAAAATTTAACTAGTAATTCATCACCATACTGACAATAATGACATCAAAAAAAAAAACCAAGGTCGTCCAAAATATTCAAAACGGTGAAACTCAACACTAGCGGAGAAAACAATATATATACCCCGAATAACGGTATATATTACCGATATAACGGTATTTTCACCACACTACACCACACACACTATATATCCCACGTGAGATAAAAAAAATTGAAATAATGGCGACCGGCCCGAATTTTCCAAAAAAAATATTTTTCATGATGATTACAAAATTATCGGAAAAATTATTTTAACTTTAAATTTAAATATAAAATAAAATTAGATTTAATAAAAAAAAAAAAATTTTACAATTACTGTTTATTCCACCGTCACCCCCAATTTGTCCCGTTCTAACTGTTCCGCAACTCCACCGGTGTGACCCACCGTCCTTGCGTAGCTTGATTGCAACACTGCACCACCTCGCTTGATTGGCGAGGAAACACACAGCTAACACGACCACGTTCCACCAAACGCCACAATTCAATACGCGGTTCAACGCGTCTTTTATATGTATATTTATTTTCCACAAGAAAACACACTCACTTTTAACACGTTGTATTTTTGATCTCGTGTTAAAACTTGAGTTTTCTTATACAGATTTTTCGATAAGACATTGTGCACGATCGCTTGAGTTTTTGTCCTGACACTAGAAAGTTTGTTGAACCGGCATAATACATAAATCTAAAATTGCATTTTTCAGTTTTTCTAAAAAATAATTATTTATGTTAATTAATAGATATTTTATGTTTATTAATAGAAGTAAAATAAATTATTGAAGTGGATGTAAGAAAGCAAATAGCGTTGTCCTATTCACTCTGTTCCAGTTTTGTTCTTTAAGCAAAACATGAAAACAAGTTATAAATGATTGTATATGTTCAAATATCGGAATCATAATAAAATATCCAAGCTTACCTTTCTTAATATATAATAACGGCTCCCGTCCATGTACATTTATTGAGGATTTCAACTTCTAACAGCTTTTCAATCATATTTCTAATGTTTTTGTTTACCATTTTCTCCTCCATATCAGCGAGAAAAAGTAACCAGAAAAATTCATTATCATTTGTTCAATAGTTTGTACATAATAAAAATTATTATTTTTAGTGCATACCATTTGATTGCTAAACGTTTTATCTCGTAATCTTACGTCAAACTGTTCGACGTCAACAATACTTGTTAGTGTTAGCATGGGAACGGTGAAAGTTGAATCCTTTTCAATTGACTTATTTGTGGTATTTTTAATAAAGGATATGAGATCTGGTAAAAATTGGACGAATTGCTTTAATATCTTGTCCAACGATTCCAATCATCCTATTTGGTAAAATATTTGCTATTGGCTTTAATATTATTCTCCAATGACTCCACCCGATCTTTTAGAATTTTTATGTCTTTGCTCATATTGGCGATGTGGGTTTTTAAATCTGAATTAGTAGATTCAGCTATATTGTCCTGATTTACAATGCCCAAAGTGACAATTCCTTGTGATCCGATAATGTTGGTTGCATGGACAAATTGTATAATATAATTTGCGTTAAGGTCCAACAGTTTCTCTTAAAACTATTAATTGTAAAATCGTTAAATACAAACAGCGAAAATGATAAGCTGTTTTTTTGTAGTAGTGGAAGGTTAAGGTTTCTTTTTTTCTCGACATCTTCTGGTGAATGTGAAAGAGCGTGTATGTTATATATCATATGATGCAAAGCATATAAACTCATAGTTTGACATAGGTCTATCAATCAAATTTTTTGGTAAATTGTTAATCGAGAGCAACCGAACTGCCACATGCAATAATAAAAAATAGTTGTATTTTTCATTTGATAATACATACAGTAAAAAACATGCTTTTAAAATATGACAATTGTGATAGAGGTCTTAGTTTGCATTGAAACTCACTTGGCTGTGTGGTCAAAATGGATGTTGTATTATGATGGTATTCATCTGATTTGCTTCGAAAGGCACTATTTAGATGTTCTGTTTTCGATAAAAGTCATTCTATTTTTGATGGGTTCTCCTTCTTTTCTTGAGTATACCTGTTACATTCAACTGGTGTGTCACAAATAAAAATTTTAATTTTAATATGGATATTATTATAAGTAAAATTGCAGCATATGTCTTTTAATTTATCAATAAATGCTCGTAGAAACTGGTTAAAGTGATGAGGTTTATTGAATTCCTACGACGGAAATTTTTTTACTTATAGATGATTTCCTCAATATTAGCCACAAATAACTATTGGATCTCGTACTAATCAGCAAGTCATCAATATTGAAATCTAGTGAGATCTCTATCGGTAAATGGCCCAGGTTTGCTAAAATGCGATATCAATTCCTATACGGACGTAGCTTTCTGAATTTATAACGATAATTGTTTTGCTTTTCGGTGTATGTAAGACCGTTCGACTGTCGATTCATTAACTGCTGGCATTTTAATGTTATTTTTTAACGCCCATGTTTTTAGAAACATCAATAATTCTTCATTATTCGGTTTTTCTAAACTATCAGTATTGTTTTTAATTTCATCCCTTAGATGAATATTAAATCGATCGTTATAATTATTGTCGTAGTCAAAACGATATTCTTCATATATTCGCTATTAAAATTAGTTTCTTCATACTGTGTATCATATTTAAGATTTTTGAGGATTCCGCGGATTTCATGATTTAGTTCATCATTCACGTTATATTGATATGCGAGAGTTTGGAACCAGTTGAAAGTACGACCTTTCTTTTTAGATATACAACGCTTTAAAGAATTAAGCTTAGGCTCGAATAACAATTTTCTATTTCTAGGCATTAATAAGATTATCAAAAGAACAATATGTACATACAAAGACTAAAATTAGAAAACAAAATAGAGCTTTTACAAATTCAGTAATTTCTAAAATAAATATCGAAGTATAAAAATTGTAATTATAATTTTTGTGCACGGTGATTGATTATTAAACAATGGCAACAATGGCAATTTGAATTTTATTACATATTTTATAAATTTTTTCTCAGTTGAAACTATTTTAATTTTATTATTCCCACAAAATTAAAACTGAACTCAGATGAATAAATATACCAACGCAAAACTGTTTGGTTTGAGAATCGCAAATAAACAAATATTATTTATAAAAACCTTAAAATTTAAAATATACATATCTAAATTTAATTACATATAGTTATTGGATATACGTAAGTTCTCTTATGCAGTCGTGGATTTAAAATCGAACTTATTTTATTCTATAACAAATTTATTTGATAAGCAGTATAGTGTTAACAGTATAACTCTAATTATAACAATTTTTTTTTCTTTAAATCTTATTTATTCACATAAAATTTTACAATGTACCTAGTCTATAGACTAACAAAATTTCTTTTTTGACCTAAATTGCTAAATTGTGTTTAATTAAGGTATCCCCATTGGTTTTCCTTATGTTCTATTTACTGGTGTTACTGCCTTACGCTGACTATAGTGCTAACTCAAAAGGTTTTACTCTTTTCAGTCTTCTCACTGCTTCCCTGTGGTCGAGTAGTTGGTTGGCCTCAACGTTCGGGTGATTCTGGAGCCTCACTTCATGCTTCCGTGCAGCATTGTTTGCTTCTCTGGTGACAGTTTCCACTCTAAGGTCCCTGTGGAGGTCGCTATTACGTATGTACCAGCGGGCATTTACAATATCCCTTAGCACTCTAGTAGTAATAGACAACTAGAATCCAAATAGGGGAAATGAAAAGAGATGAGATAATATGGGGAGGAGAAGATAGAATGGGAAAGAATAAATTTGTATAGATGTAAGTTAAATCCAGAGTTGGTATGTTGAATCCAAAAATTGGAGAATATGGTATGAATGTTGTTGTTGTTGTAATGTTTAAAAATAGTGTGGATAAATAAGAGGTAGATTTATATAGTAAGATGGTGAAGAATAATTATAAGTCAAATTAAGACTTAACGTATTGAATATTGTATAGTGGTGTGGTAGTAAAAATTATATGAACGTTGTTGAATGAAAGTGCGGAGTTGACTAAAAGAATAAATTGGCAAGTGTAAAGCGAAAAATGTTGGTGGGAGTTGTATTAAAAAATATTGAGAGACAATATTGTGTGAGTTATAGAAAGATAATGAAAGAATTGGAAAGATTAAATATTCAGAAGCACAAGTTAAATCCAAATGGAATATTGTTGGTGGAATATCCAAATTGGGGGGAAAAATAAGAGATAAACATGTATAGAAAACTTGCGAAAGTTGTTGGTGGAAGTTGTGTTAAAAATTATTAAGAGACAATATCGTTTGAATTATATAGTGTTATATATATATAAAGAATAAAACGAGAGGTTATTTGATTATCGATACAGTATCTCGTTTTATATACAAATGTGTATGTATTTATAAGAGAGATAGAGATCGAGATCGTTTATATTTTATGTAGCATTGGTATGTAGAACAGTAAATGAATGGTAAAAAACGAAATCTTCTGAATCAACATGTTACAACCAAATGATATAATAAAAAATTATATTCGGGGGCAAAAAAAGCGCATATAAATAATTTCGTCGCATGAGCATTGGAGTTTAATTGAGGTATTATACATATATACATATAATAAATGTTATACATATACATGTTCAAATAATTCTAGTATGATCAAAATATTTTCTGGTATGATCCAAATGCATTATTATGATTCAGAGAACATATGTATATGAAATTTATATGTAACAATATGTTTTCCTAGTAGCGTGGGAATTAACGAATGAAAATTTTAAATTGTTACTGTTTTGGAAAATCTTATTTATTTAAATCTTTATTATTGTTTTGGAATATGTAAAATAAGTTGTTATAAATAAAACATTATTGTTTTGAAGTTATAGTTTTATGATACAATCAGCTTAATAAAAAATATATTTATTACGTATAATTGACATATCTGTGGAAACTATAAATAGACAAGTTTAAGCTAATAAAATGTTAGTACAACGTTGAGTGCAGCATCGTAAACAAACTAATTAGTTATTGGTATATTACATTAAGATGTTTAACAATATAACAAATACTCACCCTAAACGAGGTGTTTTGTCAACAGATTCAATGTCTTTTACGAGTGATCGTTGTAGAAGACCGAACATTGAAACGGGTTCATTGTGTTCTTCTAACTGTCCTGAAAAAAGAAGTGTGGATTCTTCAGACACAATAAAATATAACATTCCTACATACATGACGAAAGAGTCAGAGCGGTTGATTTCATACAATCAATCGCCTTGGATGAAATACATGGTTGATCCTCAGGCACTATCCGCAGCCGGATTTTTTTATTTAGGGATAGATGATAAGGTAAAATGCTTCACCTGTAACGGTATAATTGGAGAGTGGAATTTCACTGACAATCCATGGGAGGAACATGCGTTTTGGTTTCCGTATTGTCAGTTTGTACTGCAAGAGCAAGGACCGATGTTTGTAGCAAGTGTTAATAGAAGATGGGGTCAGCATTTAAAAAAGTTAAATAACTTCAACCATAACCTAATTGATTTTCATTAGGAAACTATTGTAATTGTAAAATCAGATGATAAAAATAAATATATTTGAAAAATAAAAAGAGTGTTGTATTTTTTATTGATAATTAAACAAATATGCACAATCTACAAAAATAATAAAATTGATAATGTAAATTAAAAACATAATTAGCAAACAGCGAAACCATACAATGAAACAACGTTAGAATATTTTTTTTTACTGATTAAAACTTTATTATTAAAAATTTTAAAACAAAATACAATTATAGAAATTAGTTATTATTAATGTTTATTATATTTTTTTGTTTAAACATACAATTTTTTTTTAAAACCTTTGCCCATATTGGGTAAATTGGTCTAGTGAATCTTCAATATCGTCAACATCGTCTTCCCAAATTTCATAAAGGGGTGCGTTCATGGCTTTTTTATCACGCCCAATAAATTTGATCTTTAGATTAGGTGGAGGTGGTGTTGCTATTATTTGCTTCGTGAAAAGTCTATATACCCTCTGCGGCATCCACAAGATGCCGTTATCCTTCACTTCAAATTGAAGCTGCTCGCCAAACTTCGTTTGGACGAGCCGCCATCCCACCACGCTGTGAACCTTGTTAACCAGAAGATCATCCGGCTTTATACACTCGCTCACTGCTCTAGAAGCAGCGTTTAGTGATTTGATGAAGTTTGTCTGTTAAGTAAAACATATTAACTTTAAAAATGAATTAAAAAATAAAATTAATAAATTACTTACCATATTCTTTTTTAATACTCCGGTTGAGGTTTACAATCTGAATGATGATTGTTCAAATAAACGAAATCCTTTTTATATGATTCGGAGGTGTTACATCGCTATATAGATACAACAGTCTAAAGAATAAGATATTCCAATAACTACTGTAATTTAAAGTAACAATAATAAATTAATAAGGTACATACCCAAGTGCTCATGGAGTGGGATTCAATTGTATGGTATAATTAAAATAATAATTCACGGTAATAAAATTTAAAATATCATTGTGCATTAAATGACAAATTCATTAATAACTTCAGTAATGTTAATCATAAATCACAGTTGCTATCTGTCTTCTTGATTTAATATATAGTTTTACGTATAGTTCAATGTTTTATTTGCACACCATCTTCAAAAGAGTAAGTTGATAAATAAACAGTTATATTTATGTTATTCATTTAACAGTTATATTTATGTTATTATAATGCATTGTGAATCATGCATATAAAATAGTATCGAATTCTCAAAGAGCAACAGTGTAATCTACGCCGTTGAATTAAAATCTTTAACATTATTTCATTTTGTTATTATAATTTCTTATTTTACAAACCTTTGTATCGATTTGTCAGTGTTGCAATACAGACGTTTAAGTTAAAAGTGCTAGATTAAATCTTTTTTATAAATAAAGGTAAGTTATTTTAATGTGTGTATGTAAAAAAAAAATATTTATTTTACGTCAACATTCAGATGGATTTTTTACAAAATGCTGTCTCCATCAATGAGCTTGTGCAAATTTGCAAAATAGTATCAGATAAAAATGTCAAAGAAATATTTCTAACACACTTGGCAGAGAAACTTAGTTAGAAAATTTTAGATCGTTAGATGAGCGTTTGTCTAAAGACATTCAAGAGATTTACTCACAGTTACATAACATAGCTGTATTAAACCTCTGCGGTAGAGTATTTCCAATAATACAAACGGACGAAGCAGCTCATCAGGTTCATAATAACAAATCAAAAGAGGTACATGTAGAAAATGTAACTCTTCAAAACCAAGGTAAATATTAAAATTAGTTATAACTCAGTATGTTTTTTATTAAAATATTATTATATTTTATAGATGGAGGAGGCACATCTAAAATAAGTAATATGGAAAATTGTCGACCTATGCGAAAGCGTGTTTTGGACGATCAGCCTCAAGCTAGTACATCGGCAGAAAACCAATTGGAGGACATGCATCAGTCGCAGCAGCAGCAGTAGACCTCATCAAGAGATAGGTTAGTTAATATTATAATAATTAGTCATAAGTCTACATTTAATGAAAAGTTTAAGTGTGAAAGTAAAGAGACAGTTTTTAAATTTAAAAACATACCACAAGTTATTGCCAAATTACCTTCATATTTAAATAAAGCGTTTGATGAGATTTTAATGTTTCTCACAAAAGATACCCTTCCTCATCATAAAATTGGCATGAAAATTTCGTTGTCTAATTTTAATGCAACTAAACCCGTTGGTATTAATTTTACTACAATTTCTGAGTTAAAATCTGACACCATAGCTTCTCTTTTAGAGTCGGTAGCCCAATCCAATTCAAATTTCCTTCTAACGGATTCTCTAGAAATATCCTCCACAATCTTACAAATTCCTTTCGGGAAAGGGAATTTTAATATCAATCGAGCACCATCACAATTATTTATAGAGTATAAAACTAAAAGTGTTATTGTTATTAAAATTGACGACCCAATATATTGCTTGCCTATTGCAATAATATTAGGGAAGTGTATTGCGGATAAAGATACACGTAAGATCCGTTCTCTTACAAGGAGTAATACTTTGCTGATGGAAAATGTCCATAAGTTGAACAGTTTGGCAAATGTTAAAACTGATAAACATTTTGGAACAAACATAATCCAGTTAGCAGCATATCAAGAAGTATTACCAGAATATAATATTGTAGTGTTTAATGATAGATTGAATCATAAAAATAAATTATTTAATGGTGTCGAAAGAGCTGGAGATAGGCGAAACATTAATATTTTTTATTTTGAGGATATTTCACATTTTGTGGCTGTAAGAAATGTACGTTTATTTTTCAATAAAAGGTATCAATGCGAAACGTGTTTCGAGCCTTACAGTACCAAAAATCACCATTTGTGTTCGGAAAAATGTGAAGGCTCACCTCCTTGTAATCTTTCTCAGTCTAAAATTAAATGTACTGAATGTAATCGATATTTTTACGGTCAAGAATGTTATAACAAGCACCATCAAACAATTTGCAAAACCCTTATGTTTTGTAAATTTTGCGCAAAACTTATTGATATGCGCAAACGAAATTTTATGGTGCACTCTTGTGATGAAAAGTATTGTTCGGTATGTTCAAAAATAGTTGATATTAATCATAATTGTTATATACAGAAATATAAACAAAAATCGTTAGTAAATTTTTCAATAATATTTTATGATTTAGAATGTACACAGAATTTAGATATTGGAAATGAAACTTATCTTCATGAACCAAATCTGTGTGTTGTCCATATTGTCTGCAATAAATGCTGTCTTATACCGCAATTTGATTATCGTTGCTCCGTATGTGACAAAAGACAGCATGTTTTTGAAAATGACAATGAGGGTAACTGTGTTGAAAAATTTATAAATTTTTGTGAGTTGTTTCGCAAAAAATCTTTAACAATTTTTTGCATAGCGCATAATTTTAAGTCGTATGATGGACAGTTCATACTAAGAGAATTAGTAAAGCGGAAAAAGAGCATAAAACCAATCATGGGTGGTATGAAAATATATAAAATATGTTATGATTCGTATATACATTTTATTGATTCATTAAATTTCCCTCCTATGCCTCTGTCTAAATTCCCCGAAACATTTGGCTTAGAAAATATAGCAAAGGGTTGGTATCCTCATTTTTTCAACACTACTGAAAATTATACATACATCGGAGATGTTCCAGATAAAAAATATTTTGGGACAAATCATATGTCGGAGAAAGATATCAATCGATTTAGCATCTGGTACGAGGAACGTAGTTCTTCAAAAGTACAATACGACAATCGAAAAGAACTAATCAAGTATTGTACTCAAGATGTTGATATACTTCGTAGAGGTTGTATTGCTTTCATGACAAGTTTTTAGAGCATTACTGATATCAACCCTTTACTACAATCGTTCACATTAGCACAAGCAGTAATGCTTGCTTTTAGAAAAAAATGTATGCAAGAAAATACTTTGGGTATAGTTCCTACGAATCTGTATCATGAATTTAGAAAAAATCAATCACTCATAGGACTGAAGTGGCTGATTTTTGAAAATAAAAAATGTAAAAATAAAATATTGTACGAAGTGCAAATACCTACAACCCATTATTACGTAGATGGTTACTGTAAAGATACAAATACTGTCTACGAGTTTCTGGGGTGTTATTGGCATGGGTGCGAAAGATGTTTTTTAAATCGAACGCAGCATCTTAATGGAGGAATAAAAGATACATTTGACTTTAGGTATGATCAAATGTGTTCGAGACTTGATTTAATCATATCTCTAGGATATAAAATCGTAAAGGTATGGGAATGTAAATTCAGAGAATTTTTAGCTAAAAATCCCGAAGTTGCATTATCACTGGAAAATGATCCAGAAATAATGTACAAATATCTCAATCCAAGAGATGCTCTTTATGGAGGTCGTACAGAAACCTTTCAAATGTACTATAAAGCGAAAGAGGGGGAAAAAATTCGTTATTACGATTTTACATCTTTATATCCTTACGTTAATAAAACATGTAAAAATCCAATACACCACCCGAAAATATATTATAAGGATGACTGCAAAAATCTTGATATTTCTAATATGGAGGGTTTAATAAAATGCTCGATTTTACCACCGCGTGATCTACTGATCCCCGTCATCCCATCTAAAATTAACAAAAAACTTTTATTCCCACTTTGTCGTACATGTGCCGAAAAAGAAAACATTATTACATTGTGTTCCCATAGTGAATCGGAAAGGATGTTGATCGGGACATGGGTTCTGGAAGAGATTAAACTCGCTATAAACCATGGTTATAAAATTTGTGATATATTTGAAGTCTGGAAGTATGAAATCTCCCAGTACAATATACACGAAAATAAAGGCGGTGTGTTTACAGAATATATGAATTCTTTTCTTAAGTTAAAACAAGAGGCTAGTGACTGGCCCACAAATATTACGTCAGAAACTGAAAGAGACGAATTCATTAAAGAGTTTTTTTCGCATGAGGGAATTACGTTAGATGCAGCAGCAATTAAAAGCAATCCATCACAAAGAGGTTGCAGTAAATTAGCTCTGAATGCACTTTGGGGAAAATTTATTCAAAAAAATGATAGAAGTCAGAATACAATTATCCAAAACATATCCGATCTATACTCGTTAGTTTCTTCTGCGGGTGTAGCTATCACGGACATAATTGCCATAGAAGATGTTTTATGGGTCAATTGGAAACATTCTACAGAAGATTTTTCTGAACAATTGAAACACGTATCTTTAGCTATAGGGGCTTTTACTACAGCAAACGCTCGAATTAAACTGTATAACGAGTTGAGAAAAATATCGAAAAATATCCTTTACTGTGATACAGACTCCATTATCTTTGTAGAAGATGATAGTAATAGAGATGCTTTAAAAACGGGCAACTTTATTGGAGATTTAACTGACGAAATTTCTGCTTACGGTAAGAATGCATATATTACAGAGTTTGCAAGTACGGGGCCTAAGAGTTACGGTTACGTTGTTTTTGATCCAGACAAAAACGAATATTTTGAAACTGCCAAATGTAAGGGAATAACATTAAATGTCAAGTCCGCAAAATTATTAAATTTCTCTACTTTAAAATGTATGGTGCTTAATGAAGATGATGAAGGTTTTCGAATAGTGCACGACGATAAGAAAATTAAACGAAAAAAATTATTAAAAGTTGTTTCACAACATGAATCTAAAAAATTCGGGTTCACATATTTAAAACGGGTATGTCTTGATGATTTAAAAACTGTGCCATATGGATTTCAAATAAATTGATATTTTCTATACTTAGGATTATAAGAGTAACAAATAAGTTAGTTTAAGTTTTTGTAAAAAAATTAATTTATTATTATGATATGATTTTAAATAAAACTATTTTTACTTATCCAAGAATTGTGTATACCATTGAAACCCCAATTTTTATACGAATTCGTATTCAGAAATAGGGCCGCGTGTGTTTTACAAAATTCTGTCAAGGTTAAGAAAGAACTTTTGGTATATAACTGATGTTTTTTAGGTTTTACTTTGTATTGCTTTTTTAATATTTGAAACAAGAAGACAAAACTAAAAATATAAAATGGATGTTGACGATTTTTTCAACTTCGGTAAGGAGTTCCACCGCTTCATTACTTTAAAAGGTGGCAGAGTGCTCGACTTCGACACCAAGGAAGTGTTAAAGACAGCGGATGACAAATGGATTTCCCAAGAGGTCAGGGAAGAATATTACAAGAATAGAAAATAAAGATTAACATTTAAATTAAACATTTTTTTTTTTATTTAATATGAAGAATTAAAAATTAATTTTGGGATTTTTATGATATGATTTTAAATAAAACTATTTTTACTTATCCAAGAATTGTGTGTATTATTAAAACCTAACCATTTAACATAAATTTGATTCTTTTTCGTTTTTAATATTTTTTCCACTAGGTAAACATCAGGTTGTTTTGTTTTTTGTAATTCATATTCATAAAACCGACCAGCAATTGGTTGATCCTGGAAATCCTGCAATAAATACGTCACTGGACTTTTATTCTTCACCTCAGCTATTTGAAAAATTTCTGTTGACCAATTTGCAGTGTAACCCTTATCGAAAACTGTTTTGTGTTTACTAACACGTACATGATCTCCCTTTTTGAATTTTGCTTTAACAAATTGTCGGTTATAATTGAAAACAGTTCTTAACAGAGATTTTTCATTTCTTTTGGTTACATCTATTGGTTTCATTTTTATCGTACGATGTTTACTACGATTGTAATCATCAACAATCTTTTGTATTATGTCCACCCATTTATAAGAACCGCGAAAACTAAAAATTTTCCATATGCGTTGTTTTATTGTTCGATTTAATCGTTCCACTATGCTAGCCTTCAATGCACTGTATGATGAATAATGATTAATGTTAAAATGCTGCATTAGTCTCTTGAATTTACTGTTGAAAAATTCTTTCCCCATATCGGTTTGCAGGTGCTTAGGGAATCGTTGACTTCGTATCATAATTTCACGCAAAGCTTTAGTAATTTCCTCTCCAGTTTTATTTTTCAGTGGTGCAACCCAGGCATATTTAGAAAACGTGTCAATAACAACTAAAAGAAAATGATAATTATCATTCTGTTTGTGGTACGTACCGAGTTCGACAAGATCTGCCTGCCACAAATCATCTATTCCCTTAGTAATAACTTTTCTTCTATGAAAATTTTTTCTAGCCGGTTTATGTAATTCATCTACCACTTGTTGACGTTCCATGTTAACTCATTTCTGATCCTGTACGCTAATTTGTTTATATAGATTTTTGTTACTAGACTCGAAGAAAATGGCAACGGCGCACGCGAGGGAAAGATTGTGAAATAAATCGCAAAAATCATTATAAATATAACGTCGAACAATGTCTTACATTTTTTTAGTGTATAATTAACGTCTCACAGTGAAACACTTCAATTTAATAAAAAAAATAAAAATAAAAGTTCAACATATATAAACCGACTGTGATGGAGGAAGAAAAAGAAAAAAAATTAAAATCAGATATCCCATACCTGATCTATTATTATCGTACACATATTTTTTAAACGAATATAAAAGCTCTTCGATTATAATTGGATACCATGTGGAAACCTTTGAACCCAAAATGTTTCTATTGAAAGGAAAGGAATATCAGACTTTTTCTTGGGATGATTGGCACTACTTCTACAACCACAGCTGTACCATTCGAGAATATTTCGAAGAAGTAGACAGTGTTGTTGCTGCACAAAATTGTAAGATGATGAATGAAAAAAGTCAGAGATTTAAATTGGTACTCTACAATCAACAAAAACATCTAACTTTCATTGAGAAATCATCGAAAATCAGATTGAATACTCATGAATGGGAATATATTGTGGGCCTTGGCACCACTTTTACATTCAATATTCAGCTGGTACATGCTGACCTGTAAGGAGATAAGTTCATATTACAATCTATACTTAAGCATAGATTTTTGCATTCTTCAAAATTGTACAAAACTGGACTATAAAGATTATTTTACACCGATGCATGAAAATAATAACTATTGTAATTATTCTAGATTGTTTAATGAGTTGCCAATTTTATCTAAGAATAAATTGATTAATGATTTGTACTATTCCCTATGTAACAAAACTTCAAATTAAAAAATAAAAGAAATGTGGTTTGTAATTTTTTGCTTTTTATTTATTTATTGATATTAATAATTGAGTTATGTACTTATATTGTTATTGTGTGACGTATATAAAATCTAATTTTAAAAAAAAACATGTTTATTCATGTTTTAACACGTTTTCCGCTTCGTCTTTTAATATTCTTGTTCCTCTTCTTCTTCTTGATCATGTTATTAAACAGAACATTTGCAATTTGATCATTCCACTCGGCTCGTTTCATTACGAAACGATTCACAAAATTTTGCATAGAACTGCCGTTGCATCTTTCTAAAATATAGAGACAACAATATATACCACACATTAAACTATTGCGGTCTTGCAACTCTACTGTGTTATATATGTATCTTCTTGAATTATTTGCCATAAATGTTGTAAATGTTTTATTAAATGGAGCACGTCCAAATGAATCAAAAAATTCGGCAGACCCTCTTGCCGGAAAATGAATTGCAACCCAGTGAGTTCCGGGTTGATTCGATGGATCGGTATTGACCACAAAACTGGCAGGTTTATTATAAACAAATTTTGGTAACGTATCTGATGAATATACGCCACGAAAACAGTGTTTGGTTAAACGATTGTTTGATAGAATTCTTTTTATTTGTAATGTATTCATGTTTCTAATGGTCTAAAATAATGTTACGATCTTTATCGATTTCCAATGTAGCATCAAACTCTACATAAATTAAACATGTAACTGTATTTGGAAGTGGATCCTCGAATCTCAATTCGAGCCTTATATTACCTCGGTCGTTTAACGAAGTACAAGAATCGTTTGATGCCAAATCCGGAGTGAGATCGTATGCAATCATAAAATAACCATGAGAATACATGTTTTTAGTGATCAGATTTCCTTGTGAGGAATGTAATAAACCCGTAGCGGAAAATAATGTGGCGTAAGCTCTTGAATATTCTTCACTGTCTGAAAAATCAGTCACTATACCAGCACTTGGTGTTGGTATTCCATTAACGTATAACGTAGACGAGGTTATTTTGTTGTGTTTAAAGTTGAATGGATTCTTTTTCTTCATTCCCGTATAAGCATCATTGTCAACCATGCAAAAGATTAAATTCGTTGGTAACTGTCCCAGTACAATATTGTCCAAGTTTAATGATGTTCCTTTAGAAGCAATTGTATAAGATTTCACTTCACATCTTTTATAGTGATATTTAGCATTTGAACGTTCAAGTATTTTGTGATGTGCCGCCAGAATATTAGGATTTATAGTACAATGTTTTGCATAGAGAGTGGCTTCTATTATTTTTATAGAAGTGTCATCAGTTGCAGTGTCGGTTAAAGATAAAATTCAGGTTTATTTAGTGTAAACGCAAATCTTACGTCCACATTGTTTAATAACAATAATGGTTGATTTAACATGTCGGCATGCACTTTTCCAAATAACTCCACGGTAGTACTGTTTTTTAAAAGGGCTGCTCTTTTTATGGAACCGTCAAGATTATTTAAGGCATCCAGATTTTTTGAATCTGTGTAGTATCCCGACATTTCTAAATGAGTTCTACTAGCATCCTCTCCGAAATTTAGCAACGTTTCTATATATGCACGATAACTGTAGTTACCATCAGAAGAGTTTATACTCTTTCCATTTAAATGTACATTTACCTGTCGAAACAGTGAAGGTAACATGTTATTAATTACGCTAGGTTGTCCTACATCTGCAGCCTTATACAAAGTTCCATTAGATTTTACTAGTTGTATTTTGACACATAAATTTATTGAAGATAAATCTATGTAAGTATCGTTACGTCCATGACATACAAACTCAATAACAGGCAGATTTTCTAAGCTGGTCAAAGGTTTATAGGCTATTTCTTCGGTTTTTAAAATATTTGTTTGTAAATTGCGAGGCTTAAAAAGATCCAATTTGGATTTCATACATTCTATAAAAGACATTATGTAAATATATCCAAAATTCGGCACTTATTTTTTGGTCGAGCAGCCTTTAATCTCTTTACGCGTACTGCTAGTGTCTGAGACCTATCCAGTTTTGCCCTCTTATTTATTGATTTTCTCAACATAGATTTCCGTCGTTTGCCTCCAACCATTGTATTTATTTTATCGACGGCATTATTCCTCAATTTATCAACTATTTGTACGGACCTATCTCGAAGTATTTCTTTTATTGGTTTTTGTGTATTTAAATTACGTAACACGTCAGTCCCCGTATCAATCAACTCATCTTTAACAAAATTTGCCCCTTTCATCAAAAGCGGCTGAAGATATTTCCAGAAACTTGAAAACATTCCTCCCAAACCACGTCCCCGCTGATAAACTTTAGGTAATTTGAGTACACTACCAAATTCATCATCACTCCTACCACCACCCTGTTGTTGAGTATAATACCTTATGTAAGCACCTTGCATTGTAACTAACTATATAGTTTATGATCTAGTGTTGTCCTTTATATACCTTTACGAAAATGTAGTACTACCATTGTACTAAACGAATCACGTTTAAAATTAATTTGTTCTCCATTTTCATCAGCTATTAAAATACCTATATCGGTAATATGAGACCTTTCCAATGGTAAATATTGGATGTTTACAATATCACAATTTTGATAGCTATCATATTGTTTTTGATATTTAACCGGGTGCATTATCATACCCCTGGCCATCACATTACCAAACATTTGTGGCCGCACTACATCACAATAAATACACATATAATTAGGAAAACCATAATCTTAGGGTAGAACAACAATTTCAGGTTGTTTTATTTCCACTAATCTCTTAATTTCAACTTGTGTTTTCGTATCTAAGCTTTTTTTGTTTGCAATTGATTTCTTTAAGTCTTCTATAACCTTACTTCTATCATCTTTCGGTATTTGATAGAAAATTGCATCGAATAAATTTCTTAACGTATACTCTTTATCGATTGTCACTACACAACGATGTGTTCCCACTCGGAGTTCAGCGGTATTGTTGCCAAAACTATTAACGGGGACCACATCGCCTACGTAACGGTCGAAAAAATTTTTCTTTTTTATCAAGCTGAACAATTCCGGATACTGTCTCAAAATGTCGATTATATC
The DNA here is from genome assembly GCA_951394425.1 of Tipula unca. NCBI lineage: Eukaryota > Metazoa > Arthropoda > Insecta > Diptera > Tipulidae > Tipula > Tipula unca. The sequence goes on from OX596380.1 coordinate 93,005,266, forward strand.
AAAAACATATTCGTCTGCTTTTTTTATATTAACCATTTTTGGTACAAGTGTTGCATCGGCAATTTCTTTTTTTGCATTGGTAAAAATAATCGTTGGTGGTTGCGGAATAGGTTTTGGTTTTCCTTCTATTTTTGTACATGAAAATTTAACAATACCCACACACCATTCGCCATTGTTTTTAAGATTTAAAGGTAGTGGAAGTTTTGTTGTAAATCTTGATAATGTGTTTTGAGGATAGAGGTCAAGCGATGAGTCGCTTGTTAAAGTGATAAAAAATGATTTTGGATAGGTCTGCATTCTCTGGTACAATAAACAAATTTGTAACAATCAGGCTATTTATAGGCCTTCCAAGATATGTTTGACTTCATCTGTGTTTTTTTCGGTGTACTTGTACTAGACTGTTTTAATTTTTTCTTTTGGTGCGGAAAGTTCAACACAGTTTGAGTAGAATTTGCACCACGTTTTAAGGTTTTTGAACGTGTGACTATTTGTTTTTCAACTGGTACGCTAACCGTATCGCCGTTACTCAAATCAAATGACCGATATTCTTTAGGGTCTAAAGACAGTCTTTCTTTAGATATTTTTACCGACAAGGGCTGGCCTTCTAATGCTTTCTCCCTAACATTATCATCCACGTCAAGTTCAATAAACTCATTATCACCATCAGTTATGTTAATATCACCTTCATCTTCGAGGCTAGAAAAGCGACTTGAAGTTCCAAAAACTTCCTCTATTGGAGGTATTTCCTCGATTTTTTTCATTATTCGAGCCTGAGTTCCAATGTTGTTATCCGGTAGCAATGTCTGTGTTTTTCTGTGATTATGTTGTTTAGATTTGGTTTGAGTAGCGGCAGTAGTAGTAGTAGTATGTCGTTTAGATTTGGTTTGAGTATTGATGTTACCTTGTGCTCTTTGTTTTGCATTTAAATATTTTAACAGGCTTTGACGATAAAGATGCCACTTACTGATAGCATTTATTTTATTATTATTTAAAACTTTTTTCATTTCCCGATCTAAGTCCGATAATTTTTTATCCTCCACTATGATTTTTTTCCATCGTTCAAACGTATCCGGCGACATAACAATCATACGCTGCAAGCTCATTATGTGACCTGATTAAGTAATTTACCTACAATACCCGATAATACAGCTGATATGATAACGGGTAAGAATCCACCTTTTTGAACTAAAATTTTACGCTTAGTTGATAAACTAGAATTTGGTTTTGCTAATTGTCGTAATATTGTTTTATATTTCCGTAATCGATTTTTATTTTTATTGGAAATTTTTGCATTACCATTTAATACATTCAAACAAACTTCACACAATGTTTTTATTAATTCTCCACTTCCATTTTTTAAGATATTCTTACGTGTACAGGGTTTACAGTTTTTTAAGACATGTAACATATGCTTGTGAACCCTCAATCGCTTCATACCGTTCCAAATGACTGATTAAATGTGAAGGTACATAACACGTTTCATATGATGAATTAAATATATCTGTTCGAAAACGAAATAATTCACTACATACCTGTGTTAAATCCATAAACAAATAACCGTATGGTTGTGTCGCCACTTCCTTATATACTCTTACGAATTCTTTTGCATTATCCGGAAATATTTGTCTTGCGAGAGGATACATTTGAGATTTGTCTCGAGGATTATTAAATACAACCAGATATTTACAGTTCAACGAAATGTCTCGACAAAATTTACCTTGATGAAATATATTTTGAGTAATCAAAATTACTGAAATCTTCTTGAGGTGAGAACCTTTTGTAAACAATTCACAAACATTCTTAGTATAAGCATCAGTCATCAAATCATCAAGAACAATTAGAGTGTTCTCCAGATTGTCAAAATTAGCTGGTACGTTATCCAACACTTCAACCTCATGTCTACAATTAAAATGATTCAATGGTACTGCATTCCGTTCTGCATTACACCATAACACTTTTGTTACACCTTCAATATTCGATAATAGTTTCAATACAAATGATGTTTTGCCACACCCAGACGGCCCGGCAATCATCATCGTAAAAGGTGTTTCAATAGGCAACATCTTGAGTGCTATTACTTTCATGAAATATTGATAGCTCTATTTATAGACTGACTAGTTTCACAAGAATAATAAAAGATAATATATTTTAAAATTGTTCTTGTACTAGACTGTTTTAATTTCATTTCATGTTTTTTATTTGTAGAGTTTAATATAATAATATACATATATTTTTAATATTTATATTTTTAATAGTGATAATTTTTCACTATTCTTATTGTTTAGCCAAAATGAGATAATCCGATCCCAATCATTTTTGCATGGAATCCATTGCTTTTCCTTTGCCTTATCTGCATTACATTCTGGGCACTTCTCGATAGGTACATCCTCTGCTTTGTCTGCTACTATAGTATTCATTGTTTGTAGAATATAGATCAAAAAATCAGCTCAGCAGATAAACAGTAATGACTGTGAAATATTTTAATTTCACATTTTATATGGAAAAAATATCATACTCACATCTAAATTTTGTTTATTTGTTTGTTCATGTTTTAACATGTTTTTCTTCTAATTTCCACCAACAACAAATCATACCTTGCAATATATTTTTTATTTATTACCTCACAATATAATTTTTTATTATATCATTTGGTTGTAACATGTTGATTCAGAAGATTTCGTTTTTTACCATTCATATACTGTTCTACATACCAATGCTACATAAAATATAAACGATCTCGATCTCTATCTCTCTTATAAATACATACACATTTGTATATAAAACGAGATACTGTATCGATAATCAAATAACCTCTCGTTTTATTCTTTATATATATAACACTATATAACTCAAACGATATTGTCTCTTAATAATTTTTAACACAACTCCCACCAACAACTTTCGCAAGTTTTCTATACATGTTTATCTCTTATTTTTCCCCCCAATTTGGATATTCCACCAACAATATTCCATTTGGATTTAACTTGTGCTTCTGAATATTTAATCTTTCCAATTCTTTCATTATCTTTCTATAACTCACACAATATTGTCTCTCAATATTTTTTAATACAACTCCCACCAACATTTTTCGCTTTACACTTGCCAATTTATTCTTTTAGTCAACTCCGCACTTTCATCCAACAACGTTCATATAATTTTTACTACCACACCACTATACAATATTCAATACGTTAAGTCTTAATTTGACTTATAATTATTCTTCACCATCTTACTATATAAATCTACCTCTTATTTATCCACACTATTTTTAAACATTACAACAACAACATTCATACCATATTCTTCAATTTTTTGGATTCAACATCTATACAACAACGTTTTCGCTTTACACTCACCAATTTATTCTTTTAGTCAACCCCGCACCAACAACGTTCATACAATTTTTACTACCACACCACTACACAATATTCAATACGTTAACTCTCAATTTGACTTATAATTATTCTTCACCATCTTACTATATAAACATACCTCTTATTTATCCACACTATTTTTAAACATTACAACAACAACAACAACATTCATACCATATTCTCCAATTTTTGGATTCAACATACCAACTCTGGATTTAACTTACATCTATACAAATTTATTCTTTCCCATTCTATCTTCTCCTCCCCATATTATCTCATCTCTTTTCATTTCCCCTATTTGGATTCTAGCTGTCTATTACTACTCACTCTGTTTTGGAATCTTTGAACGATATCCATGTTGCTTGGTTTAGTACAAGCCCACAGCTGAATTCCATACATCCAAATGGGCTTTAATATCTGCTTATATAGCAGCAATTTATTGTTTATTGATAGATTGGAGTTCCTTCCCATCAGCCAATACATCTTTCTATATTTGAGTCTGAGTTCTTCACTTTTTTTCTTGACATGGACCTTCCATCTAAGTTTGGTATCTAGATTCATCCCTAGATATTTTGCTGAGTTAGCATGTAGTAATGGGACATTATTTAATACCACAGGCAAATGATTTATTTTTCTGTTGGTGTAGTCAACACGTATGGATTTTGTTTCATTTAACCTGACACGCCATTGCTTCGTCCATCGATAAATTTTGTTCATCGCACTTTGAAGCTTATTGGTAGCTCTTTCTATGGTATCATCTACTACCAAAATAGCAGTGTCGTCTGCAAATGTGCCAATTGTGGTATTCTGAGATAATGGAATATCGCTTGTGAATAATAAATATAGAATGGGTCCTAGGACACTTCCTTGTGGTACTCCAGCTTTGATCTTTTTAATTTCTGAGTATGATTGTTCCTGTTTAACACGAAAGTGTCGCTCTGTAATGTAGGATTTTAATATTTGGCAGAATTGTGAAGGTAGAATGTTCTGGAGTTTGTGCATAAGACCTTCGGGCCAAACTTTGTCAAACGCCTGGGCCACGACAAGGAAGACTGCTGAGCATATTTTCTTTTCTTCGAGTGATCTTTCTATGATATCTGTTATTCTATGAATTTGATCGATTGTAGAGTGTCGTATCTCGAAATCCAAATTGATGTGTGGGGATTAATTCCTGCCTTTCAATTATTGGTTTCAATCTTTTTAAGAGAAGTTGGTGGAGAATTTTACGAAACGAAATTACAAAAATAAACGATAAATGAGATTTTTTAGTGTTATTTATTAACGATATAATATCAACGACTAACGAAAAAGTAATGAGTCTAAAAAACAAAGAACTATTATATGTATACATATATACTTAAAATTATCCCCTACTCCTTATAATATAAATATAACTATAAACAAAGATTTCTTATGTAATATAATATTTAACTATGACTACCTGGTCTATATAATATACATCTTAAACTAATTAAGCTTAAACTAATTAAGCTTAAACCTAACAATATAAATTTTATTGCTACTATTAAAATTAGGGCAGAAACATTTATTTTAAATTGTTGGGAATTTCCAAATTATGGGTAATTTTACAGAGACTAATTTGACCATCTGGTCATGGGTTTCTCCATTCTCCTCCCTTTGAAGTACTACACTTCAATGAAATACATTTATTATAAGTAAATTTTAAATTCTAAATTACATGTACTTAATTCTTATATTTTATTTTAATTAAAAACATTTATTTAAACTATTCTAGAATAGGCAGTTTACAAATCTTGCTGATGGGGCGTTTTATTACCCCAGTCTTAATTTTTATGTTAAATACGCGATTTACTCCATCTGATCCCGAGATAACTTCAACTATTTTACCCATTAACCATTTTGTTGTAGGAAGATCTTCATCAACAATCAGTACAATATCATTTTTTTTAAAGTTTTCACGTTGGTCTTTCCATGTTTTCCTCTGTTGCAGCGTATGTAAATATTCAATTGAAAATCTTTTCCAAAATAACTGAATCATTTTATTGACATTTTGGAATCTGGATAGTTTATTCGATGGTATATCAATGACATTATCTTCAGGTAAATTATTGATTAAACCACCGGTCAAAAAATGTGCTGGGGTTAATGGTGTTGGATCATTTGGATCTGTCGAGAGCATTGTAAGTGGTCTGGAATTCATCACTCCTTCAATCTGGATTACAAGAGTATTCAATTCCTCGTATGTCATTATTGAATTGGATGTTACTCGTTTTATGTGTGACTTCAAAATTTTTATTGAGGATTCCCATAATCCTCCGAAGTTTGGAGCTCGTGGTGGTATGAATTTCCATTGTATTTCTGAGAAGTTACAAAAATTAATTATTTCATTCGCATGGTTTTTGTTATGAAATAATTCGTATAATTGTTTAAGTTCACGATTTGCGCCTACGAAATTTGTGCCATTATCCGACCAAATAGTAACTGGAGTACCTCGACGAAATATAAATCGTTTAAGGCTTGCAATAAACGATTCCGTTGTCATGTCTGATACGATTTCCAGATGTACACCTTTAGTTGCAAAACAAATGAATAAGCAAATGTACACCTTGTGATTCGATCCTCCTCGTTGATTTTTATTTTTTGTAAAAAACGGTCCACAAAAATCAATCCCAGTTACTGCAAAAGGTCTAGCAGGGGTTAACCGACTTTCGGGCAAATTTCCCATGATCTGGTTAATTGTGTATGGTTTTGATTTGAAGCATTTTATACAGTAACGAGTTATTTTTTTTGCCAGAATTCTGCCACGTAGTGGCCAGTAGCGTTGACGTACCATCGATAATAATTGTTGAGACCCGCAGTGTAGATGCTTTACATGTTCTTCTCGAAATATTAGTGTAGTAAGGTTGCTTTCATATGGCAGGATGAGTGGATGTCTACTTTCATATGGTATATATATAGCCTTTTGTATTCTGCCACCAACTCGTAGCATATCTAGTTCATCGATGAAAGGGTTTAGATCCTTAAGTTTGCTTGAGTGTGATACGTTTCTTCCATATTTTAGTGCTTGAATCTCATCACTGAAGTATTCCTTTTGAATTTCTTTTATTAAATATTTCAGGCTATTTTTAATTTCAGCAGTCGTCAGGTATCCTTTCAGTTTTTGTTTATGCTTGTTGATGTTGTTGACAAACCGTAATATATAACTTACCACACGGACAAGTTTACGAAATGAGCTGATTTTTTCAATTAGCATTGTAATATCTGGATTTATTATTATTGTTAATGCTAATGTGTTTTCGGGTTTAGTTTCTGCGGCAACTTGTTGACATGCATCAATTGGTGTGGTTTTAGGCCAATTTTCTTGATGTTCTTGTAGAAATAGTGGTCCGTTCCACCAAGTTTGTGATTCTACTAAATTTTCAATACTGGTGCCTCTTGAAATGAGATCAGCTATATTGTTTTGACTATTTACATGTTGCCAAGTGCAATTTCCGGTTAAGTTTTGAATTTCGGCTACCCTATTTGCTACATATGTTTTTAAACGTACTGGGTGCATTTTGAGCCAACTAAGAACGATGGTTGAGTCAACCCAAAGACAAATTCTTTTAAAATCAGTATTGAAAGCTTGAACTACCTTGGTTGTTAATCTTGCTAATAGTAGTGCCGCATTTAATTCGAGTCTGGGTATTGTTACCTTCTTTAAAGGAGCTACACGAGATTTGCTAACTATTAATTTTGTAGTATAATCACCCATTGGATTCATACTGCGAACATATAAACAAGCACTAAACGCTTTTTCAGAGGAATCGGCGAATCCATGTAGTTCTATCGTCTCATCGGCGAACGGCGACAAGTATCTATCTAGGCGACAATTTTCAATTAATGAGATAGAGTTTCTGAACTCTAACCATTCCTTTTCGTAATAGTTTGGAATATTTTCATCCCAACCAACATTCATTTGCCAAAGACCTTGTAGAAGTATTTTGCCTTTAATAAGAATTGGAGAGAGGAAACCTATAGGATCGAAGATTTGGGCAATATCTGCTAAAATTGTTCGTTTTGTGATTTTGTTGTTCACGGATAATTTTGGAACAATAATTTGTAGATTATCAGAAGTGGGATTCCAAGCTATTCCTAGTGTCTTTATAGTTTTATTATCAGATTGTTCTAGGTCCGAAATTGGAATTGCTTTTAAACATTCCTTTGTATTAGATGACCATTTTCGAAGGTGCATTCCAGATTCTTTTAAAATGCTGATTAATTCATCTCTAATATAATTCAATTCGTCCAGATTATCACAACCAGTTAAGCAATCATCTACATAAAAATCTTCTTTTAAAACTTTGGAGGCCATAGGATGATTTATTGAATTGACGACACCGATTTCTTTAAGAACTCTGGTAGCTAAATATGGGGCAGAAGTCGTGCCATAGGTGACTGTCTGTAGTTCGAAAGTTTGTATATTATTAGAATTGTACCATAATATTGTCTGATAATGTGTTTGATTAGGATTAACAAGTATTTGCCTATACATCTTTTCAATATCCGCCGTAAATACATACTTGTGGCGACGAAAACGTAATATTATATCAAACAATTCCGATTGAACCTTTGTTCCAGTCAATAAAATATCATTGAGGGATATATTATTGTCTGTTTTACTAGAAGCATCAAATACAACTCTTAATTTTGTTGTGCTGCTAGTCGGTTTTAAAATTGGTTGATGTGGTAAAATGTAGCTGAGATTACTATTTTTAGTTGATAATTTCAAATGACCTCTATTCAAATATTCTTCCATGAACTTATTATAACCAACCTTTAAATTAGGGTCCCGAATCAATCTTCTCTCTAAATACGAAAACCGTTTTTTTGCCACTGAAAGCGAATCACCAAGACAGTTTGGATTGAGTTTTAAAGGTAAACTCGCAACGTAACGCCCTTCTTTATTTCTATAAGTGGTTGATTTAAAGATTTCTTCGCATAATTTTTCTTCCGAAGTTTCGACAAGGGAATTTTCGCATGCCTCACTGTGAAACCACTGTTCTAATTTCTTATTCAATTCCCTATATTCATTTTCATCGTGTAAATGTAAAGTCACGGGATCTATTTCGACCTTTCCTCCTAATACCCAACCGAGTTTTGATTTAAATAGAGTTGGTGCGGAATTCCAATTAAGCTGAATCTTATCTTTCAAAAGAATATCGAAAAAGATTTCAGCACCTAGTAACAAATCGATCTTATTTGGAATATTAAAATTAGGATCAGCTAGAATTATATTTTTTGGTAAACTCCATTTAGAAATGTCTAATTCAAATTGAGGTAATAAGTTTGTTATAGTTGGAACTATTGCAAATTCTAACTGGGCTTTATAGTCAGAACATTGTGAATGGATAGTTGTGGACAATTTTCCAAATATATTGGTTTTCTGTTTATTTAAACCAGATATTACTAGTTTACTAGTTTGTGATTTGAAACGAAGTTTTTCGAACAGATCTGTGGTAATAAAATTAGATTGTGAAGCAGAATCTAAAAGAGCACGACATGAAATAAAATTACCATCTGAATTTTGAATTAGAATTGTTGCTGTTGATAACAACACTTGGCTATGAGACTTATTATTTGAATGATGTGTTACACTATTTTCAGAGTTTATAATATTTTGAATAGTTTTAGTTTTAGGTTGCTCAATTATGGTTGCTTCTTTAATTGGTTCTATTTGGTTTCTATGTAAAAGTGTATGATGTTTTTGCGAACAACGTTTACAACTAGTATTGGTACACTGTGAAACTATATGATTAGGTTTGAGGCAGTTTATGCATAATTTTAGTTCTTTAACTTTAGTAAATCTATCTAATGGTGACAGCTTAATGAATTCTGGACACAAATGTATTGTATGTTCCTTTTTACAAATTGAACAACGCTTAAGGCGAGAAGTGGTTTCCGAGGTTGGTTGAAATGCGGACACTAGAACTGTTTTGATTTTACGGCTTGAATCGGGAAAGTCTAATTTTTTCTGTGTACCTATGGTTTCTAAAATCCGTATCTTTTTTTGTAGGAATATTTGAAGTTTTACCCAAGTAGGAAACTCATCTAGGCCTAACATACTTTCAAATTCCTTTCTTGAATTTATGTCTAATCGCCCTATAATTATTCGAAGGATTAAGGCTTCAGACAACCTGTCCAGCCTAAATTCCCAGGTTTCTAGCGAATCTATATTGGCCGTTGAAATATCGAAGATAGATTTTATTTCGGCTAAACTATTGTTTGACACTTTTGGTAAGTTCAATAGGGCATCTAAGTGACACTCTACTATCGTTCTTTCATTATTGTACCGATTCAAAAAAATTCGCCATGCGTTTTCATACCCGGTAGCCGAAATAGGAATATGAGCCACTAACAATTTAGCTTCACCCCACAATCTACCCAATAAATACGAAAATTTAGCAATATCATTAACCTGATTATTGTCATGCACTGCTGCTTTAAATTTGTCTCGAAAGCTGCACCATTTGCTGAATTCACCATTGAATTCTGGTAATTGTAGTTCTGGTAACTTAATTTGACCAACTTTCTGTTCGATAGCACGTTTGTCTGCCTCGATATTAAGTGTTTCTTTAGCACTTTGGACTAACATTTCAAATTTAGCACATTCATTGTCACATGCACGAAACAACTCATCTGTACACTTATCACTGTCAATAATTTCATTTTGAAAATGTTTATACTCGGCTTCATATTCACTTATATATTTCACTTGATCTTTAAGTGTACATTGTGCAATTTTACTACTATCCTGGTTTTTAATCACTTCATGTAAACGCACAAACTTTTTATAAACGGCATCTTTTCTTCTAATTAACCGATCCATATTTATTTAAGAGTTTATTTATTTCACTTTAACTGTTTTTATTAATGGACTGTATTATTTAATTATTTTTAACTATGGCGAGCACTATTTGACAAACTATTCGATGAACGATACAAATTCTATTGTGATTAACTATCCGGTTTGATGGACCAAAAATATGGTGGAGAATTTTACGAAACGAAATTACAAAAATAAACGATAAATGAGATTTTTTAGTGTTATTTATTAACGATATAATATCAACGACTAACGAAAAAGTAATGAGTCTAAAAAACAAAGAACTATTATATATATGTATATATACTTAAAATTATCCCCTACTCCTTATAATATAAATATAACTATAAACAAAGATTTCTTATGTAATATAATATTTAACTATGACTACCTGGTCTAAATAATATACATCTTAAACTAATTAAGCTTAAACTAATTAAGCTTAAACCTAACAATATAAATTTTATTGCTACTATTAAAATTAGGGCAGAAACATTTATTTTAAATTGTTGGGAATTTCCAAATTATGGGTAATTTTACAGAGACTAATTTGACCATCTGGTCATGGGTTTCTCCAGAAGTCTTTCAAATAGTTTTGACCAGGCCAGTTTTCCAGGCTTAGGTATCATAATCACTCCGCGAACTTCCATACATTTGGTACATATTTCATCCTGAAAGCTGCATTGATTAGAGTTGTCAATTTTTTAATGCCCTTCCCTTCTTCGATAGCTGTTTTAAGATTTTTCCTGTTATCAGTTCATCAGGCCTGGCGCTTTGTTCGGATTTACATTTTTTTTTATTTCATTAATCAATTCCGCAGGGGTGGCAGAGCGATTTCTTGATCAATAGTTTCCTCTACTTCTTGGAATTCTTCTCTCTCTTGTACCTCATTAGGCTGAAAAATACTTTCTAGATGGTCAGCGAAAGCTTTTGCCTTTTCTTCATTGATTCTGGCCCAATTCCCATTGCTTGTTCTTATGGGTGGTATTTGACTTAATTATAACAATGACAATAATAAATGGGTTAGTATTGAATATATAGTCCTGCCTCAGCAGTGAAATGTGATTTTGTTTATTTAATCTAAATTGTTTTGGGTTAATATAATTATTGTATATTTTATTAGTATTAATTTATTTTGGATTATTTATTTGAACATTAACATTTCCTGCCTCAGCAGTGAAATGCGATATTTTATTTAATAAATCTTAATTGATTTGGGTTAGTATTATGTTTTATTAAATTTACTGATAACATAAATTGAAAATATTATGTTGATCCAATTCTTATGTTTTGCTGATCTTAGGTGATATGGAAAGATTATATACTTTGTTGTTTTATTTGAAACGATGTGTAATCTTATTACGCATATGTCGACATTAGATAAATTCACTTCTTGGCAATTTAGGGAAAATGCTATGTGAAGTCCCTGGACGTAACTATATGTAATTTATAAATCTACAAAACTTTACTATTTAATCGGGTTTAAAAGATTTCTATAACGATGCAAGAATATTCAAAAATTGTTGAATATAATATTATAATACGATTCGTTCACGTTACCAACGAATTCTTATTAATCTTTTTGTATTACTGTCAGTAATCAATTTATGTATCCATGCCATTTGATCCATATAACTTTGCGAAGTCAATTTAGAGTTTAAGGCTGTTAATTGTTCTACAGCATTAATTGGAAGTTTTGGTATAGTATGAATGCGGAATCTCTAACAATCATTGACATTCTTTTTTGGTTTAATATTCATTACCACCATCAATTTCTTTGATTTTGTAGAATGTGTTGTTAATTTTCTAGTACAGTGGTAATCTGTGATTTTGTTTCGTTTGATGTGTGATCTTTTAAATTGGATTTCGGTTTTGTGCTGGTCAAAATTTTCATTAACATTTTGGATTTTATACTTTTGTTTTCCTAGCGTCTAGCTTGTTCATCTAATTCTGAATTTAAAAACTCTGCTAAAAAATTGTCCTTTTCGTTAGCTTCACGATAGCTGCCTATATTGCTTTTTAAATGTTTACATCAAATATTTCCCAATCTGGTTTCGGATGAAGCTGATGTTTTTCAGCTTTGTTATGTTGCTTGACCAAGCAACCGTCTCATTATTTATCCAGTGTGTACACGCAACTAATACCGTCCTTTGCACCATCTCCACTTGCTGCTTCGATGACTGAATACATGTTGATTGGTTGAAAATAAAAATTATCTAGAAAGAATGAAATTAAATTCTACAACAATTACTTTCAAAATTAATTTTCAGTACTAATTTAGTTAATGAAATTTTTGTGTATCTGGAAATTATCCATCCGAATTTAAATTCCATTACGAAATTTGCTCAAACTAACTAAAATTTTGCAAATTTTTCTAGCGAATTCAATAGAGTAAATATACTATAGAGTAAATATACTATACCATACATATGTATGTTTGTTATCCAGCAAAGCAATATATGTACATATGTGCAAATATCTGAAACTTGCTAATGAGTTAATGATTGACGACAAAAAATCGATAAACATCTTTATTTAAAATAACAGTTATGAACTTTTAAAAATAAAAAGTTAAAAACATCTAACTCGAGATCTATCAAAATGTCGATTATGATTTCGCGAGAGTCACATTACAACAGAAAACAAATTAATTCTGAAGATATAATTAACAAATCGTAAAAATTAATCAATACTCAAAATATATTTATACAAATATAAATAAATGTAAATTATGCCAAAAAGATTGTTACTCAATTAATTTAAACATTAAAAGAAAAATTATTGTTTTTTGCAAATGAAATAAAAGTGCTTTGAAATTTATATTTTTCTCAATATTTATTTGTAAGCGGTTGTAAATATTTTAAGTGATCATTCAAATTCAAAAATTAATTTAAGATTTATTTAATTTAAAGTGCATAAATACTTAAAATTAGTATTATACATCCACCGATTGATTAATTACAATAAAAGGGAAAAAATCATTTAAAATATGTTGCCAATCGAACAAGTGGTTGCGCTATGTATGTATATATACATATATATGTATATATATAATATATATATATATATATATATATATATATATATATATATATATATATATATATATATATATATATATATATATATATATATATATATACATATATATGTATATATATTTATATATACATATATATAAATATATATATAATATATTTATATATACATATATATATATAATAAAAATGTTTATCTTAATTTTATTTTTTACCTCATTTATCAAAATTATTAGCTATAATTATTATTAAACAATTATACATAAATAGATAAACACATATATACAACTATTTAATAAAGATATTATAAATAAAACGTTAATAAATATTAAGATAATATAAATAAAATAATACTTATGTATATTTAATAATAAAAATAAATTGTTTTTAATCTAGACACCAGCATAATGGCCGTATTTTAAGCAAAAATGACAATATCATAACATTTTTTTTTCATGCTTCAAAACTGTTGCTTTAAACCCATACTAATAGTCCAGGATCTTGTATTAAGCGCGATATAATTTTAATTGTAAATAAAATAAATAATTTATAATGAAAATCATGTTAAAATACATTTAAGCCCATCCATAATAATAGCACAACATATAATTTCATGTCCACCACAGCTGCGCTTGATAGCAGTTGTTATAGATACAGGCTTTTTGAATATTTTGTGCCCATACTTGTATTAAATTATGTATTTTAATACGATATAAAGATTTTCGCTTAACATACACACATTATTGGTTTTATTTACATTTTTAAAGTTACATCGCGTTTAATGGAAGACCCTGGACTACTGTGGTTGTTAGATAACATTTTTTCTGTTTTAATAAAAGCAATAATAAAAAATAACATTTCTGAAGCTCAAAATGTATATTTTAATTTTGAGTAAAATTATCTTAAAACCAACAAAACATACCAGGTCACAGATACGGGGTGGCAGAGCGGCATCAAATTATTATCTTTATCACCAACAACCGAGAGAAAAATCAAATGAGTTTATTTGTTTTATTTATTTTCTTATTGTTGTCATATTCATAAATTAATTTTGGTTAACGTAGACTCAAACACTTTTTGCTTTCAATTCAAACATTTTTTTTTTCATTCTAAACATTTTGATTTCTTCAATATGTAGTTTAGAGTAACGTTTATCTTTTTGTTATTTACTATATAGAAACCTACTTTCCGAGGTGCTCGATACTGGCGCCAGAGGTGTCTGAGATAAGGTAATAAGCCTTGCAACTCACATAATTAATAGAATGAAATTCTCATGGGTAATACATAGTTTTAAGCCATATACATCGGCAGGACCTGATGGCATTGTTCCAGCAATTTATTGATTTAACCTTATTTTGCCTTGAAGTTATATATCTTCAGCCTAGAACTTTCTTACATTCTTACGAAATGGAGTGAAGCAAAAGTAATATACCTATGGAGAGAGAAGCTCTCACTTCCAAAGACCTTATAAACTCAGAGTCTGGATAGATCGAATGGTAAGGGAAGATCATGACAGTTCATCTAGGTGGGACGTCCGCCAACAGAGTGGAGGCACACCGCAGCATAGGGTTTTTATCCCTCTCTTGGGAAATTAATCGTTGATAACCTGTTACTAAACCTGGAACGGTATGGCTTTAAGATCGTTGCTTATGCGAATCACGTCTCTAATGTATAATCTTCAGGAAATACCTCTGTACGCTTAAACAGCGCATCTATGGACTAAATGCAAATCCATTATACAAAACTATGTTGGTCCTCTTCACTAGGTAGCACAGAATTCTTCAACTCGACTCGCTACCTCTAAATGGGAAAGTGCATTTCAACATTGCTGTATTGAAATACCGCACGTTTAATGTAAACTACTGCTGCAGGAAGCAGCTATGAGAGCAACGAATGGCAGATGGTCTAACGCGAACTTGTAACGGTTCGATATTCCATTTGCTGAAAATGCATTAATGGTAATAAACACTATTTGGAGAGTCAGCCTGTATTATTGCCTTTTGGACTTTTAACAATAGTCATTAGTCATCTATATTGTTTTTTAAAGCTTGTTTTCAATTTCACACCTAATTAACAAAGCGCTTTGGAGAATTTGGGTAAGTAAGCTTTACGTACTTTTTTTTTATATAAATTTGTGTTAAGTCATTTGACTTTTCTAAATTCAATAGATAACGATCGCAAGCCTCAGTTGGTAATTGATTTAAGTTAAGAAATGTATATCCAGTTAGTACTTAAAAGAAATATTTTATTGTTGAGCCGAACTCAGTGTTCAACATTGTGAAAAAAAAAATCACAGGCTGAGTTACAAATACGTTAAGTAGTGTAACTTTGTATGTACAATTTTTGTGTATTTATTAAATTGTTAACGATGTTAAACTGAATTTTTTGTTTCTTCAACAATGAGTGAGTGATTCCTTTTTCTATGGGGAAGCGTTGGCAATAAAAATGATATAAAGCTTTTAGTGAGTGAAATTTTTGCACATATAATTTTGTTGTTTGTGACGTGTACGGTTGCAATATATTTTATATCTAGAACCCCTCTAGCTGTGACTCTCGGTGTTCAAGGTTACAGCAAGCATGTGCATTCCGCAACCTAGGTACAAACTCGTGCATAATAACTACACAGATCTGGCCAAAACTAAACAGTCCAGATCCGGCAAGCTCATATCGCTTCGACGGCATCATATTAGCATAGTCGTGGGAGTTATCACGAAACACTGTTTCATGGGTAAACATACAACAGGCTGAGGGTCAGTTATCGCGCCATGATTACGGATTATTTGCTGCCTTAAATTGAAGCCCATGATCTCGATGACATTTGGTTCCAACAAGGCGGCTCTACTTGCTATACAGCGCGTGAAACAATGTACTTATTGAGAAAATAGCCGTGTTTCTTGACGTATGATCTGATCCGGATCAGATCATATCTGCTTTCCTTTCCTTTATATAGCCGAGTATAGCCGCGTTTCATGAAATAAACATAAAAATTGTACTATTTTTTGTTTTTGTATCAAAATTTTGAACCAAAATGCTACTAGGATCAATATAATAACCTAAAAACAAAAAATAATTCAATTTTTGTGTTGATTTCATGAAACGCGGCTATACAAATGAAAGGGAAGCATATATGATCTGAACCGGATCAGATCATACGTCAAGAAACACGGCTATTATTGTGGCTAGCAGTTTATTTCGGACCGGTGAATTGGCCAGCTAGATCGTAAGATACTCGTATCACATCTCTAAACTTTTTCCTTTGAAATATTCTTTCGATTGACAATAAAGGTTCAACGATTAAATATAATTTTTTGAGTTTTTTTAATTTTTGCAAAAATTACCTTTACTTGAATCACTCCACCAATCGAGATAATTTTCATACATTTTTTACAATTTTATTATAAGTTTTTTGACCAAACGTCATACAAAAAATGTAAACAAACTAAATTGTCTCTGCTTAGATCGACGTTTGTTGACGAGGATTATCACTAATTACATTATCTATTAATAATTAATTAATAAATTTAGTAGAGTTATGTAACTGAATTTTGGTTATTAAATGTTATATGATAAACACATTTTAAGTTGACTTGGTAAATATTTTTGTATTTTAATTTAAATAATTCAACTCAAATTAACTTTATATTTTCAAGTGTCAACATTCAATTGTTTTGTTTTATAAATGTTTTATATTGGTTTTTGTGTGTTATTGACATAAGAATGCCTATAATTTAATATTTAACTATATGTATTAATATTTATAATTTTTCTGTTTCAAAATACGTAATGGAGGATTTATTCAATTATAATGTGAATGAAAAATTGAAAATTTACGTATAATTGATGTTAAAACCACGTGAAGGAACAGGTATTGTTGGCGAAACTACTATTTGGTGATTTAAAGTTAATTTGTATATACATATTACAGGTTACGAATAATGGCAATCGGAGGACATGAATCGATAGTTATACACAACTAGAATTGTGCCCCCAGTTGATGTAGAATGTACTAATTTTTCCCAAGTCCAATATAACAACATAGATATTAAATGTGCAAGCCAAAGATCTGATCTTGAGTGATACTCTTATCTTTCGCAATTATTACAGATTGGTTCACTAATTCAGTTTCAGTTTTCGAAACATTATATATTTTTATTTCTTTTAAGGACCGACAAGCTTTATCGCTAAAATTCAAAAATGAAATAGACCGCAAGGCAGAAGTGCACAAAATATGACGGTGGACAGGACGCTGGAAATTTCAGATCCTTCAATCTACGCAGATCACATAATAATTTTAAATTATATGATTTCATCGCCACGATTACCATTCCGCAATATATTTCATAAATCATTTCAGTTTAAACTAAACTTATTGTACCTATGCATTGTTTTTAAATATATGAATTTGGCATTTCAGGTTGTATTTATCCCTCTACACAGTATCTAGTGGTGATCACAGATCATCCAAACTAATCGCAAACACGCTCTACTGAATAGATTGATCATGTTTTCCGAAAGATGCAGCACATTCAATATCAAATTATTAAATGCTACTATACGAGTATAAATGGTATTTAAATTATATTTTAATTACATAATTAAAAATGTAAAACTCTGTGTTTTATTTGATTGTGTAGTGTGGGAAATAATAAACACCTAAAATATACATTGTTACAGTTGTCTGATTTTGGTATTAAATCGTAGAGTTCTTAAAATCGGATATAAGTTATAATAAACAATTTTGATTGAAATAATTACATCATTTAATATAATCGAAAATACATATATTATGTATAGTGTAATTAGTGCGTTCCATTTAACGTTGTAAACTACAAATAAGTACTTGTGTGTCGATAAATTGAAAGTGAATAGAGAAATATTTAATATTACCTACATACATACATATTTCAATTTATTGTATTAAAATTATATTAAAATTAGAATAAATTTAGTTTTACCTGAATGCAGCAAATTATTGATTTTATTGACGATTGTAAAAGTAGGGTAAGCGCCCCTCGTGAAAAAAATTAAAATAAAATATAGAAATATAACCTTAGTGTTTTGTCTGCAATGGAGATGGGCTATGGAAGAAATAGTAAATAATTATGCATAATCAGGTTTAAATTTCAATACAAAACACGCGCATTACTAATATATTATACAGATTTATTTATTTTTCTCCTAAAAATAAATCAAAAATCAAGCGACGTGTATAATCGCTTCAAAATTTCTCCGATACGTGGAGTTTGCGACCGTCCGATCGTCAATACTATACAGTCGTGTACTGTAATTGGAGATTGAAAGCGGATAAATTTTAAAGAATATACAGGCAGTTTTGATATTTATGATTTATTTTTAGAATTAAAATAAACAAATCCGTGACAAATTTTAGCAAAATGCGTTTTATGTATTGAAAATTAAAGGTTATTATGCATAAAATTATATGTATAATTAATTATTCACTATTTCCGAGATAGTCAATACCACAAAAATCATAATGTTCCAGTTCAATCGACCATTTAGTTGTTACACATTATTAGCACTTATAAGTACTTGCGCGGTGGTCGATTGGAAAGCAACTGTTATTTATTTGTTCCAGTTAACGAAAATATAGATGAACAAATAGGGCGAATGAATTTCATCGAATAAAACAAATTCTAAACAAAATTTCGAATCATGATCGGAATTTCAATTACAAATGTGTATTAGTAGATCGGCGAAACTGCTAACCCAATATTCGATGGATTTATATGTCTTCTATATACATATACATACATATATTAAATTTTACTATGCGATTTTTATTAAACAGCGATGAGACCACCATCATTACGATCATGTTAAAGCTAATGAAAGGAAGTGATAAATTTAGACGAATATCACGTGAGAGTATTCAGTTTTCCAATGAAATTGCTGTGTTCTCCAAAAATATACCGAAGGTAAAAGAATTTCTTCTATCGGAAAATTGTTCAACAATAGATCCGGATGTGTGGATTCCTAAAGTTTATTATGCCGATTATGATTTATGTTATGGTATGTAGTAAATCACTTTGTTAGTAACATTATAAAATAGATTTTTGTTTTTCTATATTAGATCTATCTGAGACTGGAATCAATTTTGGCAACACAAAACATCATGGTTGATAAATATCGGGCTGGGCCTGCAGTCGATCTGAATGAACAACATTTACGGATGATGATACACTAGGCTGACCAGATATTGTCGAACAATATAAAATAGTATATTTTACAAAATTTAAATATTTGACGACGTTTCAACTAAGCAACAAACAAATTTTGCAGTTCATGCCGTCGATATACGCAGGCAATTATTTCATTCGTTACAAAATCAGTTTCAAATTTTGAGTCAAATCAACCACTCAACTGATCCCGGATTCTATAACCTGATCAACAAATAGTTATTTATGGTATATTGCCGAACAAATGAGTAAAGTGTAAAAGGAAGCTAAAAGTGTACTAATACTCTTGAAAAAAGTATATCTGGCCACCCTATGGTACACACGATGAATATCATGCCTCTAATACGCACTAAAAATTAAATTTAAAAACGTATTTCAGGAATTGCGAAATTATATCACACCGTTCTCGTACAGTGATCTATTGTATAAAATAGCGTTCGACCGATATTTATTGTATAAAATAGCGTTCGACCGATATTTATGCTTCTATGATTGAACTAGTGATACTAATGAGAAAGATACGAAAATCGCTGGAGATATGAAAATATTTCGGAATAATTTCTGTGATGCATCACTAAGACTAATGTCGAAAGTTAAACGCGATGATGTCGTTTACAATGTGATCCTACATGGGGGCTACAACCGAAATAATTTGCTTTATTCTCGACTACCAGTTTCAAAGAAAATATTCAATATTGCATTAACGCAATACCCTAGCCCGGCTTGTGATGGGACTTTTTTCATGTATTTCAATATGAATCCAAATTTGCATGAAGAGCCAAAGTTTGTTTGATGAATATCATGCCACTATGATTAAGATAGTCGCTTAAATTTGGCAGATCGATCAAATCGATTCAATTTTAGAGGCACTTTCAAAGGATACATTTTTAAACAACTTGCGAAGTTTTTTGGCGTTTTTTTGCGTTATTATGATGACGATGCAATATTTATCATGGGTTGTGTGTAACCAACTGCAAGCGACCGAAATTTCAAAACTTTTCGTTAATGATATGTAGACTAAAGAATTTTATGATTTTGCCATTATTATAGGCGGGTATATTCCGAAAGAGCGGAGAATAAAAATTTTCCATTATTCAAGTCGAATGAGGTATACGGCATCTTATGGGATTAAATAAAAATAAATTCATTCCAAGTTTCCTACCTACATTATAATGTGTTTCATCTACGTTTTGTTAGATGGCGAGCAGAAATGTAGTTATTCTGGACTCGAATCATTTACTATTTTAATTTATTTTATCTCATTTTTGTACTTTGACATTGACAATTTGACGTATCGAATTCTTTAAATATAAAGTTTAAAGTTTATTTGTCTGGCAAGCTGAAAGCAGAAAGCACTTAACATAAATAACTCAAATAAATATATTATTACGTCTGCAGTTTACTTAGCTCTAAGTTCTTATAAGTTTTGTCAGCTGAAACACAATATTTGTAGAAAATATTAATTTGTATCATTCGGAAAGCTTCCAACAAATTTTTGACCACATCAGACGTTATGATTTGGAACTCATACTCAGTAAATAATTATAAATTCCGTTATCTTATCATTTAAGTTAATAACAGAAAATATTTATCAACTTCAGTTCTCTCAAGACGTTCAAGTAGAGTGAAAATGGAGGAAGAAAAATTAGTGAAAATAAATTTTGTAAGAAATGTGTTGGCCACAAAAATTATTGAGACATACGCAGATCTAAAAGGCCATACAATTATTTCGATTGATGTTGAACTATCCGCGCAGCTGGATGGGTTTATGTCCGCCATCTTATCAATGAATTTAAAAACTGAAAATCGGCTGGGCTATACCGAAATCCATCCGATTATTGTCAAGTTAATGAAGGGAAGTGTTGATTTTCGTACCACGTCGAAATCATATACCCAGTTTGCTAATGAGGTAACAATTTACGGGAAAGTTATACCAGAGTTGAAAAAAATTCTTCTTGAAGCAAATGTTAAAACAATTAATGCGGATGACTGGATTCCAAAAGTGTATTATGCTGATTATGGATTATACCCGGGTAAGAAAACGCAAAGTATTTTATATTTTGTTTAGTCAGTATCTTATTTCCAGAACTAAGCGATGGTTACGAATCAATATTGGCCACCCAAAATCTAAAACCATTCGGTTATCGTAACGGACCGCGCTTGGAATTGGATGAGGCACATTTACGCATGATGATTAAAACGATTGGGGAATATCATGGCGTGCAGTATGCAATGCGTATTAAAAAAGATCCTAAACTGCCGCACCTAATTAGCCAGGTTATCCCACTTCCGTTTATTGAACCAGATGCTTCAACCAATATATTTTCTATTATATATAAAATAGCGGTTGATCGTTTCTTTATGTACTACGACCAAAGTCCGCATCATCATGCACCTGAAGCGTTTCGTAATGATGTTAAACAGATGCGTGAAAAATATGGCATTGAACCACTGAAGATAATGGAAAAATGTCAAACAGTTGATCCCGTATTTAGTGTTATTCTGCACGGAGATTATAATCGAAATAATATTTTATTCCAATATGCTAAAGAAACGGGCAATGAAAACCCACGAGCAATGCGGATGATTGATTTTCAAGTGAGTTATTAAACATAAAATAATAATTTGAATTAGCTAATTAATTAATTTCTGTTACAGGAGGTTCGATATGCAAGTCCCGCTTGCGATTTGTCCTTTTTTATGTTTTTCAATATGAATCCGAATTTATTTGATGTACTCTGGGATAGTCTACTCGACCAATATCATAATACGATTATCGATACAATCGCACAAATTTTACATGTTGATAAATCTGATAAGATCTTAGCCGATTATTCAAAAGATAAATTTTTGGAACATTTTTCTAAATATGCCATGTACGGTACAATGATTGCGTTACATTTTTTACCATGGATGTTGGCACCGGAAGACGAATGTGACAAGCTATCGAAGCTTTTTGAGAATGATATGAAAAGTCAAGAGTTTTATGAATGTGCTATGGTAGCAGGTGGTGAACCACCAAATTTACGTATGACGCAAGTATTTCAGTTTGCCAGTAAAAAGGGATACACGAAAATTTTGTATGATGATTAAAGGAAAATTTAATTAAGAATTAAAGTTATAAATGTACAATATCTATTAAAGGCACATTTTAAGTGATTTATATTTTCTGTCTGGTTTATCCTAAAGTTGTAATGTAATTATATACATACATACATACATACATTTTAATATTGGAACGGTTATCGAGATTAAGATATTTTTCCACGGAAATTTTGATCTGAAATTGGTAAAGCGAGTTTAAATATTAACTTTCGAAATTTCTTAGAATATCTGTTTCTTTGAACAAATATTGCAAATTTTATTGAAAGATTCTGAAAATCTCAAGTTAAAAAGACAAAAGCATACATCACAAAAACTAGCTGGACTACTCGTAGGTAGCGTATAGAACAATGCGTGATAATGGAGAAAATATAATCGAATTTAGTAATACTAAAAACAAGCGAATAAAGAGCGAATACAAGCATTCGAATATCTTTGGAGAATGACTACATAGGTAGTCATATTCTCCTGAAACATGCCGATGTCGAATAAAATTACATCACAGTAAAGGTAATGTGGAAGAAGATAATACGAAACGTACCTATTACATTGTACAAATAGCTAAGCATGTAAAAAATTCTAGGAGATAGCGAACTCGGCATTAATAAAATTAAATTATTTTAGTTCTTCAAATACTGAAGAAGACTTTACCTGTGTTTTCAATTGTTTATTCGAAATGAATTACGACCTTAACCATGAAAAATTTGACATGTGTTTCATTAATAAGTTGCTCTTTTGTGTCATATACTCAGTCAGTCGAGTTTATTTTTTTCTAATTAAAAATATAATAGTTCAATTATATTTTCCAATACAATTTCATTACTCGTTTAATTCTACCGTGATATTTGAACGAAAATATCGAAAAATTATAATAAAGATACAATTTATGATCCCTATGCCCCATAGCATGAAAATGTTTAACTAGAGATTAGCTAACAAACGGTTATATGATAAAATTGTTTTTCTTTTCACAACCGAAATTCAATTCAATTTAATTTCTTTTTGCTCTACATCGGAATATAAATATTTTCTAGCAATACAATAAAAATAAAAATTGAACGACCGTTAAATATTTAATTCTAAAAAATTGACGGTTAGACCTGGAGTACCATTAGTTAAATATTTTGAGCAACCGGTAGTGGTGTTTCAACCAAATTTCAGAAAAAATATTTATCCAGATAAGTACATATATACATAAATATTAAACATTTTACGAACTCCACCAGTAAGTTCAAGTGTCGCATCAATCACACCATTCAACACACAACAAGTCAACGTCATCGTCAGCAGTACAAATCTCAACAGCATATCAACTAAACCAATCATTGTCACCCATGCAATTAGGTAGTTTCTCTAATAATCGATATACAGCTCAAAGTTCGGCAACATCCCAAAAGTCAATATTCCGGTTTTAGTTAGGTCAAGCATCCAATCGCCGACAACACTAATGGCTCTGCCGCTGGAAAATGAAGCATGTGCCACGACAAGCAGAATGGGTCCTACGTCCTATAAACGCAAAATGCAAACAAAGGAGAATTAAGAACTACTGGTTAGCAGAACCGGTAACTTTATCTGCAAGGTTTAATAGCCTATCGGAAGTCATATTCACTCACAGTAAAAAAGTAAATAGCACCCCCAATATTCGTATCGGATTTCAAAATGAACAATTTTTAATTGCTTTGTTAAAGAACTGGCTAAAGACTATGCTATTTAAAATGTAACAACCTGCCTTATCTGAACAAGCAGGATAGATATTGAAATACACTGCTGCTTCTGGAGGAAGCTATGGGAGCAATAAACCACATGATCTATCGCCAACTCGCTTGTGATAACTAGGCAGATCTGGCTCAAACTGCACCTGTCATATTAGCAAGATCGTAGGAATTATAACGGGGTGCTGTCCCATAGGTCAACATGCGGGTACGCCCAATGATTACTAACGTAGCTATAAAGTAGAGAGGGAGGGAGAAACAGTAATCCACCTGCTTGGCACCTGTGGATCATTCGATGAGTAGGGAAGAGAAAATTTTAAATGTGGTACAGCTGGACTAGTTTGTGTCTATGCTGGTCCTTTGGGGCAACCACTCTAACGTAACCTGATCTATGATCTAAAAATAATTGGAGCTAGCAAGGTGAAAACTAAATTGAAATAGATCCGACACCTACCCAGCTGTGGTTAAAACTCTAGCGTATCGAAAAATCGAATGATTCATTCCAGATGAAAATGAAAAATATCTCTATCAATTAGCACTGAGGAGTTGAAAAATGAATTATATGCCACTAAGTTGTATACAACACCAACATCAGTTAAAGTGAAACTAAAATACCATTACCATTCTTCAAAGTTGAACTAAGAATAAATGTATCGGTTAGTTATAACATACGCGCATCTCTGCAAAGAAAAGCAGCCAACGGAGAATACAAACAATCAAGAAATGGCTGATCAGTTATCGATGAGTCGGTTGGAAACAATGATGCAAAAATTGATGATCAAAATGGATACAATCCTTAATCTCTTAACATCACCGTCTGCAAAATATTCAATATCTAAAATCTTCAAAATGGCACTCTGTAATGCCAACAGCTTGCCACAACATAGACAAGATGTTTAAAGATTTCTGTTTCAACAGGAAATAGACGTTATGTTATTATCTGAAACGCCACTAGAAAAAGATTTCTAAAGATACACTTTATATGACACAAAACATCCAAGCACACGATTAAGAATTTTCGAAAAATATAAAACACAAATTTTAACTATTAATATAATCGCACAGTTGCACCATGGGCCTTTCTGGCATTGAGTGCGGAATCCTCGTGGGTTCCAGCCAATTTTAATAATAATAATCGCACAGTTTGTACTGTTGTCTGCCAGTCATCTTCCATAGAAGGCTCTAAGAAAATGACGAGGCCACTTGCGGAGTACAATTTTTCTTTATTAATTTTTTTCTGTTATATATACTTGACAAATCGTTTTTAGTCGCAATTTTCTTCGATGTTTCTAAAAATTGTGTCGAATACAGTGTCAGCGTTATTAACGATTAGCCTAACTTAATTATTGACTCTGGGCTGCTACATTTACTTTCATTTCTTGTTTTCTACTTTAAAGTGTTAGAATTTTCCGAGCGGCGTTATCGTTCCTGATGTATCTAAATCTACACAATTTTAGATATGTTATGCATATTATGCCAAATTTCAAAGACAATGCAAAAGCTTGATGAGCGGTGTCAAAAATGTATATTCATAGGTTATGCCTTCAATTCTTATAGTCTTTTTTTTTGCCAGAAAAGAATACTCAACACAATAACACAAAGTTAGCCACAAAACAAACCATTATTAAATTTGACATAAAATCAGCGATCATCGAAGGAAATCTCTAAGAACATATTTATATGCAACCACCATTATAATAAAATCTGTTAATTACAAAAGGTGTTCTAAAGTCACATGCTTCATTAAACTGGAATAAGCTGTTTACTACTTTTCTGATTAACAAAACAATCAAATCGTTAAAATCAGAACTTTTAAAACTTTAAAATTCAAAATGCATCGTTGATACTAGCCATTTATGTTGAAAATGCGGGCTATTAATTAGAGGCAATAGACAGGAAATATTCAAGGCCAATTTTGAAATGTCAATTAGCTATGGTCCTGGTACAAAACCTATTCTATAAAAATGCTGGACAAATTTAAAATGCTTGAATATAAAAAATCACTTCTAGTTATACCGAGTAAGGAGCAAAAAAAGCAAGGCTCGATCTAGCGTTTGCTGTGGGGTATGCTAGTAGACATGGAAATCTCTTATAAACATGACGTAACAAATATACACGAATATATTATTCAGATATTTTGATGGATCTCAGCTGCCGTGAACTACTTCATCTTAAATTGTCAACAAAAGAAGTAAACACATAGATGTTAAATCTCATTTTATTAAGGAAAAATAATGATTTCTAGAATAATTACAATTTATTATTGCATATACGAAATAAAAAATGCGGATATTTTAATAAAACCGTTGGAAACAAATAAATTAGTTCAATTTAAAAACCCACACATGACCTCGAGGAATCAATCAATAATTAAATATTTTTCTTTAAAGGGATATGTTGGGGCCGATTCTGAGTTCAAATTTTTGTTATGTTATTTTATTTAAATTAAAAAACAATACAAGATGCGTTTTTTATTCGAAAATTTTCTTTTTGGAATACTGTTCTGAATAAGAATTATAATCGTTTATTCAGTAAAATGATTTTACTAAAATCTAAATGATTTTAATTTTACCGTTAAATATAATAAATTTAATGTTAAACTACGTATTTTAATTCACTATTATCGAAATAAAATAAAATTTAACTTTATTTTTCGATGTACTCGATAAAAAACATTACGAGTTCATGTACTATGATTTTATCGAGTATGTACATTCAAAAATAAAGTTTTATTTAATTATATTTCGATAATAGTGAATTAAAATATGTAGTTTAACCAAAGAAGATATACTAATAGAAGCACTATTTGTATGAGAGAAATATACCCAAATAAAATAATTTCATATTATTTAAGTTTTGTTTTTGCAATTTTACGAGATACTATTACAATTTCGTCATGTCCCTTTCTTGCATTTACATTTTGAATAACACAGCAAAATAAAATATAATAGTGAGCCAATTGGTTGACGAAAAGAAATTTCATAAAAAATAACATTTTAATGAATTATATTGTATTGGTATTGGTGCCAAATAGATCACAACAATAGACCAACAAAACATTTCAAAACGCAATTTGAGTTATTTTCAAAAATGTTACAGTACAACACTCATACATGTTATATTGAGATTTACGATTTATATGCGAGTATATATTTATTTTGGGGTCTATACTGTATATAAGCAAAATATCAACATAAGAAATTATAATAAATCGGATAAAGTTATCCCTACCTTCCTCGATTGTGTTTTAATTTTAAATAATGAAATGAAAACAAACATTTTTTTCATTTTTTTATTGTTTTCAATCAACCTGTGAAAAGAAGGAAGGGATTTCGTTTGTTTCTATTATATTGATATTTTAGTTATATACAGTATAGGCATCAAAATCCCCTTATGATAACATGGAATATCGCAATTAAAATTGTACATTTCCATATAATGTATGAGTTCTGAACTGTAAAACTTCTGAAAATAAAATAGACTTGTGTTGTGAAAAGTTGTTGTTGCGTTGGTCTAAACAATTTGATATTTTCATGTTTATTTCATTAATGAAAATCGAGTTGTAAGAGAAGATCGATGAATGAGTATTTTGATTTTCACTTTTAGGAATATATTTACGCAAAAACGTCTATAGGTTACTTTCGGCTTGTATCTGTAGAAGTATAGACTGTTTCTCTAGTTTAGGGGTAAAATTAAAAGCATCTTTTGGTTTTACGAAAATTGTCCTTCAAATACTTAACGTAATTTGTTGTTTTATTATTTTGCAAAGTGAAAAACAATCAAGGGTGGATTCATTTGAAAGATAAATGTTTAATTGAGTCCACACGATTGTCACAGCCACGACTCCTCTTTTGAGAAGCAGTCTTCCTGATAAGTTTGGAAAATAACCTCATTGAAAGAAAAAAGAAAATGTATCCAACAAAATAGTCTAACAAAAACCAAAATTATAGAATAAAAAACTAAATTTTTGGTTTTTCGTCTGAAGCAAGACGATTCATTAATAATATTAGGGGATTATATCGTCTTAATTTCTGTTGTAATGAAATTTTTATAAATATTTTTGGTCTGTACAAATAAAAAATATATAAAATTAGAAAACAGAAAATGTTCCTATTGTTGTTTTCGATCAATGCAAGATTTTGCTATATGCATAAAAAATATATCGTCGGCGAAGAAAATGCGTGTCAAGTAGAAAACATTTATTTGTGTGAATCAAAAAATAATATATAGACGGACGATGCGTATGATTTTTTTTAGAAAAAAAAATTACGATCATATAATTTTTTGTGTAAATATTTATTTTGAACAATACATGCATAATCCTTTTATAAAATAAAGTTCATTAATATGTGTAGCATATTGTCTATCTATATCACTAATAGGTAACTGGGAATATGTGATTAATTATGTACTGATTAACAAGACATTCACTGCTTTAAAATTATGTGAATTGATTAAAAAAAATATAATCGTATGTCAGGAAAAAATTGGGTTAAACGTCATAATGTTAACATGTGATCAAGGGGCGGGCCTTAAATGAGCAAACATATAAGCAGCTCAGTATCATATTCTTTTTTTATATTAGCTGGCAAAAAAATTTTTGCACAATAAGATCCTCTACACATCATTAAATCGACCAGAAATGCATTTGTTAGTTTGAAACAAAATTTCACATAGTGAAATTGGAGTAGCTGACATAGATGTAATCAGAAAAATTGTTGAACGAGATTCAATCAACAAATGTAATTTATTACTTAAGTTAGCCGGAAACACTTATACCCAAATTCGTTTGAAAAAATGAACGTTTCGTTGGCCGTACAATTATTAAGTAACACCGTAAGCTGTGCAATTCGAGTCGTGGTACAAACGTGTCCAGAAATTTGAAGTACATCTTTGGAAAATGCATTATCAAAATTTGTGGAAAGATTTAACAACATTTTTGATTGTTTAAATTGCCGAAATTTCAACTCTATACCGCTTTTCGAACAACCATTAAAGTAAGGAAACGATGTATATAATTTAGTAGAGAGTTTAGGTTTTCTAAGCAAATTAAAAATAATTTCTAAAAATGAAAATTATTTCAAATTTATTAAAGGCATTGAGCTTACTATTAACGCTCAGATAATTTTAATCGACCATTTAACATTAAGCGATGGTATAGAAATTATTTTCACAGGAAAAACAAATCAAAACGGCCTAGAAATTTTTTTCTCTCAATTGCGCGGTATGGGTGGTTTTAATTACACAAATATAATTGTTACTAAACTCTTATTTAATTCAGAGTATTCCAATTGCTTGGCAGATGACGGCAACATGATAGAATTAGAATTGGACCATTTTCATCATCTGTATCCAAAGAATGTTTAGTACAAGAATGCGAGTCTGAAGACGTTTCAGTTCAGGGTGAATATTTAAACCTCCATCATCTTAATTGCGATGACCAAATTATTAAACAAAATGCTATTTCATATACTACGCTGCGGGTATTGTGCATTCAAAAAAATTAATTGTAGTGAGTGTCGAACTAAGTTGATTAAAGAAAATGATGAAATACCAGCGATCTCTGATACTTTTGTAGTAGAAAAAAATGTCCAGAAATCTTCAAATTTTGGTTCTTTCAAAGCGCCGACAACAGTATACGCTGATGTTGCAAATACTTGTTTAAAAATATTTGATCAAAAATTTAAAAAGGAATGTCATTTATCAAATATTTGTGTACGAGCAACTGAAACCTGCATAAATGTTATTAAACGAAATTTCCCGGAGATTATGCCTTCAGAAGAACCGTGTTATGAACACTTGAAAACCTTAATTAAGTTTTTTATTCTTGTGTTAATATGAAAAAATGCTAAATGGTCTCTTTTTAAAGGCCAATTTTATAAAACAAACAACAAAAATAAAGGTACATCAATGTTAGCTCCAATACATGGTTCAAAAATATTAAAAATTTTGAGCAATTAAAAAATAAATTCAATTGAGCATAAATCAAACAAATTTTTTTTTTCTTTTAATGAGGTGCTTTTCCAAACTTATCAGGAAGACTGCTTCTCAAAAGAGGAGTCGCGGCTGTGACAATCGTGTGGACTCAATTAAACATTTATCTTTCAAATGAATCCACCCTTGATTGTTTTTCACTTTGCAAAATAATAAAACAACAAATTACGTTAAGTATTTGAAGGACAATTTTCGTAAAACCAAAAGATGCTTTTAATTTTACCCCTAAACTAGAGAAACAGTCTATACTTCTACAGATACAAGCCGAAAGTAACCTATAGACGTTTTTGCATAAATATATTCCTAAAAGTGAAAATCAAAATACTCATTCATCGATCTTCTCTTACAACTCGATTTTCATTAATGAAATAAACATGAAAATATCAAATTGTTTAGACCAACGCAACAACAACTTTTCACAACACAAGTCTATTTTATTTTCAGAAGTTTTACAGTTCAGAACTCATACATTATATGGAAATGTACAATTTTAATTGCGATATTCCATGTTATCATAAGGGGATTTTGATGCCTATACTGTATATAACTAAAATATCAATATAATAGAAACAAACGAAATCCCTTCCTTCTTTTCACAGGTTGATTGAAAACAATAAAAAAATGAAAAAAATGTTTGTTTTCATTTCATTATTTAAAATTAAAACACAATCGAGGAAGGTAGGGATAACTTTATCCGATTTATTATAATTTCTTATGTTGATATTTTGCTTATATACAGTATAGACCCCAAAATAAATATATACTCGCATATAAATCGTAAATCTCAATATAACATGTATGAGTGTTGTACTGTAACATTTTTGAAAATAACTCAAATTGCGTTTTGAAATGTTTTGTTGGTCTATTGTTGTGATCTATTTGCCACCAATACCAATACAATATAATTCATTAAAATGTTATTTTTTATGAAATTTCTTTTCGTCAACCAATTGGCTCACTATTATATTTTATTTTGCTGTGTTATTCAAAATGTAAATGCAAGAAAGGGACATGACGAAATTGTAATAGTATCTCGTAAAATTGCAAAAACAAAACTTAAATAATATGAAATTATTTTATTTGGGTATATTTCTCTCATACAAATAGTGCTTCTAAAGGGTGATTTTTTAAGAGCTTGAGAACTTTTTTTTAAAAAAAAACGCATAAAATTTGCAAAATCTCATCGGTTCTTTATTTGAAACGTTAGATTGGTCCATGACATTTACTTTTTGAAGATAATTTCATTTAAATGTTGACCATGGCTGCGTCTTAGGTGGTCCATTCGGAAAGTCCAATTTTGGGCAACTTTTTCGAGCATTTCGGCCGGAATAGCCCGAATTTCTTCGGAAACGTTGTCTTCCAAAACTGGAATAGTTGCTGGCTTATTTCTGTAGACTTTAGACTTGACGTAGCCCCACAATAAATAGTCTAAAGGCGTCAAATCGCATGATCTTGGTGGCCAACTTACCGGGCCATTTCTTGAGATGAATTGTTCTCCGAAGTTTTCCCTCAAAATGGCCATAGAATCGCGAGCTGTGTGGCATGTAGCGCCATCTTGTTGAAACCACATGTCAACTAAGTTCAGTTCTTCCATTTTTGGCAACAAAAAGTTTGTTAGCATCGAACGATAGCGATCGCCATTCACCGTAACGTTGCGTCCAACAGCATCTTTGAAAAAATACGGTCCAATGATTCCACCAGCGTACAAACCACACCAAACAGTGCATTTTTCGGGATGCATGGGCAGTTCTTGAACTGCTTCTGGTTGCTCTTCACTCCAAATGCGGCAATTTTGCTTATTTACGTAGCCATTCAACCAGAAATGAGCCTCATCGCTGAACAAAATTTGTCGATAAAAAAGCGGATTTTCTGCCAACTTTTCTAGGGCCCATTTGCAAGCGTTGCTCGTTAGTAAGTCTATTCATTATGAAATGTTAAAGCATACTGAGCATCTTTCTCTTTGACACCTTGTCTGAAATCCCGCGGGATCTGTCAAATACTAATGCATGAAAATCCTAACCTCAAAAAAATCACCCTTTATTAGTATATCTTCTTTGGTTTAACATTAAATGTATTATATTTATCGATAAAAAATTAAAATAATTTAGATTTTACTGAATAAACGAGAAAATCCTTATCCAGCACAGTATTCAAACTCGAAATTTTTTGAATAAAAAACGCACCTACAAATTCGTATATGAAGCGGGGAAATAAATACCAGCGTCCAGAATCGTCTTTAATTATGTTAATTTTATTTATTTTATCATTTACAATTTTAATAAGGAAAATTAAGGGGAAGTCTGGAATTATTTATGAAAATATTACGTAGTAATGGGCGTTTACGCGTCATCTATTATTTTCTACATGGACGTGTCGACAACCCGTAGATAACGTCAACGACGTAGACATCGTCGATAATGTAGACAATGCCTAGAGTGCTTTTGTCAATTAGATCTAACCTAAAGGGTGATCAAATTTCTTTAGGAACAATGCGTTATTGGTGATAGTTTTATAGAATGTCCGTCAATGCATTTAAATGTATTTTCAAAAAGAGCGGAATTTACAACTAATCGTGCTCAAATACCATGAATCTACTTCAGCGTCGTGTTTATCCATTACAAAATTATTAAATTGACCCAAAACAATGATATATATAGCGTTATATAGAGTGGGCCCTCTTTATAACTGTGGAACGATATAGAACAAACAAAAAGGTTAAAACTTTCATTAAAAATAATCTGGGGAACTTTAACTATGACCGTGCCATAAAATTTAACACACCCCACTCCATGATAAAACGAATTCGAGTTCAGGAAGGCTATAAGTCCTACCAACACTTCTTCATCTACATAAAAACCAACAATTTTCCTATTATTGTGGCAGGATTGTACTGTCCACCAAGATATTCTATTAAAAACAAACTCAGAGTTCTTCAAGCGTCTGGGAAAAAGGTTCATAATAAAAGGTGGCTTCAATGCGAAGAATACTGACTGGGGTTCTAGATTAACTACACCTAAAGGAAAAGAATTACTGATTGCCATTAAAGAAAATGGATGTGAATCCATTTCAACTGGAAAACCTAATCGATTTTTACATTACCAAAACCAAAAGTTTTTCTCGACTCTGCTTATTTGGCAATTAATTGGAAAAATTTGAAAATTTTAATAGAAGCTGAGTTGAACTAATTTGTAAGATGAAATTAAATTAAAAAAACCTTAGCTCGAATGCCGCTTGAACTCACGTCCACTAATCGAACGACCAGTACTTTGCTTACTTGACTACTGCCTTACAATTTCATTACTGATCAATCCATCATTTATACTCACCATTTGGATAGAGAAAAATGAAAATTTAACAGAATCTGAATTGATTTAATTTGTAAGAAATGAAATTAAATTTTTTTTAGCCCTAATCGAGACTTAAACTCAGCTATACCTATTTGTTATACTTTCAGTTTGTATAGGGAACTTTTTTATTTGGACGTTATTCATGTCTTTAACTTAAACTTAAAACTTGTATGGTCAGTTTATAATTGTTAAGAACATAAGGAGGAATAGCTTGCCAGATTTTTAACTTTTTCGAAATACACTGCTTGGAATGTCATCGCATTAAATGATGCACCTGGCACTATGCAGTTCAGTTAAGTTTCAAACGATATTAATGTTGGGACATTTTTGGTTCAATTCAGCTTTTATTAAAAAAATTCCCAAGTTTCTCAAATCAATTGGAAAGTATAAAAGATTTGCATAATATCAAATACATATACGGTGGTGGGCGAGGTAGTAGACTGATTCACTTTGTATTAGTGGACCAAGGTTCAAGTCCCATTAGCGAAGGTATTATTTTAATTTAACTTCAACATTTTCATATTTTTCGAGTAGTGGCATGTATACAATATGGGTATATAGCGATGGTGAAATAAACGCAGAGTCCATTGCCTTTGCTAAAATTTTCAATATTTTCTATTTAAATGACAGATATAAAAGATAGAGTGAAATACATATGCGGCGGTGGTCGAGTAATCAAAGTCATTCACTTTGGAGTTATGGATCTAAGTTCGATTCTCGATCGATCCATACATTTTTTGAATTAATTTCTCCTGTCAAATTGGTGATGGTGAAATAAAATTACTTAAATCCAACTCAGCAGCGTCTGTTCAAAACTTCAACATTCTCCATGTAAAAGTGGCAAGTATAAAGTATTGGTTTGGGTATAGAGCGGTAATGAAATTGTACGGCGATGGTGAAATAAGCAGAGTCCATTGCCATTGCTAAAATTTTCATTTTTTTTATTCAAATGGCGGCTATAAACGCTAGGAATATCACTATTTATATGTATGGCGGTGGCTCGGTGGTAAAAGAAGCTGTGCGATTGGATTGGAAATCATGACTATGTAGTTCAAGCCACAATATAAATTTTTAATTAATTTATCAACATTGGTCATTTTTAAATCAAACAGCGATATTGTTTTATCTTTAATGAGAAATGTGTGGATGCCCGCTAAATTTGTTTACCCTTAATCGAGGTTCGGAACTTCACAACATCCACTATTCCAAATCCTATGACATCGCTTACTTTACCACCTCACCATGTTCATATATTGATTTGCCGCTATACTCATATTTTATATTTGCCAATTAAAGGGAGAAATTAAATAAATTAAATTAAAAATTATTTAATGCCAAACCCCAATGGGCTTGACAACTCTAGTTCACAATTCCAAATGCAACGACTCTGCTTACTGGACCACCGGCGTATATAAATTTGGTGCTATACAAATCTTTTATGTTTGCCAATTCAATAGAGAAAATTGAAAATTCTATCAACACGTCATCATTACGGTCATACACAAGAGATGGCTCTC
This sequence comes from Tipula unca, assembly GCA_951394425.1. Classification (NCBI taxonomy): domain Eukaryota; kingdom Metazoa; phylum Arthropoda; class Insecta; order Diptera; family Tipulidae; genus Tipula; species Tipula unca. The sequence goes on from OX596380.1 coordinate 93,040,394, forward strand.
TTACATTTTCATTACAGTCGTACACAAGAGATGGCTCTTATATTTGACGAAGAAATTAAATTAAAAATGTATTGACGCTGACGAGAATTGAACTCGAGTCCACAAATCCAATAGCAATGACTCTGTTAACTGCACCACCGCCGCATATACATAATGCATATACAAATTATTTATATTTACCAATTCAATAGAGAAAATTGAAAATATTAGCAACAGGATTGGAGACTATGCTTATTTGACGATCACCTTATATTTTCATTACGGTCATACACAAGAGATGGTTCTTATTCTTGCAGATATTGAATGTAGATTTCAACAGAAGCATTGTTGAACCAATTTTACAGAAATTAAACTAAAATTGGCGCTGACGAGTCTTCAACTCGAGTCCACGATTTCAAGAGCATTAACTCTGCTTACTCGACCACCGGCGTATTAAAGTATTGTGCTGACAAACGATAGAATTCTTTAGATGGCACAACTGATAGAAATCTTTACAAAAAGGTTATAACCTTCATTAAAAATAATACGGAGAAATTTAACTATGACCGTGCCATAAAATTTAACACACCAACTCCATGGTAAAAAGAATTCGAGTTTTTTCGTGTGCTACCGAGCTATAACAAACCAAATCGTTCAGATAACCAACACTTAATTTAGTGGATGTGTGTTATTGCTGAATTGCTCGCAAACATGATATTTCAATAAGTACATTGCTTCGCGCGCTATATGGCAAATAGCGCCGACTTCTTGGAACCAAATGTCGTCGAGGTTGGGCTTCAATTTCAGGCAGCAAATGGACGAATGATTTCACAGGCGCATAAACTACACCAAACTGTTTATTTAATCGCGTATCATCCAATACTGTAAACTGGGCTTCAAACTTTTCGATGGTATTCCAAATAGTTGTCTCGACAGGCCGATTATGTCAACCGTAAGTTGGTCTAAGCGCACGAAACACATTCCTCACAGAACGCTGATTTTCGTAATAAAGCTGAACAATTTGTAGACGCTATGCCATACTCAGTCTGTCCAAGAAGAAATAGCAAACAATACTGAATAAATAAAAACACGATTCAGTTTGAAACTATTCATGCGTCATTTGTCAAAAAGAAACAAATGAAAAAATCACCTCTAGATGAACGCTTTTACAAAATACTCCCGCGAGCTGGCCTATTCGATTTCAAATCGCTAAAATATCGTAGGTTGTTGACATTATTTTAATTGTCGACATTGACAAAAAACACTGCCAAGTAATCTACGATATATTTTACGTGTCGACAACCGCATAGATATATGACATAATCTACCTCGCCCATCCCTAACATTTATGCAATCATTGTCGCTGTATATATGTAGGGTTAGGACTAAAATAGCTGTACAAGAGAACACACCAAAAAAGAAATCTGCTTTTAAATATAGTAAGAAACGCTAATTAATAATTAATGTAAGAACGTTGTAATAAACAAACAATAAAGCTTTTGACAAAAATATATTCGTTTTTTAAACTCGTAATGATCATCTATTAAAATCCAAAATAAAAGTCTTCTAATTACAGTTAAAACATTCAACACATACATAAAAATTAGATTAAATTCAAGCATCCGAACTCGATAGCCAATTGCTATTTTTTCTGCATAAATTATATCAATTTAGAATCAGGTTAGCCATTTCCCTCTTTCTAAAAGAATATATTTCAAAAATTATCTAACCGTCGTTCCTTCTCGATGAATAATTTTGGCCCTCTAAAAACCAGTTGTAATGCACTCGACTCATATAATTATTTACAAAAGCTTCTATATCGCTTTAAGCTTCATATGATGGTAATATGCTTCTGGCCAATTTCTAAGTTCAGTAATCATACATCAGTATACATTAGCCAAAATTTTAGTTTTATTTAACATTATTTTATATTTACCTTAATATTTTAATTTGTTATAGCTGTCCAGCGATAGCTCATATGAAGTTCAATTTTAAACATTAATATTTAATGGTTTTCGTATTACCCAAAACAAATTTGGAAGGAAATTTCGAGAATTAGGGAATGAAAGGTGTTAATGGCAAATTCCGTAATCGATCATCGAACAACTAAATTAATATTTTTATAGTTATAAGTGGTGATGTGTATAACAGAATTTTGTGGTAGCTGGTAACCCCATTTATGCATTACTCATTTAATAGTCTCGATTTGGCAGTCATTGCGATAAGAGGGTGATTTTGTATAAGAAAATCAACAATTTTTAGGAAAAAAAAAACAATTCTCTGATTTCGAAATGTTTAGTTTATTTTGTAGAAAAGTATAAAAAAATATATAAATTAAATTAGAAAATTTAACATAAAGCTATTAGTCTTATTAGTTGCCTTATATGTATAATACTATATACACTATTTATTGAAAAAAATCATTTCTTTTGAATTTTCGTAATGTATTTCGAAATTTGATCCTCCTAAAATAAAACACAAAGTCATTAAATAACTTTAAAAACCCAAAGTAGATAACATTAACACCTACATCCCTATAAAAACTCAACTTTATAGATCAAAATTATGTAAGAAATGTAATTTTGATGAGTCAAGCTTAAATTTCAAAAGAAACCGTAAATTGGTCGCAAATATGAATTGAGTTCACGATTAATTCGTTGAATTGTTTGATCTGGTCGTGTAGCCAGTTGTTGAATGAATCCGGTTACTTGATTTGCAATGCCACCAATAACAGGTCGTACATTATTTGTCTGTGGAATAAGAAGTAAATTGAAGTTAGTTTTTAACTACAAGAGTATATTAATAATGAGTTAGGTTGTATGATCGGCCGCATGCTTCCTTACTATTTAAATACTTGTTATTTTTCACCTAACAAACTTATTAAAAAATACAACAAACAAACTAAAAGCAGTTATATATAGCTCTCACCAAATCTTGTAACGTATCAGGTACGTTAATTTCAATTACAGGCTTAATATTATCATCACTAACCGAGTCGGAGAAAATTTCTTGATTATTATTCGATGAAGTTGGTGGGTAATTTGTAACACTTGGCCGATTATTTTGAATCGATGATGTTGGTCGATTAAATATATTTGATGATGTGCTATCGCCACTACCACCACCACCACTACCACTTCCACCATTGTTGCCGCCATAAATATTTGAAAAATCAAATAAACCACCGGGTCCAAAAAATCCAAATGGGCCACCTTGAGGACGATTACCTCCATTAAATCCATTGAATATTCCACCTGGCCGATTACCACCAAAACCACCAAATCCTGGCCGATTACCAAAATGACCGAATCCACCTCCTGGCCGATTACCAAAATGACTTCCAGGTGGTCGATGATGTGGGCGATTTATGCCATGATGATTACCATAGTAAATTGGTATACATCCGTATCCAGGATATTGATTGTATTGATTATGAATCGGTGAATGTTGAACATCATTTGTTGGTTTATTATCAACTTGTTGATCACCATAGGCAACACCCCCATATTGTGGATATCCGGTATTTAAATTATAATGTTGATTTACTAAATTTATATCTCCAAATGTTTTACTAACATCTCCATTATCATCCCGATAGTATCCTCCATTGTGTTGTGCTGGCACTTGAAATGGTATACAAAATGGTTTTTTTCGTCGTCGCCTGGACCCATCCGATAAATTATCATTTTCTTCATCGTCCAGATCATATTGATCATTCACTACTTGATTATTATTTGTATAAGTGCTTGCAGTTGACGTTGGTGATGTATTACTTGTCGGGGCATTATCCGGTTGCACCACGGTGTCATCATAATCATCGATATCATCATCATTTTGCTGTACAGTTATTCGATTTAATATAAGACGATTATAATCCGCATTGGGTTTTGAAAAGGCCCGCCCTTCGGGCCTATTTCGTTTCTGTGGTGCACTATCAGGAAATTGAAATGACGCAGTTATAACTGTTGTAATTAAAATCGCAAAAAATAACTGAAACTAAATAAGATCAAATACAAAAATAAATTCACAAGCACTTTCTAGTAAATAAACAATTCACTTGCACTATAAATATGTTTATATCACTAACCAAAATATATTTCATCGTTATTCACTTCACTAAAGTACTTTGTTATTTTTTAAACCAAAATCTAACCAACTGACCGTCGGCGCAAGTTATTTGAAAAAAAATTTAAAATCTGATTAAATTAAAAAATCGACTGTTTTCTCCTAGATCATCTTTAACTATGACCATTGCTTTCTTCGTGTAAATAAACAGAAACAATTTATTTTTGTTCATTTTTAATATAGATGCCGTCATTATTATTCAACACAAATAAGAATTCAAATCGGTTTTTGGAAGAAATGAAAGTGAAATTTATACTAACGTATGTAACTATATAAAGTTAATTTTTGCACCAATATCGCTGTATGCGAAATGGTAAACAGAATTAAGCAAAAACACAAAAAATCATAGTTATATAATTTATGGATTTAAAATTAATCAAGTTAAGCTGCCTACACTTGAAAATTTTATTCGTGCTAAAATAGTTGAACAAAACGACTTTAATTTTGTTAATATATGCATTTACTTTGCTTGTTTAAAGTAGATTGGGTGGTGTACATTGTAAAACAGAAATTCATATCGTGATTAATATAAAGACGATCCCATCTATAAAGTATTTACGGTATCTTTTACCCTCAATTTTAAAATTCCTACAGATTCTGTCTAAAATGTCAGAATATTGAAGTAACCAAAAATTGAGTAACTTTTGAGCTAACTGACCCCTTTTCAATATGTACTGGTAATAAGGTAATTCGAATAAAACATTATTGTTAGCAAATTTTATTTTCTTATTTTATGTGGATAAGCTACATTTGCTAAAATTAGATCTTAAAATCGATAAGAGTAGATAATGAAAAATCGGGCTTTCATAATTCATCAGTGATAGTAACATTTTCAATGCACGTTTTATCACTTTCCGGGGGTGTCTTTCAATTATTATCAGCTGGTTACGAGTCTGTAATACAAATTAAAATTGTGTTTATTGTTATCATATCTTAATTTGTCATAAAAAAACGCACTTACCTAGATTTACAATATTTTCTTATACGTGTATTCCGGCATTTTGATGTTTACTTGAATGAAAACACCAGGCTGATGATCGATTGGGATAAATTATGATGGAGTTACATGGTAGTGGTGGTAGTGGTTTGAACTGCAACAGTAAAAAAGTAAGAAAGTATTATGTTAAAATTAGTTAAGTTCATAATATTAAATATTCTATTTCTATAAATTCATTCGATAAAATATCACCAATATTTTTATTTTCGATGGCAAGTGAAAAGAGGAAAAAGAGATAGTTTGCAAATTTATTCTAACAGGCTGAGATCGCAATAGACCAAACGTAATTCAAAAAACGCAATGGAACACAATTTTGTTCGGAAAAAAAGAGACACAAATGTCTATCGAATCGAATCGAAGTGATGATAGAACATCCCAGCACAGACCATCAGTTTGGATTTAGAGAGAATCGAACAAGATTACCGAGTTGTAAAGGGTTCTCCAATAGGAATGGTACAATTTTAAATGGTTATAATGGCAACACTGCGAATTATTTTTTGACATTTCCTATGTCATTTGTGTTCAGTGGGTTATGCCATTTAATCAAGGAAAGATACACGCTTCGACAACGTTTAGACATTGTTAAATTGTTTTATGAAAATCAGTGCTCATTAGTGAATACTGTGAGAAATTTAAGAAGAATTCATGGACGACATTATTCAGTTAATTGACTCACTATTCGTCGTATTGTAGACCAATTTGAAAGTGAATTTTCATTACACGATACAAGAGTACCAGTACGATAAAGAAATGGTAGAAATTGGTAGCAGGAAGTGCAACAGAAAATCCAAATTTATCGGTTCTACGTCGTGCTTAACAATTAAATGGACAAATTTAAGAAAAAATTTGGGTTTACATCCTTACAAAATTCAACTGGTTCAAGAACTGAAGCCATTAGAACACCATAAACTTCGTTTATTTTCTAGTTTTGCACTTTAACAACTTGAAAATGATGAACATTTTTATCGAAATTTTTTATTTAGTGATAAAGCTCATTTTTGGTTAAACCATTCTGTAAACAAACAGAGTTGCAGAATTTGGGGTGATGAAAATCCACACGTCTGTTCAGACACCATTTCATCCAAATAAAGTCCCTGTGTGGTGTGCAATTCATGCTGGTGGAGTGATTGGTCCATATTTCTTTGAAGAAAATTTTCGAAGAGTAACAGTCGATGCTGTTGTTCTTCCTTTGAGGATATGTTAAATCACAAGTTTATGCTGATTATCCAACAACAATTGAGCAATTAAAAATCAACTTTGAAAGTGCTATTGATGAAATATAGCCAAATTTATGTGAAAAAGTGATGATAAATTGGGGTCACAGAATGCAGTACGTATACGGAGAAGTCCTGGTGGTCATTTGAATGATGTTATTTGCCATACTTAATGGCATAATATAACCTTTCAAATAAAAAAAATTATGATCTCACTGAATAATTTATGTGTTTTTTGTAAATTTTTAAATTCTATCATTCTTATTGGAATACTCTTTATCTGAAATCAGAAACTCGCTAGAAGAACGGAATGACTGTTAAGCATCATTTTTAGATATGAAAGTATGGGACGAAGGAATGGTACAGAAAATTAGAACACGATTGTCAATGAGATGTTGTTATATCATTAAAAATTATCTGCTACAGCGAAAGTTTCTCGTGAAATTTAACAGTGTATCATCCAATTTACACGAAATTCAGGCGTTCTACCAGGTATAGTGTGTTGGGACCAATATTATACTTGATATACACATCAGATTTATCAACTTCTAATTACGTAAAAGTATCAACATTTGCAGATGATATAGCAATAATAGCTATACGCATCAAAATTCAAGAATATCGTCAAGAAATTTGAAAGAACATTTGCATGCAATTAAAGCATGGTTAACTAAATGGATAATTAAAGTCATTGAGTGCTAATCGGTATATATTACACAACTGTCCACCAGTAAAGTTAATACCAACCTACCGCAACATCAAAATGTGAAATATCTATAGGTCTCTATTTAGATAAAATGCTAACATGGAAGAAACATATTGAAACTAAATGTCCACAAATCAAGTTAAGGTATTCCAAGATGAACTGGCTTATTGGGAAATATTCAAACATAAGCCTAGACAATAAGATTTTGGTATATAAAATGGTACTTAAACCAATCTGGATGTAGGGTATTCAATTGTGGGACTCTGCGTGCGCTCCCAACATAATAAAATTTCAAAGAATGCAGTCAAGTGTATTATACAAAGAATCGCAAATGCAGCTGTACGTAATACAACCATACACCGCGACTACACACCGAATCGGTAGTAGATACGGTAAGGCAATACAGCAAGAAGTCAACATTACAACAACATCTCAATGTATTGCCCAGGGATTTACTTTGAAATCCCAAATTACGGCGCCTCCAAAAAAGATCCGTTAGATCTAGCTATTTAATTAGAGTAACACTACTAACAATAATCCAATACTCCATGATAATGTTAAGAACTAACATAGGTTAAATCTTAATGATTTATATTTAATTAGTTGTAAGATTTGAAAATTTCTTGTGAGTTTCCTGAATAGAAAAGATTTAAGAATAAACCCGATGGCATTGAAAAACAAACTTGGTGCAACGATTACGAATTAACAACAACAGATGTATAACGAATAGTACAAACTATATTCCTTTCCAAGTATAAAGTAGATTGGATGAGCTTATGAGAGTCTGCAGTTTTAATGATGGAACTCTTGAAGTGAACAATTGTAAAACTAAAATTATTGTTATACTTACAAACATGCACCATCGAGAGTCTTTAAATTACAATTTTAGAAAACATTCTTACTAATACTAAATTCAAATAAATTGTAAAATTGTATTGAAGTTATGGGCCCTGTGGTCGGGGGCACTCACATGTCTCGTAAATCAAAATTGCACGAACATGTTTCCCAAGAATACCACAACAGTATCCTTTGCTTGTCGTACGAGGCGACTAAACGGTTGGATCGCTGGGCTGACGACCCGCATCCGTAAAAAAATTAAGTGTTTATAAAGTCAACAAAAAGAAAAATGGATACTGCCAAAACAACACCGGACCCCAGCTGGATTTCTTCTTGGGCCGCAGGTAAAGAACGCTGTTTTGGATTGCGCTTGCGCATTCGCTTGCGCATGAAGTTAGCTAACCTGTCGATAATTTGTGTACATGCGCCCACAGAAGTCAGCCAGCCCCAAGATAAAGACTCATTTTACAATGACTTGGACGATCTGATGGGATCTATACTCGAACACGATGTTAGAATGGTAATTGGGGACTTTAATGCTAGAGCTGGCAGAAATCAGACCGACTTATGTGTGAAAACATAGGTCCGTACTCCCGACACGAAACTGCGCCCGATAATGGTGAGAGAATGTTGTACTTTGCGGTTTCTCATGATCTTAGAGTAGCAAGCACATTCTTCCCTCACAAACACATACATCTAGAGACATGGACACATCCTCGCGGAACTTCCCGCAGCCAAATTGACCATGTGTTAGTTTCTAAAGGACGGGCTCAGGTTGTGCAGGATGTGAGGACTTATCGGTCAGCAATACGTAGGCAGCGATCATCATTTGGCCGCTGCAAAGATACGATGGATTTTTTCGTACAAGTCTGGGAACACAGCAAACGCATGGTACGTTTCGACTGTGAAGGTCTGATAAATGAAGATCAAAAGAAACGATATCAGGATCTTGTAAGCGACAACATTAATGAAGCTAATTACCAGTCTGATTGCGTGAACTCTGTCTGGGAGGTACTGCAATCTTCGGTTGCCATTGCTGCTCAACTGCAGACTTTAGGTATAGTGAATGTCAGACCAAAGAATGATTGGTTGGATGACGAGTGTCGTCTTGCAGTTGAGCAACAAAATATAGCCCATAAGGAAGTGCAACAACGTCGATTCAATTATTTAAAATCTTTAGGTTAGCACCTAGTGTTAGTTTTTTTAAAACCCTTATAACTAAAATAAAATCTTTAGGTTTACACCTAGTGTCATTACTTTTAGTAAAAACTCCTTATAACTAAGATAAAATTGTTAGTACCTTAAAAATGAATCATCGATCTTTAGCCTACCTCCCACAAAGCACAGTATCACAGAATCTTTTGAGATGTGCGATATTAGTAGGCATCATCAGCACTAGCTTATTAGCCGGCCAATCTGCGTTAATTGCGTCAATCATGTGTTCTCTAGCTTCAGTGGCCAGAGCGCAGTCGTAAAGAATGTGGTCAACTGTCTCAGCAGCTTGTACACATTCACACATGTTGGAGTCCGCCAGATTAAGTCTAAACATATAATCTGCGAACTTTCTATGACCGGCTAGCATTTGCGCAAAAGAGGCGCTTATGGATAGGCGCATCTCTAATCTACCTTCAATACTCGGTAAGTAACTGAAGGTAGTTCTGCCCTTTTCTGAGTGCCTCCATCTGTCTTGCCAGATTTTTATAGATTCTTTGCGAATTCCTTTTTTAAGGGATGTCTTATTTGAAAGGTCACCTAATATGCCTTGCCACTGGATGTTGCCATAAGTGAACTCTTGATTTTTCCTTAATTTGTACTTAATTAACCTTTCGTTAAGTACTATGTCCATGGGAATAACGCCGGCCATTACAGCCACGGCATCCGCCGAAACCGTACGGTATGCTTTCGTTATCCCAAGAAGAATTAACCTTTGAGCGCTTAAAATAGTCCTGCGATGGTGACAGTTCATCCTGTCAGCCCATCCCGCACAAGCGTAAGTAATGGTCGCAACCACTAGGCCTTCGTATATTGTTGCGAGTGTGGCTTGTTTCAGGCCCCACGTCTCTTTAGCAACCCTTCTTAGTGCGTAGAAAACTTTTTTGCTATTTTCTGCCACCCTCTTAACGTGAGTAGTGACGCCCAGTCTTTCATCGAATTCACCATTTTTATTCTTTCGGTTCCGACATACACTAGGGGTGGTCTCCTTATGTCGAGTGAACCTTTCAATTGGATCATCACTGTTTTGGTGGAAGATAACTCCATCTTATTTGTATCACACCACTTTACCATTCTGTCAATGCCGCGCTGAGCAGCCTCCTGAATTGCCTGTCTTGAATTTCCAGTAAAGATCATAACTTTATCATCCGCGAACGCTACTTCTTGGATCTCGTCATGCATGCTACTGTTGAACACTAGATTCCAGAGATGCGGACCCAAAATGGAGCCCTGTGGACAACCTTTGTTTACACTCTTAGAGAGTGTGCCATGGTTAGATATTACAGTTGCGGTTCTATCAGAGAAGTAGCTGTACAACAAGGAGTAAAGAGTCGCTGGGCAACTCATTTGCTTCAGCTCACTCATTATACTTGGCTACCACAGATTAGCTCACCACCGGTTGGTGTGATTAGACTATCAGCACGAATCACCCTTTGATCAGTTGTGTCACTTTCCACACTGTCATCGGGTAGCAAAACATTCAGCAGATGTTTGGTAGTGTCCTCCCAACATGTAGTTGTTTGGCCGCCACTGCTAATTAGAGTACTAAGTACCTCTGGAGTTTTAATTTTTCCAGCACTATATTTGTATACAAAACCCCATGGTTCTGCGTTACCATGTTCCGTAATGAATTTCTCCAAGCTTTTACGGCTTGTTTCATTTATGTCACGTATGTATTCATTACGGTGTGCGGCGTAATTAAGCTTTTTGCTCAGACGAATTTGCGGATTCGTTTCTCTTTGGTAAAACTTCCTTAGTTTGTGAACCGTTACTCTCTTCTTTGAGAGTTCAGGCGTCCACCAGGACAGTTTCACTTTGGCAGCACGTTTACGTGGTATGCTCTTGTTGCAGGCACTTATGAGTGAGGCCGTGATGTTATTCTCAACTCTATTTACATCTTCCTGAGATGAAATACTAAGTTTAGCTTTCTGATCTTGTCATATTTTATCCAGTGTGCTATGGAATTTATCCCAATTTGCGTGTTTAAGAGAGTATCGTGGAATTTTGTCAGCAGCTCTTACCTCATTATGTAAGGCTGATTTGTTCAATTTAAATGAAATGGCTCTGTGATCACTGGAGGTCCAGTTTTCTTTAACTGACCAGTTAGAGACTCTTCTCAACAGTCCCCCCGTGACTAAGGTTAAGTCAATATTCGATTCCCCATTGTGCATATATGTACTTGGCTGTCCTACTTCGTTTAGCAAGTAGAGACCGCTCTTTGTCAGAAACTCTTCAACAATAGAGCCTCTATCGTTGGTTTCCCTGTCATGCCAAAGTTTGAACCTGGCATTAAAGTCACCAGCTATAATTACTGGATGGTTCTTTAGACCATCCAGAATTCTTTCTAGCATTTGTACATATATGACTGGTTCGTCAGAATATTGGAAGTAGATGCTAACTAGATAAAAATTACCTATCGTCGATCTTACTTCAACACAGACACAATGTGTGTTACAAAACTGTGAGATTTTGAGAACTTCTAGATCATTGTTAAAGATGCCTATAGCTGATTTGATATTATTGTCAGCACCTGTAACGGCTGTGTGCTGCGGTGGCACATGCTGGCTTTACTCATTAGCCCTGGGTTAGTCAGCTGGGGGGTTCGTATTTGCAACCACATTACCATACAGATTAAAAATAGAAATAACTCATGTGCCATTAAGCGTAAACAAAAAAAAAATCACATAAAAGAAATGATGAAATGGATCACTCACGAAAATTCACGATACCTACCTTTTTCCCCCAAATTAAGAAATTAACTCAGCAATTCATGATTAATTGAAAGATAAATTATTATATTTAGACCATCTAGTGGTTTTGTACGTACTAAGTAGTTTATTTTATAGCGATTGAAATATAAACTATAATCGTATAAAAATATATAAGAAACATTAAGAAATATAGCAAAACTTAAGATAAAATAAATTTATAAATGTCATAGATAAAGAAAGAAAATTTAAATATAAAAACAAAAAAAATAATATGCTTCAAACAAAGAAGTTCTCACATCCAAAATTTGGATAAAAAAAATAATCAATATAAATTTCATTAAATAATTAAATCTAAGCTAATCCCAAATTTGTTGTAATTCCAAACGCAACAAAAATATTTGGAAACAGCTTAATTTTACCATCACCATTCTGAGCAAGCACAAACACAAATTGAAAAACTCACCAAATGATAGGGCTGTTAAAGAATATAAAATAAACACAAACCCAGTTATACTTCCACCTATTCCTTAATTAATAGCGTACGTTCTATGCTACGAATATAATTGGCGTTCCCAGTTCTTTATAATTTTCACTATCACCAACACAACACAATTAATTTAGAGATAACACGACCTATGCATGTGCATGTGATTTCTTATGCCCATGCATATTTATCATATGAAAATACGGCATATTTTTTGCCGTTGCACTATAACATTAATTCTAGAGCACTTCTTTAAATGACTAACACATCTTATAAAATTTTAACTTAATATAAATTATTTAGAAAAAAAAATACAAATAGAAAAACTAGCACTTTAGGATGACTATACATGTCTTATGTAAAATGATGAAAACGGTACAGTTGCTTATGTTTTGCCGCCAATTTCAATCATACCGGTATTCCGCAACGAACTGGCTCTTCTTAATTATACCGATATGCTGGTTACTATATAATTGATATATATATATATATTTATATCTTTTATTAACCGGCTACAAATCCAAGTAAAGAAAAATACAAAAATAATTACAAATCTTCGTGAGATTTGAGAAAACCAATTTAAGATAATCCGGAGAAAATTAATAAATCTTACCCAAAAGGCCGGTTATCTACGCGAAACGCAATATACGCGTTGTATTGATTGGAGTAGCGGGTTTTTCTCCACTGTTAAGCGGTCGCGTGATGGTCACGAAAACGGGAATTATATACGGATTCTTTATTCACAAATATTCACGTATTATTTTCCTGAATATCTTGATAATTTGCCGCAACTTTCGTATTCAGGCGTAACACTTGTTTTTGGACTCACTTTTATGCAATTTTTATTTTTATTTATTTTTTTTACTATTACGGACTTTATATATGTATACTATTATGTAGTATAGGATAATTTATTGATTTGAGCGATCCGATCGTCAATTGCCAAATGAAATCAAAAAGAATATATTTCGGTCGAGCCCACGAACAGATCAAGAAGAACAATAATATGCATGTTGATTTGTATTGGTGTGGTTTTTAAATTATTGATTACAACACACTCATACTGTGTTCAATTATATTTTTGTAATGCAACCGGTAAGATGCACTCATTCCAGGGGTTTTCAAACTTTCAATAGACGAGGTGTGATGACAATAATTTAAATAAAAACAAAATTAGAGAATCAGATGAAAATTAGTAGAAATAATGTTTTTACCAGATTTTCCCATGTTACACACCGGTAATGATCCTTGCGGAGGTTGCCATACCAACTATTTTACCCTTTGTCGCATGTGGTTCCTGCATACAGAGGATGTCGATATTTTCATGCTGAATGCATTGCCTGATTTCGTGTCCGACAATTTTTGCATTCTGCATGTTTATTTGGACAATCCTAAGATTGGAAGTATCGGTCTTATTACTTCTCATATGCGGTTTTTCTCATTGTTAGGTCCAAGGCCAGTTTATATGCTGTGCACACTTTACTGCGCAGTGAGTGGTCAAAAGCTTTGTTTGCCTTTTTACAGGAAAAACACTGCTCTCTCCGTCAATTTTGAGCAGACCTTCTGGTCGTGACCAGACTCACTACAGTGTCCGCATATTTGGCTATCTTCTTTACAATATCTTGCGATATGTCCGAAGAGATGGCATTTATAGCACCTTGTGACCCTAACAAAGTCCACCACTCTGCATGCAGACCACCCTATAAATAGTCTGCGCTTCTTTAACAAAGAGTTCCTAGTGGCTGGAGAAACCTCGATCACCCAATTTACGAAGTTTCCTTCTTTTGGCCCGGTTTTGAAACTACGTTTCACATCTATAACCTCTACGCCTATTTCATTTTGCTTTACAATCGACTCCTTAATTTCCTCGATTGAAGCATTTCTTTCTACGTCGTATATTATTATTCTGGGCAGCTTTTTCTCTGGTACCGAAGCCACCAGACCCGCCTCTGACAATTCCTTATTCTTAATGAAGAAATCAAGTCCTTCATTACTTGCTGTCTCGATTAGAATACCCTTATCACGGATATTGCTAACCTTTTTGACAGCAATTTTTGAAACTACGGGCTTAATCAGCTCACGTAGTTTGCTCTTAACTTCGGCTTAACCGATCTCTGTTTGGTTAACCCTGCGTTGATAGCAGATGCCGGATCAGATGTACAAGCTTTAAGTGCCTGAGCATACGACTGCTTATCTGCAGTCACGTTCTTTTGTGCAGATAGCACGTTGACTATCTCACATCTTTCTAGTAGTCGGCTTTTAAGACCTACTACTTCAAGATACATATTGTGGCTTGCGTCTCTTATATCACTAAGACAATCTTGCAGCTTAGTTCTTTCAGCCACAGTGACCTTAGAGATGGATTTAATCTCCATCTCCAGTGTTTTGACTGCTGCTGACAACCTCTCCATGATGTCAGCATTGTTCTCTACCTGACTAGGTGAGTCGCCCGTACTATCGGTACGCAGTCTCTTTTGCCGCGCCATTCCCGGCGTCGACACTTCACTTGACATCCCACCGTCCCAACTACGTGAGTACCTATATAAATAGGACACTTCTAATCTGCGTCTGCGTTCAGCCGTATAGTGGATTTTTATTACACCCTTTAGATGGGACCACCACTTCGTTGCCCCCCTTCAACCACGTAGAGGTACTCAGTTCGGTTTTGCAGAATTAGTAATTCTTAATTTTGTTCTTTCGGTCTCAAACTTTTACAATGACAATTTCGACCTCGTTAAAATTTTCCGTTTACAATATGTAGCGCTTTATAAAATAAGTAGTGACAATACAAATACTTATCCCCGAGGGGCCCTGGTTCTGAAAGTTCTGAAAGTACAACCAAGGTTCTGAAAGTACAACAACTCAGCAATGAGCGCAGTTCGCGTAATTTCTTTAAAGGAATTACTGCACTGCACCATACTTTCAGGCCTACATCAACCGCCATTCGGGACCGGGATGGAAACCTCTGTGTCAACATCGACGCAGTATTTGACGCATGGAGTGGACACTTTACTGACCTGCTCCATCATGCGTCACAGACTGTTGTTGAGCCACCTCTAATACAGACTGCGGAGATTTGCACTGAGGAGTCATCCCATGAGGAATTCACTAAAGCCATGCAGAGATTGAAACGAAACCGTTCACCTGGAGTGGACTGCATTAATTCGGAGCTCTTGAT
The DNA here is from genome assembly GCA_951394425.1 of Tipula unca. NCBI lineage: Eukaryota > Metazoa > Arthropoda > Insecta > Diptera > Tipulidae > Tipula > Tipula unca. The sequence continues at coordinate 93,055,837 of OX596380.1, forward strand.
ATTCGGAGGGGATACTTTATGGAACTGTCTTTTCGACCTTATTCGATTAGTATGGCGAACCGAAGTTATGCCTGATGAATGGAAAGTTGCCGCGATATGCCCCATCTTCAAGAAGGGAGACCGCTTGAAGTGTGAGAATTATCGCGGTATAGCTCTCCTCTGCACAGCATACAGGTTACTGTCATACATTGTATTGGATAGAATCACTCCTCTAGCGGAGGGCTTGGTTGGTGACTATCAAGGAGGATTTCGTCCGAATCGATCAGTCACCGATCAGGTCTTTTCGCTGTGGATGATTGTATTTAAATATTATGAGACATCCATCCCCGTACATCAGGTGTTCTTGGATTTCCGGCAGGCCTATGACACGATCAATCGAGAGAGTTTGTGGTCTGCCCTGGAATACCTAGGAATGCCAACAAAACTGGTACGACTATATGTAGGATGACAGTGACGCAGTCTCAATGGAACGAATTGTGCAGCGATCTCTGAAAGGAAAGCCACCATATGGTCAGAGGTCGTTGCAGGCGATGATGGCTCCACGGTGTAGAGAACGACTTGGCCTCTTCAGATGGTCTTAGACAGTATGAAGACCATGCTCGGGATCGAAACCGGTGGAGCCAAATTGTTGACTCAGTAAGGGGCTAGTAATGGCCTTTAAAACTGTTTTAATTTTTAATTTTTAATTAATTGAAGTTATAATCGCAACGTCAAGTGGATTAAGTTAAGTTAAAGAATTTCTATGAAATTGAGGTTGCAAACGAAGTGATACAAAATGAGATGAATCAACTCTACCATTTAATAAATTTTATTATTATTGTCCATAACAATTTGGGCTTAGATGTTGACTTAGTGAAGGTCTCAATAAAACCATTAATTCTGTAGCAGCTCTTTTCGTTGATACATAATATATAGTTTTGGCAAATTGTATTTAGAGGCTGTATTTATAATTTGCCTATCTGTTTTAGAGATCGAATGCTTATATTTAATCTACATTAATCTAAAACGTTAGTTAAAATGATTCTAAGTAAATGCTTAAAATTAGTCCTATATAAAACCATTTATTTATTCAATCTAAGCGCAAATCGCCTTTTCAATATCTCGGGCTAATTGTGTATTGCTGTTTAGTTACATTGAGAATGTCATATTGTATTTCTGAATTAAAAACAACAACGAGTACTTAAAATTTTTTACCTTATACACTAACTGAAGTGAAATTGCGCTACGGTATTTGTTATTGGACGATTCGTACATATTTCATGTTATGAGTCAATTAAGCCAATGGTAATATCTCAGTAGCATCATATAATGTATACACTAATGTATTTCGAAAATAGGCGATTTCATTCTTTGTCTTTGTTTGAAAGAACAATTCTACCGGAGTAGTACTTTAGTACTTCAATTAATCTATATTAAAATAAAATCTATACAAACAACTTAAAACGTCTAAGTAAAAATCAAAATTTAAAATATTGAATGAGTTCTGCGAATCAGAAATCAATCAAACAAAATTATTGTTTTAGATGGGTGCAACCAGACTCACCCATTTATAGAGTCAAAAGGACAAGCCATGTTTTTCGATCGAGCTTAAATAAGGGACAAACTTTTTATTATTTCCCAATAAGCACTAACGTTTTTTTACCTTCAAATTTTGAATAAAAAAATATAGGTTGGACGATGTATACTAAATTAATACATATACGATACTAAATATGACTTGCTGAAAATATTAAAATAAAATTATTACACAAATTTATTTTGCATGTAAAAAATATTGTGCCTAACCAAATGATTAGATATATTTTGGTTTGCGTCTTTACTTTTTTTTGTCCTTTGTGTGTTTTGTAAGTAAACGATAAAATTAAAAATTGCAATTGAATAATTTATCTATTTTTCAAAAAAAAAATTATTTCAAAAACACAAAACACTTAGATATACGGTAAACAATTAATTGAGCTGTCAATTTATAGTAGATTTCGGCAGTAAATCGAATACAACGTTACTAACTACACACAAGCACTTCTAACTTCTTCCTACACAGTAATTCTTTCGATGCTATTTTCTCTAATGCAAGCTAGTTTTATTAAATGTAATCATGGCAGAGCAGCTTTCAAATTTTAGAAGTGGCTTAATGTTTGCTATTGAAAACTAATAAGCTTTCTCTACTATTTTGATCTGACTATACGTCATATATTCTGGTTTGAATCAATTAAGTGAAAATGAATCAAACATTGTATGTTTTTATCATAATCCATAATTCTAAAATTCAAATGGAATAGGTGTCTGTCTGTATAGTTCTGCAAAGTATCTGGCAACAAACAAATTTTCCAATTATATAACATTAGTTAGATTGTAAAATTGAATTAGCTAAACTGAAAACCAATATAAAAATGTTAGAAATTTATTCAAAGTTCTCGAAATAAGAGTGTAGTAACAATTATTGAAAAAATGTCAAATCGAATGAAATCATCGCAAAATAATTTAATCTCTACAAATTAATATAAAACCTGACGCATTTTGTTCCCTGACACACATTCTTATTCGAAATTTATTATCATAGTCGCAATTTTCATTAACACATAGATTCGGGCGAGATGTGATGGCGAGTATGAATTTATTGCTAAGTATAGCGCAAATAACATAATTGCGAGGGTTGAATAGTACCTCATTCAAATCAGGTTAATTGATGTTAATTCAATTTGCCACCACACCTGCCGCTACCTATACAGCCGAAACAAAAAACCCTGAAAATCATACCCAGTTAAATACTAAGATCAACAATGTGTCTATATAACTCTTATTAATTTTTTTTTCGATTCGCTAATAAACGTATCTTATTGTTTATAAATATATTGCATAAATAATTATTAATATACATCGGTCTGCGACCATATTATGAAACAATTCAATGTGATGTTAAGTTGAGTTGTTAATTTTATTTTTACGTTCAGATCGTAATTTGCCCCACTTCTGATTGTATCAATTCGTACACAGCAAATATAATGTTTATTTGTAAAAGTTGAATGCCTTTTTGGTATCGTCAAAGAAATGATTCCCACGCAATAACCCAATTTTTTGTGGTTTTAGTAGAGCCAATCTTTGGTGTTTCTCTTTTAACAATAACTTTTATAAAATCGAAAGTAATTTTTAATATTTTACTGTTTTAATATTTTGGAGATTGGAGACTTTCCATTAATAAGTTGTATAGCAAAGAAACAAACCGTTCGATGATATAAACTATTTTATTACAAAAATATTATATATGAATCAATAAATTATTTATAATGTATATACATATTATGTATATGGTTTTTGGCTTTTTTTTTATCTTAAATTACACAGGTAATAGAGAGGCTTTATGTTCAGAAGAATCCACCGTGACCACCGTATCCACCTTGGCCATATCCAAAACCGGGTCCATAACCTCCAAATCCTGGCCGGAATCCACCGAAACCGCCTTGTGGATAACCGAAGCCCCCGAATCCGGGTCGATGTCCTCCAAAGCCACCAAAACCACCTGGATATCCACCGTATCCACCGCCATAACCACCATGTCCACCATGTCCACCATATCCTCCATGTCCACCATAACCACCATAACCGCCATGACCATATCCTCCATAACCGTCATATCCATGTCCACCGTCTAATCCACCTAATAATCCATATCCTCCGCCACCTAATAATCCAAATGTACGACCCTGACCAACGTCCTTTTGTACCGGTGGTTCGGCGGCAACCACTGCAATCACAACTAAAACAACGAAGATCTAAAACAAAAAACGAATTCTTTTTTAGTCACTGCAGGCCATATTAAATTTTAATACAACAGAACAATGCCACTTACAATTGTACGCATTTTATTTTAGTTTTTTAATTTTCGTTAATGTTAAATACGTTGTTGTTCGAATAAAATGTTTAAGTTAACTGTATGATTGCTTGTAATGATCTTTAGCTTTATATACTATTACCAACTTTTTCGTTTTGTGTTTCGGTATCTACATATACACATATGTATTTAGTAAAATAAAACCGAACACTAAAAAAATTCAAATTTCTTTTTGGAAAATTTGACCCTCAAAAATTGTTGCATGGAGTAATACATATATATACCTACATACATATGTAAGTATATATAATACCTTAACTACTTAAGTGTTATTCTTTGGTAAAAATTGTAAAGTTGCGCAGGCACAATGTTTTCAATCAAGGTGAATTTTTTTGTTATTGCGGTTTCAGTTCACCGGTTATATGGCCCAAATTCAAAAATTTACTTTTGTTGTAAAAAAATTCAACAAATTTTAGAGATTTTTGAATGTTGCATTGAATTTAAGAAGATATATCTGAAAATGTCCCGAATATTAAAATTATTTAGGAAGATTTATCGAATTTCGAGAAATTAACAAATTTTAAAATACTTAATTAACGAATTTAAAATGATTATTGGAGCATTTAAAGTTGCCTCGAAAAATTTTAAGATTTATTTAATTTCTGAAGATTAATTAAATTTTACAATAATCATCTAACTATAAAAAATGTTTTTACAAGCCTTTAAAGATGAATTGACGGGATGTTTAGAAGGTATATCTGGTGAAGTGCAATTTGGAAATATCCCAGATATAAAATGATCATCTGTTGGACAAATGAGGAACCAGCAGCTATAGCGTCGCTTAAAAAATTATCGTCATCATTCACATAAGCTAATTAAATTAGCTAATTAAATTTTTAAATTAAAGTTCCATTTGTTTCATATCATATTCTCAAATAGAACTAGGTTTGAAGCAAATATTCCATTTGAATCCAAAGAACTGGCTTAGAATTTGAAAATAATTGTATTGTACACATTTTCTAAACTTATTGCAATGAATGGTTTATTTATAAACATAGTACATATTTCAACTTATAAACCAGTTTCAATTAACTGGAAACTTGAAAGGCTTATTAATTTGGAAAAGTTTGTAATCCGAAATCCGAATTCTTTGTTATGCTAAATACAAAAACAAACGATGTCTTAGGTATAGGAATTTGGAATAATTTAATATAATTTTTCCATTAGAACTACAATCAAATCTGAAAAAGTTTCAACAGTAACAATTTACGAAAGTTATAAAATTTTGAAATCCTAATTTAAATTTTTGAATTCTTTTAGGTACCTTTAAAGAGGGCTAAACACCCCAATTACCGAAGTTGTGTCACTTCAGGCGACGTGACGATAGTGGTGTTACGTCGCTTAAAATTTGATATTGTTGAAGTCGATTGAAGTGGAGACGACTGTGACTAAAAATATATCTGCGATAACACTAATAATTGCTCAAATTTCACAACAAGTTGCTCTAATCTTACAGATTGTTTTCTGTCAAATATTACACTGGATTGTAACACTTAAGTTGAGCAGTTGTTTCAAGTGACTACTTGAGGCGTAAGAAACGACTTCGACAATAGGTATATTGATGCGACGTGACTTTAGTCATCTATAGTGACGTGATACGACTTCGGTAATTGGGGTGTTAATGCTGTGCGCCTAATACCAAAATTCTCTACTAAATTACAGACTTTTCATTTCAAAACATCATTATACTACTCACCACCAGGCGATTAGCGAAACAATTCCTCGCGAGTTTACTTTTCAATTTAGTTGTCTGTTTGTTATATTTCAAAAAACTCAAAGTGCCATTGCAATATTTGTCATTTATTTGAAATTTATCGACAAACCGATATACATTTTCATCTTTCGTAATTTAACGTTTGAAAAGTTGACCATGAATAGTCAGCCACAGGTGGAATTATAAATACAGTTGCCATCTATTTATTAATGACTGCAGTCAACTAACTATCAATTTAGTTTAGTCACTAGCACAAAAGTATGTAGCAAAAAAGTACCGTGGTGTACACGCAGAGTAAACTACTTTAATACTTTATCTCATACTTTTTTACTATCTCTGCATTCTATACATATCATAAAAGTATTCATATAAACTATAAACAACTATTGTAGTACGCGTGCAAAAATACTTAATATTGAACACTGATTTAATTGTTATGGAGTAGAAATATGCTAGTGAGAAAATTTAAAACGAAAGTGACCCTATGAAGTTTAAATACTTCTTATCTCATCAAATAATGTTCCGCAGTCCGCAGAATAAATGTACATAGTACTTTTAAATTTTAACGGTTTATAGAAATCTATAAAATTAAATTAAACCCGTAAATTAGTGTAAGTTAAACAGAAAATATTCCTTACGTAACCTGTAAAACATTTTGAATTTCTAACCTTGAAAAGACTGAGTATTCAGTCATTTGTAATCTAATCATTGTGTCATCCATTTTCTTCTTTCCAATAAATAGTGGAATCCAACTTACACTTGTAAGTTACAATTGGCAGTCAATAGGAGTCGAAAAATGTTAGTCATTTCAGTGTTTGAATAAATAAACTGAATCCCACTACCATTTGTAAGGTCATGTATGTAAGTTAGCCCGAAAACCATCTCGAAAAAAGACTTTTAAAAAACCAAATATTTGTATCCTCACTAAATACATAAAAATCCTCTCATTTCCATTTCAATCCTCCCAAAATTTACGAGTATATTAGCAAATTTTTTTTACGTATTTTTCGGGCTAGAATATTATTAAAGGTGAAAAATACGTCAACTCACAAATTTGTAGAAGTCATATCAAAATTTTAAGTTTTTTCTTTTTTTGTTGTTTAGTACTTGACTAAAGAAAAATTTTATGGAAGACAATTTTTTTGTTGTTGTCCTAGTCTAGGATACAGGGTGTCAAATATTTGAAAAATGCTTGGAAAGTATTGTACTGGAATGTACCATGGGCCCAGTTTTGCACCATGGGCCCAGAGTTTGGCACCATGGGGCCAGAGTGGCATTGAGTGCGGAACCCGCGTAGGTTCCAGCCAACTTTAATAATAATTGTACTGGAAAGTACTGGCTGTCACATAAAAAGTAATTACCGGATAATAATTATGATAGATGGCTCGTTTTTTAGGTAAAAGTGTGCCAATTAAGACAAAAATATAAAAATTATATCATCTTAAAAAATTTTCATCCAAAAATTCCCGTGAAAATCTTATTTTTCAATTTTCTATCAATGTACATTTTTTTTTTTTTTTGTAGACTTTTTAATATTCTTACATATAGCAAAAAAACTTAACGGTAGCAAATTTGAATGTCTCGTGGGCCAATTATTTTCTTAGAATTTAATCTTCTACACGAATGTTAAATAAAATACCAGTAATTGGAAACACTTTGAATAAAAAGGGTGACCCGTCTAAGAAAACAAAAAATAAAGGGGATTATTTGTCCAATATTTGTTTTGACTCAATTTAAACATCAATATTATTAATTAACAAGCCTACGAAACCCAAAGGTATATTAATACAGTTTTGACTGTATTCAAACAGAATTTACATATAAAGCCGTGTCCGCGAGATCGAATTTATTTCTTAGGAAATCATAGCCGATCTCTCTTCCAATCAAATCAACTAAAATGACGAAAAACACGCCCCTTTTTCTCTTCTTTGAGTTGAAATATATTTAACTTTGAGCAAAAAACTCGCAGACGACCAACTTAATCACACAAAAATTCTCTTAATCACACAAAAATTCTCTTAATCACACAATAATTCTCTTAATCACACAAAAATTCTCTCAGAGAGAGATCGAATTTGATTTCCTAGGAAATAAATTCGATCTCCAGGACACGGCTTAAGTCGCAATTTAATTATCAATTTATGTTATTTTGTATATCATTTTTATAAGAGGTCCCACTAATTTTAATCATAATAAATATGCTCCCATTTTCTCATAAATCGGAAAAATGTTAGAAAATATGCCATGTGGGAAAGCTTTTAAAAGCTAATACCGTGTGAAAATTCGTATGAAGTAAACAAATTTATAAATTCCAAAATTATAATTTGAAAGCAATACCATATTACACGAAGCAAAATCACATAATTGTATAGCTAGTTAGTTTTAATGGTTTCAAGCCGGCTCCGCCCCGATCTAAATCGAAACGAGAAATATTTCTCGAACTAACAGAAGGAAACCAGAACAAAAAAGACCGTGCGTTAGGTTAGGTTACCGACTAGCATAGATACAAATTGGCACCTACATTAATGTTTCCTCCTCCTCACTCATGTAACCATCCCGGGCTTTCCAAGAAGCGTTGAAATTCCTTAACGTCGATCTTACCAAAATCCGTCAGGTCATCCAGATGCGGGGGGCTCCTATAAATTTCATTCATATCAGTTGGCCGGCTCTGGACCGGTCAAGTTTCGGTCAGATCTGCCTGGTTATAACGCACGAATTGGTGTTAGACCATCTGCCGTTTGTTCCTCTCATATCACGCGGATGTTGAACTGATCAGCCATCTTATTTATGGATGCCAGACAATTCTGGTCAACCTTCGACGTAAGGAAATGTGATTGTAGCGTTTTAATAGCAGCATTTTTACGGCAATACAAATATCCTTTGTAGATACTATATTATACCTCAAATAGTCCATAACTTCCATTATCGCGATAAGTTCAGCCTGAAAGACACTGTCAAGGTCGGGAAGGCGAAACGAGAGATTGGCCTCCATGCCTCACAATATATACCCCACTCCCGACCCTTCCATCAGTCTCACTCACACAGTCTTATGTGGTGGGCACCTCAGTTAGAATCCTCACCTCGAAAGATACCGATGGAATAGCGGTGCCAGTGGTATTGGGAATACCCTTGTTGCACGAAATAGATGAGTGCCTTATGTTGTTACAGGGTCACATTTCATAGATATGCTGCTGACTGCTCTACTTAAACACAAGCAGGCAGTTTTTTAAACTTTCATCAATAGGTTAGCCATAATCTTTAACGCTGGCCACCAAACGACAACCCGATATAGTAGTATGGATTTGACCACAGAGACATAGCGCCAGACTACTATGTGGGGCTCTAAACCACATCTCTCCCCAATGGCAGTTTTACAGGAGTAAAGCGCTATAGTAGCTTTCTTTATATTTTCTAAAATGTTTCGTTTCCAGCTTAGCTTGCTGTCCAAAATGAGCCTAAGGTATTGCCGCTCTATCCGCAAAGATCAAGCTAGTACCATTTAGGATTGGCGGGTCACAGTAAGGCAACTTGCGCTGCCTGGTAAAGTGAACCAGCTCCGTTTTCTGTAGATTCGGGCTCAGTCTACAGCTGCTAGCCTACTATGCGCGCACTCATGGTACAAGGATGTTTTCTGAAGACCACAATAACAACATCATATGCATAGACGCATAGGCAACAAACTTGAAGCCTTGCCCTTCCAGGTTTAGTAACAGATCATTAATGACCTAATTCCAGAAGTCCCAGATGAGCTATCACGATCCTACCTCTAAGCATTTGATCTATCCAGCCTCTGAGTAACCAGTCTACGCCCTACATGTAAGCCACCGATGTGACGTCCGGTGTGATGTTGCTAAAAGACCTCTCTATATATAAGAAAAATACCATAGAATATTACTTGTATTCTAAAAATTTCTCAATAGGGCCAATAAGGGAATGGAGAGATATTTCCCCGATCGTCCCTTATAGTACTCATCTTGAGATTTCGCCAGCACGTCCAAGTTGATTGAGCCTCTGATGTGAGCTTCTATTCGCCTTTCTAATAATTTTAATACAAAAGAGAATAAGTTTATACACCTGATGTCTTTGGGATTGGAATGAAAACCTTTTCCCGCCTTAGAAGATAGAACTTCAAAGTATGGTTAAGTCAAAAGGCTGCTGAACACCCGTAGGAATAATACCACAGGTCCTGCCGACTTATACGGCTTAAAGCTATTTATTGCCCTGGGTTGCCTACATCAAGCTCTTGTGTTGATGCAGGTGGATTTGGAATGGACACCTGTAATGAATTACCAAGAATAGTTCGAAAAGAATCCCAGTCGGGTTTCTTTCTGTTTCTGAAAGTTGGTTTACTAGTGGGTTTTGCCCCACTTCGTACTGCAGATATCAATTATCAGAAAAGGAATGGTTTTCGGACCCATTCCAATTCAATACCATATCCTTAATAAAATCTGAGACAATAATGTACATATCATTTGATTATTTTGTTCAAATAAAAGAGGAGCATTGTGAAGAAATGTAGATAATGCGAAAACCCCCTTATGCGTGTAACAAAACGAATATTTTGACCTATGGCTTTTTCGGCATAATTCTCGGAAAACCCAAAAAACAGTATAATTATTTTGTAGCATATATTGAGTAGTTCACGAGATATATTGATCATGACAGTGAGAAATCGTAGATTTTTTGACATGGCTACCATTTTCACATTCGATGATGGTGACCTTCATACTGAATTATAACACGTTGAGGTCAAAATCTTTTGGAACTGAATCCTCAAACCTTTTGAAACCGTAACGATAAAAATATCGGTTCGATGCTCTGATTGAAACCAACTGTTTTTATTAATTTAGTTAATCATATTTTGGTAGTGTAATTAATTTAAACTCTAGCCAAATAATATACTATAGAAGGGATTCTTGATATTTTCTTAGGATGTCATATTCTTGTGATTATTTAATATAAGTAAGAGTTTTTCCAGATTTAATCTTTTGTGGAATAATTTGATTTCACGGTACTTCGCACTCTAAATTAGTTGGTACTTCCAATCAACTCCATTATATGCACATACGTCATATATTATACCAAACTAATTAATATTCATATATGTACATCGATTCGTTAAGCTTCTACTTAATGTAACAAAATGATTATTTTTTATTTAAAGGCGCATAATCTCCATTCATCTCCAATAATTAATTAAATAGTTTACCCAAACTCAATTTTGTAACTCAAAAAAATCCTAATTTTTTGAAAAATTTAATATTTAAAATATTTTACGACACGTTATGCAAGAATTGGTTTACCACAAATTGGCACAATGTATACGCACATATATACATACACTTAACTTAATATAGGCGAAAGTTATGATCAGATGTATGTTACATATTAACACTTCTTATTTAATATTTTTGTAAATATTTATTTTCGAAAGTGAAGCACATAGTACAATAAAAAGCGGCAATTTTGTGGTATTTTTCGTAGGCGTTTTATTAATCGCTTTGTTAACATTGAATTTTTGAATATATTTGGTCAGTTTGATAATATATTTCTGTGCTAATCATAAATGTAAATAATAATACACACGAGAGAAAGGTCATTATCACAATTTAATACAAGGTAATATCGAGATTGTGTGTGTACTGTGTATATGATGATTATGATATTATCTATCTTTTGTATTTTATTTATTTCGTGCCTCATTTCAAGGATTGTCGTCGATTTCTGATGTCCCTCGGAATATCCAAAGAAAATAAAATAAAATTTGCACAATCTTGTTGATGACTAACGAGTTTATCTTAATTGTTTGAAAAGTACAAAGCGTGATTCAAAAACTACCAAATGTTATTTTCACGAACGTCACATTGACATTGAAACTAATTAATTTATTGCAGAGTATAACATCTCAAAATGTACTAACTAATTGTAAAATATACACGAATTATCTGTTGTAAGTACATATAAGAAAAGTTATTTTAGTTTAAATTCTCTGGGCTGAGATTTATTTAAATTTTAAATCTACATAATTTATCGACTACTTTCGATTTTTTACACCTCAACATTCATTCAAGATTAATACACCATACAACCACAGTATTAAATTCATTGATGGCATTGTATAATAAAAAAAAATGCTTATGTAACCAATTCATAGACCTACGGAAAAACCCATATATTTTTTAAATCAATACCCTTTTTGTAGAGCAACAGAATTCCTTGTATAATTGCAATTTGTTTAATTTAATTTTTAGATCTTGTCATTTAGGCATGTGAAAGTTATGAAATTTGTTATTTATGAAGACTAATAATTTATACGAAACTTAACAAAATTGAACTGTCTTCTGTGTGATTTAGAATGTTTATGGTGGGAATTAATATGCCACTTTTTATTTCTCCTCACCTTCCATTGATGAATATTTGGCGAAAAACTTACATATTTAATCAGGTATTACTTGTCCCTCAGGTGCCATTCTTAGTTTCATAGGATTACCACCATTATGGCAAAATTTACAAAATGTCTAAAAGTAAATTAAAGCAGATTATACGTGTATAATATAAAACAAATATTTGGCAACCTATTATTTTTTCGAAATCTACTAGGGTATGAAACGGTAGATCGAGTTTGTGAAGTAAACCCGTTAAAAATAGACGTCAAAATTGTATTTTATTTTTACGTATCACTCGTAAAACGTAAACAATATGAAAACGTAAAAATAAGTTTTTCTTAAATGTTGAATACCGCAATATAAATTATGTCAATTAAGAATATTTTATGTTGATGCATTTAATTAAAAATTGGATGAAAATAAAAATTAGGACGTTGTTTTTATTTTATAATAGACAATGATGTATTGAAATAATAAAAAGTATGGTGACTTAAATTTATTAACAATCACATCTATTCATATTTTGTAGACAATTAATGTTGATGAATAATAAAATAAAATAAAAAATTCTAAACGAGAAATTATCTAACACTGATACAAAACAATTTTTTCCGTCTGTTTTATTTTACTAGAAGTGTTTGAAAAGTTGCTGCTAAAATTTGATATCGGGAAACATTGACAATCAAGTTTTTTCTCAATAAGAGGTTTTATTTTGAATAGCCTACTGCTTGGGCAGCTGCCAATATGGAAGCTGTCATCTTTTGACATTTGACAAGTAAAAACTACGCCATTACTAATAATGGTACGATACACGCTTCAACAACGCATTGAAATTGTTAAAATTCACTACAAAAATGGTGAAAATTTTGCAGTCACAGTTCACAAAACTAAAGTACTTTTTGGTCATCGTTAAGCACCTTCTCGGCCGGCAATAGTGAAACTGGTGGAAAAATTTGAGCTGTTGGGACAAGTTAGGTTAGGTTAGGTTAGGTTAGGGTGGCCGTCCTAAAGTACTAGCATAGACACAAAATTGGTCCGTAGCTGTACCACATTCGAGTTTCCTCCTCTTCACTCGTTAAACCATCCTGAGCTTACCAAGAAGCGTTTAAAGTCCCGGATCTCGATCTTCCTAAGATCCATAAGGTCGTTCAAAGGGGAAGTTCCCATACATTTTGTTCTGCTGTACGCTAGACTAGGACAGGTGCAGAGCATATGGAGCACATTTTCCTCCTCCTCCTCCTCCTCATCATCACCACAGCTGCGGCAGAAATCGTGGACTGGGACACCCAGAGTCTGCTCGCATGTATCCCAATGAGACAATGTCCCGTTATAGCTCCCACGACCATACCAATATGGTGCCGTCGAAGCGATATCAGTTGGCCTGATCTGGACCGGTCAAGTCTAGGCCAGATCTGCCTAAGGGACAAGTTAGTGATGTGAAGAATCGAAACCGCGTGTGTCGCTCAAGAGTAACTGAGAATATTGCTGCTGTAGCCCGTAGTGTTGAAGAAAATCCAGGTTTGTCGATTCCACGTCGATCTTTGGAAGTAGACATTCCATAAACGACATTACACCGTATTTTGCATAAAGACTTTGGTTTTAAGGCTTTTAAAGTTCAGTTAACACAAGAAATCAAGCCGGTCGATCGCCATAAACGTCATACGTCGTATCTTCGCTGATTGGGTCCTTCAAATGCATCAAAATGATCCGGATTTTCATCGAAAAATCATCTTCAGCGATGAGGCCCATTTTCACCTCGGAGGCTACGTTAATAAGCAGAATTATCGCATTTGGGGCTCAGAAAATCCAAGAATTATTGTTGAAAAGCCTCTCCATGCTCAGAATGTCACTATTTGGTGCGGTTTTTGGGCTGACGGTATGATTGAACCTTACATTTTCGAAAATGAGGCTGGCACGAGAGGCCACAAACAGGTGCCTTGGATGCCTATGCTTAAATAGTGCTATATGCAAGTATACTCAAGATGTGCTAAAGACTCGTTTGTTTGGCACTTCTGAATCCATCATCATTTTTGATTGGAGGTATGCATACCGCATTTTAGGTAGTTTTAATTTGTCTACTGTTGCTTACCAAAAAGAGTACATATTCGGTATCTTTTGACCAGTAAGGCTTATACTTAGCCCGTGAAACACAAGCCGACCGAAAAATTAGATATTTTCCCTAGGACGGTCTTATAACAACCCATAGTATACCGAAATCAAAATATTTCTTTCAATCATATTTAAGGTAATTGAATACCGAATTTAGACTGAAATCGCTACTGAAAACAGTTTTATTATGTCGATCGAATGACAGAGGAGAATTTACTGTTTCTTGGCATACACTTGTAGTCGGTTATATTATCGTTTACCTAAAACCGTCAATAGGGTATTTTATTTTCGTTAAAAATTGTCGTTTCTTATTCGGTTGAATATCCGGCTTGTTGAAAAATCAAGTCATTACATGTGCAAAAGTTGCAGTGTGTTGTGGTGTCTTGTAAATCAGAGGTTTAGGTTATAATAATCATTTCGTTTTTATTTGTAATGGCTACCGTGAAAATAAAATTTCAACTTTAATATGCAATTGTGTAATTAGGACGTGATAAGGTCAATAAATTGTGTATATTTTTTAATCCAATGTGTAGTTAAAACAGTGTATTGTATATTAGCGTTGGATACGTTATAATTTGATAGTGGCCGTATCGAGCAAAAATAATTTCATAATGTATACAAATTATATGCATTTGCAGATTACACCTAGAAAGAAAACATAAAAGTAGCTTTTATGTTTTCTTTGTAGGTGTAATCTTCTGAATTTGGTATTTTCAGGTGTTTGTGTGAAGTGTTGACAAATTAATAAGATAAGTTACTTATAAAGTTTGTTCATAAACAAAATAATTCTGTTTTTATTTGCATTTTTTTAGGTTATAAAGAATGGAAAACAGGAAAAACATTTCAGATTTGTCATTAAAAGGCCTCAATTATAGAATTAGACGTTTATCAATTCTACGTTTTCAAAATACCGCCATTGTAAAATTACCTACTCGTATTCCATGCAATGCTCAAATTGAAAATAAAGTGCAATTTAGAACATCTGGAAAAAACGAAAATATACCATCAACTAGTGATAGAATTGTTAATAATATAAAAAATATCAGAAAATAATGAGGAAAACAATACTATGTCCAATATTTTGATTCGGTCAACTGAATTAAATTATTCGAATTTCGAATGTAATGATGTAGGAATAAACGAACAGGTTCAGAATTTTCTCCAAAAGTGGAGTATTGAATTCAACATCACTCGTTCGAGTTTATCACAACTATTAAAATTCCTGAACCAGTTTTTTATAAAATTACCTCTCGATTCAAGAACCCTCTTAGGAACTCCTCGTTCCACTTTAATTTTAGATGTGCGCCCAGGGCAATATACTTATTTAGGTATAAAACGGCATTTAGACTTTATTCTTAGTTCAATTCAACCAACGCCAGATGTATTACATTTAGATGTCAATATAGATGGAGTTGGAATATACAAAGATTCTGACAAAAGCTTTTGGCTTATCACAGGAAAAATTTACAAATATTCCCATGACGTATTCGTAATAGGAATATATCATGGTACGAAAAAACCTGAAAACGTGTTTGATTTTTTAAAGACATTTATTTTGGAATTTCAAACATTACAAAATAATTATTGCTTTGAAAATCATAGAGTTCGTATAGCGTTTAGAATTCTGAGTGTAGATGCACCAGCACGAGCTTTTGTCTGCGGGACTAAATATTATAACTCGAAATTTGGATGCCCAAAATGTACTGTGGAAGGTGTATATATGCAAGGAAAGATGACATTTTTACGAACTTCTAATGAGATTTTAAGATCTGACGATAGCTTTACAGATGAAAGTAAATTTGACGTTAATTTTAACTTACTGAAATCACCGTTAATTACATTAGGGATTGGAATGGTATCCCAGGTCCCTGTAGATTATCTCCATTGCGTTTTATTGGGAATAGTACGACGGTTATTAATGAAAATTTGGTTTGGAAAAAAACCATTATTTTCGAAATTAATAAAAAATAAGATTTCTGAGAAAATGATGGAATTATATAAAACACAACCCATCGAATTCCAAAGGCGTATACGTTCTCTAGATTTTTTATCCGATTATAAAGCAAGTGAATTTAGAACTTTCCTCCTTTATACAGGCCCTGTTGTATAATATGGCGAAATCCCATTTCAGGATTATTCTATATTTATTCAACTACATGTCGCTTTTACTATATTGTGTGATTCTCTAATGTGTCTTAAGTATGCTGACATTGCTCATTCAATTTTAAACGATTTTATATCAGGTTATTCTGAACTATATGGTGAAGAAAATGTTGTTCATAATATACATATGGTTTCCCATATCGTTGAAGACGTCAAAAGATTTGGAGCTTTGGACAATTTCTCAGCATTTCCATTTGAAAGCTTTTTATCTAAAATCAAAATGATGATTTATTCTCATAAATTACCATTACAACAAGTTTCTAATAGAATAATCGAAATGAGTAATGCGACTTCGATTCCATCAATAAAAAATTTAAAGAATCAAAATCAGACCATTCTTAAGAAACCAATATCAAATACTAATAGATTTTCTGAGCTGAAATTGCATAATTGCACGATCAATTCTTCTTCACAAAATAATTTTATCCTTACAAAGGCCAATCAAATTTTATGCTGCGAATTTTTTTTCAAAATTGGGAACGACTTATTTGTCCAAGCTAAAGAACTACAATACAAAAGAGATTTATATAATTCACCCTTAAAGTCTAGCTTTTTAAATATATTTCGGTGTAAGATGATCTTTGAAAGCCCAGAAATTTTCCCGATTACAAGTTTTCAAAGAAAATTATTTTCAATGTTCTTAAAATCTAATCCAAATCAAATTGTACTTTTCGCGCTTTCCGAATTTGATTCGAAAAATTTTCTCGAATAAAAGTTTTCAAATAAGATTATTTTTAACATTTCTAAAGTCTATTACTAACCCAAACTAAATTTTAATTATCCCACTTTCCAAACTCAATATTTGTACGTTTGTATGTTATCTTTAATTCGAAAATCAGTTTACCACCTTCAATTTTAAAATTAATTGCTCGTCTCGATGCTACTCGTATAACACTGAGTATTTTTATACCGTATTCTACATAAATACATATTTATTTATTTTTTTAATTGTAGAATGTTTGCAATTGTGGAATTTGAAAAATCAAATCCGAATGATTTACCAACCATCGAAATTGTACATTCAGATTGGGTTCTAAACGGACAAGTATATTTTCCAGCATCCAACAGATATCGGACGTTCATTAACATGAAAGTATCAGATGCAGATTATAAAACTTGGAAATTATATAATTGCTGTGTTCTTAAAATAAATATTGGTAAGAATTAAGTATTATGTAAAATTTTAAGTAGCCAATACTATTTTCTTAATTTTTTAATAGCCGCAATGAACGATGCGAAGCTTTCGCTTGCAAAATATATTGCATTTAATGACTCCCAATCAGAGAATGAAAATTACAAGGCCAAGCTGAATAATAGAAAGCATCCAACAAGAAAATATAATTTGCAAAAAAATTATAACTCAGAATTCGAAACTGTTTTATATACTGATGATGGTATTTAAAGGTTAAATATGTTTGAATTTTTCTTATGTTTCATTTATTGCAGTTAATAGAAAATCTTCAGAAGAATCGCTGAACGTAATTGATGTTATAAATACAGAAGGTACATATCTGTGACTAAACCTAATTAACCTATTTATTTATAATTAATAAATTTTTATTATTATTTACAGTTGTACAAACTTCTTCACTTTCTTCTGTTCTAAGCGATGCCATCTTATTAACCTATAATGATGTTGAGGAAACTACACCGCTGGCTATGAAAATAAATAGTAATTCCTCTTTTGCAGCGAGTCAAAACAATAATGATCCTTTGGAAAATACTGGATCAATGTATGAAAATATTCTAAACGGCCAAGAACAATTGGAGGATAAATTAAACAAAATATGCGATATGATGGTAGCCATTGAATTAAAAATCGATCGTATTATTGAAGGAGGTTCACAAATTACAGACGCGTCGGACAAGCCACAATTAAATTTTAAAACGATAGACGACCTAATAAATTTTGAAACCCGGCTTAAAGAAGATACTAATTACCGGTTAAAAATAGTAACTATCATTATAAATAAGATATTAAATCCAGTATATAATGTACTAACTTGTGTTATTTACTCATCGTTTAGACTTCTTATTTTGTAAACATTGCACATAAAGGACTCTCAAAAAATTTAAATATTGGATTGACTAAATCAATATTAATGATGTTAATGGATTCTTCATTGGCTGATAAGATATCATGGAGTGGGCGCAATAAAGGTATATAATTATTGTTTATTATTACCATCTTACTTGAAATTTATTAATCCCATCTATTTATGTATTTAATTCCAGATTTACCCGGTTTCGTGGTTTTTAAAGCTCTACAAGAAATAATTTTGGATGTTTTAAAGCGAAGAAATGTTAAAGCAATAGTAACGCAAGATGATGTACGCCATGCAGTGCAGGAATATTTAAAAAGAGTTTAATATTTTTTATTAAAATAAATAATTTGAACTTAAATTGATTAATTCACCAGAGTCGAAAGTGATATTAAAGTATCTGTGATATTCATAAGGGAATATCAATATATAAAAAAATTATAATTGAATTTATACTGTTTTGCTTTATTATTTATTATAATTTATAATTTTGAATTAATATATATATATATATATATATATATATATATATATATATATATATATATATATTTTATATATATATATATATATATAATTTATATATATATATATATATATATATATATATATATATATATATATATATATATATATATATATATATATATATATATATATATATATATATATATATATATAATTTATATATATATAAAAATTACACAAATAAAAATATTTTTATAAATAATTTTTTGTCATTTATTTAATTATGCACCTAATGTACTTTTAATGTCGGGTTTTAGATCCACTGAAGAGGTCCCATTCAGGACTGAAATTTGGTCTAAAACCAGTTGACCTATGGTGGTCTTTCATCGAGTATTCGAGTCGGTTTTTAGACCCACTTAATGGGTCTTACCAAGGACGGAAATAGTAACTAAATCGAGTTTGCGCATGACTGACTTCTACCGACGATTTTACCACCCAAATTTTCGGTCGGGGCGAAGACTGGAAGTATCTACGTTTTATGACTTCCCTATACCGTTCTAAAAACATACTTACATTCCCGACCGAAATCGATATTGGTTCCTGTTTTCGGTCTCAAAACGGTCTTTGTGTTTCACGGGTAGGTAATTTGTAATTGATTTGTTCCTTGATTAAAAGCTTTAGACCAGCACTGTTCAACTGGCAGCCCGTGGGCTGATTGTGACCCGTGACTTTATTTTGTTAAAGCCCTTTAGACTTTTACCGAAAGGTCCGAGTGACTTTAGCAAATTTCATACCATTTATTTTCGTATATAAATTCTAATTATCTTTGTCACTCACACTAAGCGATTTTTATTAGCTCGCTCATTTCGAATGTGAAACAGATGCAGTTTAATATGAGGCAATAAAGGACACCAACAAAAAACAAAAAAAAAACAAAAACAATTATATTATGTACGAGTATTTTCGATTTTCCCCTCTACGAAAACTGAAAATCCTGATTGAGAAAAGTTGAAATTCATCACAAGTTTGGAAATGAAATTTTTTTATTCATAAAATGAATGAAACATATTGTTATTTGTACGCAGGTTCATCAAAAAGTGTCTTTGGCCTAATTTTAACTTATATTAAATCGAAAAAAAATAGATGTCATATGATTTGTATGGAGCGTATTTTGTCTGTTGTTACTGGACCACTACTAATACAATATATGATGAATTGGCGATATATATATAGGCATAGGCTGTATACAATGTGGAATATCAACAACGATGACATTGAAAATATTTATTCTCGCTCATACGGCTGTGCAAATAGAAATATGAGAAATCTATATACAATTATGTACTGTTTTGTCGATGGTATTATTTTGCTTTATGCAGCTCGATTTCTCTTTTCGAGCTTCTCGTGTTTTTATATGGTTATTCTTCTGATTTCTAACAATAAGCTTATATATATATATATATTCTTGTGCATTTCCTTTTGGCCTTCTTTTGGTGAGAATGGTACAGCGTCTAGTATCTTTATATAGCGGTATGATTATATTTAGAAAATGGCATTAAGCAAATATCCAGAGATTTGTGTATCAAATAGGCCTCCTCACGGATCCCCCTTGATTATGGTCAAATTAATTATGATTTTGGCGGGCTATCCTAATAATTTCCCACCCTCGGTAAAGCTTTATTTGAATACATACTAAGATATCTGGGGATATATGATATCTGTTACTAAACATTTTGTTTTCTATAAAGCCAATTCTGAATTGATGCTAATAAAAAACCGCCAAGAAACGCGTGTTAGTGTGATCAGGTGCCAATACGCGATGAGCCAGTTTTGTGACGAAACCGACAAAGTTGTATAGTCTTCGTTGGTGACGAACCGTGGATAGTGTTCAGTGAAGACTCACAACAGCCATGTAAAAAAGTGTCGAGTCGGACCAATAGAACGGTTGGTCTACATTGAAGTTTTAGTTCTCGTTATGCCGGATAGTGGTTGAGTACTAAACTAAACCAGTGATGATTCATCTCAAGATTGGATAATCCCGATGAGGCTCTCTCGAAATGTTTGCCACTGTGCACACTTACTGACAAATATTTCGAGATATATCTCAGTAATGTAACGGTATCAACTTTATTATTGGCCCGTTATCAGAATTTTTTTACCCACTTAGAGGTTTCGGGGCGGTCATCAAAGGCCAGCTAGAACTCAGGAGTTTGGCGTGGGGTTTCCCGAAACATAAGTGGATCTTGCTAGACCGCTAGGGAAAGTTACTTCAAAGCTTAAACAAAAAAAATCGATACTATGGAAGGCGGGAAAAGGACACCCGACATGGATCAACCTACCTCGCCGAAGTAACCGAAACTTACCTTCTCATCCTTCTAGAAAGCTTTTAGGTTCTCATTCTCAATTCACGAGGCGAAAATAAACGAGTGAAACTATTAATAGACACTTTAAACATTCGGCAAACAAAAAAGAAAATAAATTAAGAAAACTTGTTGTAAATTACATTAGATTAGGTTAAATAACAATTTTATTCGATAACGAAATAAATTTAATGAAAAGTAATATTTTTAATGGTGAATAATTCACTATGAATCTAAAATTTACTTATTCTACCCATGACGTCATATATATACTAATTATTAAATAAGATTTAACAATATGAGAAAAAAAAAGAAAATATATGTTTACGAAGAAAATAAACCATAACAAAATAGAAACTTAAATAATATATAATAATAATAATAATAATAATAATAATAAAATACAAAATAACAGAAAAACCTGATAACGTTCAATATGGCAGCTAGCACAAGCTTGCAATGTTCGTCTTTGCACTTCTTCACAAATTTTAATAATTAAGTATAATTAATTATTCATTTATTTATCATTTTATTTTTATGTTAGGTTTAATTTATATAAATTTATTGTTTATAATCAATACTTTATAATTATTTTATTATTAATTATAACACATTCATGATATACATGTGGTCCCTTAATTTTTGGCTGCACTCATATCAGTTTGTACAGATATTTTAAGTTCATTCACGTTTTATTGTTTGTAGGTGACCACATGTTCGTTTTGCCCTTGCATGCACATTTTATTTAATGAAGTTATTAATTTGGGTCTTATCACAGTTATTTGAATGATGCATATTCCACAATTTTTGTTTATCACACTACATATCTATTATGGAGTATAAATATTTAAATATCAACTAAATATTAATGTTTTTATTATTTTATTAGCGTATTATAATTTGAATATTTTTATTTTTTATTATACATATTAATAGTTATTAATGATTAGTTTAGTTTAGTAGTAGTTTAGTTTAGTTATTTTTAATATAGATTTTATCACTTTAGGTTAATATTCATAGTTCATTTTGATTCATATTGATTTAAGACTATAGCTACACTTTAAATTATACAGTTAACCAACAAGATGTATCACTCTATTGATCATAAATCAATTTAACATTTTATATAACTAATACTACACATTATTTTACTTAACTATTCACCACTAAATGAATTGATCGAATTTTATATATAGTATAATTAACATATTACATTATAGTTAATCAATCTAATCACTTTAACTGACAAACAAAAATATCAGCACAACAACTCATCAATTTAATTTATTTTATCATGATCACAAAAAATGGCATGATTACGATCACACAAAAAAAAAATATTTTATTTTTATTATTAAAAATACTGGTTGACCAAAAAAAAAACTCACTGACTTGTATATCATAACACTGTTTTGCCCAAATAAAACTGACCGCGTGCATCCAAATTTGATCTCTTTTTATATCGGAGAATTGTAAAATATCATTTCCCCTACATTCACCTTGCAGTACTTTTCCCGCACTTTACTTAAGAGTCAGGGGAGTTAAACCAACTCTCCTTGGAACGGTTGTAATTATGTACGCCGTTACAAATCGTGGGGACGACCTATACCTTGAGATTGTCTCAATAAGCCGGGCGAAATTAGTGTGGTAAGGAATTAGCTTATCTAACGATACAAATGGTTTTAACTATATATTAAGGACGTAGGTCATTGGCATGATAAATTCCTAGAGGTTTGTTATTAAGATCCCGGAGTTGAAATGCCACATTGCCAACACATTTTTCAATAATGGCTTTTTTGAATTTTGGACATAATTTAGCAGACACTTTATTTGCAGCGTCGCTTTGAATATAGTTTTTAACAAATACTGTTTGTCCTGCTTGGTACGCGTGAGGGCGCGTTCTCAAGTTGTAGCGTCTACTAGATTGTTGATATGCCTTTCTTAAGTGGTTTATAACTTCCTGTTGTACTAATGTTAATTTATCCATTACTGTCAACTCAAGATCTCGATCATCCAATGAATTTAGCTTTCGGAGTATGTTATATTGGGAACCATGGTTAATGTAATTTTGGCCAAATGTTAGGAAATACGGCGAAAACATAGTGCTTTCGTGTACGACATTCCGAAGCGCAGATCCGATCGAATGCAAGTGCTTGTCCCAATTACGATGATTATCGAGGACGTAAGCTCTAATGGCGGACAATACTGATCGATTTACTCGTTCACTGGCATTCGCTTGTGGGTGGTATCTAGGGGTTAATTGGTGTTTTACTCCATATTTTAGTAATAAATCCTTAAATTCCTTGGAAGTGAATTGTTTACCATTATCACTTACGATAATCTCAGGAACGGAAAAAACACTGAACACGCGATCTGCCAAGAATTTACAAACATTTTTAGTAGTGGCTTCACGCATAGGCTCCAAGAACACAAATTTTGAGAACTGATCCACCGCAATGAACACATAACAATTCCCATCTTTTGAACGGGTGTATGGCCCAAGAAAGTCTATAAAAATTTTCTGGAATTGCCGTTTAACTTCATAGAAGTTTCCCATTGGCGCGCGTAATATTGAGTTAACCGGTTTACATTCTTTACATACATCGCATCGCTTGATAAAATCATGGATATCCCTAATCATACCTGGCCAATAATAATAACGTTGTATTATTTCCAGAGTCTTCTTGAATCCAAAATGCGCAGCGTTTGGTGGACAATGAGCACGTTCAACAACCTGTTCACTTTGCGATCGAGGAATGTATAACTTCCAAATTGGAACATCAGTGAAAGTTTGGTTGCTAGGTGTGTGGGATGGTTTATAGTAAACTCGGTTGTCAACAACTTTCATATTTTTGCTACTTTGGGGATCGTCTAACAATACTTTAATTAATTCAAGGTATTCTAGATCATCATCAAACTTATCGCTGTTGAGATCGCCGAACAGTTCACCTACTAATCCATCTTCGGAGAGGTTGAACGTGTTTCGTGAGAGAGCATCAGGCACCACATTTTCGCAACCTTTTTTATATTTAATGAGGAAATTAAACCCTTGTAGCTTTAAGCTCCAGCGGGCGAGACGTCCGGAGAGGTCTCGTTGCTCCATCAACCACTTCAAGCTGGCATGGTCAGTCGTAATAGTGAAAGGTAATCCCTCCACATATTGCCTAAATTTTATTACGCTTAAGACAGCAGCCAAGCACTCTAACTCAGTAACACTGTAATTGCGTTGAGCGCCATTGAGCTTTTTTGAAAAGAAAGCAATTGGCTGGTCTTCACCACTAGCAGATTTTTGGTAAAGGACACTTCCCACTCCAACCTTAGAGGCATCACACTCAATATAAAAATGCTTGTTAAAATCAGGATTGCAGAGCACCGGTGAAGAGGATAGGGCAGATTTCAACTTACAAAAAGCCAGTTCTGACTCTTCTGTCCATTGAAATTTCTGTTTTTTTTTGAGCAGTCGAGTAATTGGTTCCGCTATTTCCGCGTACTGTGGAATAAATCGGCGATACCAACCTGTGACGCCAAGAAATTGTCGAACATGTTTAACCGTTTTTGGTCGGTTATAATTAGTAATCGCTGATACTTTTTCGGGATCAACTTTAAGGATGCCGTCAGCAACTATATATCCTAAGTATTTTATTTCTTTTAGTAAGAACTTGCTTTTATTTATGTTAATCGTTAACCCGGCAGACTTAAGTAACCCAGCAACAAGATCTAATAACTGGATATGTTCGTTAAAAGTTCCACTTGTGATCAACAAGTCATCCAAGTAAACAAAAATTCTATGGTGCAGCTCGTGGGGTATTACTCGGTGCATTAATCTGCACATTGTCTGGGGTGCGTTACACAAGCCAAATGGCATGACTGTGAATTGATACAACGGTCGGCCTGGTACGGAAAAGGCCGTTTTATCCCGCGACCCCTCATCGAGTGGAATTTGCCAAAAGGCGTCTTTCAAATCAAGACTGGAAATAAATCTGGTATTTTCAAGACGTCCTAGCAATCCCTCGATGAGCGGCAGGGGATAGGCGTCCTTCACCGTAACCTGGTTTACCTTCCGTGCATCAAGACACAGTCGTATTTTACCATTTGGCCTGCGCACTCGAGCGAGAGGCGAACTCCATGCACTGGTACTGACTTCTATCACACCCAGCGACAACATGCGGTCAAGCTCCTCAAAAATTTCGGCCTGAACTGCCGGAGACACAGCATAATGTCGCTGTTTAATTGGCTTAGCGTCTCTCACATCTATTACATGTGCCACCAAATGAGTGCGTCCTAGACCTAAAACCTCGGATGAAGGGAATTTTCGAACGACATTATCTAACATTTCTTGTTGCTCTTCAGATAAAATGTGTTTGGGTAACTCAATCGGAACATCACCAGATAGCTCGGACACCTGAAGCGCGGAATCTATTAAAAATGTATCATTAGAATTGTCCGATGACGATGTAGTAGATAACGATGGAGAGGGAATGGTAATCGTGAGATTAAATGCTCGAAAGAAATCAATTCCTAAGTATAATTCTTGTGATAAATTAGGTGAAAGGTAGAACGTAAATAAGTTGGTTTTATTAGCAAACGAAACCGGTATCTTTATATATCCGAGGATAGACTCCCTCTGGCCATTAGCGGTTTTAATGGATGAAGGAAATAAATGGAACTTAACCAATGGATTATCCAAAAACTGTTCGCAGCCTTTACCTAATAAAGATACGTTAGCACCACTATCTAGCAAACCAACATATTTCTTACCTAAAATTTCTAGTTGAGCATAAGGTCGACCATCTCCAGGAGTGGCAATTAATGACTCAATTATATTCTTTTTACTAAGTCGACGGCTTCTCCAATATTGTTTATTTCGGGTTAATCTGGCGATACGGGATCTACTCGAAGCAGATGCTTTCAAAGAATACGTTGGTGTTGTTATTTTGGATGAAATAGGAGTATCACTTAGTATTGACGTTGCGCCAATTCTGGGTCGGTATTGCTTGCTGCTTCTACATGAGTGCTGTCTTGGGGGTTGGCAATTCTTGAATTCCGAACCCCCGCTCTCCAGTTTTCCGAAGGCGGATTACACTTGAAACAACAATCCTGACGATAACCTTTTGTGCCACAACCAGTACAAGTAAGTGACCAATCTGGCCGACGATTTACATTTAACCCAGGGTTTAAATTATGGTTATGATTCGGCGTAGTGTTTGCTCGAAAATTGGAAGTATGCATGGGTCTGTTGTATTGTACTTCGCCCCTATCACGAGTCAAAACAGACAAATTTGTTGAAAATGGCTGAGGACTGCTTGGTAGCGAATGTGAAGTTGACGGTATATTGGAAGGATCATATTTTAACATTTCATCCCATGTCTGCTCACCACTGTCTATCGCATATATAAATTTACGCGGTTGACACATTAATTCAGGCATAAATCCTGTTCTGATCCATGTATCTTCATACGCAATACACTTTCTAAAAAGTTCGTCGACGCTATCAATAGTAACATCTACTAATTTATCTTGTAATCCAGCTCTCATATTACGCCGCATGATCCTAATAAGTTCATGTTCACTGAGGGAATTTTCTAATTGTAGGCTCATCGATAATAAATCGTGATAAAAATCATAAAAATTTTCTCGAAATTTTTGTTTTCGAGCTTCCATTCGTGATCGTATATCCTCATCCGTCCGTGGACCTTGAAAACATTTCTTTAATTCGGTTTTCAACTTATCCCACGTAATATTAGGATTACGTTCTATGAACGTCCAGTACCATTCATTGGCACTACCTTTCAAAATGTAATGGAGATCCGTGACTAATCTTTGAGTTGAAACATTTTCAGACCTTGCCAAGTGCTCTACTCGAGTTAGGAATCGTTTAATATGAATGCCATTTGGAGTACCATTATAAATTATATCCCATTTTGAAAGTGATTTATTTGAATGTCTATAGGAATCTCTTGAATCAGGCAAATCCAAGAGAGGTGGAAATTGATCTGCGCTTGGCGAACATTGACCTGGGTTGTTTTGCCATGAGGCCAAAGCCGGTTGAGTGTAGGGCTTAGACTGATTAATGCTAACTGTTTGAGGTTGTTTTATCATTGAAGTAGTGGCGGCAAGGGGAGCATTTATCTGTATTTTCTTTCCTTCAGAGCCATGAATAACCGTAGACTCAACAATGGAAGACCCATCAGATAAATTTAGTTCATCGCCGTCAACGTTATCTTCGACTTCGTTTAGTTTAATTTGCTCAAGATCGTGGAGACTTTCATTAAGTTGCGCTGCTTCTTTGTTTAGATTGCTAACTACAAATTTAACTAACTGAGATACTTTCTCTAATGTATCTGTTACTTGATCGATTACAGATTTCGAATATTTTAAACGTAACAATCTTCCTTGGATATGCAGTAGTCGCGAATGTAACTTAGTAAGGGTATCATTACAGCCGTCTCGAACTGCATCTTGCAGGTCGTTATACAGAAAATGTAACTTCAGTGAAATTTTCTCGATTTCTCTTTTAGGACTCTTCTGAGCTGGTTTATGAGGACGATTAGGAACTAAAACTGGGTGCAAATTTTCTAACTCTATCCTTTGCTTAAGGCATTCTAATTGTTCCCCGACGTTTGTAGCTTTGATATCACGAACATTACATTCGAGTTCAAATTCATCAAATTCTAGATGTTCTAGATTCATGATTAAAATGAATATTTAGTTTAATAAAGCACAAGATAAAAATTGAAACGCGGTAACTTTTAAATTCACTCTTACGACGTAGTATAATAAAATTAACAAACAAAATGTATAGGGTATAGTTAATACTATCCAAAATGAAATTACCACTTCAAAAATATCAATGATTATTTTGTAATCAATTGATCTCAAACTATAGATATTAGTAATAACAAAATTTCAATTTTTATATCTTATGATTAAGCCTAGTTAACTAATTATTAAATGATATATAAATTCAATTGCCCGATTTACGCACACACAACAAAAGTTGAATACTTTTGTAAACTGACAATGATAAATAATACGTATAACAAAAAAAAATACTTAAATAAATATTAGAATAATACCACAACAACAAAATCAATCAAATCTGGATGCGTTAATGCTAGTTACGATATGTTTAAAATGAAAAACCAATTTGTAAAACTATATATTTTAAAGAGGATGAGGTAGTAAGGTTCCGATCACAGTCGTCTCCCGGTAGTTTTTATTGTGTCTAGTGCCTAAGTTGATCCATGTCTTGTGTAACCAAAAAAAAACAAATATTATAAAACCGAAATTTGGATGCTTGCAAATGAGTCGACCATATCTGGTATGGGAAGCATTTGTGCAAATTTGATATTAGAGTTAAATAAAACCGTCTTACAATAATCGGCAAATGAGTCTACGAAAGTTATTATAACGGATGCATTTGCGACAATAAGACAATCTTATCTTACATGCGAACCCGCAAAGTAATCAACACTTTAGTGGAAACCAATGCGCGAGTGTAACATGTATGACTATGATAAACCGATAAAATTATAAGCTAAGCATTACAATCAACACCCATTAGAATGGAAGTAACGCTATCATAATTAAATCGAACCACCACAGCAAAACAACAATAAACCGATGAACTGTTTGATAGAGGAAATCCGAATGATTAACAACTGAGTCTACAGATCTACAATCTGGTTGCAGTTGTGTATACGGAAATTTGAGACTAAAAATAAAAATGACGGTGATGAAAGAATCAAATTAACAAAATGGAAAATTAACGGAACTAAACCTAGAAGTAACTTAAATGACAAATAAAAGAATTATATATTAGCAAGCCGTATAAATTGGGCGCCATCTGTAACGGTATCAACTTTATTATTGGCCCGTTATCAGAATTTTTTTACCCACTTAGAGGTTTCGGGGCGGTCATCAAAGGCCAGCTAGAACTCAGGAGTTTGGCGTGGGGTTTCCCGAAACATAAGTGGATCTTGCTAGACCGCTAGGGAAAGTTACTTCAAAGCTTAAACAAAAAAAATCGATACTATGGAAGGCGGGAAAAGGACACCCGACATGGATCAACCTACCTCGCCGAAGTAACCGAAACTTACCTTCTCATCCTTCTAGAAAGCTTTTAGGTTCTCATTCTCAATTCACGAGGCGAAAATAAACGAGTGAAACTATTAATAGACACTTTAAACATTCGGCAAACAAAAAAGAAAATAAATTAAGAAAACTTGTTGTAAATTACATTAGATTAGGTTAAATAACAATTTTATTCGATAACGAAATAAATTTAATGAAAAGTAATATTTTTAATGGTGAATAATTCACTATGAATCTAAAATTTACTTATTCTACCCATGACGTCATATATATACTAATTATTAAATAAGATTTAACAATATGAGAAAAAAAAAGAAAATATATGTTTACGAAGAAAATAAACCATAACAAAATAGAAACTTAAATAATATATAATAATAATAATAATAATAATAATAATAAAATACAAAATAACAGAAAAACCTGATAACGTTCAATATGGCAGCTAGCACAAGCTTGCAATGTTCGTCTTTGCACTTCTTCACAAATTTTAATAATTAAGTATAATTAATTATTCATTTATTTATCATTTTATTTTTATGTTAGGTTTAATTTATATAAATTTATTGTTTATAATCAATACTTTATAATTATTTTATTATTAATTATAACACATTCATGATATACATGTGGTCCCTTAATTTTTGGCTGCACTCATATCAGTTTGTACAGATATTTTAAGTTCATTCACGTTTTATTGTTTGTAGGTGACCACATGTTCGTTTTGCCCTTGCATGCACATTTTATTTAATGAAGTTATTAATTTGGGTCTTATCACAGTTATTTGAATGATGCATATTCCACAATTTTTGTTTATCACACTACATATCTATTATGGAGTATAAATATTTAAATATCAACTAAATATTAATGTTTTTATTATTTTATTAGCGTATTATAATTTGAATATTTTTATTTTTTATTATACATATTAATAGTTATTAATGATTAGTTTAGTTTAGTAGTAGTTTAGTTTAGTTATTTTTAATATAGATTTTATCACTTTAGGTTAATATTCATAGTTCATTTTGATTCATATTGATTTAAGACTATAGCTACACTTTAAATTATACAGTTAACCAACAAGATGTATCACTCTATTGATCATAAATCAATTTAACATTTTATATAACTAATACTACACATTATTTTACTTAACTATTCACCACTAAATGAATTGATCGAATTTTATATATAGTATAATTAACATATTACATTATAGTTAATCAATCTAATCACTTTAACTGACAAACAAAAATATCAGCACAACAACTCATCAATTTAATTTATTTTATCATGATCACAAAAAATGGCATGATTACGATCACACAAAAAAAAAATATTTTATTTTTATTATTAAAAATACTGGTTGACCAAAAAAAAAACTCACTGACTTGTATATCATAACACTGTTTTGCCCAAATAAAACTGACCGCGTGCATCCAAATTTGATCTCTTTTTATATCGGAGAATTGTAAAATATCATTTCCCCTACATTCACCTTGCAGTACTTTTCCCGCACTTTACTTAAGAGTCAGGGGAGTTAAACCAACTCTCCTTGGAACGGTTGTAATTATGTACGCCGTTACAGTAAATTCTAGTGAAACTTATTTTATGATATCGGTGCAATTTGAACACCAATTTTTCGAAGACTGCTGGATTTTTGAGTTCTCAGCTCGATTGCATGAACGTGGATCATGTAAGTGGATCATCAACGAAGAACTCTTTATCGATCGCATTAGGTTAAGTAATTTTGTGATCGAGCTCTAATAGCGTACGAGAGATTTATCAGCAAGGAAGGGTGCGAAAGATGTGTCGTATACAACACAGGTTTCAACATGAATGTTGAGTGTGGTTAAATAGGAGAGTTTACAAAATTGAGATAACATCAATCTTAACTACTAAACTATCAGCATCTCTAACTTTTAACTCATCTAACTTTAATGTCAAACTTCCTGGCTTTACAATGCACAAAATTGTGTGAAGTAGAAATTCTATGTGACCTAACGCTTTGTATAATACTTATCAAATAAATTCAAATAACTGTCTGATTTCTTTCCAAATGTAGAATCGACGAGCAGCCGGACTTTTCGAACCACCCAGTATCGGTAGATCTGATTAGAACTTAAGTTTAACTATAAATCGTTCCGCATTATCGCCGGTGGTATAGTATGCGAAATGAATCTCACGCCTATCTTCTTCGGATGACATGAAACTACGACGGTTTTTGAGTGCCCAACACTAGCAGGTAATCAGTTATAATTAGACCACAGAGATAGTAGCGCGTAATAATTCTCTGCGTCCAGCAACACGTTAATATCTAAGAGCTCAGAATCGGCGAGTTGAATATTTGTTGAAATTGCGAAAAACTCAATATTATCAATTGAAGCGAATGTCATTTTTGGAAGTACTTTAACGTCCAAAGTGGCCCAATAATTAATAGTTTGCATAGTTATTGTCTAATAATTAATAGTTTGCATAGCTGGTGGACTCAGTCATGAAGTTAATCAATTGATCAAAACAAAATCTAACAGCTCTCTTCTAATGACAGGGATCTACCCATCAAACTCAAGGGCCTCGCCTAATACGGTGTCGAATAGAGAAATAATGATGAAATCATCATGGATTTGCCAATTGGTAACGAATGGTGCGACAAACTACAATATGGGCAGCGAATTACTACTGGACAGTGGGTATGTATTCCACGTGTGATCGTAGCAAAGACTATTTCAACACTATGTATTGTCTGACACTAACTATTGAGTGTCCTATAGCCTTGCAACATGAACACGCTTTGGTTACAGTGAATGAGGTCATGGTTATGCTATTAAAATGATGTGGATTCTGCATGACTTTCTGGGCGATGAGCTCGAAGAACTGAGAAAATTTCACATTACAGATCAGAATATAACAACAAGTAAAAATATCGGGGCAAATAATACAGTGCGTCACATAAAATTTTAAATAATTTAATTTTCTGGTAAATGCGCGTCACCGTACTATTATTATATTATAATTTAATTTAATTCAAAGAATATTAAATCATTTTGAAAAACTAAATTAATTACAAATGAGAAAAAAATCCGATTTTGTATAAGTTTATAAATTATGGGCGATAGTTATATACGATATTAGTTTGTTTAAGTAATGAAATTACTTCATTGAAACCAATCCCAAACGTATCATAATTGTCAATTGACATTAGGTTTAGGTTTAGGGTATGTGGCCGCCTTTTACAGCACACTTAGACCGGCGACAGTCCGTTGTGATACCACAGGTACATTCACACACACATTCATCCAACCTATTCATCCTCATTCACACAAGTCAATTGACATGCGAGTAGTAAATTCCCAAAATACATATCATAGGAAGTGAAAATACAAAATCACATTCAACGGTTAAATATACATACATATATATATATACATATTACTATGAAAATTATATTTAAAGTTAATGTTTTAGAATAATATAAATATTATAAAGTTATCTTTTTTTTGTTGTACAGTAGGTCAATATAATTCGCAAGATTTCCGTTCGAACTAATTTTATTTTCATGGCTATCATCAGACGTAACAATATGGATAATTAATTGTCTTATTCATCATAAATTGCAAGGTCTGCGATAATTATCTATATAACTTTTAAAGCTTTATCTAAGTATGATTTGTTAGTGTGTTACATGGACCGTAGCCATTAACAAAAGTTGTTGACCGAATTGTATATTGACATATTATATAACATTATACAAGAAATGATATTGAAATTGATAATGAATTAATGATTTTGATCTTTATTGTCAATGGTTAGTGTAGGCGTCACAAACTAAATGATTTGCTAAAATGTTGCAAGACTGACATTTTTAATATCAAGGTACTACAATTTAGTGTTGTATGCAGATGCACACGGTTAAGGTTAAAAATATAACGGTTACTTCATTGGCAAAGTTCAATTTCAAACTGCATAATATATGTAGTACTATGTACAGCAAAATAATTATATATTTTGCACATGGCACAGCCAACTTCACTACATCTTTATTTTACCTTAAGATATTTGCAAATAAATTGTTTACATAAATTTTTCACATTATCTACTATGCAAATTATAAATCAAATGATTTACGGTTGGCCATATAGAAAATATTCAATGTTGTAAAACATCACTTTCAATAATGATGATGACGGTTATGGTTTAAACGAGTTTACAATATAAGCAAAAACATAAAAACATTAATTTTATGTTAATTCTTCATTCATCGACCACAATAGTATTAAGATAGATAAAGATAACATGAAGAATATTAACCTTAGATTACTGGTATACTAACCTTGCAAATTCATTTATATTGCACCGTTTCGACAAGAATATCAGATTAGTTAGAGCTGATTACCAAGTAATCAAAATCATAAAAGACGAAATGAAATCAATAATTATAAGTAAAACTGAAACACTTATTGATTAACTGGTAAAACTAATAATTATCAAGGAAACATAACTTATAATACTGTTTATAAGAAAAATCAAAGAACATTTCCATAATAAAATCGCGTTACTACATTTATCGGTAAAAATGTTTCGACAAGGTAATTTCCCGTAGTTTGTTACTGCTAAACTTGCATCTGTTTTAGAACCATCTATATTATACCGTATACCAGACATATCTTCTGAAGCTAAAACAAAGGTACCCATCTGTTTTAGAACAGTCTGTGAAAAAAAATAGTTTAATGGATAGTATCATCCGCGCAATAGCAAAATACGTCTTGCAGTTACGTCAAGTAAATTTTTTAAATTTCAATTCGGTAAATGAAAACATTATTGTATTTGTTTAATGTTAACCAACAAACTCTATCACTAATGTAACACCACCAAAAAACCAACAAACTGTTACCACATATTAATTATACAAGTTAACACCACCAGTAATGCTGCATAAGCACAACGTGCACATATAACATCAACGATCATATGCCATCAGCACAACGAGTAATGCTGCATAAGCACAACGTGCATAGATAACATCAACGATAATATGTCATCAGCACAACGTGACTATCAAGACACGCGAAGAGCAAATATGCTGACTTGTGGTAAAACATATTGTAATTTAAGACTCCTTTCCAAGAATAAGAATTTTTATATTATTATTTTTGCAAATTAAGTATAATTTTTTAGATATAAAATCATGTAATTTTTAGAATAGTTTAGTTTTTAGTTTGGATTCAATAAATAAAGTTGTTTTTTTATTCGAATTCCTTACGGACTCGTTAATTTACATATATGCTATCACTAAATAAATGGTATGGCGCATATCACTATATGTATTTCTTTTAATTAAAACTTACAATTACATTTATTAGTCAATGGTAATTTTTATCCAAATTTAAAAATCCCAATTTTGGAATTGTCATGCTTTTAGTTTTAATGTTTTTCTCTTCCATAATTAATCACAAGTTCTATGTGGCTAAATGTCAAAAAAAAAATTGAAAACAAATTGTAAAAATTAGTTATAACGCAATGTGGACAAAAACACGTACAAAAAATTAATGATTTTAATGGAATAATTATTTAATTATGAATAAAATATTTAATTTTAAGTTGTAAAATAATCACATTATTAATAATACAAAATGTTTCCTACATCATTTTTCTATATACTATTTTTAGTTACTTTTTATTTTATTGTTTCTATACCGATATTCAATCAAATTTATGCCAGCTCCGAAGTTGTGATTGATGAGCAATTCCACTTGAGACAGGGCAAATTGTATTGCGAAGGGAATTTCAGTGTTGTAAGCTAGAAATGTTATATTTATAGATCGGAAATATTTAATTCATTTGTTGCATTTCAGTGGGATCCAAAAATTACAACACTTCCTGGATTATATCTATATTCGGCAGCGTTGCTGAGCTCATTTAAGCTATGTACCACGTATTATCTTAGGCTGACCTCACTTGTGGCATCAGCTATCAACGTTTATGTTATTTTCGAGATACGAAATATTCATCACCATGAGAACAGTAAAAAAGTTAATTCTGCATATTCAACTCTAGAAGCGCTTACAATTGCACTTTTGCCACCGATGTATATGTTCGCGCATCTCTACTATACGGATATTATCTCCATTACGATGGTATTGACGATGCTGTTATGCTCTTTACAAAACCGCCACAAACTTTCCGCCGTGTTTGGATTTTTCAGCATTCTAATGCGCCAAACAAATATCGTATGGGTCGGACTAGTGTTCGGCTATAATTTACTAAACGATATAATGTCGCAGTCTCTTCATATAATGAACGAAAATAAAAAAGTGCCTCATCATCAATTAGTTCATTATGAAGTGTTGGTATGTTAGGTGTATACCACTATATTTGGTACAGTACATTGTTCTTTTTACAAATTTATTTCCAGGATATTTTAAAGGTCGTGAAGAAACATTTCTTAGATTTTCGGTACATGAAGAATACAATACGGCTAATTCTGAACGAATATACATGGTACATAGCGGTCATGTTTAGTTTTATTACGTTCATTGTGATTAACGGATCGATTGTCGTAGGCGATAAATCAGCCCATGTTGCACAATTACATCTACCTCAACTATTTTATTTTGCGCTATTTTATACATTTTTCGGCGTATCAACAACCTTAAGCAATCTTAAAACAATTTTGAAAATTCTTATAAAACGTTGGTATGTAGTGTTGATCGGCGGTCTACTAATGGCTTTGATAATAAAACATAACACGTTAGTACATGTATATTTGTTAGCCGATAATCGTCATTACACGTTTTACTTGTGGAATCGGTTCTATGGGAAATATCAATACGCTAAATACGCAGCCATTCCAGTTTATATTGTGGGACTAACAAATTTGTGGGTTACAATAAAATCAAAATCAACCGGATTTATTTTATTCTACTTGGTGGCATTGTTTGCCTCGATAGCATTACAGCAGCTTCTAGAAATTCGGTATTTTATACTGCCTTTTCTAATTATGCGGGTTCTTAAGTTTAAGGCCAAAGTGAATTATGTGATTTGCGAATTTTTTGTTTACCTAATTATTAACACGTTTACGTTCTACATATTCTTTACCAAAGATATATTTTGGATTGACTACAATAAACCACAGAAATTAATTTGGTAATTTTCTTTGGCTCTAATAATGTTATTAAATAATAAAACAAATTAATAAACAATTTTTATGAGCTTCTATCAAATTGTGTTTTACTTGGTAGGTCTTTAAACTTTTTTATATTTTAAACATTTTTAAAAATTCATCGAAGGTGGTGCTGGGCCATGTAGCGTGCATTTCGCCTCTTGCCATTTGGTATGGATCAATCTTTCGAGCGGAGTTGATATCACACTGGATTCACCACCCTCCCGTCCTTGTCCTGCCGATCCTCCGCTGCCACCGCTATTACCAGAATTTCCCATTTTTCTGGAATTTGTTTCGGTTAACGCACGATTATCAACCGTCATTGAAATATAGCATCCCGCACACGTGTAATAATGCAGTTCAAACCGTTTCTCGGCATGATAATTTCGTAGCAATTCACGATTTGAATTAAACATAACACCAAAATGGCCACAACAACTTGTAACCCAAATCGGAAGGGCTGGTGTTTTTAATCGTGATCCGGGTTGTTTTGAAGCGCTCTGAAAATAAAATCGGGTGATAACTATACATTTTTAAATTATTGCACGGATAACTTTTTACATGAGCAGCTTCACTTTCTCCTTCGAATACCAAGAAACCAATAGTGCTTCGGGACAGTACCCCAAATTGCGGTAATGCATAATGATCTTCGTCTCCAACATATACGACACCATTATGCAGATATGGTGTAGCACGTCCTGCCAATAGTAATGTTACAATATTCATTGAACCTTCTTCGTTTGCTCCCATTAAATGTGCTCCTTTCGGTGCATCTAGATCGGTTCGTACTCTAATTATAAAAACCATTACAAAATATAACTAAAAAATTACATATTTGTAATAAATAAATAAAAGAAACTATGTATACTTAGTAACGGATCTAGTCAAAACAGCACTATACAGAAACAGTAAGGCACCTGGTCCTGGGTCTTCAGTAAACTGAAATAGACGATTTATTACGATATTTTTACGTTAAACTTGAATCACTTACAAAGCCTAAGAATCGCTTTAAAAATATTTGCAAATCATCCAATTTTGTTATTTCAAACAGATACAACTTTTCTGTTACAGAATCTTGAAAATATTTATGTGAATGTGCAATGTGCGGTATTTCACCGGGTAGCACAACAACTACCGCCTGCTTCTCGCCAATGTTCCATAAAATTTCGGACATTGCCTTCCATAGTGCCTCCATTTGTTCGGATTCTTGTGGTTTTAACAGTCTGAAACGAACATGATCGATATAGTATATACATGATAACGGTTTATCACATATTATCCCTAACTGTTCAATTGGAACCGATTCTCTGGGTCGATTGTCAAAAGTAAAATTCTTGATTATAAACGCTTGCAGAACACTCTGCAAACCTCTTGTTGCATTACGCGGACATCTCAATCCAAATGGTAATTCTTGATGTGGCTGAGGAAATATTAATCCTGTTCGTGACCATTCACCTCGTGGTGGTGCCGCTGCTGTGCCAAATACTACTTGCCGCAATTCCTATATGAAACAAATAGATCATTAGGAATTGGGTGATTGGGCAGACACTGAAGCGTCTAGCAAGCAACAATTTTTAAATAAACAAATGCATATGATTGGCGATTTTGTTTTGATATATATTATTGCTTGGTTGCATATTGACTTATGTAAGTTGTCTACATTATGTGAGCTAAAAAATTAGATCGCATATGTTTTATAGTTTTATTATTTTTGGAATAAAACCAGTACCTTGAAACTATTACATATTACTATTACATATTACTATATTACACATTACTATTACTATTACATATTATTATTATACAACTATTACATTATAACCTATTACACCAAGTCCCGATTTAATTACACTTGCCGCTCTCGAGAAAACCGTGGGCGGTGTAACTTCAAATTGAACCTACACCGCCACTTTGTAACTTTTGATGTAATTATGATATCAAGATGGGCCAGAACTTATTACAAATTTATTATAATTTATTACACCAGGTACCAATTTTATTACACTTGCCGTTCGCGATAAAATCGTGGGTGGAGTAACATCAAATTGAACCTACACCGCCACTTTGTAACTTTTGATATAATTGTGATATCGAGATAAAACTTGAGCCAGGATTTATTACAAAATAATTACAATTCAAGTGGGTAAGTCGCCGAAACTTAAAATGTAATTATTTTGTGTAAAAATCATCTTATTTTAATAGAAACCTACTGAAATTCAAAGAAAAATACCAAAATGTCGATAAAAACCACCTGTAATAATTTATTACACCAGACCCCCACCATATTTTAGATAGAACTGGATGTTGTTTACACTATACGGTACATATATACCTTGTAAAGTAGTGATTTTTAATTATTTTGGGTAAAGTTTATTTCAAGTCAACGAAAAATACCAAAAAAATCGATGTTATCACCTGTAATAATTTATTACACCAGACCCCCACCATATTTTGGATAGAACTGGGTATTGTTTACAGTATACGGTATACATACACCTGTAAATAACAGTTTTATTAAAATATGGTGGCGGTCTGGTGTAATAAATTATTACAGGTGATTTTTATCGACATTTTGGTATTGTTCTTTAAATTTCGGTAGATTTCTATTAAAATAAGATGATTTCTACACAAAATAATAAAAATTACACCACTTGACACGGTGTATGTATACCGTATACTGTAAACAATACCCAGTTCGATCCAAAATATGGTGGCGGTCTGGTGTAATAAATTATTACAGGTGATAAAATCGCCTTTTTTGGTATTTTTCGTTGACTTGAAATAGAATTTACACAAAATAATTAAAAATCACTACTTCACCAGGTATATATGTACCGTATAGTGTAAACAACATCCAGTTCTATCCAAAATATGGTGGCGAAAAATTATTACAGGTGATTTTTATCGACATTTTGGTATTTTTCTTTGAATTTCAGTAGGTTTCTATTAAAATAAGATGATTTTTACACAAAATAATTACATTTTAAGTTTCGGCGACTTACCCACTTGAATTGTAATTATTTTGTAATAAATCCTGGCTCAAGTTTTATTTCGATATCACAATTATATCAAAAGTTACAAAGTGGCGGTGTAGGTTCAATTTGATGTTACTCCACCCACGATTTTATCGCGAACGGCAAGTGTAATAAAATTGGTACCTGCGGTGTAATAAATTATAATAAATTTGTAATAAGTTCTGGCCCATCTTGATATCATAATTACATCAAAAGTTACAAAGTGGCGGTGTAGGTTCAATTTGAAGTTACACCGCCCACGGTTTTCTCGAGAGCGGCAAGTGTAATTAAATCGGGACTTGGTGTAATAAATTGTAATAAATTATGAGCTAGGTTTCGTTGTGGCGGGCTGATTTGGCTGGTGCAGCTTCAACTTCAAGGCACTAATAAAACCCAAAAAGCCATAAGAAAAGTTAAAAACAGATTTGCAATAATTGATTGTCTCATAAAACTTCCTAGATGTATTGATAATATAAGAAAATGCCTAAGGCATTGATAATATAAGAGAAAAAACTATTTTAAATCGAATAACAACTGGTATCAATACGATACTGATAGTACAAAAACCGATCCAGACTGGTTCAAAGATGATTGTGAGATACTTAAATCTAAGAAAGAGGTGTTATTTTCAAAAGGCCAATGGATACGTCGTTTATTCATTTTTTTATTATGTTTATGTGCCGTTATGAGTTTATTGTATAGTTTGTGAATAAAATAAATTTCAAATCAACAGGTAAAACTTTACGCAATATACTGTTGATACTGTTGGGCCTACACGAAGAACGAAGAAGAATGCTAGAATTGAACTGTGTAATCAAGAGAGCTTCTCTCCCGAACAAAGAATATAATTTAACTAAAAGTCGGCTTTAACCAATCAAATATTGGACTGTTTAATAGTTTGTTGAGCTTTACGTTTATAAGAAAAAGAGATTTAAACCTAAAATTTAAAGTTTGATTTGGAAGAATTAATTTGAATTGTACCTTAATTTTTGAGAAGTTGAAACAACCTCTAAAAAAAACAAGTAATTATTAATTTGTCAGTAAAATTGATTGTTAAGTGCCTGCGAATAGAAATTACCATCTGATAGATTATATAAATTAGAATATCCACAAATATATATTTATCTTCAACCGATTCGAATAAGAAACAACATCTTAAGTTAAGTGCCAATATATTTTATAAAAAAGAATAATCTAGCAGTTCACATGTAAAATCTGGAGAATTCATACTTAATTTAGAAATAAATTTCGGAATCTGTATGTTGTATGTAGTAAATCTGGTAGCAACAACAATACTTCTAGAATTACAACATTAAATTTAATTTCTTGAAATTCGAATAAACATTATAATAAATTGGAACCTTGCAACAAGCATCGAAAATATTCTAGAATGTAATTATGATTTTTGGTGTTGGAACCTCTAAGAATTAATGTAATTATTCTTTCAAATTCTAAGTCGTGCAATTTTTGATGTAAATTAAAATCTTGAAATTGAAATATGTACGTAGATTATTACTAAGTATAGTATTTGATAAGATTTAGAATGGTGGAATTCCAACCAATACGTATTGAATATAGTTACATTCTGTACATATTCACTTTATTCAGTATACAACATAAATTTTGGACCACCACAAACAACACGTATTCATGTATAACGACATTCAATATAACATTCGTTCGTTAACACTGAATATTATTTTTATTTTTTTGTTTGATAAACTTTAGGCAATAAATTAACTTATCACGTGTTAGATAGAATTTTATAAAAAACAAATAAAATTTATTAACTTAATAAAATTTGAATTGTCTTAAAATTGTGTGCAAAAACAAAATCATAAAAATTGCAAATAACAAACACTTGCTACAGTTATTGAACATATAAAAAAATTGAAATAAAATAAATTCGATTTGAATTGTAATAAACACGCTATGCTTATATTTATAAAATATTACACGATTTAGATTTTTAAATTTTGTGTAGGCACTTAATTATGTAATAAAGATGCTACATTATGTGCCAGTCTCTCTTTACACAGATGATCACTTACAATAGCTAAATCTTGTGAAATTGGTATGCCACCAACTAATTTCGGCTTGGTGCTCACCATCCTTTCGACGAGTTCGGTTTCTCACAATTAACTTATTTTCTTTAATATTATATTCCAATTGAAAGTCAAAAGCTCGACTAACCACCTTATGCGGCTGTATGGTATATATATACACTTATTTTAACAACAACAACAATTTTAAATCCTTATTCGTACACACCATATGCATATAAAAATAACACCTCGAATAAAAAACGAATAGAAATGAAAATCAAATAGCAAAACACCCCCAATTTACATATAACATGTATGTTTATACCAAAAATATACAATTTTCTACATTTAACGTGCTAAAACAATAAAAATAGAACAAGACGTAAATTTATAATATATTAGTGCCTTCTTGAGTCAGTTGAAATTGCGATTTTCCGTTTATTGTTTTTTTTTTTGGAAATTGCAAGATATAAACTATGTAGGTTAATCTATTTTCTATAGATAAAGGAATATTTATAATAAATTACGGCCAGCTAATTGGAAAATAAATGGTATAAAAGCAGATGAAAATACCTCCAATCTGTGACCACCTAATATTACTGTGTGTAT
The DNA here is from genome assembly GCA_951394425.1 of Tipula unca. NCBI lineage: Eukaryota > Metazoa > Arthropoda > Insecta > Diptera > Tipulidae > Tipula > Tipula unca. Next base: position 93,097,892 of record OX596380.1, read on the forward strand.
GTAATATACTACTATTTGTATATGTCAATTGACACCAAGATATTGAACCTGGCTTTGATCAAAATTACTGGTCTCTTTCTTCGTCAACAATTAGCCTCTACCGGTTTCAATACTGCGAGCTTGATCTTCATACTGTCTTAGACAATCTGAAGAAACCAAGTCGTTCTCTACATCATGGAGCCATCGCCGCTTGCAACGATCTCTGCGCCTACCATATGGTGGCTCTTCTTTCCGTGATCGCTTCACAATTCGTTTCGGATCCGCACGGAGAACGTGGCAGAGCCAGCGTACTCGTTGAAATCTAACATCATGTGCAATATCGGGGATCTCCATCAGGTCTCGATATTGTACAGAGCTCGGTACGTACCATTTTCTTCGTGTCTTACCCATCTATCGAACTCGCTCGCTCGCGACCACTTTTCACATCCATATATAACAAGGGGCCTGATCAACGCTCTGCAAACCTTCAGCTTCACGGTACTTGATAGTCCAACCGAAGCTGAAAACTCTACAAGCGGATTAAGTATTTTCTTCACTCCGTTTCTATTCAGTCCAATCATGCATATGTGATCTGCATATGCACGCACCTGATTGGGCTGGCGATATAAGTTGTTGCGCTGATGTGTTAACACAGCACTGAGACTACGTCATTGTCATTCTACACAATCGTACCAATTTTGTTGGCATTCCTAGGTATTCCAGGGGTAGACCACAAACTCTGGGTGGGCCATTTAAAAGTTTAAATTTTAAAATGCAATAAAACAAAAACGGTTTGAAATGTTGCCAAATTTATTTTTTTGTTGTGAAGTACAATTGTTCCGGTTAGAGATGGACTATTATTTCATACATATGGCTGCCGCGGCTAGCCTCACAGTACCCCATTCGATCGGACCAATTTTCGAGCACTTTTTAGAGTGTATGGGTTCGTATCTGGGCGACGGCATCACGAATGTTGGCCTTCAAACGCTCAATAGTCTCTGGTTGATCAGCATAACACTTGCCTTTAACGGCGCCCCACAGCAAATAGTCCAATGGTGTTAAATCGCAGCTTTTTGCCGGCCAATTGACATCACCATTTCGGCTAGTTAAACGGCCAACAAACGTTTGACGCAATAAATCGATTGTGGCATGAGATGTGTGGCAAGTTGAAACCAAATATCGTTCACATCAATACCATTAAGAGCGGGCGCGAAAAAATCGGTTATCATGGTGCGATAGGTATCTCCCTTGACCGTAATGGTTGCGCCGTCCTCATTTTCAAAGAAATATGGGCCAATGATGCCTCCGCTCCACAAGCCGCACCAAACAGTCACTCGTAATGGGTGCATTGGCTTCTGTAAGACCACATGTGGATATTCTGAACCCCAAATACGGCAATTTTGCTTATTAATTTACCCACCAAGATGAAAATGAGCTTCATCCGAAAAGATGATTTTTTGGCAAAATCGAAATCATCATGCAGTTTCTCGTTGGCCCATCTAGCGAAGTGAAATCGAAGCGGATGGCCATGCGGCTTCAACTCTTGAACCAATTGAACTTTGTAAGGCGTTATACCGAGATCTTTTCGCAAAATTCGACGTAAACTGGTGCGTGAAACGTTCAATTTTTGAGAACGATGACGAGTTGATGTTGATGGATTCTCACGCACACTCTCAGCCATAGCTTCGATATTTTCGGGTGTACGCACCCCACGCAACCAGTTTCACGAACTTTAACAATAAACTTGCGTATACCGGGCACTGTTGTTCCTTCTCTGCGACCAATTTTTGCACGACATTTTCGTGCAATTTCCAATTTTCCAAAGACCAATTGTCTTTGTTTTGGAAATAAATTTCCAATAAATTCCAACGTTGTTCAAGCGTAAATCGATTCATTTCGTTCAAAGGAGATAATATAGTATATACTGAATTTTGTGACAGAATAGAATGACATACGTATTGCCAGATTCGAAATAACCGGTGGTTCAAATTTAAACCGATAGATGGCCCACCCGTTACAACGGAAAGCTATACCGCGATAATTCTCACTCTTAATGCGGTCTCCCTTCTTGAAGATGGGGTATATCGCGGCTACTTTCCATGCATTAGGCATAACTTCGCCTCGCCATACTAATCGGATAAGGCCGAAAAGACAGTTCCGCAAAGTTTCCCCACCAAATATCAAGAACTCTGAATTAATGCAGTCCACTCCAAGTGAGCGATTTCGTTTTAATGGCTGCACGGCTTTAGTGAATTCCTCTTAAATTCCTTAATTCCCCAAATCTCCACAGTCTGCTATTTGAGGTCATTCAATTACAGTCTGTGGCACATGATAAACAACAAGCAGGTCGGTAAAGTGTCCATTCCATCCGTCGAGTACTGCATCGATATTGACACAAAGGTTTCTATCCCGGCCCTCAATGGCGGTTGACCCAGACCTGAAAGTATGGTGCAATTCGGTAAAACCTTTAAAAAAATTACGCGAACTGCGCTCAATGCTGAGTTGTTGCACTTTTACAACCTCGCCTTTCCAATATTCCCTTTTCTTCCGTTTACAAATCCGATTAGTTACCTTACTAGCAAGAGCAGCCTTGTTTTTCCTGGCGATTGTGAGACGTTGTTGCAATTCACCATATATATTCTTGGGTCTGACAACCGAAGTTTTCAGTACTTCCTAGACAGAGTTCACACAGTCAGACTGGTAAGTATAAGCTTCCTCAATGCTATCGCTGACAAGATCTTAATATAATTTCTTTTGATCATCATTTATCAGACCTTCACAGTCGATACGTTCCATGTGTTTCCTGTGCACCTGTACGAAAACTTTTATCGTATCCGACCAAATTATGATCACTCTTTAGAAATGAACAAAAAATCAATTTGGCTGCGGGAAGTTTTGCGAGAATGAGATCGTCCAAGTCATTGTAAAATGAGTCTTTATCTCGGGGCTGGCTGACTTCTGTGGGCAAGTGTACACAAATTATCGACAGGTTGACAAACTTCTTGCATAATTAGTTATTGACTGTCTGGATAACCAAAACAGCCTTCTTTACGTACAGCCCAAGAAGAATACCAGTTGCAAGATTTCTCCGGTGTTGGTTTACAGTATCCAATTTTTCTATTGTTGACATAAACAGTTGATTTTTTACGGTCGTCAGCCCAGCTATCCAACTGTTTAGTCGCCTCCTCCTCCAAGCAAAGGATACCGTGATGGTATTCTTAAAAAACATATTCATGCAATTTAGATTTATGAGTGCCCCCCGACCACAAGGGCTAAGTTTTGAAACTATAGTAAAATTTTACCGACTACTCAATTTGCATTAATTGTACTAAATTTGATACTAATTAATCTACTAAATTTTGGAACAAATTACAAGATATTTAAGATTTTAGTAAATCGCAGGAAACGGATAACTATATGGCAACGGAAACTGGCAGAAAAATGCAACATTAATAAGCAAAACACAAATAGAAATAATTTTGGGTAATAAACCTAAAATTCTAAAACATTGATAATTTTGGATTATTAAAACGAAAACAAGTGGCAGTATGCACCATAATTTGAAACACTTAATGATATTTTAGCTAATTGATTCACAATGATCCAACCTAAAATCTCCTTTTGTCTGGGTCTTTATTACAAGTGAAGGCTATTTACAATTAGATGAGCAATTATTGTCATCATATTAAATGGATGCGGCTCTTTCAAAAAGCTATCAGTATCCTATTTCATTATATAAAAATAATGTAGTCGAAATATACCGCGAAACATTACATATAAATTGACTTGAGTTCACAGTCATACGATTCATACGACCCAAAAAATTTATTTAATTTTGATGGAACGAATTTATGTTTTCGAGCTACTCATCGATCATTTCAGTCCAAACATGAGAAATACAAAGGTCCAAAAATGGGTCCATAGCTAATAACAATAGTCTTATTGTGCAATTTACTGGGAGAAAATGAAAAGATGCACAAACCGCGAAACTTCGAAAATTAAATGTTATACTTTAAGATCTGTTGGAGGTTTAACAAAAAAAGTGGATGACAGTGATTTTTATTCAAAGGATTATTCTGGCATCTTATTCGGTATTATATATCAGCTTTCTAAACACTATTTGTTTTGTTATCGTTGAGTAGTTCACAATCATAGGTGATTTTGACATGGCCAACATTTTAAAAATGTGTAAGATTGCTTCTACCTATCTCTTTACCTTTCAAACAATATATCACTCATTATTCTAGCCAACTTAGGAGCGGAGCACTGTGAGCAAACGTAGATAACGCGAAGGTAGACATAGCAAACTATATATGTATGAGGTGACCCTCGTACTGAATTATAAGACGTCTTACGCCAAAATGACGAAACAGAACCGACAAATTATTATCTTTCTGTGTTATCCAAACAAAACTTACACCAACGTTAAATTGACGCTTTTTCCGCCTACCAGTACATCCACCTTGCAGCAATTATTATTTTTTTTTTTTTTAAAAAAAGGACTTGGCATAGACACTTTTACGGTCCATAGCCTTACCTTACATTCACACAACATTCATTCAATCCATTCATTCATCCCATTCACACAAGTACAGTATACCACCTGCGCATTGCATAGCTCTATGTCACCCTGTACAGTGACATGGAAGATGGGTCGGCCCATGAGTTCTACATTCCAACAGAGGGTCATAGATGTTTTCAATTTAATCACCGATCGTAATCGGGAGATGAAAAATCCCTTTTGCATCCCCCGCCTCTGTTGGGATTCGAACCCGGTACCTCCCGATCCAAACGTCGCAGCTTTAACCACTGCGCTATTTGCACTTGCAGCAGTTAGATCAGAGTATAATATACGGAGCGAAGTAAATTACCGAAAACTTGTATAACCTGTTGCATGAAATATTTAACTATATGTATAACAATTTCCCAGTTAAAGTAAGTCGGCTGATTTTTTAGAATTAAATATTTAACCAACTCGGTAATATTTTCATTTTGATTTTTTATTGCCTTAGAAAATATATTTCCATGTAAACTGCAAATAAAATGAAATGGAATTGAATTTTGACTGTAGAATGAATAATAATTGGCATTTAACCTCTAGTTCGCTAACCTCTAGTAAAATATTTTTGTGCAACGAGGCATTAGACTCTTAGAGCAATAGTTAAAGCGAACCTATACTACCACACATGGTGTTGAGATTATCCAAGAGTCGGATCAAATTTAGTCCGTTAACGAGCTTCTAGATTTTGTAGAAAATAGTCTAACATATGAAGAATTATCTGAAAACTGAAAAGAATTATTATTATTCGCATCATTACCCAATTGAAATCCTTAATATAACGAAATTCTTGAAAGTTCATCATCTGACAGGAATGATTTATCCTTTGGTCACCTTTACTAAGAGTTCAAGCTTGTTTAAAAGAGTTGTTTTCCCAACATAAAGTAAAAAATCAACATAATGTAATAATTTAGGTTAGTGAATTAACGCTTCAGAATAGTTTTTTTATTGGCACAGTTAGTAGTTTTATTATTAGCGCAGTTGCTGTTGTATTCGAGGGCCTTGGGGTCGATTGCCGATGATGATCAAAAATCACGGTTGGATGTTTTTAATGTTTAAGTATATGTGTTTGTCCGGGTAGTGCAACCCGTTTGTGGCATTGAGTGCTGGAGTGCTCCGCCCAACTTTAATTTTTATTTTTGTATACATAAATACTGAAATCATTGGATGTATCCCAGCATATTTAATGGCTTATTTTTTAGATATTCTAAAATGTAAAGCACAACTTAGGTCGGTTGAACAATTATACGCTGGAGTGGGATGTTGTAACATCACCATTTTCGATCTCCGATAGACATTTCTATCTCGTTTTTAAAGAACAAATTTGTGAGCTATTTCGTGTATTCAAATTTGCACACTATCTCTGTTTCCTCATTTCATTAGCTATCGAAAATAAAAAAATGGTGATATTTTATCGAATGAATTTCTAGAAATAGAATCTAGTAAGCCGTGGTCACATTAGAAATTACTGGATTGAATGCGAAATAGCGTATCATTTTGTTCTTGAAAAAAGAGACACAATTAATGTCTATCAAATATCGAAAATGGTGATGTTACAACATCCCACCTCTGCTGGTTAGATTTGTCTATATATAAAAAGAAATGTATGTAATCAGATTGGATTGTCACAAAAATATTAGCTAACAGCCTATTAACCTAATTTTTGGTGCTACCAGCCATCGGAAACTTGTCAGAATTGTCAATAAATTAATATCAGGTAAATTATATGTTTGCCATACGAGTACATATTAAAATATTGGTTTTTATTACTTATTGAGTCAAAATGGAAGACAATTCCTTAAACGATTATGATGAAATTTGACATGTTGGATGAAAATGAGATTTAAAAATGGCTTAAAGTTCTAAAACAATAGCCTATGGGAATGGTAGTAAATAGACTGACCGTTTCTGATGAAACTCAAAATGTTGGATGGGATTCTTCAATAGTTTTTGGATATAGTTCTGGAATATAGGCAACTGGAAGGGAATCTAGGCCGTTTCACAACTGTTTCTGATGTGATTAGACATGCTGGATTACACATGCGTGTTTGCAATTTTTCAATAGTATTTTATTTTCTTACAAATTTGTATATTCATATGAGAGAGAGTAGCTATTTTGATGTATTGGTTTTTTTTTTTTTTTTTTTTAAAGGACTTGGCATAGACACTTTTTTGGTCCATAGCCTTACTTTACATTTACACAACATTCATTCAATCCATTCATTCATCCCATTCACACAAGTACAGTATACCATTTAGGGCCGAACTTTAGAAGTAAACAAGAAAGCAAACAAGACGCAGCCTAAAGCTAGAGTTACCTAACTATATAGGACCAATTTTATAATTTTTCGTCAAAATTGCGCAATTATTATTCAACTCAAAAAAATTTAATTTTCCGCATATCGTAAAAATCTACATTATCGATCAAATATGAATATGTTTTTGAACGCGTGTATGTATGTTTATAGTAAAATAAATAATTTGCAATGAAATCGGATTTTCAGACATTATTGTTTCCGTTAAAAAAACTTGAGTTTTTTTTAAAAGATAATCGATATTTTTGATCTAAATATATCCCTACCCTATACAGTTAAAATGGTGTTAGGCAATTTTTTTTTGTTTATTAATTATATTACTAATTCATAAAAAATAATCTTGTAGCGCCAGCTATATTAGGTATCCTTAAAATCTCATTTTATAGTTTCAAAATTGTAGTGTCCAAATTCCTACTCTCGAATTGTCTGTCTTTAAATTACGAAATTCATCTACAAAATTATAACATGATAGTTCCCAGTTACCGAGTTCTTATCCTCAAAACTAAGACATATAGACCGAAAGCTATAAAAATCTTAAATTATAAAACATCAAATAATTCCAGTCTCAAAATTTATAGTTTCTCTGTTCTCCTATCCTCAAAATTCTGTGAATTTTAATCCAATTACAATTTAAAAAACTATATTTTATAATTTCTAGTCTCAAATTTCTTACAACCAAAATTCGTTTTGAAAATTGGAAGCCTGAAAGTTCTTATTGTTTCAAAATATTCAGCCTAGACATCCTACTCTCAACATAATCATAAGGCAAACTTTAACTTCAAATTTCTTATTTATTTATTTTCAAAATTTTTGTGGAAAATGTTGGCCCCTGTGGTCGGGGGGCACTCACATGTCTTGTAAATCTAAATTGCACGAACATGTTTCCCAAGAATGCCACCACAGTATCCTTTGCTTGTCGTAGGAGGCGACTAAACGGTTGAATCCCTGGGTTGACGACCCGCATCCGTAAAAAAATCAAGTGTTTATAAAGTCAACAAAAAGAAAAATGGATACCGCCAAAACAACACCGGACCCCCGCTCAAGTACCCGGACACGAGATTTGGGATCGGCACGTGGAACGTGCAGTCACTTAGAAAACCAGGAGCGTTGTAGGGCCTAATCACGTGCATGAAGGAGTATCAGCTGGAACTCGTTGCTCTCCAAGAAACTCGCTGGCCTAAAAGTGGAGACCATGTGTCCCAGGGCTATACGTTGCTCTAAAACTGAAACACCTCAGCGCAACATCTTATATCGCCAGTCCAATCTACAGTGGAGATGACCTCGGAAATCTTGGAGCTGGATTTCTTCTTGGGCCGCAGGTAAAGAACGCTGTTTTGGATTTCCAAGCAGTTAATAACCGATTAAGCTTTGCTTGCGCATGAAGTTAGCCAACCTGTCGATAATTTGTATGTACATGTGCCCACAGAAGTCACCTAGCCCCAAGATAAAGACTCATTTTACAATGACTTGGACGATCTGATGGGATCTATACCCGAACACGATGTTAGAATGGAAATTGGGGACTTTAATGCTAGAGCTGGCAGAAATCAGACCGACTTGTGTGAAAACATAGGTCCGTACTCCCGACACGAAACTGCGACCGATAATGGTGAGAGAATGATGTACTTTGCGGTTGCTCATGATCTTAGAGTAGCAAGCACATTCTTCCCTCACAAAAACATACATCTAGAGACACGGACACATCCCCGCAGAACTTCCCGCAGCCAAATTGACCACGTGTTTTTTTCTAAAGGGCGGGCTCGCGTTTTAGCAGGATGTGAGAACTTATCGGTCAGCAACCAAATACGTAGGCAGTGATTATCATTTGGTCGCTGCAAAGCTACGATGGAAGTTTTCGTACAAGCCTGGGAACACAGCGAAACGCATAGTACGTTTCGACTGTGAAGGTGTGATAAATGAAGATCAAAAGAAACGATATCAGGATCTTGTCAGCGACAACATTGATGAAGCTAATTACCAGTCTGACTGTGTGAACTCTGTCTGGGAGGTACTGAAAACTTCGGTAGTCAGTGCTGCTCAACAGACTTTAGTGAAAGTCAGACCCAAGAATGATTGGTTTGAAGACGAGTGTCGTCGTGCAGTTGAGCAACAAAATATAGCCCATAGTGAAGGGCAACAACGTCTCACAATCGCGAGGAAAAACAAGGCTACTTTACTAGGAGGGCAGCTAAGCGGATTTGTAGACGGAGAAAGCGAGAATGGTGGAAGGCCGAGGTTCTGAAAGTACAATAACTCAGCAATGAGCGCAGTTCACGTAATTTCTATAAAATAAGAATTACTGGATTGCACCATACTTTCAAGCCTGTGGCCGATAAAAGTGGCCGCGATATGCCCCATCTTCAAGAATGGTGACCACTTGAAGAGTGAGAATTATCGCGGTATAGCTCTCCTTTGCACAGCATACAAGTTACTGTCCTACATTATCCTGGATAGAATCACCCCTCTAGCGGAGGGCCTGGTTGGTGACTATCAAAGAGGATTTCGTCCGATTCGATCAGTCACTGAGCAGGTCTTTTCGCTGCGGATGATTCTATCTATTTTATTCTAAATATTATGAAACTTCCATCACCGTGCATCAGGTGTTCCTGGATTTCCGGCAGGCCTGTGACTCGATGAATCGAGAGAGTCTGTGGTCTGCGCTGAAATATCTAGGTATGCCAACAAAAATGGTACGATTGTGTAGAATGACAGTGACGTAGTCTCAATGCTGTGTTAAAGTTGAGAACAGGCTATATCAAGAATTTTTGCAGTTAACTCGAGTGTTCGGCAGGGGAATGCTCTGTCCTCGATACTCTTTAATCTCATGTTGGAGTACATCTTTCGTAAAACTGAAACACCTCAGCGCAACATCTTATATCGCCAGTCCAATCAGGTGTTGTATATGCAGATGATATATGCGTGATTGGACTGAATAGCAACGGGGAGTGAAGGAAATACTTGATCAGCTTGTAGATTTTCAGCTTCAGTTCGACTACAGATCAATGAGTCTAAAACGAAATACATGATATCTGGTTACAGGGACAATGGCACACCAGATTCTAGTAGTGGCTACTAAACGTTTGAAGGAGTGAGGAGGTTCAAATAGCTGGGCTCTCTTACTATTCACGAAAACAGTGTGGGTGAGGATATTAAAGTGCGGCTGCCAGCTGCCAGCCATGCTTTATATCCTCTAAGGCCCTGCTAAAATCACATATAAAAACACCTATCAAGTGCCGTGAAGCTGAAGCTTTACAAAGCGTTTATCAGGCCCGTTGTTATGTTTGGATGTGAAAGTTAGGCGCTGACGGATGAGTACGAGAGATGGCTCCTTACATTTGAGAGAATAGTCATGCGTTTGATTTACGGCTCAAAACGCGAAATAGATGGCACATACCGAGCTCTGTACAATAGGTTAGGTAAGGGTGGCCGTCCTAAAGGACTAGCATAGACACAAAATTGGTCCGTAGCTGTACCACATTTGAGTTTCCTCCTTCACTCGCTAAACCATCCTGAGCTCACCAAGAAGCGTTTAAAGTCACGGATCTCGATCTTGCTAAGATAAATTATGTTCTGCTGTACGCTAGACTAGGACAGGTGCAGAGCAGATGGAGTACGTTTTCCTCCTCCTCCTCATCACCACAGCTGCGGCAGAAAGCAAGCGGTATTTTTATATCCCGCTTACTTTGGTTTATTAGGCGTGCTGTACCCTTGCGGGCCAACTCGTCTGCCATTACATTCCCTGCGATATTGAAATGCCCTGGCACCCACGTCAAGCGGATGTTGAACTGATCAGCCATCTCATTTAAAGATGCCAGACAGTTCTGGGCTACCTTCGACGTCAGGGAGTATGATTGTAGCGTTTTAATAGCAGCCATGCTGTCCGTAAAAATGCGAATATCCCTCGTAGATATTACATTATACTTCAACCAGTCCATGACTTCCATTATCGCGATCAGTTCAGCTTGAAAAACGCTGCAAAAGTCGGGAAGACGAAGAGAGAGGTTAACCCCTAGTGCCTCACAGAATACCCCGCAGCCAACCCCTCCATCCCTTTTTGAGCCATCCGTGAAGAAGCTTAGCGCCTCATTGTCCATAACCGTTTCGTTCACCCAGTCCTCTCTGGTGGGAAACTCAGTTTGGAATTTCATCTCAACAGATGGCAAAGGAATAGCATAGTCGGTAGCTTCCGGAATACCCCTGTTGCATAGGATAGATGAGTGCCCTGCATTATTACAGGTCCACATAGATATGGATTTGAGCCGAATGGCTGTGCAAGATGCAAGCTGCTCGGCCGCAATATCCAAGGGAGTAAGATGAAAGACAATCTCCAGAGCTTGAGTAGGTGTGCTCCTGAGAGCTCCACTTATACACAAGCAGGCCGTTCTTTGGACTTTCATCAATAGTTTAAGGTTGGCCATAATTTTTAACGCTGGCCACCAGACAACAACCCCATACAGCAGTATAGGTTTGACCACTGAGACGTAGAGCCAGTGTACTATGTGGGGCTCCATACCCCATCTCTTTCCAATGGCATTTTTGCAGGAGTAGAGCGCTATAGTAGCTTTCTTTACTCTCTCTACGATGTTTGGTTTCCAGCTTAGCTTGCTGTCCAAAATTAGTCCGAGGTATTTTGCTCTATCCGTAAAGATCAAGCGAGTACCATTTAGTATTGGCGGGTCACACTGAGGAAGTTTGTGCTTCCTGGTAAAGAGGACCAGCTCTGTTTTCTGTGGGTTTGCGTTCAATCCGCAGCCGCGTGCCCACTCATTGAGATAGCCAAGCGCGCACTGCATGCGCTCACTCAGCGTACTAGGATATTTGCCGAAGACCGCAATAGCAACGTCATCCGCGTAAGCAACCACCTTGAAGCCTTGTCCTTCCAGGTTTAGTAACAGGTCATTTATGACCAAGTTCCAAAGAAGGGGGATAAAACCCCACCTTGAGGTGTCCCTCTGCTCACGTATCTGGCGGCAGACGTCCCCCCCAGATAAGCTGTCACGATCCTGCCTCTAAGCATATGATTTATCCAGCCTCTGAGTGACCCGTCTACCCCCAGACACGCAAGGGCCCGAGTGATTGCCCCCGGTCTGACGTTGCTAAAGGCCCCCTCTATATCCAAGAAGGTTACCATTGAATATTCCTTATATTCAAGTGATTTCTCAATCGGGCCTATAAGGGAGTGGAGAGCTGTTTCCACCGATCGTCCCTTACAGTATGCGTGTTGAGATCCCGACAGCTCGCCCGGCTTGATTGAGCCTCTAATATGCGCCTCTATTAGTCTTTCCAGTGTTTTCAACAGAAAAGAAGATATGCTTATAGGCCTAAAGTCTTTCGGACTTAGCAGTGAGAGCTCTTTCCCGCCTTAGGTATAAATATTACTTTTACTTCAGTCCACTTTCTAGGAATGTGACAGAGTTCTAGGCTGCCTTTGAAGATAACTTCCAGCCAGGGTAGGGTTAAGTCAATAGTTCGCTGGATATCCGCAGGGATAACGCCATCAGGTCCTGCCGACTTGTATGGCTTAAAGCTGTTTATTGCCCATAGGATATTCCGCCTTTTTACTATATGACTTACGGAGTCTATACCCCTATTTATCAAGGGTCTCTCCGGAGCTAGTACCGAGCACTCCGGGAAATGCGTTTCTAGTAATAGCTCCAGGGATTCCTCACTACATGTAGTCCATGAACCATCCGGTCGTTGTAAATAGCCCGGAATGGAAGGACTAGAACATAGTACTTTGCGTAGCCTGGCCGCCTCCGAGGACTCCTGTATATTGCCACAGTAGAGCCTCCAGGCTCTCGTTTTGGCTGCTCTCAGCTCGTACTTATAGGTTTTCAGGACTTCCTTATAACAGTCCCAATCCGCAGCAGCATTTGTGTGCCTTGCTCTCTTGAACAATCTCCTGCATTTCATACGAGTACCTTGGAGCTCTCTCGACCACCAGGGTGGCCGAAATTTACCCAAGGGCCTACTGATAGGACATGCACCTAACATGGCCTTATTAAAAGCATCAGATAGCCTGATTACTAGAGCATCAAGCTCCTGTGTAGATTCAGGAGGGTTTGGAACCGATACCGGTAATAAGTTACCCAGAATGGTTCTGAAACACTCCCAATCAGTTTTCCTCCTATTTCTGAAGGGTGGTTTGCTAGTGGGTTTTGTATCCACTTCGTACTGGAGATAACAATGGTCAGAAAAGGAATGGTCTTCGGACACTTTCCAGTTCAGTACCCTCTCCTTAATAAAATCCAAGACAAGTGTGATGTCCAACACTTCCTGTCTATTTTTAGTAATAAAGGTTGGTTTGCAACCGATATTACATATATTTAGGTTAGTACTTAAAATAAAATCAAGGAGTAACTCACCTCGCCTGTTTATATCTGTACTTCCCCAGATTGAGTGATGCGCATTAGCATCACTGCCCATGATGACTCCTACCGTTCGTTTTCGAGCCTCCATTATTGCACTGCGCAACCTACCTGGTGGTATATCCTCCTCCTCGTATGGTAGGTAGGCTGATATTAGCCAGAGATTTTGCCCACCCATCTCAATGCTAGCCACCACTACATCAGCGTTGCTGTAATTTAGTAGAATAAAAATATTCAGATTATTTCTAGCGAGAATGCAGGAACGTATCTTACCTTCATTTTTCGCGTGTAGTAATTTATATTTGGGAGTTCTGAGGCCAAGCACCCGGTCACCATTGACCCAAGGCTCCTGGACCAGAACCACATCAATGGACTCAGATTCCATTTTTAGCAGAAGGGCCGCCGAGGCGGCTTTACAGTGATGGAGGTTGATCTGAAGGATCTTAAGCATTAGATATTGCTTCCCTCCACCACTGTTGAGTCAGACTCCTCTGACGTCGATTCGTCCGTTTGGAGCGCACAGCTTAGTCCCAATGATCTCGAAATCTCCGAGTCCAGGGATAGTGTCTCCTGAGCGTCCTCCGGGATGCCGCGGACTTCTGGGTCACCAACACCAGGCGGGACACCACAAGTGGTTTCCCCTCCTACTGCAGGTGCCCCAGCTCTGTCAGCCTCATCACGCTTATAGATTTTGAGCGTAATCGCTCCAAAACCATAGCTGATTTGGCCTCCAGTTTTTGCCAAAGCACCCACGGATTCTCTGTCGATGATAATGACGGCCGATCTGTGATCTGCTACCGCCTTTACCTCTTCTAACCTGGCAATCCTCCAGGTGGTCGTTGGCAGATCCGGATTGCTGATTTTCAACATTTCCAAGATCTCCCTTGGATCACTAGGCTCCGCAGGTATCCAGGCTCGCGCCCTTGGCCTGCAGGGAATTTCTTCCCTCGTCACCACTTCTAATTTGGCCCCCGGCCAGACTTCGCCCAGGCTGCCGATCGCCTTTTTATAGAGGGCCACCGACCTTTCATCGGCACAGGCAGTCAGTTTGACGTGACCCCGATGCCACCCTCCGTCTCGGCAGGACGGAGCAGGTCCTGGGTTCTCCCTCATGATTTTTAGGAAGATGGCGGCTAAGGCCTTCTGCACCTACCTCCAGTTAAGGGCCGTAATGCTCCCACCTTCTTGAGCCCTGTCAACGACTGCCATGAGCAGGTGCTCCTTTAGCACCTCGTTGAAGGGCTTGGTAACATTTCCTGGAACCCGTTTCTTTTTAGCCTCCGTAGGCGGTTCATCATCGGATCTCTGCCTTTTCGGCTGTGAGATCTCGGAACCCTCCTGCTTTGGCTCAGTGATACGCCTTGCCCACGCAAGCGTATCCCTATCCCTATCCGTTCTCTGCTCCAACGGAATGTTGCTGATCTTGGAGATCATGCGCCAGGCCCTCTTCCTGGTCTGGTAGTTGACTGACACTGGAGGGCCAGCATTCGTGCCTCTGCCCTTTGGTTTCGAGGGGCCAGCCTCATGTGATCCTATGCCCCTTTTTGCACTTTGGAGACCGGGCCTAAAGGCCGATGTCTCCATAGCACTGGTTTCCGGTTTTTTAAGAGCACCGGTCTCTTTTTGTTCACTATTTTGACTTTCCATAATAGTTCCCACGAGTAGCGGAGAAAGGAGGTCCACCTGTGCAGAGATCCGCAATGCACAGGTAAGGCTGCATGATCCGGAGGGCGCCAAGTATCCGGATACACAGTTAGAGACTGTGCTAGTTTTTAGACTGGGCCCCCAGCCTGGCCGGTTATCAGCACGGTACGGTTGACACCTTAACCCGGCCCAGTTGTTTAGCGCCGTGTTTTCGCCTAATACACCACATAAGAACATGGTGTATTAGTTGCCCGGTGGTCACCACGGGGAGGTAACACGCGCACTTGTGGAAGCTGCAAGATACGGAGCTGGCAACAAGTACCAAGTTTCTGTACAATATCGAGATCAGAGATCTGATGAAGATCCCCAATATTGTGCATGAAATAAAATCTCAGCGAGTACGGTGGCTCGGTCATGTTCTGCGTGCTGAACCGGAACGAATTGTGCAGCGATCTCTGAAAGGAGAGCCACCATATGGTAGGCGCAGACGTCGTTGTAGGCGACGATGGCTCCACGCTGTATAGAATCACTTATGGCTTCTTCTGGTTGTCTAGCACAGTATGAAGACTAATCCCAGGATCGAAACCGTTGGAGCCAAATTGTTGACGCAGTAAGGGGCCAGTAATGGCCTTTAATAATTAATGTATATCAAATTCTAAATAAAATAAATATTTTTATTCCTAAATTGATGTAACAATTATCTGGAAAACATAGCGACGCCGCTGATATGATCTTAAGATTCTAAACATTTATCAACCATAAACCTAAGTTATTTGATTTATTTATGCTATACCATAATTCTCATAAAAATTGTGATTAAATTACGATATATTGGAATTTGTTGGTGACAATCAAGTGACACGAGTAAATGGAACAAATTTATTATTTTTATTTTTTATTTCGTGTAATCACGAAACTACAGACAAAATCAGAAAACAATTTGTTAAATTAAACACAAATCATTTCACACAATCAATTTTATATTTTTAAACTTTGTATATATGCAAGTATGTACGTACCTTCTACCTAGGCTTTATTCAATTATTTCGTAAATAGTGAAATATTTGGAACACACGTTAAGCTGATAAAATGTTCGCTAATGCATAACATGCGGCATCAAAATAAATTCTTTTTAAAAATGCACCTTTTAACAAATCAGAAATTCATTATGCTGCTTGCTGTATTTGATTGAAATATATAATAAATTTCATGTGTTTGTAGTTTCGTTATCATATCACACGAAGTTTTATTTAGGTATGTATATAGATATTTGCTAAATTATTGCAACATTCATGAATAGCACGGTATTATTTTGCATTCGGTAATAAACAACCAAGTTATATTACATGAAGTAGTTATAGAATTTATTATAACAAGAATTAGTAATTTCCCGTATTGTATATACCATGTACAATGTATACATATAATTATGTATATAGGTAATCAAAATTCATTCATTTTATTGTTTTAATAACACATCATAATCATACGTTAAAGAGTACATGAACATCATTAAAACTGCAGTTAAACCATTAAATAATTTATTTTTTTAAATTGTAGATAGGTATTCCACGATAATGTTTGTTTAATTAGAACTTTTGGTCATTACTAAAACTTTTATGCATTTCAAAAACTAATTAATTTCATAAAGTTTTGCCTATACATATCAGTAGAGAACAATAAGTATTATATAGATATGTAGGCACATGCAAGCATGCAATCAATTGATTTTCTTTCAACTTGAACCCACTATAATGAAGCGTAACAAGGTTATCTAGAAGTTTATTTTATAAAGCCGATGTTGATTGATGTCGATTCTGAATAAATCGATTTGTTTTAATTAGTTTCATTGAATTCTTGTGTAATTTATTCCTTCTATAAAGTTTAATTCAGATTAGAAATTGTATTTTGTGTATACATCATTTCTTGTGTCTCACTAATTGCGTTATTTTTACTTTTTACTATACGTATAAGTAAAATGGATTAGAGGATAGAAAGTTTTGTAAGAAATCTAGTCGAAATTTTTTTGGATCAATTATGAATAATATTATTTGCATAGTATTTTGGACAATATTTACATACAAAATACTCATGTTGATAGCTTCATTAATTATAATGAAGGTATAATGAAGCAATCGCGTACATTTTAAAAGAAACCAGTTGTCGCCATAACACCTCCTCTCCGCATTCTAGACATTTCAGTTCTGGTTTTCTTAGCGCAAAAACGTAAATTGAGCAAAAATTGAAGAACTTAGGTATCTATATCAACTAATTCTTAAAATTAAACGGATTATATCAAAAACCAGATCTTTTCAGTAAATAGGAATAGTTATTGGTCAATTTTCCTTAGAACTCATGTCTTGTTCTCCTGGATCTATTATACTAACATTTTCACTGATTAAATGCGTATTGGTTACTGTTTTTAGTATTTCATCATTGGGTTCAGCTCCATTATTTGATATTCGACAATTGAGAGATAATACAATTTAGAGAAACTTACCCAAAGTCACTGTTTTGTTTGGATAAATAGAAGCAGATCATTTAATTCTGTATGTTCATCAAAGTGTTCGATGTGATTACTAGTTTCCGATGCAGTCTCAGATACCGTCGAAGAAACTAACTAAGTCTTCTTCAAGGTTCTCTTCGTCTTTTCCTATAATACCGATAATTTGGATAAAATAATTATCTCTCTCGATGAATTTTAGAGCAGAAATACGCGCTTTGGCACACTTATAATCGTTTAATTTATTTGACTCCCTTATGATGCAGAAACTTGTTTTATCCCCATTTATAATACTTGCAGGGTTATTTTAAATGTCTTCTGCATTTATTGAAACGAGATATTCGTGGAGATCCTAAATCCACTTCGGAATGTGATTTTCGGTAACAATCGCTCGATTTTTATTAAGGTTTTCTGGCGCCTGAATGCCCAAATCTACAATTTCCAAAAATCATCCAAGGTTCCAACAATTAACCTGAGTTACCTTAATATTAATTTATTATTTAATTAACCATTTAATAAGGGGCTGATTTTCAGGCAACCGACATATTTTTAGTTCTCTAAAGCCAGCCGCCAAAACTTAATTTAAATATAGCTGCCTGGATACTGGATAGAGTGGTTATTTTAACCTCAATCGTAATCGTAAATAAACGATGAGTTAATACGTAGCACATTCAAACTAACCTAATTTGTACGAAAAATTAAAATTAATTTCATTCCCCATTTGTCAGCCACGGAGGCTGAGAAACGCGAAATTCGAAAATTAGTTTCCGATAAGCAACCTCAGAACAAATGAATTAATTTTTAATAAATATTAAATTAAAACAAACATGGAAAATATGTTTTGAAATCAAAAAGAGTTGGTTTTAAATAATTACCGAACAAATTATTAAATTAATTAATTCAAAAGTAACACTTTTTATTAATATATTCCACTATTTTTTTTTTATAGTAAACTGCATTTAAGCCGTGACTCGAGACCGAATTTATTTCCTAGGAAATATCTCTCTCCCAATCAAATCAACTAAAATGACGAAAAACACGCCCCTTTTTCACTTCTTTGAGTTGAAATATATTTAACTTTGAGCAAAAAACGTAATGAGATTATAAGAAAAATACTATTTTACCGTTAGAGACAAACTCCAGATCGAGAGAAGAAAATATGCTATTTATAACGGTTTTTATTTAAACGTGGCTGAGTGGAAAGGACGGTATGGCGAGTTTACCTGATTCGTTGTTTACTAAAGAATTCAATGTTTGACATTCAAATTTTAAGCGTAAATTGCAAATTTATTTTTACATTAAATTAGAATTAATTACTTATTTCTAATTAACTCATGTTATTATCTAATATACCGGTAGTATATAATGAGAATATTGGAATCAAGATCAATTAATATATCGGCCATATTGATCATGCAACCACAATTCGATTTTACTAAATATTTATGAAGCTATTATTCTGAAAATTTGTAACAGATACAATGACCAGCCGATAAGTATATGATTTGTACCTGTGCCAACCCCTCAGAATAATAGTAGCTTCATAAATAAAGCAAATTTTTATTTTTAAATAAATAACAAACTGAAAGAATTCAGTGTGTAAATTTTAAGCTTATGTTGAGAATAACTTAAATTAAATTTTATAATGAAATTTGAAATTTATAAATAAATTTGAATTATAAAAATTGAATATTATGTGCATAGTATGTTTTCTGGATAATTCTGATATTTAGATAGTTTTTATTGCTAGATTTTTATCATTAGCCTTCATCAAGTCTTTTTTTATCTATGATAATACTAATTCTCATGTAGTGCCTTACTGATTTGTTATAGACTCTATAGGCTAGTTAGGCCTAAAATTTGGTTTGGCGCATCATCGAGATTGGATGAAAATTGAAAACTCACAGAGTTATTTAGAAAACAAAATTTTGATATGTTCCCGGATAGATACTGGTCATGCTACCTGCGAATGTTTACAGCCTACCTAATAATTTTTTTAAAATGCGGTGCTGGAACATAATTATAAATTAAAAAGATATATTATAATAAGAAACGAATCCCTTTTTAAAATTGTTCAATTGCATCGTAGACGATATATAATAATATATCTTCGTGTAATTTAATTCAATATTTTTAGCGAAGATTTTCTTTAAACTCAATAAAAAAAATATTTATAAATTTATATCTCGATTTGTTTTTCATTTTGTTTATTTATGTAATTTATAAATATAATATATGTATAATTTTATTTTATTAATTATCTATCGTTTTGATCTCCATAATAATAATATTATATATACTATAATCTTAAGAATTTTAATACAATATAAAATTAACAACTAAAATATAAAATAGAGATGATTAAAAATTAAAAAGGAAAGAAAATTAAATTAACAATTATAGAGATAACAGTACCATCACTATAATTTAAAGTCGTTTTTTTTTGTCTCTATGGTCCCGATATCTTTTCGACGCTACTGCTATCGTCGTGTATACGGAAAATTAAGAATAATTTCCCATAATGAAAATATATTATATAAAATAATAATTACTGTTATGTATAAATACATAAATTAATAATTTACTTAATAAAAAAAGATCTATAATCACAACTATAAAACAGATTTTGTGTAGTTTCAATACGGAGGAGGTTGATGAGAATACTGTTGTCCCATCATATTCTGTTGATTGGGCAGCTGACGTTGTAACTGCGCGACCAGGGCGGGTGTTTGCTGTTGTCCCATACCCTGGCCTTGATTTTGTTGCATTACTGAATTGTTTTGTTGTTGTTGCTGCTGTTGTTGCTGCTGCTGTTGTTGTAATAACATTTGCTGACGTATACGCTGCTGATTTAGCTGCTGAAATTGTTGTTGTTGATGCTGAGGTACAGAAGATACTGGTTTCCCACCAGGTTGAGGTCCTCTCGGATATGGAGGCGCTGCACCTTGTCCACCCATATTATTCATTGTGACGTTTGGAGCTTGCTGCATGTATTGATTTCGATTCACTTGCATTACGCGCTGCTGTGCGGCTAAAAATTCAGCTTGAGTATTTCGTTGACCGCCCATTTGATCAAATTGCCCCATAATATTTTGCTGTGGATTTTGTTGTTGCGCCATTCCTTGATTGCTGTAATTACCGAAATTTTGATTCATATTTTGATACTGCTGCTGCTGCTGCTGGTTGCCGTACATATTTTGTTGGTTGTTTTGTTGTTGCATACTTTGCATTCCAACGTTTCCAGTATTTGCCATTCCTTGACCTACCATACCACCACCTTGTTGATTCAATAACGCGCCTTGATTTATTTGTTGCGGTTGGACCATTCCACGACCTTGATTCATCATGCCGCCACTTGTGTTTGGAAGCATTCCGTTATTTGAAACCATCATATTTTGTTGGGCCGGTGGATTTTGAACCATCATATTTTGTTGCATACCGCTTACCTGTTGTTGATTCATCATAGCGTTTGTATTAATATTCGATTGATTACCCATCGCTTGCCCACCCTGTCCCAATTGTCCCATTCC
Source organism: Tipula unca (assembly GCA_951394425.1). Lineage (NCBI taxonomy): Eukaryota > Metazoa > Arthropoda > Insecta > Diptera > Tipulidae > Tipula > Tipula unca. The sequence continues at coordinate 93,118,789 of OX596380.1, forward strand.
GCCCATAGTATTAACCATGTTACCTTGACCGCCAGCCATTTGCCCCGGCCCAGTGCCTAAACCCGTTCTCAAAGCATT